>OX596022.1:38109906-38755815 GCA_951394055.1 Villa cingulata
AATATTGTCAAACTAAAATTCTTATATGAATATGAAATTCATGAGATATGTAAAATACTTATCTTGTAATTTATGCAACATTACTTTTATGTATGAATTACTAATACACATACATATGTATACTACATGTTTATTATATTTTGTATATACATATATGCTTGCACGTACATGTAAATATTTGCATTTACATATGTATAATTACGCGCACATTACATAATGTACATTATGAATTGAAATATAATATCTTGTATAGGATGTTCAATATTAATTTGAATTTCGTGAATATATGATCTATCTAATCTGTATGTATACATTATACATACATGTTTTAATATGTGACATACATATATATGCGCATATACATAGGGACATATGCATATATTTACTGTAGAATGTATATCGTATTCGTTATATTTAAATTGATACATCATAAAATTTTGCAACATTGATCCCATACATAAATTATTATTGAAATGAAGTAGATTAATTTTGAAACAGGCATATACTTGTACATATAGATGTTGCATATACTGTATTATTAATATATTTTGACGTATTTACATTTTTATACTATATGCAGATGTATTTGTAATATGTAAATGTAAATATGTATAATACAGAGAAGAATGTGTAATTTTATTTTTTTATTCAAACATATTCGATCTGTTATTGTTAAACGTATGTAACAGTAATCATCATTATATTACGAAATGTTTACTTTATGTTTACTTTGGTATTTCATATTTTATAAACAAAAATGTAAATGTTGGTTAGTATAATTACGTAAAATATGTTCGTAAAAATAATGCACTGTGTATATTACAGTATGTACTATACATAATTATAAAATTTCATATAATGACAATAATTTTATGTAATAAAGAATAATGTTTTTATTTAATTTATACATTTTTTTTATTATGGTTTTGTTGTTACATAACAATTTTCGCATACATATATTGAAAATTTAAAATGCTTGTACATATTTTAGTAAAAATAAAAAATGTACGTATGCATGTGTATGCAAGGAAACCAAATATCGTAATAATGTTCATAATTTTGAAGGCAGTAATTATACTAGCATACTACTGAATACCTTGAAACCTACTTAAGTGTATAGTTAAAATATTAGAATTGTTTCTGTTATTCAAAATGTTTTCTTTCTTTCTACTTCTTTTCCTACTTCTCAAATACTCAAAAGTTCAATGATCATGTTTGTTTACAAATCAAAACAAATATATTTTTTTCTTGTTTGCACGGATCTTGTATCAATTTGAAATTTTTCTTCGTACACGCAGCTACTACAGTGTAGTGCCTAACTTAAACAAGAAAATAAGAAGAAAAACTACTATTCGCGTTTCTTTTTACTTGTCTTTCTATATCTCTCCTTCCATATCTCAAATGCTAAAGAGTTAAATGACGATGTTTGTTTACACATGAAAATGTAAGCAATTATCAGTCTTCTTCGTACAATGTAGTACCGTAGTACATACTTAGTTTAAACAAGAAAATAAGAAGGAAGTTACTCTTAGCCTAGGAGGAGAAGTAGAGAGAACAGTAGAAACAGAATTAGAAAGATACACGAGCAAGGTAATTGGAACACGAGTACACACGAGTAGTAGTTTTTCTTCTCTTTTCTCTTGTGTATTATGTACTACACTGTAGTGGGCGGGTACGAAAAAAAAAATATTTCAGATTGAAACTAGATCGGTGTAAAGAAGAAAACTGATACATGTTTTGACCTATATTTTTATTTTCAAACAAACATGGTCATTCAACTCTTGAGACCATGAAAGAAAAATAAAAAGATACGCGAATAGTAGTTTCTATTCTTATTTTCTTGTGTATACTATTGGTACTACACTGCAGTAGACGAGTACGAAAAATAATTTTAGATCGAAACTGTAGATTTGTGTAATATAAGTTTTCCATTAATACATTCTGATTCTATTGTCTGAGATTCGTATAGCACTTGTATACGGACTGTTCGAATATGTTTTTCTAAAAGCACTAAAAGTTAAACCTGTCTATTTGGCTAAACGAAATGCTTATAAGAAATTTTTAGAGGAAGACCGAAATGATCAGAATTAAGAGAAATAAACCTAGAACAAACAAACATTTCTAACTATTTTATTAGAAAAATTTTTTAATATATATTTAAGTAATTGAAATTTTTTTAACTATTCCTTTTTTTTCTCAAAATTGCAATTGCAATCATTATTAAGGCTGGTAATCACCAATATAGATTATCTTTTATTTGAGATAAAGTGTATTCATCAACCTGAATAAAACACTATTCGGATATTTTTAAGACAACCTCAGAGTGGTATTATAAATATCGTTCGAACATAACCTTGTTATTAACAGCAACAGCACAAATAAAGATAATGTTGTTGTAGTGTATTATCATCTTTGCATATAATTATCACATCACAGAATCTCTTTTTCATTTTGTAATATAAAAATACAATCAGCTGACATGTTTGACACACATGTTCGACCCGAAAACGAAGTTCGAAAACAAATTTTATCTAGGTTGATGAATAAGCTGAAATTGTATCCGGCTAAAATATATCCGACGGATATATCCATGTTGGTGAATACCACCCTAAATGTTTTATGTTACATTTATTTCATTTTATAAGAATTTTCTCTGACTTATCATCATTTCACTTTTTCTTATATATTTTATAAACGTATAACATGTTAAAAAAATTTCTTTTCTAATCCAATCCCTTCATTCTTAGCCTTCAAGAAAAATATCAGTTATACACTATGTTCAACAAACAAAATCAAAGCGAAAGAAAGAAACTTGAAAAAAATTAACACAAAAATAGAAAACAAAATGAAGGAATTTTCTTAGTATTTTTTCTTACATCAGTCAGTTACTTTTCGTTGTATTTTTATATTAATTTTTCTTTAGTTTTTGTCTATCATTAGATATACAGTCGTGTATTTTGTAATTTTTTTTTTTATCTACGAGTATTTTCATTTTTATTTTGCTGACGTTTTTATTTCTGTCGACAACGGAAAATAGCAATCATCTATCTGTATTTTTTTTTTTAATGAAAAAGGAAATTGAAATCTACGACTACTTACATATACATAATGTTTGTACGAGTATGTTTTACTCAACATAAATATTTTACAAAGTCTCAGAAAAAAAGTCATTGAACTTCTTCAACATCCTCTGAAACATGAGTTCCTTTCTTTGTCAAAAATCAGAAATAATATTTTTAGAAATTACTAATTTGGTACAAAAAAAAAATAAATTATGATTTTAATCGATAAGGACGTGTCTAGAATAAAATATACTACACCTACTTTTATGTGTGTACATGTTTTTGAAATTTTATATCAATGCTTTATAAAGTAATAATAAAAATGAAGTTAAGTATTCGAAGAGAAAATATTGAGAGACGTACAACGTACATTTGTACAATGATCAGGATTGTGTAATTTATGTTGAAATCAATAGGCTTAGATAGTAGGAGTATCCATAGTTAGAATGCATGACAACAGATTACCTAAAAACTGTAGGAAAGCAGGCCCTAAGAATACCGAATTGAATTTAGGTTATGATTGATTATGGGATTATGGGGTAAGCGAGATGAATGGAGAGATGTAGTAACGAATGTAGAAAAATGAAAAGTCCTTTTGAGGCAGGCACGAGTTCTTGAAGGGTATTGCAACATCATTCGAGAAAACTAAGAAGAATATTAAACAAAACAGAAAAATTCTACTGTGTTGGAATGAAAAATTGGTCGTTATTTTATTTGATTTTCAGCTAACAATGAACCATGCGCATGTACTTACTTGTGGTAATAATTTTAGAAATCCAAGTAGAAATATAGCCATAACAGTTGATGTTGATGTACAAAATTGCATTTTAAGAAATGTTATACAACATTTTCGATTATATAAAATTGGTATTAAAAAAGCGAATGCTATGCATGATTGCAAGAAACAACATCCACAGCTGATTATCACAAACATTGGTCGTGCGGTGTTACGATAAACAGAAGTCTAAAATGAAATAAAATAATAAAAAAGGAAAAAAAAAATTCTATTAGATCGAATGATAATTTATTATCTTCTTCCTGAATGTTGATAAGGAATGAGTGTTTTTTTTATAAATTTTTGGTTTAAAAATTTGTTAGGACTTACATCAAAGGTTTTTTTGGCAAATAATACCACAAATGTTCCAGATAATGGACAAATACATTTCGTTAGATTTTCCATAAGATTTTTTGTTATACAAAGATCAGTTCTCCATGTTGCTTCATAGCTGGCTCTAAGTTCATGGCTGCGAAAAAATCAATTAAAGCGTAAAATCTTTGAATTTTTGTATTTTTTTATTTATTGAATTGAATTACTTACCCACAAACTGGTGTCCAATCAGTATTTGGTGGAATATTTTCATGTTGAAATATCACTTCTACATGACCAGCGTCTAATGGTAAATTCAATGGCAAAACAAAATTATCATTTGAACGATTCGACTGGAATAACCATGTGGCAATTATACGTGAAGCCGGTGAATAGTCAGCGTCCATATCATCTCTGTGGGATAGAAATTAACGACCAAAAATTAATATGACTGTCTGATGATCGTCGTGTAATAAAAGATAAGAAGAAAGAAAAAGTTAACTTACCCTCCTCGTGTAAAATATGTTTTTGGTAGGAAACTAGTCAAATTCTTGTACGATATCACCGAAACAAATATTGTACCATTCGATAAGGTGTTTTGAAGATATTTCGAATGTCCAATTTCCATGTTAAGTTGGTCGGAAAATAAATCTTTTCTGTAAGCAAAATATAAGGTAGAAGTGCATAGAGTTTGTCGGTTTTTTGTTATGTTAATGTTGGTTTTTCAACTTACCCATACAGTCTTAAATTGAAAGGTAACGTTCTTACGGTTGTCGTATATATACGAAAAGAATTCAAACGATCCAGTGATGGAGTTGAATCTGTAATTGCCATTGATCCAGATGATGTGTCTCCATGATGAATTTCACTTTCAGTTCCTGGTACATCAAGAACAGCTACGTCTTCTGCTGTCGATGATGATGACGAGGATGGCGATAAAGGTATTTTTGCTGAGTTTACAGATGATGCATCTGAAATTGAAGTACCTGCTGTTAATTTTTTCGATGTCAATGATGATGAAGATGATGACGAAGATCCTGCTGACGTAGATGATGATGATGATGATGATGATGATGAAGTCGATATTGCCAATTGTGAAGCAGCAATCGTTTCACGATTTAATGCAGCTGATTCAGTTAATTGTTGAAGCTTTTTTATTTGCTGTTTAAAAAAATCGAAAAATTGAAAAAATATAAGGAAATTAAATAAAAATACGTAAATGTATATTATTTAGAGGAAATACAAAATACATTATAATAATAAAAATTATCAATATTTATGTTAGAGAAAAATGATGATTTAGTAAGGATATCAATTCAATATTAATACTCGTATGGGTTAGGCACAAATACACAAATATGCGTATCCGTACTGTACACATTTACATATTGCCGTAAAACGTATATGAACAAACATTTTAGATATCCATTGGGTATATCTTATATATGCTATATGTCATAAAATGAAATTATATCACAACATAAAGTACGAATAATATACTCATGTCTATTTTATCTTTTATAAAAACATTATGCAGAAAGCATATTTTATCATGAATTTAATTTATGTCTTCGTTTATTTTCCTATAATATTCTTTATTCTTCTACATATGTATACGATATGTATAAATACACATACGTAACATCTATTTATAGTTATGTATGTACATAATACAATTACATTTTCAAATATACATATTACAAATATTTATGAGCTGAGGGAAGTTAATTTGTATTTCAATTGAGAATACAAAATATATATCCACATATATAGGGTGCTCTTTTCCAGGCAGTTGCAAATGGTAGGACTAGATTGTAAGTTAAGTAAGTATTTCAAACGATTGATCGTCAATTACACCATGCGTTCGGTAATGTCAACTGCATAGCAGATGACAAATGTCGAAAGTTCGGTAATGCAGATTGCAAAGATCATACGTTCGGTAAAATTGATAGAATCAAATTTTTGATAAAAACCATGCAGATAACGCAGGTGATAATTATATGCTGCAATCTGCAAACATTAACGTGTCTAGGTTATGTAGAAAGTAAAAAAACTAATTGAAAATAAAGATTTTGTTTTGTTTTGTTCTGTTAAATAGTTTTGCTCGTTATTATCTCACATTTTGCATTAATCATAATTTATATAAATTTATATAAATTCACTTACTCCATTATTTCACTTTAATTTAAAATTCACTCCAATTTATATTCATTTTTTCGATCCGTTTTTTAATGTCAACTGTGCAGACTGCATGTTTGATCACACAAAAATCAAGTGCCTTTTGACAATAGTCAAACCAATCATTCAATCCATCAATTGACAATATTTTCGACATTACCAAACGCATGGACAGACAGATGCACAAACAAAATTGATTGACATATATAAACTTCGAATATTCTTTTAAATATTATAGATAGTATCGAAGTATATTTTGTATAAACTTTCAAAAAATATCCTGTGTATTTTCCTCTTTATAAGATTACATGATATTTCGATAATGAAAAAATAATTTTGAAAAATTTGATTTGTCATGATTCAGTGAGGATATTGAAAATTGTAGGGTGTTTCATTTTTAAGAATTTTTGTTTACTATAAAAATACTAATTGTCAAGGTATTTGAAAGAGAAATCCTAAGAAGAATATTTGAGAAAAGTCCAAGATAATGAAGGCTGAAGAAAAATGTGCAACAGTCACTTGTACGAGTTCTATGTACTTAGATATGGACATCACATCAAAGTGGGCAGACTTCGATAGTTTGGTCCTGTTATGAGAAAAATGGATGATTGCATGGTAGGAAGGTCGTTATTATACGTTCCAGTGGTTCCACACAATAAAGATTGATTTGCTGATTGGATGATGTCAAAAATAATCCGAGAAGAATTAAAATTAGGGAATGGAAAAAAAATTGGCAAACTGTAAAACAGAGTGGAAGTCTATCTTGCAGCTAGCCATGGTCCACACCGGGCAGTAGAGATCATAATGACGATGAAAAGTAATAATTCCTTTAGGAAAATACTTTTATATCGTCTAACAACTTTATAATGTTGAGAATACCCTGTTTGGATGAATCCCAAATACAAAGATAACATACAAATTTTATATTCGTAATTATTCAAGGATCAAATTTTTTTTTAGTGAAGGTTATATCAACAATATATAATTTTCCAGGAATATATTCGTTCATAAATACATATATGTAAATCTTTATACGTGTACAAATGTATAAGTAAAATTACGTATGTTCATATGTATGTGTATTCATACACAGATAAATATAGATATAGATATGTATACATATATCTACGAAATGAAATATCAAAATTTATTTAAGGTGTTTTGATAATTTTAATTATAGATAAATATAATCATTACCTGCACAATGCATACAATACTTGTACGTATAATACGTCCTATATGTTGTATACCGATTGTATGTATTACATTTGTACATAAAATTTTAAATACAGCAGCAATAAAATAATATACATCAAAATGTACAATATACTCGTAATGAATATCCTATTAGGACCTACTTATATGTTATGTTGTGTGTATTTTTATATTTTATTCTATCTATGATATCTATCATACAATACGAATATATAGGTACCTATACAAATATATATATAAACCAATTCATGATTATTCAAATATTTTATTAGGGTTAAGGAAATGAAAGTTTTCGACAAAAAAAAAAAAGAAAATATTAAATTTAATCGTTGATTATTATATTTGTACATGATATAGAGAGATCCTCATATGTATGTATGTGTGTGCTAATAACATTCGTACATGTGTTATATTGTATTATATTATACATAATGTGAGGTTATATTTAAAAGGGAAAAATAAAGTAATTTAATTTAATTTAAATTTACAAAATTTAATGAAGCATATGGGTTCGAAATAATTTTTGTGTATATAATTATACAATACATTACATAATTATCTGATGGTATGTATACATATATGGATAGACAAAGTTTGATTACGAGTAATATGAGCCAAAAATAAAAAAAAATAAAGGAATTAAAATTAATTTTGTCTGAATTTTTTAATTATTTTTCGATTTATATTTTTTTATAGATTGTATTAGGTATTTATTTTTATTTTTTATTTTTTATTTTTTAATTATAAATTAAATTCATAAAAAATTTTACATGAAAATGTATAGATATTTAATATTTATATTTTTAACAAAATTAATCTTTTAAAATTATCTTTGAGGAATTGAATTGCAATTTTGTTATTTGATAACTGCCAGTTGTGGTAATTTTTTAGATTTAAGGATCTTTAATATGGGATGATGAAGAGTAGATCAAAATTACGTATACGGTATTTATATAGGTAACATTTCTAACCGCTGATGTCATCAAATTCCTATCTTCACTTTCACTTCGATGTATCTTGTCTCCGCAAAAAATTTTGAAGAACATTTGGGCGCGAATTTCAATGAGTTGAATCCCAATCAAAATTTGAATCAAACGGAGAAAACTCAGTCCTTAAATTTTCGGAATCGGATAAGAAGTTAATATCGTACGTCCAGAAAATCAAAAATTTGACAAACTATAATTAGGGTAAAGAGTTCCCAAAAAGAATCAAGGTTACAATCGAATTAGGAAGGTAGAAAATTCGGTCCTACAGTTTGGGAATTGATCGATAATATGATACCTTATATGTCTAGAAAATTATAAAATTATGAAACTAATCAAAGATGAAGGACCGTCTGAAAACCAATAAATAAAGTAGGAACATTTTCAGATTACATAATGTAAGTCAAAATGACTTAAATCATCTACTATAATGTCACATAGTGTTTAGTACTGATTTGTATTTGAATCCAAGCAATGAAACCATGCGATCGTACGTTGAGTTGTGACATTTCCGAATTTCATTTTCGAATTTTAATTAATTTCAAATACCTAACTGTAATAATAATAGTAGATTTTATCATTAAATTTTTAATGCTTCAAATATTCTTTTAATTTTTAATTCATTTTAATTAATTTTTCCCTGAATATATTATGTACTATATGCATACGATAGAAAATAGTCCACATATTATTTACCTTTTAGGATATTACTTTTTGCTTTTGAATCCAACATTTTTAATCATTTTCATATTTAGTCAGATTTTTTTTTTGATTAAACATTTACTGGATTTATGCATTTCGTTTGAGAATTAATTGAATTTAAAATAAATGAAAATTTACTATGAAATTGAACTAATAATTGAAATAATATATTATTTATGAATGTGCATAAAGTTTACTACGTACATAGGAATGTGTAAATGTAAATGTTCAGCTTTTATGATATACTAATTAAAACAATAATGCAAATATTAATTATGCTAAAAGATTTTATTACACATTACATGCATTATACATATAGATACATATACTGGTATATTATGTGTCTGTATGCATTACAATTTTGATATATGTAAATTCAAATTGTGACAAATATTTTGGTAAATGTAACACACAGAGAATTCATTTAGGATTCATATCAGATTCATGTAGATTTTTCTTGTGAAATTCTTGTAAATGTTTTGTTACAATATTTTCAGAAAATGCCTAAGAAGTTCTCAAAGATTTACACTGCATTCACAGTGCAACGCTAAGTGAAAGTGAAATTTATATGTCTTTTGTTCCTTATTTTCTTACACGACATTATATGTCTGCGTCACTCTCTAATTGAAATTGAAATTGAAATTGCCAACGTAAAGTGAAATTAGGTTCTATTACTAATTTTAATTTCACTTAACAAAAGCTATAAATCTAATTACAAAAATGTTGTTAGGAAATTGACCAACAGATGGACACTTCCAAAAAATGCAAGAATTTCCCTAAAATTCCTTTAAATTCCCACTTAAAAATGGAGAAATTCAGTTGAGAATTTGACAATTTGAATTTCAAATGTCAATTTAAATAAAAAAATTTTTTTTTTTTTTAATCAAAGTCAAATCTCAATAATTGAAGTGTCAAATTTTTGAATTTCAAAGCTCACTTTGCATTGTGAACAGTGTGCTTTTTCATGAAATTTCACTTTCACTTAGCGTTACATTATGAATCAGGCTTTAAAGTTTAGGCTCGATATAGACGCTCATGGGATGTTGGTACTTGTATAAATTCTGTAGCTATATGACGCTGATATTAAAACTAGATTCAGTACCTTAATTGATCGTTCATTTATTCAAATTTTCATTTAATATCGAAATAAACTTAAAATTGCATTTATAGGATTTGTTTCTCTTGTAAATTATTATTCAGAACACGTGTGATCATTTTATACTCACATCACATACCACATATACAATATTTAATTTTTATATGTATTTTCAAAAGAATTATATTTCCTAAAAGTAATTTTTTTTCGACTCTTCTTTTACTCACCTGTTGACTATTCAGTGAATATACATTTTGCATAACTTTATCCAATATATGAAGAATTATTTCTGCAGCCATTTCCCTTTCTAAGTGAGCACCTTTCAATTTTAAATAATTTTCAATCTGTGAATATAAATGTTGATATTAAATATACAAAAATTTGAAATTGAAATATTTAGTTGCTAGAACCTAAAATTTAAAATAAAAATAAAATATTTATGGTTAGACGTGATAATTTGAGAGATTTCAGTTCTACTTGTACTCGAATTGTGGATAGAAAAGTTGCTTAAGTATATAGGGAAACTTATATAAATTTCGGGTATTTTAGTATTGATATTTGATGTGATCTTGTCTGCAAAATGAAATGCGATTCAATTGTCTCATGTATGGAGAATGAACAAATAGCCTTCAAAATTTTACCTGATACTGAAGAACTGACTGCAAATTTTCTGATGCTATACTTTGGGCACTTAATGATATGGTATATGAACGTTGTAGATTTTAGTATTCGTATATCTTTATCAAAATCGAAACGAAAAATAATCCTCTCAATTTTGTACTCTGACTGCACAATTATAAATTTGTGAAAAATTCGAACATTCCATATCGCATTGATAGTTACGAGAGTAATTCCCAAACCACATTTGACAAGCATATAAAGTGCACACGCAATGACGGTTTACAAAATATTACTACATGGTAACACATTCGTTATATAAATGTAATCGTACAGTGTACAATGTATACTGGTATATTTACCATTCGTGTATTGTCTTTGAAAATTCAATTACTTCTGGTTGATATAATATAATTTTTTTTTTATGCATGCATATATAGGAAACTGTATTGAAATTTTTTTCACGTCGTTTTCAATAAAATGAAAACGAAAAAAATGAAAAAATAAATAAATTTTGAATGATTGAAATTGTTTTTGTTTTGTATACATAAGTAGAAGAATTCCATTTATGCATATAATGTGTGTATATTTTTACAAAAAAAAAAATTTTCATTTTAGGCAACACACAATACACGCAACAAAATAAAAAATTTCTTACTTAAAGAATGTTTTGTACATGCCGAATTCACAATCACAATAAAAAATATGTGCCCGCATTTATTATATACAGAAACAGAATGTGAAATATTTAAAATATACATACACTAGCTAGTATGTACATACGAGTATGTAGAGTAACTCGCCTCAATTGGTACAATTTATAAAAGCACGTATGCAATAATAACGTACGAAAAAGTACAGATGGTACGAGTAACGCAAATGATGAAATCCTCCATATTATCCAATAGAACAAGATTCAAATTAAAAATGAACAGAAATCATGAAAAAAATTTCATCTTGGAAATAATAGTACTATACTAATTGTGAAAATTTACGTGCTTTACTATGAATACAGGAAACTTATCAACCCACGTAGTATATACCTACAAGGAATAAGTCTAATAATTTACATGAAAATTCATAAAAGAAAATTGTATCCTGGATGATGGACAGTCACTAGTTAGGTATAACTTTGCATTTTCATATGAAGTTTTCAGGTGAGTTTTATTTATTTATTTTTTTGTTAAGAAGTTTGTTCAATATTTTTTTTTGTCGGACACTGTATACACTAACTACTGTAACTTTTAGAGTTTAAACGCACACTTCAAAAATATTAAATTCAAAAAACCACAATAACAATACACGATTATTTACTGATGTGAAATGATAAAAATGAGATTTTTGTGAAACGAACTAAACGCGTACGCATATCTGTAAACAGTAGATGTACGATTGCTAAATAAACACATAAATATAAATATACAGGAAAAAAAAAGGATAAAAATAATATAAGAATTTCCATTTCGTGTATACCTCTTGAAGTAGATCCATTAAAAAACCAGCTTCACCAGGAAAAAATTTTGTATAACGTTTTTTCGTGTATTCCAGGCACGATTTAAGAATAACTGAACAATTTGTTCTTTGATATCCTAAGGTAAGTGCTCGAAACTGTGATTTTCATACGTATATACATATATACGAGTATATATATTTTTTCGTTCCGTTCCGTGTTGCGTTGTTCATTGTTTCCAAAACAAAAACAAAAAAGTAAAATTGAAAGTAAATAATAACAGAAAATAGAAAAAAAAAAGAAAAAAATATATTAAATCGATTTGATAACAAAAAATTTAAAATTGAAAAGTACATACATATATACATATGTATACGTATGTGCTATTTGTATACGAGCATGTAATATACGTATACGTTTGTACAATTTATCTACACATATGTACACATACGATTTCATACATAAATATTATCACAAAAAAAAAAAAAACAAAAAAAAAAGGAAAAACTTACCTCATTGTATATATTTATCATTTCATTGGATATACATTCGGAAAAATCTGGTGTTAACCATACAGATTTTTTGATGTCACGTTGTTCACACATACGTTTCGAATGACCTTTATATTGTTTTGGACAATCAGATATAATCGGTATACCAGGAGCACTAGCTGGCCATTGTATATCAAATAATATTTCTTTGGGGCATAATTCAATTATACCTTTATCAATGACCGTTATATGAACATTTTTTGATACTGGTGCAATACTATTCGATACAACACAAGTGAATTCAGCTGATTTCTATATAAAAATACAAAAAGTGAAAGGGAAACAGAATGAGAAAAATACGAGTACAACAAAAATTAGCAAAATTATATAGAAAAAAAGAAAAAAAGTAAAAATAAAATTTTGTAAAACGGATAAAATCAATATCGATTCGTAAATCGAGTATATGTAGTTGTATAGTAATAATACCAAATCAAAGCAATTCATTCTCACATTGAATAGAGAGGATATAATTAATTTGAAAAATTTCATTTTTGTATCCTCAATCATTATTCATGTATAGGTATGTATAGGTATTTATTGTATAGTTTGTAGTTTATGGTTTGTTTTGTGTTCGATGATTTTCTTTGTATAATAAAAAATATTTCAGTAATAGGAAAATTTATGGAATCGAGATAAAATTTTCAGGACAAAATTTTCACGCAATTTTATACAATCGAAATCGATAATAAATTGAATTTTGTTTTGAGGTTATAAATTTAATTTACGAATTTACTAATACATTATGTATGTACAAATGTAAATTGAAATCTGAGAAATCAGTGACCGTGTATATTTTGATAATTACATATAGGAAAAATATGTATGATACTTATTGTATCAAAGTATAAAACGTCACTAAAAATGCAGAGTATATAAATGTAGAATAATTTTTCGTTCATTTGAATTTGATGTTGAAATTTGAAACAAAAATATGTGCTCAACGTACATACTTATGTATTTAAATTTGAATCATTCCAAAATTATTGTGAAACAATTGAAATTGATATTCATTATCGATATTCTCTAAGACACACATACAAACACACATATTTGTATTTAAATTTATAAATATGGAGCTAATATTCTGTGCATATAGAATGGATGAAAATATCAAATTTCATTTCATACATTACTCATCTCACTCATCTCACTCATGATAAAATCATAAAATGTTCAATGAAGATTATTTATTTATATACTATTTATAGATATGTACGTATTTGCTTCTTCGAAAACACGCATACTGTACATAAGTAAGTAGAACATGGGATGTGTAAACTCGTAATTTTATTCAGAAATTTCGTTACTGTATTCTCTTCTCAAAATATTTAAAACATTCAAAACAATCAACAATTTTTGTTTTTGTGTATTTTTCCATTTTTTCATTCATTATTTCAAAGTTTTCTGTTTCATTTATTTTAAATGTTACGCAAATATAACTTACGTACATCCATATACGCCAGATTATAAAAGTTTTCATAAGCACATAATACACGTAAACCATTAGCATATGTATTAATGAATATATGTACATATGTGATATTGCATGTGAATGTGTTTATATGCTAGAAAATTTATATACGTTTATTAGATAACCATTATACAACATGTATATGGCAATTCGGCAAAAATTATACGGGTTAACAGGATAATTTGTAACTTTACCCAAAATAAATTTTCCAAAATGTCAATTTCTTTGAATTGCGGTAACAGCAAAAATAAAAAAAAAAAAACAAAAACAAGAGAAATATATAAAAGAAAAAGGAGGATGAAAAAATAAGTAGAAAAAGGAAGTTCAATGCACACTTGTCATATGTCAAAGTGATTCTATATGGAGGATTGTGTGTTGTGTGTTGTGTATTGGTGTTGTAGTTGTAATTAAGTATATAAATCATTCTCAGCATGTTATCTTATGAAACACTGTCTATAAAACACTGTCTGTATAAGAATATTGCTGTTGATTTTATTTCGCAAAGGACACTTAAAGAAGACACTTTTCGTTGTATCCATCATGAAAAGCAAACAATTTAGAACGAAAGTGGAAAAAAAATTTCATTTAGATGTAATACTGAAATCATATATCATCGAAAATGAAACAGTTTTCAAATTTAATTCCGAAAATTTTGTATCAGCTTATTCTTCTTCTTGGTCGTCGTCGTCAAGGAATGAATGTCTATATTTTAATATTAATCTAATCATCGATGTGAGTTCTGTTAAATGTTTTCAATCATATACAAATAGAATTTGGCTAAATTTCTTCATCTTATGGTTTACCATTCCAATTGCATATCTTCATCTTCCTCGTATCCTCTTGGAAGTAGTAGTTCATGCATCTTTTTTTGGCATTTAATTTTTGAATGATGGAGTCAAATGGATTCTCTTTTTTAAATTTTGCAACACGTCCCTTCCATCTATGCCTGTCTATCTTTATTTGATTAAATTCATCACAATGGAACCGTTAAACGTTAAAATCCGTTATGAAACCAGAAAAATTCATGCCTTGTCTTCCAACACAATCTGGTCTGGTCCAAAAATTTCTTTTAATACTTTTGTTTTGAAAATACATATCCTTTATATTCTTCACTGTATTTTTTGCCATTGTCAAAGTTTCTGAACCTTTTGTAACGACAATCCTCACTATATTGCCTCCTACATTTTTAGTTCGTCCTTTTAGTTAAAAAAAAAAATTTGAATTTAATTGCATGATGACCTCATCCTAAACATATTTTGCTTCCATAATCTTCAACAAAGTATTTTAATTTTAAAGGATATTATGTAAACGCACATACAATAATCCTTATCCTTACACCCACACGTAAATATATTTTTATAAATTTATGCTTTTTACTTACCTGAATATTTTGTATTTTCAATATACTTCCATCGGGATATAAATCCTCCCACATAACTGAATTTGGATCTGATTGAAATAATTCACCATTTTTAGTCCAACTATATCCTAATTTACCATAACGTTGTTGATCATTACCAGCTGATAGACAACGTACACGTATCGAATCACCACGATACATTGTTATGCTGGATGGATCAACACGAAGTTGTGGCGGCGAATGAACTCGAATTATAATGGAACGACATTGTTCTATATCCCAATCGACTACCTGAAAAATAGGAGAAAAAAAATAAAATACTTGAACGTACCATACGGTGATAAACAAAAAATTCGAAATTTATGAAAATAAAAACGATACGAGTTTGTGGATACGAGTGTACTACTCGGTATATTCATTCATAAAAGAGAACAAGAACATAATGTAAATTTGATATGAAAATTAATTCCCTTAAGTCAATCAAATACAGACCATGTACTGCTATATATATGTACACACATATCGTACATCTGTGTAGAATTCTGTAGTAGAAGTTGATGAAAAATATGATGAAGAAAAAGAATGCCAAACGACTGTTTATAATAATGTACTTAGTCAAAGTTTTCATTTCTTTTTTTTATAGCCAAACGGTATGGAAATGAAAGAGTTTACGTATATAATTGTTTTGCAATCATCTCAAGCATTTTATCATTTTACGATAACAAACTAGAGAATGAATGTTAAAATAGTGGTGGTAGCTTATGTAGAAGGAGTATTAGCAGTATTTACATTCATAAGAAAGACTACAAGTCATTGACCGCACCTACACTTACAATATTGCTTACAATAAATTACAATATTGCTAAATAACAAGAAAATTGATTCTCTTTCCCTACAAACAGAGTAGTATTTCATATAAGTACATTTTCGTGACAGTTCAGTTATTATATGGTTTGAGTTATTTTTTTTTTGTATAATTTTGCTACTTTTTCTTATGCATGTGTAAATTTATGTGAATGTGTCACGTGAATACAACAACCAAAAGAAACAAAATATGTAAATACAAAAAAAAAAAAAAAGGAATAAAAATTAGATAAAAGAAAAGAATATCTCATCTAGGGAATAATATTATTAGATTTTTGTCTCGTATTAAATTTCATATATACGTTATATTCATGTTTTGGAGAATATTTTATTTTTCATATCATCTGTTGTTTTGTGAAAGCATGCAAAAAACAAAAAAATACAAAATGAAAAAATAAATAAATAAATGAGAAATTGAAAAAAAAAAATGACAAGGATAACGAAATTGAGTAAAGTTCAAAAAAACAAAAAAATATATTGAAAAAGAAAAATACGAAGATAGATAACGACAATGATGATGATGTTGATGATGATGATGATTTGACTATGAATGGAGGATGCAGTTAGTAAGTAAGTATAGTTGCCGACATAATGTATCGATGTATATATACTATATGTGGGAATGGCCGGGTTGGTATAAAGAATAATGAATTTTTATTGTTGCTGAAAATAATTTATGTAATTCACAAAATTGAATTTTAATAAAATTTTTTCATGATTTAATTTTTTTGAGTTGAATGTGATGATCTACTATCCAATTTCTTTTTTTTTTCATTCTGGGTCAAAAAATTCGTGAATGATTTTTGCATAAATGAATTTAATTTGATTTTGATTCAGTTCTCTGCCAATTTTCATACAAATTTTATTTTTATTATTTTTGTTTTATTTTATTTTTTGCTTTGTTTCATATTCTATTTTCTTTAATTTATTTTCATACATTTTTATTTTGAATATACGTAAAATTTTATTCAATTTTAGTACAAGATGTATATATATCCTGTGTTCAAAATTTTACTTAAAGATTGAATGCATTATGAAACTTCTTAAAATTATTCAATTTTGAGATAGTAAATTATTGAAATTATTATTAGATGCAATTTAAAATCGTAAATAATTTGAAATATGAAGGCACTGATTCCAAAAGAAAAAGGACAAACATTTTAATGAAAGAAGAGATTTATTATAACAGTAATTTAAAATCGAATTTTAAGGATTTACTTAAAATATCAAATTTAATTCTGTTTTTGGTTTTATTTATAGATAAAAATCCTTCCAAATATACTGACTGGCGATGCTGTGTCCGAAGCATTGGAATTTTTTCTGATAACGAACTTATACACTTTACTGATATCTTCGAATCTATGTATATAAACGTTCTATCATTTTGTTGTTTTTCAGGCAATTACCATATATAGGAAAAGCCAAATAAGGATTTTTATTTTTAGTATAAAACAGGACTTCATAAATTTTTTTTTTGTCACTGGGTGTTAATATTTATGTTGTACATTGAATATCCTTTAAAATCTTATAAACAATATGATATAGCAACGCAACATACATATAAGTTATTTATTACCTTTATTACGAAATAAAATTGTAAAAATATTTCATTATCGTTTCCATTATCGTAAAAAATTGTAGCAAAAAAAAAATTGAATATAAAAACAGCACGTGGAAAATTTTTCAAATAATAAACGATTATAACCCATATTGTACGAACATATATAAGTATACGAGTGCATATATGTATGTATATCCTTCAAAATAAATGATAAATTTATCTGAATTGTAATATATACGGTTCGAAGGATATCTATATTTTTATTTTGATTTTTATTGTTTGATATACTCCTTTTTGTTTCTTTGATGCGGAAAATTGCATGTATTTTACATAAATATATATATACATTACTATCGAATGTTTATACATTTTATTCTTATACTTACTTTCATATCCTTTTGTGCACATAAATATATATTCGTATACAAGGATGTATAGATATACGTATGATTCTGATAAATACTGAAAATATTCTGATGTAAATTTATTTTGTTACCAATTAATGAGCAACACATGTTTCCCATAAGTATAATAAACTATTAAACTGTATCCATTGCACAAGCATATGTACACGATAAGCAAAAGTCATTCAATTTTATACATTGAAACATATTATACGATCATGTATGCACATACATACATATGTGTATCTATCCCTTAACTATCCCTACGACCTGTAGATATATAAATTAGGTTATGAAGAACAAGTAAAATTACAAGAACCTAGGATACGTGTACATACGCGATTACATATCGTATTTATGTAGTTAGGTATAGTATAATAATAATATAAGCACATAATGTACATATATGTATGTGTATATGTAGTGGGTATATGAAAATAAATAAATAAATGAACGATTTTTATGAATGAGGATATACCGTAACGCATAATAATAATAAAATCACTCGTGAATGAAATAAAATGCATTGTGAAAAACTTATAATAAAATGTCCACAAAAATTAAAGAAAATCTTGAAAATCACAAATCGTCACACACGATTAATAAAGTATGAAAATACATATACTCGTATATTATTGTATCTCGTATACGTATGGTATGTATATATGTAGATGTGTGCTAATAAAAATTAATTTGAACAATAATACATTTTCTGTGAATGATATAAATTCTGTCATCATATCAGTGTGCTCTTATATTAATATTGTTTTATTATTATTGATAATTAGTTGAGCGTAAATGTGAATGTATGTAAGTAAGTATGTACGACTAAAAAACATAAAATCTAAAACTTATATGATGATGATCTATTCGTTATTTTTCTACTTCTTCTCTCTTTTTTTTTTTTTTTTTTTGATCCTTTGACCTTTAACCTTTTCTGTTTATAAGATAAATATTTTACTTTTGTTATAATGCACACACTAATTTTTCTTTTTTTTTACGATTATATCTAAAATTGAAGATAAACGTTATTTAATTATACATAAGATAGAAAATCGTATTATTTCCATGGCTAATGTGTATATTTAAATGAACATGAACATAATGTACCATAACCATTAAATTTATACTAATATACAATTTGGAAACACATTTGTACGTACATATTATGTTTACCTACTGTTTATGTGTGCACATACATATAAGAGAGTATTAAATATATAAAATAATATTGCATAAAATAGAGAGAAACAAAAATTATTATTTCAAGTAGATATACTATACTTATATTATATACCTCATAATATGTATGTACGTACATCCTACACATTTGTATATGAAAGTGTTTTTCTGATTAGAACTAAAGATGAGCAAACACAAAAAAAAAAAATCCAAAATAGTAAGCCAAAAAATAAGAACAGAAAATATGATTTTTTTCTTCCTAATGTCATTTTAATAACATACTGGAATGAATAATAAAATCTAACATTTGCTACATGTATACATACGAACACAAAATTAAAGGATCATGAGATTACTTTTATCTTATACATATAATACACATATGAATAGCATCAGTAAATATTTAATTAAATGTTATAAAACATTACAGAAGGTATAACAGTAAGGATCGAAATTATGTGTATCCTATTATACTGCGTGTTCAATATAATTGCGATATTTACAAAGTGACATATCAACAGAGCATATACGCATATATATACATTTCGAATATCTTTTTGAATGAATATTATATTCAAAATCATCTTTAATATACTTGCGAGGATAAGAATAAGAGTAAGGGAATTATCTCTCTGTATGTAGAGACAGGTCGATATAATTTGTGAATGATATTTTGCAAAGGGTAGTAACAAGTTTTATCTATATGTACTTTAGATGTAGATAATAATCTCAAAATATTTTCAATCATATAACATACGCCAAAAATTATTTTTCATTCAACCAAAAGGATATATACGCTAAAGGTGACAAACATTTTTTAACGAAAATTAAAATTTTTATTTTTTTTTTGTAAAGAAAAAATATTACGTGAAAAAAATATGTATTTACACATGTATTTACACACGAGTGTAAGTGTATTTGTACACGAGTATATCACAAAAAAAAAATATCAACACGATTTTTCATTACCATCATACATATCTATAAACTTTTGTAATGAAAGTTAATGATAGAAAATTACGGTTATAGAAAGGATAACAGTACATTACATTGAAGTAATGTAATTGTACATAAATCAGGATGAAGTAGCTAAATCTATAAGTGTACAGCAAGTATATAGCAAAAAGATTATTTGATCTTATCCAATTCCCTACACGTGATATAGTAAAAAATTAAATGAAAATTTCATGATAAATAAATAAAGTCATTGATAGAAAATGCAAAATATTTTATAGTACGTGTATACAAGTGTATATACTCATGTCTTGTACTGGGAATCAAATTGCCTTCATTTTATGTGTAGATGAATTGATTATCTGGTACGATACTTCATACTCTTGTGTTATTTTGAAAAACTTTACTCTTCTGAGACACGTGTACTGTATACATACTGTATGTGTTGTCATAAAGGGTTTTCCAATAGGAACGTCAGAACTTTAAACAGCCACAACGACAACACTGATCGAAATGTCAAACTCAAGCTTTAATTTATTGTGCTCAGTACTGTGTGACAAGTGATTATGGAAAGGTATACGATTCAAGAACGCGTAGAAATTACTCGAATTTATTAAAAAAAATAGCTGTTTGGTTCGCCGAAGAAAATCATCTTTTCGGATGCAGCGCATTTCTGGCTCAGTGGGTTTGTGAATAAGCAAAACTGTAGGGTTTGGGTTGAGGAAAATCCACAAGCAATTCACGAATTGCCTCTTCATAGCCAGAAAATTACCGTTTGGTGCGGTCTTTGGGCTCAAGGCGTGATCGGGCCTTATTGTTTTGAAGATGAAAGTGGAAATCACGTAACTGTGAATGGCGAACGCTACAGGAATATTATAATAGAATATTTTTGGCCTAAACTGGAAAATGTTGAGATAAACAATGTTTACTTTCAACAAAATGGTGCCACTTGTCACACATCTCGTCAGACAATCGACTGTTGCAAGAAAAATTTCCTGGACGAGTTATTTCAAGAAGTGCTGATGTAAACTGGACGCCAAGATCGTGCGATCTAACGCCCTTGGACTTTTTTCTATGAGGCTATTTGAAATTTTTGGCCTACGAGAATAAGCCAAGAACGATTCGCGATCTTAGACAGAACATCCAACGCACCATTGAAAATTAACGACGCGATATGTGTGAGAAAATAATGGAAAATTGGGTCTCAAGACTGCATTCAGCCAGACGATGCCGAGGAGGACATTTAAACGATATTATTTTCAGAACGTAATGTAATCGATTGTTCTTCAAATTAATAAATAAATCACGTAAATATCACTTGCAGTTATCATTGTGTTTCATTTTAAAGTTCTGACGTTACTATTGGTAAACCCTTTATTATGTCATCAGGATTTTAATGATTTATAAAAATATTTCATATGTTTTTTATGTGTCACTCTACTTTCCTTTTTGTTCCTATTTGTATTTTTTTCTGTTTTTGCATTTTAAATTTATCTTAAATCCTTGTAATGTATGGATGTTTATATAAAATTTTATAATTTGCATAATATGCATATGTTTAGGTCAATTCAAAGTCAATATTTTGTTTTATAAATAAAACATAAAAACACTTCTTGTACGTACACTCATATTAATTTCTCAATTTATAAACTGCTGAAAACTTCAAAGAAAATTGTCAAAAAGTTTATAGTATCATATCTACACAATCTATTGCACATTGTACACACACACACACACACAAACATGCAAAATATTAAAACGATGAAAAAAATAAAATGAAATGTAAAACAATTTGTTTTTGAAAAAGATTTTCTTATTAAGGAGGTGAGTATCATCAAAAACTTTCTGTACCAAAAGTTTTAAGCTTAAAAAAAAATGAAAAAAACAAAAAACTTTAAAAAAAAGTTTTCATTTTATATACTTATCTCCAAAATATGTATGTAAACAAGAAAACTATTACCATGCACTTAAAATGGAAAATAAAAAACTACAATCACTTTGTACATTTTAAATTCATTTCCGGTATTTGACCCAGTTTAAAATAAAAAAAAAAAAAAACAGAAATTACAAATTTATGAGAAAACATTTTTAAAAATGGTATAAATAATTTTAAAAATTATGAACACAAAAAACAAAAAACAAATTTAGAATTTCGTATATTTATGTAAATAGACAAGAAAATATTCAAATCTGAATTTGGCTAAACTTTCAATAAATAGAAGAACAAAAAATTGTATCCATATCTTCACACTTAATATGAAGGTTCGCATGTATACGGATGGGGGGAAGTGCATGTATGAATATCGATGAGAAAAAACTAGTAAAGTTGGAAATCTGAAAACGAAGCAAGTGAACGATCATTCACATCATTCACTACAAATAGTCAATGGAATATTGTAAAACTAAAAGATTTTAAAGCTTTTACAGAATAAAGATCCTAAATAAAAATATTTTAAAACACATTTTCATATTTTGATTATAAGCGCACATGACAACTAGAAACAGTCATCGATTAGCTATCATTGGGATGAAAAAAAAAAAAAAAAGAAAATGATGTTGTAACGCATATGATATGTAATTACATGTAACACTCTTATCTGTGACAAAATATGGCCGTATTTTACACGCCATTAAAATGCTATCAATGAAAAATAAAATGGCTGAAGAAGTTTTGTCTTGTATGCAAGTGACATAAAACCAATTTGTGATGACCCCAATATTAAGTTGAAAATGTAAATGGCATACATTGGCAGACACATCTTATATCAGTTTATATGAACATGAACGTTTTGTGTTGTATGTACATATATATTTAGATACAGAGAAAAGTAAAACAAAACAACAAAAAAATTGAATAATATACCGTGTCAAAATGATAAAATATAAAAAAAAGAAAATGTTTAAAATGAAAAAAAAAAAAACAAATAAGAGAATGAAAGTAAAATATGAACTTTGCATTTTATATTCGTCCCGTCCCATATAGTCATCATATATGTAGTTAAAATAATATGAAAGAAAACAAAAGAAAAAAAAATGAAGAAAATAACACATCACATGATACGTGAATACATCAGGATACGTAAAAAATTACATATTTACAATACAAGAAAATTTTACATTTTCTTCATGAATAAATTCTCTTAACATGCAAATTTTCAAAAAAAAAAAAAAAGGTAAAGGAAAGGAAAGCAATTTTTTCTGTTTATCTTTGTTTTGGGTTTTCTTTTTTCAATTCACACATGTAACGAGTATCGTATTAAAATCATATACATAATGTACTTTCAAAGATTTGTATATTTTTGTTTAGTTTTTTTGTTCTGGTTCAAATTTATTTTATATACACGATGATATTAAAAAGGATAAGAAAATATATGTTGTCTGTCTGTTGCAAAATATAAATACTCGTACTACACATGTTATGTATATGTGTATCTTCATTCATTCATTTCATTCATTTTCTATATATATGCGATTATGATTCTGGTTTTAAAGAATCATAATATAATTTTTTAAAGAAAAATAATCATTTATATTATTTATGTGCATGCAACTGTATTTTTGTTTATATGTAATGTACATTCATTCATATGTAAGTATATACTTACATTGGATTCGTATAGTGTGAATAAAATGTGTAAATTTCTGTTTTGATTTTGACAGTTTATCTGAACTTTATCTTAAAAATTTTTCTCGTTACAGATAATTCAACTGTCTGAATAATGTACATCATTTTGTATGTTTTGTTTTTCTATTTTAAAGGATTTTCTTATTTCATTTTAAATGTTCAAGTGTTAAATTTGTTTGTTCTGGAATAGTTTGGGTATTAAAAGTTAAAAAAGTGCAATAATACAAAGCAAATAAGGAAAAAATTCAATGTAATATTTGACTGTGGTATTATACAACACGGTGAATTGTCCATCATGATTTTATCATATCGTATAGCATTTTTGAAAGATGGTTAACCATTTATCTTAGGTATAGATAAAATTTGTTTTCTTGTCTATTATCTGTTGCACAAGAGAAAGGATGTAAGTTAACTTGAGAGAACATTACTTAATTTTATGATATTTTTTTTATAAATTTATTAAGCTAGTAGCTCTCCAACGAATTCTTTCACAAACTGCTCCAATTTCTATAGTATTCGAGATATTTGAAAACAATTTCAAAATTTCTAATTTCAAAATTTCAAAAAATTTGCCTACTGCTCCTGAGAATTGTAAACGCCTGGTGTTAATTTGCTGAAACTTCGTTAAAATTTTAAAAAAATTGTCGATAGAGAACTGGAATGAATGTCAGAAAAATTTTGAAAATTCAGTGATGTAGAGAAACAGAAATTCCACCACTGTGAAGGGCATATAGTGAATACCCGTAACGACACTTGCATTAGATTGGGAAAATTTAGAAAAACTTCTCCAAAATTCTGTAAAAACTAGAATTAGGTATACCATAGATGTCGTATTTTCTTAATCGAATATTTTGTAATTGGTATTTATGAAATTAGTTCGAAGGAAAGTATTGAAATCCCTTTGACAAATATTCAAATCGATTTCTGTTGGGAAATTAATCGTTTCATATACGCTATGGATTTTCGAACATTGGGTGCGTTCAGTTCCACGCAGCGATGTATAATTTTCCATCGCTGCAATAATTTCTCTTACTGAACGGCTTCGCTGCATAATCGCTACTTTGCAGCGATGTAAATATTTTTTGCAGCTGAAAAAAAGTTCGCTTTAAAAGTCATCGTAAACAAATTTTGACATATTTAATGTTAGAACAACAGCAAAGCCAACTTATCAACTGTTTGCAGCTGGTTTTTCCGCTGTAAACAGTTCAGTAAATTGTACACAGCGATTATCTAAACATCGCTGCATTTTCATCGCTGACTTGCATCGCTGCATTATTTGTTCTCATGCAGTTTAAAGTTAGTACTATGAACACTATGCACTTATTTGTGAAAAATAAATAAAAATAAAATACAAATAAAACTATACAAATTTATAATGTATGAGTACTAAATTTTCCATTAAAAAAAATTTTCTTTAGAATCCTTTTTCCTTTTTTTTATACATATATTCTATTTGGTTCTGTGTAATTATAGCAATATTATATGCACTACAGACAAGTATTTACACAATTATATCCTTTTTGAATTTTACATTGAATCGAACGGAAATGTTGTCGGTAAAAAAAAAAAAAGAAAGAAATAAAATAAAGATTATGATGATAAAACTTTAAAGAAATAAGATTTTTCCCATAGTCACTCTATTATTACTACATCTACATAACGGTACAGATTCATAGATACTCGGTAAATACATATATATGTACATATATGCTTAGTCGTAGATTTTTATTTTCTATTTATGTTTTGGGTTTGAGGTAAAAGGATAACTTTCAACATTCTAAAAATGAAACAGTATAGAATATAAAATTGAGAACAAAAATAAAACAATATACGAAGGTAATTCTCTGCGGATTATTTTTAAGAATTCTTCTTGAACAATAGATATAAATAAACAATCAGTATTCCAGAGTATCTGCTTATAGTTTATTGAAATAAGAATAAATGTAAAATATTTATAAACCAAACAAACTGTACAAGTACATACGAGTACGGTAACATTTATGTATTAACACAGTGCATGTACAAAAGTTTAGGTGTATTATTGCAGTAGATGTACAGTCAATAACAACAATTTTAATACCTTTACATCAACTAAAACTTTACAGTGATTAATTTGCAATTTTTTTTGGATGTTCGCATTTGCCGCGCATGGAAATGTCAACTGATCATAAAAAAATTGACTATTATCGGAGTTATTAATGGTGATTGGATGATCCTAACAGGCTTGTGATATGAAAAATAATAAATTTGCAATAGGGACTTCCTGTAAATTTAAAATGACAATCAATTAACGTATTTTCAAACATATCCATTGCTTGAAAAAGTTAATCAAACATTTTTTTTATCCTAAACTATATGAATTAATTTGTCTTGTATGATTTATCTCCTTTTTGCTAAATTATAATTATTCTTCCAAATTCTTTCAATTATCAGATCGCAAATTTGAAAAAGCAATGATTAGATCAGTTGATGAAGTACGTTTTATGTCTCGGAGGAGAATATGATAAGAAGCTTTTAAAATGTTTCGAGAGAAAAATCCTCCGTAAAATCCTTGATCTAGTTCAAGAAAATTGTAGCTAGAAAAATATATAGAAGATGAATCTCAACAAGAAATCTTTGACTCTCAGTACGAGAGCAAGAATATTATTATTAAAAATGCCTTGAACTCCTTTAAAATGGCGCTTGGAAAACACTGTAGTACGGAAATTATCAGCATCCATATAATATGAAATACTGAACTGATTTTAATTATTTTACTGGTGTGTGAACATTTTTTGATTGTCGTCTAGTGTAAAAGAAAGTGTTCGCATCTTAACTAGAAATTGAAATATGGTGCGGGTAACTACTATATTATGGGTACGACGGTAAGGGTGGTATTTTTTTTTTTTTTTTTAATGAAAATCGAACCGATGAAAGAAAAACAACATAATAAAACCGGAAAATGAAAAATAAACATCAGCAATATAATAATAAAAACAAAACAGAAAATTTATTTACGTATAAATAAAAGGAATAATACACAAGTAGATACTCGTATAACGAAAAGTAATAATTATTCCCATAGTAGTCACTAAAATTTATTTTATTCCGTTATTATATTGTACAATCCGATAGAGAAATGAATGCTGGATTGAAAAAAATTGCTTTTCTCGAGTACCATGATATAAATGGTATATACCTTTTGTATGTATACTCATGTGTATAAAATGTACGTAAATAAATAAATATTCATTCATAAATGTATGTACATCTACATAATATAATTTAGTTAAAAGAGAGAAAGTAAAAAAAAAAATTAATCAAAAAACAAAACATGAAAATGAAAATGAAAAAGGAAAAAGAGGAGTGAAAAATAAGTGCTCGTATTCATCATAATTATTAATAAAACATGTTCTGGTGGAGGTGGTGGTGGAGGTGGTGTTGCTGGTGATGATGATGGTAAGCAACAAAAGAGGTTGTAAATTAAGAATTTTAAGTACTTCTTAAAATATTTACATATACATCGTATGAATAAATAATAGAAAAAAACTGCATACCACGTATTATGTATGTACGAACGTAGAAAAGAAAAAGTACAAAAAGGACTCAAGACTGTGACACCTTTTTTCTTTTATTTTATTCATTATAGTGCTAGAAATTAGTCAGGCTCTGATACTGGTACTGGTACATATAATACAACCACTACAACTATATACTCGTCGTACTCTCATATCTAAAATTTTCTCTTTAACGTGTAGTGTCATTTTTTGATTGTATGTTTTGTTTTGTTTTCTTTTTTTTTTTTTTAAAGCGAGTAGACGAAAGTTACATAAAGAGAAAAAAAAAAATAATGCTAAATTACTATAAATTAATGACAAAGAGTTGACTTTCTTCATTCATAATTTTTACTTAAAAATTTTCCTCATTTTATTTCATCCTTTTTTTTCCTTTGTTTTTTTTTTTACCTTAGTTGTCAGTATTTTTGCTGTTCATATACCCGTAGTCCTATAATATGTAGGTATATGCTACAATATATTTATGTACTTATTTGTCTGTTCATTTTCAAGTCATCACCATAATCTTCTTCAGCCAGCAATATAAATTACTGTACGTGATGGTATATAACAACCATCATTGTATTTGAAAAAGAAAATTGGCTTAAATTACATTGGAATGCAGTCACGATCTCGACCATGGGACTAGGCACATAAGTATTATTTGTACATACGTATACCGGAAAGGTTGTGCTTTTGTGTGTATAAAATTTTACGTTGTACATATACAATGACATAAAATAAACGGAAAAAATAGCAAATGAATAGCATAAGATGAATGCTAAGAATAATAAATGAAATTATTGTAATGATAAAGGTTTTCATTTTAGTTTTTCACATTTATAAGTGAAACAATAAAGGGTAATACATATTTGAAGGACTTTCAGAGAAAAAATTATGATAGGAAATAGAAACATTTCTTGATAGATAGTGGACGTTAAAGAGAGAAGAGATTATCGCTTATCCTAAATGTTGTTTCGCTCATAGTGAGTACAATTCTGTCTGAAGAAAGTTTAAGTTACATTTCCATCAACAAACACGAAAAATTCATACACCACGATCCACAATCTAGCACAAATCTCCTATACTATTCTTTTCAATCCACAATATGGATGCGGTGCTGATAATTGACATTCAATTTAATTGCACTTGGAATAAAAAATATCGAATATCTCGGACCAATGACACAGCGAACTCACGCTACTTTTAGAATGAATGATCCAATTAATTAAATTTTTTTGTTTTCGGTAAATAATTTGATAGATCAAATTATGTATGTAGTTGCTAAGCATTCCAATTATTCACTTGTTTTCGTATACATTACGCAACCCATTGAATTTTTTCACAGACTATATTCAACGTGTAACGGTGGTGTGTACGACCTGACCTATATTCATAATACCTAAGCATTTTGATACATTCAGAAATAATTTATATTTGCAAGTATTTTCGTAATCGCATATCATATCATTCCTTCCTCTGTACCTGTCATGGAGTATTTCGATTTTTATCAATTTTTATATCATTCAGTAATCATTATGGGATATTAGGTACATGCCTGTTTTCATGTAAAAGGCTTTTGTTTTTGTTTCCTCCTTATAATCAAAGTTTGTATTTTTTATTATAACTGTACTACTGTTTCAATTTCAATGATAATATTAAAAAAAAAATGTAGAACAAATAAACAAATAAAAGGTTGTTTAATCCTTTCATTTATCGTACCTTCATATGCTATTACTCGTATTATATGGCATGTCATCTATTTTGAATACGAATAAGTGTATAACCTGGATGAATTCTAAGATACAAAAATAATTATCTGTCATGAATTTCGAATGAAACTTCAGAAAGGATATATATAAGGGAGACTGATTTTAAGATATATGAACGAGTTCATACATAAGTATAAACTGTATATAAGTATATTCAAGTACTTTACGTAAGTACAAAATAACAATACAGAAAAGAAAAAAAAGGTTCACTTAACATATTCCATTTCATTTGTGTTCTTTGACCTTTTATAATTTTCTCAAAGAATATAATATGGGCTGAGAGTACTTAAAGAAGATATATTACATGGAATTTATTATTAAATAAAATATTTATAGTATAGATAACAGAAAAAATTTAAATATGACAACATCAAAATAATATTTTTGTCCTTAAGCGTTTGATAAATTGAACAGAACAATTTATTTTCATTTTAACTATGGAAATTTTAGAAATGGAATGTCTGAATTTTTAATAATATGTGAAAAGTTCAAAGACTGTGAAAAAAATTTTTTTTTTTTTTTGATCGTAATCGAAAGGTAATGATCGAATCTAATCCAACGAAGATGTTAAGAAGAATTTCATGTTTAGTTATCAATTTTCATGTATGAGACAATCATTATCCTTGCTTTACCCTACTTTTAAGTATGAAAAATATAATAAAGGGAGTTTTTTTTGTCTGTACAAGGACATATCATATTCACAAATATCAATGTAAGATAATCAGACATTACATTCCATTTCAGAGTGGATGTAATTTGAATTTTGGAAAACCTGAAATTTCTTTAAAACTAAATATTTGGAATAATCAGAATCGAATCCATATTGAATGTTTGACAGATTTTGATTTTCAGAACATTGTATATGTCAAAAATGTTCAAAAGTGTCTCTGAAATTTTGTAGCCTTACAATAGGATGGGCGCAGATGATCTTTCACATCGATCATCATATAATTTTTTCATTCCCATTAGGTCAGAGCTTGAGATAGGCAGTGGAACATCATACAAAAAGGCTTTTTTTCACTTCTCCTAACAAAAGAAACACTTTAGGCAAGCATCTACTTATTTAATAAATTGTTTATATATTTAATTCCATATGCTATCCTTATTCAATTTTTTCCATTTTTGTGTCATATTAATGATTTCTTAATCAAATATTTTGTTAATATTATTACTTTCATTTTTATATTTTGTTCTTTTTATTTTTAATATTCAAAAATTGATTTTTTTTTATTTTTTTTTTTCTACCAAAAGTATTTAACAAAAAAGACCTCTTTCATTTCATTTCGATCATATACGTACATATATCTCCATTCAGTATGCATATAGGCAAATAAAATTATGTAAAAATATTTTGACCTCTGTAATTTAATTATAAGAACAAGAAAAAGATTTCTGACACTTTTCATTTAAATCAAAAATATTAATGATGTTACAGAAAATATTTCTAAATGATTTTTTGATTTTTTTTTTCTTTTCTTTTTTGTAAACGAACAAAAGGAAAATCATATTTTACACAAGCATAGGGGATGTGGTAGAAAAAAGAAAAAGTTACAATTATAATTTGAATAGGAAAAATAAGTTCTAGAAATTTGTTCCTTTTCTATATTTTCAAATTTTTCTTGTTAACTTTTTATTAGAAATAAAATATGAAAAAAAAAAAAATTCATATAAAAGGTCAGAATAAAAGATAATATGGGAATGAATGAATATTAAAGAAAAATCAAAATTTTACAGATTAATTAAAAAAGGAATTGAATTAAAAAGGTAAATACTGAGTACGCGTACGGATATGGAGAGAATAAAATATGAAAAAAATATTGTAGGATATGTACATCCTTAAGGGTGGTGTTCACCAACATAGATATATCCGTCGGATATATTTAAGCCGGATACAATTTCATCTTATTCATCAACCTATAGATAAAATTTGTTTTCGAACTTCGTTTTCGGGTCGAACATGTGTGTCAAACATGTCAGCTGATTGTATTTTTATATTACAAAATGAAAAAAATGTTCTGTGATGTGATAATTATATGCAAAGATAATAATACAGTACAATTACATTATATTTATTTGTGCTGTTGCTGTTAATAACAAGGTTATGTTCGAACGATATTTATAATACCACTCCGAAGTTGTCTTAAAATTATCCGAGTAGTGTTTTATTCAGTTTGATGAATACACTTTATCTCAAATAAAAGATAATCTATGTTGGTGAATACCAGCCTAAATGTATATTATGTACATAAATATTTATTAAAAAGGGCATTTTTATAAAAAAATTTTTTATAAATCTGAAAGGATATACATATTTTATTTACACAAAACATCCATAAAAACAAAGTAAATTCTTGATTTTTATGAAAATATATAAATTAAATATTAAAACTGTTTCAATTTAGACAGAAATACCTAAGAAGTAGAGAGCTAAAAAAAAAAAAAAGTGGAAAAAAAAGGAAAACATTTTCTACACCTTATATGTACACGTACTCATATGCAATGAAATCTGAAATTATGTAAAGGTACATTTTCGTACCTTTTACAGTACAAGGATTCGTATTACATAAATAAATGGACATAAATAATTCATTCTTAGAAACAATGAAATGAAAATAAAATAAAAAAAAAATCTAAACATACTCATAAATAATTGTATCTACTATTATACTCATTGTTATTTATATTTAAAAAGGATATTTTCTGTCCAGTTTAGGATATAAACATGGGATACGAAAAATTAAAAATGAAAATCAACCAAAAACGAACTGAACTGAATGAAACGCAAAAACAATATTGGATTACATATTCATTTAGTTGAAAGTAAAGGATACGATTATACGAGGTTATAATGTAGAAGCTAGTAGAAATAAGTATGTGGGAGCATGTATAACAGAGAATTGTTTATGTGCGGACGAAAAATGAATGAAATTTTAATGAACATTTAAAATTCATTATTGAAATATAAAAATAATGAATACACATTATCCATAGTACGTAAACGTAAAACAGAAAGGGATTTACGAAAAGATTTAGAAAAGAAAATCATATAAGTGTTAAGTACCCATTCACATATTTACATAAATAAGTCCACATATACATATGTGATGTGTACATACTACTTGTATGTATATGTAAATATATGATAAAGGAACATTTTTTGGCATTGCGAATTTTATCTACAACTGCAAATAAAAATTAATTCAGAAGAAGAGGTATGTATGTAATTTACTATAGAGAAAGGGACGGAGAGATACTTATTTTAAGTGATATAAATGTATAATAAGGTTGTAATGTTGTGATTTCTTTTGGAACTATGTAAATCGAGAATGTATTACAAGTATGTATAGAAATAAATATAAATGTACCTTTGCATTCTTGAATAATTTTTAAAGTATACCATGCTACATTATTGTTTTTTAGGATTATATCCTTAAAAAAAAAATCATATTTTTCCGGTATGGGATCTCATTTTAAAAAAAAAATCATCAACAAGATATAATGGATGTAGGATAAAATTTTTTTATTTTTATTTATTTATTTTTTTTTTTTTCAAAAACAAAAAAAAAAATTTAATCTGAATATAGATGACCTTAGGTACAAGGGTACAAGGATATACAAGAATATAAAAAAGCTGTAAAGATTAAATTTTACTATCATTTTTCTTTTGAAATTTTCAGATAATATAGTTATAGTATTATGCCTAGACATATGATAAGGATCGACCCTAATTTTATGATCGTTCTCAGTTTATTAACAATTGAGAGTGCAAAAGAAAACAATGCTAAAAGGCATAGGGAGCAATATGATTGGCATTTTTGTATTTGCATCAAATCAGGAATCAACGCAGTCATGTGATAATTCAATGCTACTCCCTAAAATTTATCCTACTCGAATATACTCTATTATTGTAAAAATGGGTTCGGATGATAACCTAAATTGGAAATTTATAAAATTAAACTTCTTTTGTTGCATTATTATATAGGAATGATGAAAACTTTTTGTAATTTCACATTTCTATACAATCAACTGCACTACCTTAACTGCCTAAATTCCTTAAGGTAGGCCCTAATAGCATAGGAAATGCAATAAATCTATGTGCTCAAGCTTTTACTCAATCATTGAAAAACTATAACCGATTTATACATTTGAAAATAGGAAAACTAATGTATACGTATACCTATTTTGCCTGTATACATGAAAATGTTTACGAATATTTTCAATTATTTATACAAGAAAATAAAAATTTTATTTTATGTTTACGACAAAATTTAAAGGCTATAACGTACGTTATACTGGTTATACATGGTTATACCTTACATCCAAACTACACTGTAAAATCAATTTATGTGTGCGTTATTATAATTTTGTGACTGATTTTACGAACTTTTTATATCCCTTGGTACATATATTCATGCATAAATGTATATATGTATAGGTAATCGTTTGTAGTAAAAATTCATGTGTGTATGTAGTATAGTTATCTATACATAAATATTGAGTAGAATTTGTTTATTACATTCATGACATAGGTACATATATTCTGATTTTATTGATCAATAAAATGTAGCAATAAAATTTTCATTTTTTTTCCTTAAAGAAAAATTGTTTTCAATTCAAATTTTCGTAATTTTTTTGTCTATATACAAATAATATGGTTTCAAAAATGCCAAAAAAAAAACAAATAAACACTATCAAAAAATGTTTGAATATTCGAAAAATTGTTACAGAGAAACGCGATGTATATGTATGTGGGCATACAATTCATCTGTATATGTGAAAATATTTTAATAAAAAAAATCTCACTCTTACACAAGTAAGTATGTACATGTGTCCTATATGTGAAATCATGTACGAATATTTAACAACTTTTGCATATATAAATTTCAAATACTTCTGCAACGTAACAGGGTTCGTAAACATGTTTACAAGGTAAAATGAATTACGATGTCATAAAAAAGTGCACAACTGCGGGGAGCATGTTAAATCAATGATCATTCTTTTAGACTTCATTCGTGTAAATAATCATTAAAACGCCTTCTAAAACGTGATCTATATATCGTGGTTTTTATGGTGAATTTTTTCCAATTCACCATGAATGTAGTTCATGAAATTTTTTTCAAATGATTGGAGAATTAACGATGGTCTTAACTTTAAGCCGGAAACAGAATGTGTAGCTGTAGTATGCAGTACATGTAGCACTACGAGCTGTCAAAAATACACTGCATTAATGTAATGCCTGAAACAGAATGTGTAGCTGTAGTATGTAGTACATGTAGCACTACAAGCTGTCAAAAATACACTACATTAATGTAAGTTTGAAGCACCACAATGTGTAGCTGTAGCAGTAGTAGTAGTAGAAGCTGCTGCTCAAAGTAGAAACTTTTCTACTTCATGCTACAGCTACAGCTACAACTACAGCTACATACTACAAGCTGCACATTCTGTTTCCGGCTTAAATTTGGAGTGACAGACGGCAAATGAATGATTATATTCGCAACAAATTATCATTGATTTTGTGTCATCTATCAACGAATATGAAATTACGATAGGTAATTGAACTTGTGTCTCGTACAAAAAATACATTTTAATTTAAGAATAATAAGATACCGCATTTTATTACAATATTATCCACATACCTTGCATGTATAAATTCCTTCGTCTAGTAAATTTGATTTATGAATTCCTAAAATTGATGTATAAACATGCTTTTGTTCTGATGTAAGTCTCATTGTCCACATATCTCTGCAAAAATCAATTAAAAATATAAAACAAAATTTATATCAAGTGTGTTTTATCATTAATTATTATTTTTTAGATTTTAATGAACTATTTAGTATGTGTTTAGTACACAAATTTATCATTAAGATTGATTGAGAATATTTTTGTTGTAAATTGCGAATGTATAGGTATTTCAATTTTCTAATCTGTATAATAATTTTCGCTCTAATTATTCGAAAATTCATTAACTGAAAAATTATTTCTGTGTATTAAATACTTGACAAAACACAAAGCAAAAAATAAATAAAATAAAATTTTTCAACATTTCTTTTTTACAAAGGTTTAATTCATCTCAGAAAATTTTTGAAGTTGAATTAATATTTTCCGTTTTATTCACAAATCTAGATACCTATATCTATATACTCATACGATCATATGTAACGTATACACGCATACATATAAGATGAATTAATTAAACAATAAGTAATTTTTCCCATAATGTTAATATTTATTTGCATCGTATAACACGAATTATTGTGCATTATTGAAGTTCCCACAAGATTCATCTACACTAATACTACTACTACTACACTGTATATAAATATTTACGTGGGTATGAGATTCATTACAATTATCTCTTGTATTTATTGATACACTGTAGTATTGATGCAACGTACAACAAATCATCATAGATGATCATCGGTATCTACTACAGCGTATAGTGGTGTAGATAATGTAACCTGTGTAAATAGACGTATGTACGTATACACTCGAAATTATTATGAATGTGAAATTGATTTATTATGATGGATGTATATTTATGTACATATGTATAGATATGCATGTATGTATATGTGTATATGTGAAATTTATTGAATAATTTTATCATTTTAGTGTCATTTGTTTTGAGGTTATAATGATTTACAATTATTTACTAATTGACAGTTAATTATAATGAAATGAAATGAAACGAAATATCAATATTCTAATTGTATGAATATGTGGCAGATAGTATATACATGAATACTCACATATGTGATATACGTAAATAAGGAAATTAAAACTAAAAACATTTTTATCAGAGTGCATTTCATATATAGTATATGTGCATATGTAGATTACTCCGTGTGTTCGTATTTGAGTGATATTTTTATGCACTATTTTTTTTTTTTTTTTATTATTTATCATCATGAAAATTATGCAAATATTTATACTCGTATTCACATACAGTGACTTCAATAAGTACTGGCACACCAGCTAATTTGAGAGGAAAGTCTTTAGTTCAATATATGTATTTTTTAAATACATTTGATTCTGTATTTAGTTTTTAAACTGGGAGATAAATGGTGGAAGTGGCTGAGCAAGTAGTCTGCTAATCTAGAATTGCTGGTTTGATTCTTGCCCATGGAAAAAGTAAGAGAAATTATTTTCAAGTTTTCGTTGCCTATTTCAAACTTTCATTACTCCCAAAGTTCACTAAGCTTTGAATGAGTATACAGAGTATACCAGGCTGCTTGGAAATGCTGATGAGTTTACTTCCTGACAACAATCTAAGCCCTAAAATGTAAAAGAGCTTACTTCTCAATCAGAAAGTCAGTAGTTCATGACCAACGTTAAGCTGTAGGTGCTTTCATGATAGTAATAAAGTCTAGAGATCATTTCGTCTAAAACCCTGACTCATTTAGAGCTGCACCAATACTTTTGGAAGTCGCTGTATGAAAATGAATATTAGAAATTTATGTAAATACTGTATAAATACGTAGATAAATATATAGATCTGAATTTAAACGAAATGTTTTTGGTCACCTAGTGTACACTAACACCGTAAGATATTTTTTGCTATTAATAATGAATTGGTTCCTATATTTACTATTTTTCATATTAACATGTACGCTCTATATGCGTCATTGTTCATTTAACATACACAAGTAAACAATGAAAATAAAAAAAAAGTTATAATTTGTTGAAAGTATGTTGATAATTTTGTTGTTTTTTCGAATAAATTTTCATCAAAAGTGTACTAAAATTAGAAAATTTTAAATGTTTTAAATTAAAAATTACCGATGTCATGTAAATCAATTTTAATATTCATTACGTTGATGAAAATTAAATTGAAACAGAGCAGCAATTTTAATGGAAAACAAATTTCAAAAAACAAGTATAGACTGTTTAGGAAAATATTAAAAGCATCAATTAAGAGTTCAATTAATTAGTTACAATCAATTAAGAAATAGTGTAAATGAATGAGACTAGAAATTGAATTTGAAATGAAATTGTTGAAATAGTCAGAATAGAGTTACATGATAAAGTGACAAAATCACATTTTAAGAGAAAAGTTTAAAGTATACAGCACCTGATGCTGAAAAGATAAAAGCGAATAGATTGAGATGGTACGGTAACTGGAAAGGAAAAAAGTGCCGATGATAATGTCATTGAGAGGAAACTGGAAAATCGGTACAAATTTTAAAGCAAAATCTGTATAACACGAGTAAAAGAAATGACAAAGCTAGAAATGACATGAAATAATGCAGAGGACCATACGGGAATACATGAAAATGGAAGCAGAATAAAAATACATCTTGAGCCAGAATACTGATGCATTAGTCGATCACAAACAAGATATGGAATAAGGCGATAGAAAAGAAGAAAAATAGTGCGGATACATTTATAAGATTTTTCTAATTTGAAATTTTTCAAAATACAATTGAATAAGTTCATGGTTTTTACTGGAAAATTTCTAATTTTCTTTCCCTTGTTTACACCAAAATAACATTTTTCAACTTCTTCAATATGGAGTTAACTCCCACTTTTAAATCAAATATGAACTGAAAAAGAAATTTAAAAGTTACAGAAAAATGAAATTTTCAATAAAATTATGCTGAGACAAAATGGAAATGATTCTGTAATCTGTATGTTATGTGCATATGGGTATATACATTTTGCTATATAGAAAATCTCTTATAAAATATTATCAGATTTAAAATTAAATGAATCTAACATATGCAGATACTGTACTTATTTGAAAAAACAAAGAAAAATTAATGAATTTTTACTAAAAGTACCCATTCAATTAAATAAAATGTTGGTTACGTATAATATACCCTTAAAAAGAAAACAAAACACTTACATAATGTAATATAGTATTTAGATCCTAAGACATGATTTTATTCCCTTTGACCGCAATCAAATTGAATATTTTGTAGATTATTTTTACCTTCCTTTTGCTATTTACATTAATATATGTATACGAGTAAACCAAAAAGTACATAAATGCATAAATACATATACGAGTATGTACATGAAAACGTACATATTTATTATTCCGTAAAATTTAAAATTTACATACCTCAAGCCTAAAATACATTATTTTAATGCCAAAATATGTACGTATAAGAGGATATATCTTATGTACATATGTATGTACACCTACGTTTTGTATGTACTAGTATATGTTGAATTGAAAGGTATTTAACCATGAAATTGAAAATTGAGGAAAAAATATCCCCAAAAGAAAAACATATATAAAACACGTATGAACTGAAATTGTATTATGGTTTTCGGTTAAGTGTATATAGAAGGATATCGAATTATGCATTTTTTTTTCTCCCGGTTTTGTTTTTACAAAATAAAATTTGTTATTTTAAAGTAAAATTTTAATGTACAGACAAATGATATTATACGGTTGTTATAGGATGATTTTAAAAAAATATTTAAATGGAATGGAAATAGGGAGAGTATGACGCTACGAACAACAAATTGTTAGAAAAATGAGAAAAAAGCAAAATACATACATACCAGTGTGTAAATATGAAACAGGAATTTTTATATAGAAAATACACGTTTATTGAATAAAAATGACACAAAATATTCTATTCAAAATATTTTCCATCGTTAGCTATACATTTTTCCCATCTCTCTGGCAATTTGTGGATGCGCCAAAAACATTGTTCCTCTTTGGAAGCAAACCATTCATCGATCCATTTTTGCACATTTTCATAAGATGTGAAGTGCTGTTCAGCAAGTGCGTGTCCGATCGATGCAAAAAGGTAATAATCTGATGGAGCTAAGTCTGGTGAGTAAGCCGCATGTGAAAGTACTTCCCATTTAAACGCTTCAATCGTTTCCTTGACCGGTTTTGCTGTGTGTGATGGGCTTTGTTTTCTGTGTTTTTCTGTTGTTTTTGTTTTGTTTTTTAATGTTTTCCTGCTGTCTTTCATTCAGCTCATGAGGAACCCATTTCCCCATCTTCTGGATCTTTCCCATGGCTTTCAAACGTATGGAAATAGCTTCTCGTGTCACGTTTAATTTGTCTGCTAGTTGTTGTTGCGTTTGAGCGTCATCCTCATCCAACAATGCTTGCAACTCCCTGTCTTCAAACTTTTTCGGTGGTCTTCCACGTTCTTCATTTCTGACGTCAAAATTGCCACTTTTGAACTTTCTAAACCACTCAAAGCACTGTGATTTCCCAAGAGCATGCTCACCGTAAGCTTCAACAAGCATTCGATGTGATTCTGCAGCAGTTTTTTTCAAATGGTAACAGAAAATCAATGCTGTCCGCAAATCGTAGTTATTAGGCACAAAACTAGACATATTCAACGCTATTAAAAACTATAAAACTGTATCACACTTGTATGATTATGAGTTAAAAATAATTAACAGACGTCAAAACACTAAAATGGCGTCAATGATTTGGTTTCAAAGTAAATAGATTAACAGCTAGCACCACGTGTAGGCAGATTCCGGTTTCATATTTACACACCTGGTATACTGCTTATTGGAGTTTCTCAAAATTTTTTTTTTGAATGGAAAAGTTTTTAATGAAATTAATATAAGTATTACGATTATTCCAAAATATTAGATTTTACAGTTTATACACGGTCATACTAAATTACATTGAGAGCATGTATTCTACTTAAATATGCATGTATGTATATTCGTTTAAATATAAAAACACATGAATTTTTACATAAAAATACGCGAGAATTATTAAAATTTTTACTATGAATTTTATATAATAGATACTTGTATGTAGATGAATGATAATATGGTCGGTATATGAGTACCGAATACCTATACATACACAAACACACATATTTTATTTTAAACGATCAATGCTAAATATAAAATATAGGTTAATGGTGGGTTAATGGGATCTTAAATTATGATTGTGTGCACGTCATAAAAATTCATACGATTATGATATATGTACATACATGTAGGATGAGGATGTATGTATGTAGTACGAACGTATGCATATAACAATATAAGTCCTCGAATTGTCGCTTTTTTATACACATACGTTCATATAAACATACAAATACAGTACATATAATGTGTATCAATATGTTAACCAATATGCAAATATACACAGAACTAAGTATATAAATGTGGATATGTACGAATAGGAACACGTGAGTATATTATATACCAATACAATCTACAACTAATCGTAAATGTATTTTTAGAATGATTTCATGTATACACAAAAATGAAAATACTCGCACTATATGCAGTAAATTAATGTAAAAAGAAATTGTTTATCATCAGCATAAATTTTATTATTATTATTTGCTCCATATAATATTTTATACTATGATATTTAACATAAAAAAATATGCAATAACTTTCTATTTAATCCTTGTGATTTTTTATGATACTTATTTTTGCGAAAATATCATTTAAATTTAAATGTTTTTTTGTGGTGTTTTTCTTTTTCATTTTTTTCAAACATACTTCGCACCGAACGAGTATATAAACATTAACATAAATATTTAATAATGTACAATATTTACACACAGGTATGATAACGAATATAACATAAATTTACATTTATGTTGAACATTTATACGTATATGTATTTTGTTTTTTGGGTGTGTGTTATTTTTGATTCGTTAAGCTCAATCTGTTTTCATTAAGTTGTCACTGGTTAATGAGATATTCGACATAAAATTAAATCACAAAAAAATCATTTACCTATACGTACCTACATAAAATGTCTATGTGTATAAGAAAAGGGTGATTAAATTTTCAATTTTTTGTAAAATTTATGGAAGCTATATATGTTTTTTTTGTTTTTGGATTCCTTACAAAATTGACATTTCTATATTCAGTTCATAATTTGACAATAAAAATTGTAAGATATACTCGTGAAAATTTTTACATATATGCACATTAAAGAAAAAAGGACTAAATACGTATATCAAAAAATAAAGAATATACTGGTAAATATTTTGCTATAAAAAGGAAACTGTTCATTAGCAAACATAGGAGGATAAACATTGAATTAAGTACTTGGAAAAGTTCGTTTCAAGGTAGAAATTTTCAATTTCATTAGAAAATAAGAAGAGAAACTTCTCTCTCTCTCTCTAAATCTCTAATTCTCAAGAGTTAAAAAACCTTGTTTGGTTAGGCATGAAAATATAGGTCAAAATATTTACAGGTTTTTCTTTTATACACGTTTCTTGTTCCAATTTTAAATTCTTCTCCGTGCTGTAGCTAAATGCAGAGCAGTACATAATTTACACAAGAAAAGGAGAAAAAACTAGATGCATGTAAACAAGAAAAATTGATAAATATTTTGACATATATATTTTCATTTTTAAACAAAGACAGTCATTGAACTAATTAGTACTTGAGAAGTAGAAAGATACACGAATAGTAGTTTCTCTTCTCCTTTTCTCGTTTCAATTATATGTAAGTACTGCACTGTAGAAGGCATGTCTGAAGAAGAATTTTCAAACTGGATCTACATAGATCCTTGTTAACAAGAAAACTCGATAAATATTTTGACCTATATTTTCATTTGTATACAAACTTGTTCATTAGACTCTTGAGTATTTAAAGTGTTAAAAGAGGGGTAGAACGAAAAAGTGAATTGTACGCGGAAGAGGCTACAACTGGCGCTAATATTACCTATAGCATACACTATGCTATTACAAGTAGTATTTCGGGCATCATGTGTGCTCATTTTTAAATTATCATTTTGATACTTATTGTGATGCCTAGAGGTGTTCAATTGAGAAATCCACCACAATATACTCATACTCGTACATACAGGGATATAATAAAATTTATATATTTTATTTTTGTATTGTTAATTACATTATTTTGTAGATGGCAATTAGAATCCATCAGATAAAAATGTTGTTGGAAGCAACTGTGTCTTTTCATTCTATAAAAATAAATAACTACTAAAATAAACATTATATTATAGATGTATTGATTCATGTGCATCTATAATTTCTGTGGTGTGTACAATGTACGCATATATGCATTTTGTTCATATAAATATGTATGTGTTTGCAGTATAAATTTATGTGCACACATATACGTATGCATACAGAATGAATTACAAAATACAATATCCATTTATGTACATAAAATAAATTGCAGTGAATGTTACTTTGTGTAATGCACATCAGAGCATAAAATTACAGGCAAAATCAATGAAATTAGCTAAGAAATAAAAAAAATGATTCTGATAATTTAAAGGCACACAATACCAGGCAGTATATGTATGCAGGAGCGTATATACAATGTACAAAAAAACATATCACATATTTTCATATACTTTTTGTGCAAAAATATAATAAAAATTTAATGAAGCGAATTAAATTTGAAAAAAAAGGAGAAAATAAAATTTAAATCTCACAATGAAAAATTAATTTTACGAAAATAGAAAAAAAAAGCAATACTATAGTACGACACGAGTATGTTTGTGAAAAGAAAAAATAAATGAATTGATTTGTAAAATTACAAAAAATCAGAAAATTTCTTTTTCCAGAAATAGACAGTTGATCCTTGAACCCTAACATAATGAACGAAAATCAGTTCAGTGAAGTAAAAACAATTGGCATACATAAGTACTTATGTGTATAATATCGCTCTCTTTCTCTGTTCACAACTGAAAAGAGAACGCAAAGGAATCAAGAAATTCATAAAATTTATTTCTCATCCTACTCACGTATGTGTTTATTGTGACATGACATTAATATTTGCAGATTGCTTCTCATAATCGAAGGAATTTCAATCTGCGAATAGCTACACTCGTATGTGACTTCTGTGATTTTTTTGTGAGACTAAAGTCAATTCGAAATACATTAATCAGCTCCGATTTGAATGTATTGAAGGATTCTTGAATTTATTTCAATATGAGACATGACATTCATCATCATTAGTAATGCAAAACAACCGCATGAATGGGTCTTATAGACTTCTTCAGAATTCCTTCCTTCAGTCGATTCTCATTTATGTTTCCTCCATTAAATCTGTGAACTTCATTAACTTATGATAACTTTCAATATCCTCTTGCCAATGTTTCCTTGATTTTCACAATCCTTTGGAAGCGAAACAATGTAAGCAACGCATTATCGATAGCATTTTTTCGCTATAAGAATTCTACGATTAATTAATATGACATTATACGGCCGATAATTTGTGAGATTTTCATATATGTGCTCATTTACCTTATTCAAAATTCGCGATATAAGTCTCCAGTCTATGTACTGGAACACATCAGCCTGATTTTTTTAGACTGCATAGAAATAAATTAATTGAAAAGTACTCAACGAGATTGCCATTTACAGAAGAATATCATCCTACAGTTGTTTGACTGTATAATTATACACGCGATAAATGAAAGCAAAATTAACTGAAATAGAAATTCAAAAGGCAAATTAAAATCGAAAAAAAAGAAGAAGAAGAAGCAGATAGAATAAAATAATTGGTTCCTTTGAAAAAAAAAAAAATAAGAAAAAAATAAAATTGAGAATGTAATCATTTTTTGATGTCTTCTAAGAAGAATATAGTTTCTTTCAAATTTTAATTTATAGCTGGCTGCTACACATGTACATACAGCTACAGGATGTAGGTTGACGTATGTATATTATCAATTCTATAGATAGAATTATTCTTTTGTCTTTAATTTTATGTGATAAAATGAAAATTAAAATTTTCAATGTAATAAAAAGATCAACGAATCACAACGCCTAGAAGTATTTTCCTTAGGGGTGACTGATTGTATAAATTTTTATTCAATTTTTGTTGAAGAGAAAAAAATAATTAAAACATAACTAAAGGTTGGAGCGCATAATTTCGTTCGTCCTTTTTGATTTCGTCTGTTCTTTTGATGATCAAATGAACGAACTGAAGTAATGAATTTATAGTAATGTCATTTTGATAAAATGGCTGCTTTTGAAACACTTTGCTCATTTACCAGTTGAATAATGAACCACCCTTTATACCAATAATACATATATTCAAGTTAAATCGAATTATAGACAAAATATCATTAAATTTGAGCAAAAATGAAAAGTAAAAAAGAAAATTAAGTCAGTCTATTGAATTTAATTAATTAGAATAATATTTTCTCGTTTGTGTAAGTTTCGCTATAATTGATTGGGTTTAATATGTATAGCAAAATTTTTTTTTTAATATTGAATAGGCTTACATTTTGATTCTTCTATAGCTCTAATATGCAAAACTGTTTTATGTATTTGTATGTACATAACATACAGGAATATTTATAGTATCTAACGTAGAATTTACTTTTTAAATTATTTAAAAATCATATTTCTTTATTCATTTTTCGATAAATAATTTTCTCGTCTTCTTTTGAATTTTGCTAAGTACTCTTATATATTAATCGTATTATAAATGAAATGCAAGAAATTTTCTAAAAAAAAAAAAAAAATCCTTTTTTCATTTAAATGATTACAAAATATCATAGACTGGTCGTAAGTATACTTGTACATTTTAAGATACAAATTATTTTATGATGTTCAATTGATTTTTCTTTGGAATTTTACCTTTTTTTTTCTTTTCTTTTTGCAAAGAATTTTTTCATATTTTTAAGAGTAAATATAAAAAAAAAATTATTGAAAAATTCTTTAAAAGATTTGCAAATATGTATGTAGGTGTACTCATATTGATATACTTTTTTTTGTAGAAAAATATGAATGAAAATGTTATGAAATGTTCAACTGACGGATGTGTAAATATAATAAACATCGGAGAATGATTTTTTAGCTAACAACATACAAACTAAAGTACTCGTATTTTGAAATTTTTTTATAAAAAAAACGATAGGATGTCCAATTTATTTGTTGTCAATGTTAAGTATTTTTTTTTTTTTGAATTTCATATACTTAGAACAGTTGATAATCGAAAGGAATTGGATGAAAGCATCCGATGACCGTGAAGAACAAACTAATTTATTTCATTTTAATCGAGAAACTAAGTTGTATACGCAATATTCAGCAATAGGATAAGGTACGCTATGATTTTCTTCTTCAGCATAATCTTATTCTTCTTTGTGGAATGGTCCAATTTAGACCTGGGCTACCTTAAACATGAACTCTAACATTCTCTGTTTGCTGCCTTGACGCTATAATTGTGACACAACAATAGTGTTTTGGGGTCTTCGTCAACATTAGATATGTCTTCATCTTTCTCGAGGACAGCCAAAGTGATGTTTTGTTGCTGTCAGGTTCTCATCTGTTTTAAAAAATTTGCTTAACAAATCCGATGCTAATGGTCAACACAATGATGTTGATATTGCATAAAAACGAATCACCCTCTATACATGAAATAAGATTAAATAGAAATGAACCTATACTTAAAATTATTAAAAATTATATTCAGATTTCTAAAGGGATTTTCTTCAGAATTAAATGAACAAAAGTTATTGTATGTATGTGTACCGAATGGCATCATATATAAGTGTATAGAGTAAAGTATGTATTTGATACACAAAATGGTATAAACATAAAATGAAATTTAGTTAATGAACGAAATAAAAAATATGTATGTCATGTACTACTATACGTAGCTATACATTCTATTTGAAATTAATAAATTAGCAAAACAACGCGTACACATAAGAATACAAACAAATATCAAAATATAAAAAAAAAAATAAGAAAAATAAAAGGAAAAATAAATAAAAACATATAAACAGTAATCAGTAATATTTTCACATGTGTTACAAATCGGTTTTTTTTCTTTCTGTTTTCATTTTTGACATAAGGATAATTCAATAAATTCAAAAATGATCTACTACTTTGTAAACAAAAAGTCATCAATTTATCAGAAACAATATAATACGGACGTGTCGTACGAGTATGTAAGTATGTATGTAGTAATGACATTTTGACCTGTCATTCTTAAACGTTCATGTTTCATAGTTACATCATACATATGTATTAATGTGTCTGTGTGTATGTATGTTTGTTAAATTCATCATCTTTAATGGCAGTTATTTTTTTTTATATATTTTCCTTCTCATCACTTTTACATATACCATATACACACACAGCTTTCTATATACATATATCCTTATAATAAAATTTGATGTAGGCAGATTTCAAGGACTTATTAGCAAAATATATAATAATTTTTATGTACACATATAGATACATACGAGTATGTGCATAGATAGGTACCTATATAAAGCACAGATTTATAGAATATAATGAAATTATGTATACAGGGTATGCTATACATTACATATTCGATATAATCTTCTACTACGTGACTTTTTGTTACGGTCCTGTATATACTCGTACAACTAGGACTGCACGAGTACAAGAGTTTATTCTTGGAATTCTTCAGTTTTAAGTATCAAAAAAAAAAAACAAAAAGAAAAATGTACACAGCTTTTATTAATGTTTAATCAAAATGAAAATAAAATAATTTGTCATCCTTAAAACTACTTTTATATTTCGTTTACATTTTCCCTTTCTGTTTTGTTGACTTTTTATTTATCATGTGTGTAAGGGTGCCCTGTTAATAAAGTATAAACGTTATATATGGATATCGATAAAAAACGTTTTTATTTTTATGAGGATATAAAAAAAACGCAAATATAATGGCATCGAAAAAAGTTAAATATTTAATCTCTTCAAAGATAAATAATCATTTAATTGTCATATACTCTCTAAAAAGATAAATAATCATATAGGAAATATCCTATATACTCTCTATGTATATTCGTATACATTATATAACATGAGAGAATTCTGAAAAAAAAAATGGATGATAATAAATGTCAGTCCATTTTAAAAGTTTTTGCTCTATATAAAGAAAAAAAAAACATAAATAACGTATACGTATGTGATTAATAATGGTGCGGTAATTGATATATTTTTGTATGTGATATTTCCTTAAATATGTGTTAATGAATATAATCTGTTCCAGATAAATGTGACTGAGAGCGTGTGTATTGTTTAAATCGTAGATGATAATACGACGAAATTAGAAATGAATTTCTCTATTTTTGTGTATTTTACAAAATAATTGTTTTGTATTTTATTAAATGAGTTTGTAAAATTCTTTAGATATAATCTGTATGATCTGTGCTTAACGTCATCGTAATTTAATCTTGTTTCAAATTCAAAACAAAACGAGCTAAATAAGAAAATTATACTTGTATACAGATATTATATAGGACAACACTTTGTATCCGTAAAAAACTTTTCAGATAGTTAAAATTGATAAAACCAAGTAATAATTACATATCTATATATAGTCTATGATAAAACGCTACGATTTATTAACATTTTACAGGATACCAAAACATCCTATAATACATGTCTATATACCTTGCCTAACATGTCTACAAAACTTCTAATACACATCGCATAGCACCACCCCAAAAAATAAATTTCATTTGTCTGTCTTTTAAAAGTTTACCTATATACTCGTAAATGTTACATATGCATACATATGTATGCACGCACGAGTACGAAAATGTGTAAATGAAAATACCAAAACAAAACAAAACTAAAGAAAAAAAAAAACAAACTACTCTTTTTACTTACCTTGTAGCTTTTGATTCGTTCACTGTTACACCATCTTTATACCAAAAAAATTCCATTTTTGATGAGCCTTTGGCTACACACGATATTATGAATTCAGAATTTTCACGTATCGGAGATGCTTGATTTATGACGAGTGACTGCAAAAAAAAAACAAAGAAAAAGAAAATAACAAATTCAAATAAAATAAGAAAATTTATTATTAAATGATCGTAGATGTGCTTCTTAATTTGATTATTTTGCATGTGTGTGTGTGTGGTTTTCTTTTTGTTGCCTATTTTACAACATATTTTATAAATTTTTGTAAAAATATTTTAGTCAGGATATTTTTCATTTACCATACAAAATTGTATAATAAACATACATAATGTGTGGTAATCGTAATAGGTGATAGGTAAAATCGTATAATAGTAATGCATATGTTATTCCTCTTCTTCTTGGAACGGATCCTTCGCTATCAAAGTAAAAAAGCTGTGGTAGATACATTTTTCTTTATTATTTTTTTTTTTTTTTTTGAATTATTCGTAGGTACATACGAGTAAATGTAAAAATAATGTATTTGAGAAATGTTGTAAACCTAAAGTTCTTTTGTACAGAAAATAAATATGTATTAACAACACATAGCAACACTGCCTTATACAACATCAAACATTTATTACACAAATAATATACTCGTACAATATGGCTACATTTATTTGAATTTCACGTGAAGAAATATTTATGAATTAACTTGTAAATTGTAAGAAATCTCTGAAATAAATTCAATTATTTTCTTTTTTTCTTTTGTAGCTGTAATGTATTTCTAGCACGTGTAAACATATTGGGCAATTACAATATTGGAAAGTTTGGAATACGAAAATGTTGCATAAAATTTTTCTCAATAAACAATTCTGAATTGTACACATATTGTGTATAACACACGTAATGGCTTTAGGCACTTTAGGCTAATTTCTAACACTCTATATTAAAGTTGTATGTGTTTAGATTTTAGTGGTTATATGATGAATCATGCTTCTGTCTGTAATTTTTCAATTGTGTGTATGGACGCATTAAATATTAATGATTTTAGGATCAGAAGAATAAAAAAAAAGACCTTGACGCTAACAGTTCGTCGAAAATGATAGGATATGAGGAGATTCTACAAATAAATTGTTTTAAATAAGTATTTAGAAGCAATGCAAGGTGGAAGGTGATGACCAATGCAGAATTAACAAAACGTAAAGTGTACAAATATGCTGTGAAATCAATTTACTTACATAATGTTTTGCGGGTAATAATGTTGACCATACCACAAAGGCTTGAAATACAGATAAAATTCATACAGCAGATATGAAAATGTTGAGATGGTCGAGAGGAATCACATCACACTAAGAGATTTGGAGGTGAACACGAAATTCCACAATTATATTACCATACAGAAATTATGAAATATGTGTTTCAAATCTCTCCTCTTATCATTACCGTTCATAAATAATTGGAGGTGTATCTAATCACATGACCGACACCGTATTTCGTACGTATATATTTTATATTTTGTTGATTTGTTCTTTACAAAATATACAGGAGCATATAATGATGAAAATTTTACTTTTTTTAATGAATTCTATTTGAAATTTGATATGCAGGTCATTGAATCAGAAGAAAATAAATTTCACAGTTAAAAAGGAAAAGAAAAAACTGAATTAAAATTAAAAATTAAAAATGAAAATTCAAATTCAAATCAAATCAAATCAAATCAACTCTTGGTAACACAATTTTTGTAATAAAATTCACCTATAATAATAAGGTTACTTGCGTGTGTGTACAATTAACAGATTCATGTACATATATGTACGAGTATATGTATGTACGTTCACAAAAATTTTTCTAATGAAAATATAATTTACTAAAATTTCAAAGATAATTTTGATTTTAATTAAAAAAAAAAAAAGGAATGGAAGTAATAAGAGCTCATGATCAAAATATTTATCATTGTTTTTGATCCTTTGAACTTATGTATATTCTTGTCCTTTCTAATGAACACAATTCGATAATGGTATGCGTATTTGCTGTTGATTAATCTATCGCTTTTATTTCATTTTATTTTTTTTTGCTTTTGGTAACAAAACTAATCTGATTTAGTTAATTGCGGAATTTTTAATTTATTTCTAATTGCAATATTCGATAATTAATGATGAATACTCGTACAAAAATCTGCTTAATGCTTAGATTTCTGATTCAATACGCGATGCTTTAAAATTTGGTGGAAAACAAGCAAAGCAAATATATTTTCGAATACATACGTATACGAGCAAATCGATAAACGAATGTATTAAGAATTGTTGTTGAAGAAGAAGAAGAATACATAACATTCGGTGACAGTCAATTAAAAATAAAAAATAAAATTTTTATCATTATTTCATGGCTATACATCCTATAAAGGCATATCCGTGTATACACTATAAAAATTCATTCATTCAATTTTACTTAATCTTAATAAATTTACCTTGATTTGTAGTAGTGGTATCTCATCGAAATGTAAAAAATCTGATACGATCGTAAAATTACCTAAACGACCACGTTCGACCAATCTTGTTATTGTATCACGTATTCGATTCGAATCACTTTTTATGCCCATAAAATGAAATGTTATTTCAAGTTTATTTGAACTGGAAATATATAAAAAACAAAAAAATGAAATTAGAAAACACATTTATTATAACAATCAACGACTGTGTTGTATAAGTGTTGGTTGCCGATAACATCCAGGAACACAATAATAAAAGATACTTTTTTCTTTTTTTTTTAATTCAAAATTTATTTTCTTTGTTTGTTTTTAGAAATTCTACATTTTCTCCTATGTAGGTTAGGGATAACACGTACCATCTACATACATATTTAATAAGTTCACTACTTTTATTTACTTCTGCATGCTTCTACTTTATATGTGTGGAACAACTTTTAAATATTTCCTGGATTTTATTGTCAGAATTTTGAAGTGAATTTTATAAATTAAATTGAAGCATCAATATTATTATGATATTTTTGAATTGTTTATCGTCAGTTATTTATTCTAAAAATTTAAAAATTTTATTATGTACGAGCATATCCTTAAAAGTTGTTTACAATGGTTTTTATTTTACGAATGATTCGTGACATTAGTTTTGTTCCGAAAATTTATAATTATTTGAATATAACTTTGAAAAACAAATGGAAAGGAAATTTTGAACAAATATTAACGTGCAAATCGTGAAAATTTGACTGTAAACATACAGTTTACATTCGTGTTTATAATTTTGTTTACACTGAAAACCAAATTCGAAGACATCATATTTCAGACATTTATGGTACATTATGTGTGGAACACTTTTACAAATTCAATCTGAATAATTTTCGGATGTCACTTCAGACAAGACAAGGCAATAAACAAGTTTTTATTTTCAAAGTGATGGGAAAACATAGTTCGCTATTGATGTTAAGATCAGTCTGTCTGAATGTTGTGTTCATCCTAAAATATTTTGTTTGTGTAAACATTGGGGAGAATTGAAATTGCGAGTCTACTAAAATTTTTGATAATAAATACTTTAAATAATCTACACCAGTGAGAACTTGTGAAATTTTCAATCACAAACTCTTGATTCTCATTTATCGCAGTTCCACAAATATAATAATCTGCGATTAAATGGCGACATCTTGAATTCATTCTCTTATCCGCATTTCTCATTTTTTGAAAATAATATTACAAACTGCAATTGCAGCAGTACATTCTGTCGTGTTCAAATTGATTTTGCAACTTGATACCGGGTCACGAGAACAAAATTATTTGCAAATTTTTTTTTCCAGTGTACATAAAGCATTAGTTTTGATATTAACTACGCACTATTCTACTCTCTTCCTTTTCTCAGTTTTTGATTAAAATTTTTATTTTTCTTCAACTATATTTATTTTCTTCTAAATTTCTTTTTAAGATTTTTAAAGCTACCACATGATCCCTGCAATATAAACTGAACTCCTCATCAATATGTACTTTATAAATTCCTTTTATTTATTTATTTTTCTGCTAAATTTTGATGTTATGTATATTTTCCACCTGAATTAATTTATTAATTTGTTTTCTGTTTTTTTGCTTCTTTGAAATGAAATGAAAACAAAAAAAATCATTCATGTAGACATTTTACTTAATTTATTCTTAAATTATTTTTTAATTTAATTTTGTTCCTTTCAAAAACGAAAAAAAAAAATTCTTGTTGTTTTGCCTTAAAGTCTTTCAAAAGTTATCCTCTTATTTGCTTTAAAATTTATGTGGGGCTACATATTTTTTTTTTTTTTTTTTGTTTACAAAAAAATTCTATTTACTAGCACTGTGCAAGGATATACATATTTATACACTCGTATTATTTGCTTAAATTATTTGATAATACATAATACTTACAAATTACTGATTATTTCTAGATCATTGACTTTTGTTATATTTGAATTCCTTAGGATTCGTCCCATCTGAAAATAATAATGAAGTAAAACGGAAAAATTTCTCAGTATAAAAATAAAATTTTACGTTTAAATTATTTTTTCATCTCAAATGAAAATAAAAATAAATATAGATGCAGAGAATGTATAGTAGATGTGGAAGTGGAACCGATTCATTATTTACTAATAAAAATTAATTCAAATCATTATTATTTTAAATATAGGATAATGAAAGAGGTACAAGCAAATATATTGTTTACTAATTTTATTTATGGGAAACCATCTTCATCATCATTCTCCGTTTTTAATTTTTTGATTTTTCAGGAGGAAAATGTAAAATAAATTTTCTTCTAGCCTATAGTCAGTTCAGTTGCCAGTGCCACTGATCTCACTCACTACACGCTGCTACTACTACACTACTACTTGCTACACGACTTTTCCTCGTTCTCCAATACTTCATTTTTCCTCCCATGAATGAAAGCACAAGTATCGAGTACGAGTATACGGACGGTATGCGAGTAGTAGTGGGACGGTATGCGAGTAGTAGTGGGACGGTATGCGAGTAGTAGTGGGACGGTATGCGAGTAGTAGTGTAGTGTACTAGAGACTAGACAGATTGCAACGAACTCGCTGTTACTCTAGTTAAAATACTTACAATATACAACGATACAACTCGTGTGTGAATGAAAGTAGAAATACGAGTGAGTATATGGTATGCAGGGTAATCTTACTAGTGTATAGTGTACTAGACACTAGTCAGATGCCAACCATGGTGTAAATACCACTAGTAGTATTATGATGCCAACTAATCCACTGCCTAGCTAGCTACTATACAGCTTAGACTACTTTTTTACTCTTATAAGTTTTCAATGAAAAGTTTAAAACTTAAATATTTTGTTCGTCAAACTGTTTTCAAACCGAGTCTTGTACCTACATTATTATTATTATTATTATTTATTAAGTAGAGAGGTCAGTGAACTGCCTCCCTACTGCCCACACCACGACCCTCCAGGGCCTTTTGGCGGTCACCTACATCTTATCTTAAACTGACAATGAAAACAACTTAACCTAGAAAAACTTATTGCAGAAGGCATAAACTTAATGACTACCCTTACACCTTACTTATAATAATACCCAAAATAAAACTTATGGCTTAAGGCCTAACTACTTTAATAGCAACTTATGGCTGAGGGCCTAACTTACTGATTAACTTAATACTATTGAACAAATAAGAAAGACAAAGCTAGTCTACGAACTCCACACCACCCCGTCCTCAGCATAGCTACGAAAAGGGTGGTGAAGAGTTTATAGACCAGCTAATTACAATAACATAAAAAACCTGAAAACAAATGTATTTTGTAATGTCCAGTATGGTTGAAAAGTACGTAATTTAAGGTCCAGTATTGTATGTAGAGTCACAATAAAAGAAATAAACTTGAAAAAACACTGGTACGGGCTCATAGTACTAAATATGTTTGTATAAGTCGAGGTCCGTTAGTAACTTGAACAGAGGGGAGTTCCGGTCCTGAGACGAATCCAGAAGCTTTGCTCTATTCAAGGTCGAGTGTCCTAGTGTTGTACCTACATAAATCTGAAAAAAAAACTAAACTAAGTGTATATTTCGTATTTTATTTCGCCGCATCAGAGAATATATGAAAATAACAAAATTTATTAAAAATTTCAATTAAGTAAAAATCAACAACGATTTAAAAAAAGAAAAAATAAACGAATAAATTTTATAAAAATTCGAAAATTGTTTTATTTTTCTTTTAAATTTAATTTATAACTTTTTATGGTTTTCAAATGCAGAAAAAAGTATGTACACATGTTTTCATGTTATCATTAAATATTCAAGTTTATGAATGAAAAATAAATCGAAAACCATGAGTGTTGTTCGCATAAAATAATTTTCGTTAAAAATTCAATTTTAATATCACCTGGGAATTATGTACAGTAGTACGTATATGTACATACGAGTATATTACTACGAATTCACGTGTACATACCATGTATATGAATGTTTGTACATAAATACATATTTGAATTTGAAAAACTTTTTGTAAAAATGTAAAACTGAAAAAAAATAATGTTTTGTAATAGTTACATGTACTACATATGTAAATGTACACGTGTAAAATTCAAATTGTAAATTGTACAAAAATAAACGATTCCGAATGTGTATATAAATGAATTAAACAATAGCTCATTTGTTTTATGTGATGATGATCTTATTCACTTTTATTTTTTTTTTTGAATGTACGAAGAACCTTTGTAATGTACATAATATGCCGGTATAATGGGTTATGTAGTATCAGGCTCATTCATACACTTAAATTTTTACATAATATAGTATGTACATAATAAAATACGCTCATATATTAGTTGTTAAGATGTGGAAGTTATTCTTTGATTCATGAACATGTACTATATAATTTGAAAATACATTTCACATGAACATCAAAAATGTAACATCATTTTGAATAACATTATACATAACCATACGGTATACTACTTAGAATATATGCAGTGTGTTTGCAGAATTACTTTTCGAATGAATTCAATTTACATTTTTTCGACGCATATGGACAAGATCAAATCAAAGTAATGTATATGTAGATTTTCCTATGAGAATTCGAAATCATTTCAAACCCTTGCTGTATATTCTTATCAGAAGTAAGTAGTTCAACACCCAAATTACTCCATTTCTATTGCTTTTAAAACACATGCATTAAGTTCCAAACTTGTCGATAATGTCCACAATCATTCATGTACGAGTATATCCACCCTGTATATATGGTTTTAGTTTTATTATCAAATCTTTTTTTTTATTATCAATTTTTTTTTTTTTATTTTTTTCAAATAATACAAAAAGTTTGGTTCAAGCAATTTTTACGTTTTTCCTTTTTCCTTTTACTTTTTGTTGTTTTTTTATTTTTCATTGTCGAAACATATTTTTGTGATTTTTATTTTTCTATATACGAGTATATTCCCAATAGTAAACTTCTTAATGATTGTAAATCTTACATCAACAACACTGAATCTATATACGATTATTATACTTTTAGAAGAATGGATATTACTTATGTGACGTGTGTGATGTGTATACATACAATCATGTATCGTATGTGTATTTGTACAGTACAAGATTCTTTTCATAAAAATAAATATTTTCTAACTTTCAAATAAAATTTTATTTTACTGGATGGGGATGTCCATATGGAAATTTTCGATAAAAATTCACGCACACTACTATAATACCATCAGGTGAGAGTTAATATACATATGAAAAATATACAATACAATACCTATATACTACAACATAACAAAGAAATAAGAAAAACAAGGATGTTTGTTGATGATAACGAAAAACAAAAAAAAAAAGGGATTTATCTTTTTATCAAACAAAGTGATAAAAATAAGGAAAATAAAAATATTAATAAAAAAAAACTCCTTCATGAAGAAGATAAACAATTTAACACTCACTAAACAATACATATATGCGAATGCGAATATACAAGAAAAGAAAAATTACAATCATTCATCAAACATACGTATACTCGTATACGCATCAGTATACACCTTGGTTGGATATCAAAGTATACACGGGAATGTGTACATGTAACAAGCGATTTACAATCGTAGGTGGATAAATATTGTCGGTATAATAAAATCCTTTTCAATATAATGTGCACAAGTATACAACGTTCAAAGGTATACCCACAATTTTCTTGTTAGTTTGCTTATTTTTGGTACAAATTTTTTTGGGAGCTATCGCAAAGAAAACAAAAAAAAAATATATTCTGTCAGTGTACATATTTGAACACATAAAAAGATTATAGAAATGTATGTGTGTATATGCTATTCCCGAAAATTTTCAAAACTATGACTATGGATACATGTCCGATCCAAGTACATAATATTCACATATTATTGTATCAGACCTGGATGGGTTGGCGTTGGATTGGTATATCAAATTACTGAGATATTATATACGTATATTTGTATACCTATATATGTGCACTTAATATTCTTTCTTTGCAGAAATAAAAATAAATAAAATAAACAAAATAAAAATGTGTAGTATTACGGATAAAGGTACGGTACTTTGAAATTTTACTAAATGATACCTTTGAGAATATACTTACCTATATGTATATGCTCCTTCATACAAACATTTCTACGGGTTTGTTTGTTTGTATATATTTGATTTTCAAAATACATATACGTATGTATGTGTAACATAAAGAAGAATATAATCTTTTGCATAAACAAAAATGTGAAGAATATTTTCTTAAGATATAAAATCTTATTCGAAAAAAAAACAAAAATTATTTTTTATATACAATTATTGGTATAGAAAACGAATAAAAGGAATAAATTTTTTTGCAAAAAGGAAAACAAAATATTTTGTACTTTTCATACACACGACCGTATGTATGTATATACATGTGTGCTATCATTCGAAAGATACACTAAAAGGTATCTCTAACTCTAATATATTTAGATTGTAAGTAGGTCAATCTCATATTGTGATTGCAGCCAAAAGTAAACTTATGTACATTCGAAAGGTAAAAGTGACCACCAAACGTAAAAGGTAGCAAAAACCGAATAAATTAGATACCAAATTAAAACAAAAAACATCGAATCAAATATTTACGCACATTAGTGCATAGCTAAGGCTAAGATTTATTGTGTACGCAAAAATGGTGATGGATTCAAATTAAATCCTCATTGAAATAAATGAAACCCCATTTCAAACAAAATATAAAAATACATGTAAGGACTGTGAAAACATTTAATTTATGTCCACTATGATTAGACAGAAAATGGTAAAATAGATAAAGATTCATGATCGACTTATATACTTTAAGGTCAATTCCCTTCAAATTTTGTATTCAACGAGTAAATATTTTAAAGATTTGCACTACTTAGGGAATTACTCTCTTAGACCCCATTTACACAGTCATGGGCATGACGCATATTCATGAGCGTGACGTCATAAACGTGACAAAGAGGATTGAAGAGCAGAGACGGAGGTTGTCATGCAAGCATGCGAGAAAATTGATGGTTTGATGCATGCTTATGACTATGATGACTCATCGTTAATTCGAGTGTTCACAATATTTTATGAATTTCGATTCACATGACAATTGACAACATGACATCATGACAGTCATGCCTATTTTATAGTGTAAATTCTACGCTCATGTTCATGACGAGTAATACTCATGACCATGCGTCGTGCCCATGACTGTGTAAATGGGGTATTAAGGTTTATTCACCATCGTCACACACCCTGTGTATCAAATCAGTTAATATATCGATAGCTGGATCACAGTAGAGTCTCAATGATTTTTATATGTATCATACTTTAGTTTAGTATCAGTTCAAATTAATGCCGCTTCTACATTCAATGCATTGACTTCAACTTGGACTTCGACTTTCAATTTCACAGCATGCTTAACATCTAAAAGTAGCTGTCAAGTCTACTGCATTGAATGTAAAAGTTCTAATACATATCCATTAAATCAAAGTCGAAGTTGAAGTCACTGCATTGAATGTAAAATCGGCATAATTATATACTTAGAATATCTGTGACCGAATAATCGAAATTCGAACTAACACCTGATATGACAAAGTATGAATCGACCTTTATACTCGTACTCGTACTTATATAATAATGAATATGAATTTTATGCATTTGAAATACGAAAATAATTTTCGAAAATGTGAATGTCTAATTGAATTTAACTTGAATGATCTTGTTTTATATTTTCTTTTTTTATTTTTTTTAAGTGCAAATTGATTTTCATATTGTATAGTTAATTAAAAGCTAATTAATTTAACTATTCATTCGTATATTTATTATATATGTATAGTATATAAAAATATATGTAAACTGTATACATAAAATGTATTTATATAACTTCTAGTGCATACATATGTACATTCAAACAGATATACACAAATTATAACATAAAATTCATTCATATTGTTAACTGAAAGTTTACTAAAATTGAATTATAATGACAACACATCATCTAGACGTGTATGTACATTATATAATACGAATATGCTTGCATATAAAAGTACATAATATCTATAATATGTAAGTATGTACATATGCACGTATATACATATATGTTATATTTTTATGTGTATAATAAATATCTAAAATCGCATTATAAAAATTTATGGTACATGAACATTGTACATTATTATATGAGTACTTACAAAACATGCAATTCATTTATATGTACGATTATATACGTACTGCTGGGACTATATAAGTACATTATATATATTCACCTACAAGCTTACATATAATATGGTACACATTTAAAGATGCTCTAATTGAATTGTCAACTACATTACAAACTTAACATCATTTATTATCGTTTACGAAATAAAATTTTTGTTGCTGCTGCTCTTGTTGTTATGTTGCACGAATTATGTATGTATTTGTATTGTATGTACATTAAATGTATTTTTTTATTTTTCTTCTTCTCCATAATCAAAAACATCATTTTCTTTTTGGGCTCGTATGATCGTACCATACAATCGTCTTGTATACACAGCTAAAAAAAATTTTTCAGTTTTTTAGTTGAAAATTAACCATCAAAAGCAGTGTGTAACTATTATAGATATAGTGTACTGATATTTTTGTTTGTTTTAATATCTCAAAATTCATACATATACGTATATATACACGTTCACTCGTATACATAAATATACATATTTAACTATTTCATATACAATATTTAAATAATATATAATATATCTATAACACTATATACGTAAATAATTTATATTTTACATTTACATACATACATAAACAAAATTAAAGTGAATACAAGGATATATATTTATGTATATATGTTATGTGTACGCATTAAATATATATGAGTATCTTATCTTATTCTATTAGAAAATTATTTTTGTTTATGTGTGTATGTTTTTAATGTGTTTTTTTAGTGTACAAAAAATTTCTCTATAGTTTAAAATTTTAATATTTTTCATTTATAAAATATATACACGATCAAAATACTATATATGTATGTATATACTACTAGATATATCCTTAAACTTAACACGTAGGTACATTTATATAACTTTACATATTTCGTATAAAATGCATAAATGTACGTAAATTTGTTTATTCGGTTATCACTCTATATTATATATAAAAACATATACATCTATACATACATACATGCATGAATATAATACAAATTCGTGTATATATATGTACAAGTATATGATTGATAAATAACAAAAGAATATAATTTAAACTATGTACTCGTATATATTATAATTTGTGTGTACAGCAGTACTATACATTCAAAGAGTATAGTCCTTTTTTTTTCATTGTCTATATGTATGTGTGTAAAATTTTGTCACCAAACTATACAAATATGTATGTATATATAATATCTATGTATTACTATTTATATGTACATATCTTTTAAAGTTTTTCAAGTGAATACATACCACACAAGGATATTAAAACTGCACATAAAGTTTATTTGTTTGTATATCTATGAACTTTATACATAAATGTACATACATCTTTGTCAGCAAATAATATGTACATATATACTATAGTCCTTCTTATATAGAAAATTAATTGTCAACTGATATCATGTTATATATGTATATAAAAAAAACGTAAACGATATTCTATTTTCTTGTTGACCTATTCATTCTAAAGATTGAAATTTATGCTGTGTAATTGTATAAAATCTCAGTAAATGGAGTTGTAAAATACTAAAAAAAAAAACCAAAAAAAAAAAGGCAAAAAGAATAAAGGAAAATTTAACTGAAAATAAACTAACAATCAAATATACAAACGTGTTATAGGTATACAGTGATGATAAAATTGTTTTCGTGCAGAAATTTTGTGGAATACATATATGTATATGTACTAAACATATTATATCCTTACACAATTATACATCAGCATGTACATTTTAGAATACTAAAAAAAAAAAAAAGTGAATATATAATTATAAACAAATACAAACATATTTAAGTTTATCTGCATGTATAAATAGATTTACGAATATTATTTAACTTTAAATTTTCTCTTTATACTCGTGTATAAATATACCTGTAATAAAATTTTATAAAAGGATATGCCAGGAGTTGTATTCTTAATTGTTGTACCAACAGCAAATTTTGAACGTGAACTAACTAGTGGTAAGATTTAATTATATTATACAAATATCATACGTATATGTAAACTATAATCATACATATACACATAATCTACTTACATATAACGTATACGTGTATGTATATGGATATTTAAGTAATTACATAATAGATAAAACTCATAAATGAAAGTTATATCAAGTTATACCTACATGACAGACCTATAAAATGCATGCATACTTACTACATAATCGTACACATTACATTTACAGATCACGCAAAGGTATAATATTTTTATATCTATCTACATACATACATCCTTTTTTTTGTTATCATTTTAAAGTATTTTCATTACATTTGTGTGCATTATAAAATAAAGTAAATATTTAAAATAATTATTCTGTAAATAATATTTTGTTGTTATTTCAATTTAAAGTTTTTAAAAGTACTTAATTTGTGTTGACATTTGACAGTTTCACTGACACACAACTGACAGGCTATATTGCTATCCCCCCATATAGTAGTGAAGTACAAGTAATTGTACAAATGAATGTCATATTATACTAAACTAACTTTGTGAAAAATCGATTTTTTTAAACTAAAAAAATATTGAAATTTACAGAATCTTTTTATTTGACATTTTTTTGTTTCGGTATTCATTTTGTTTGTTAATTACTGTTAAAATATCTTACTTTATAGAAAATATATCGAATGACAGTGTGGATAATAAGAAGAAGTTTTGTTAGTAATTGATGGATTTTAATGAGAGAATTATTTTTATCGCGTAACAAAACATGTGTGTACGAAAATAAAAAAAAAAATTATAGAAATTATTTAGAGCACATCCATTTTGAAAATATGTATAGTAGTAACAATGCAATTTATAATCGAATTCCAAGGATATGCACAGTGTTATTTTTCGAATATATATTTTCCTTTAAACATTTCGATAATAAGAATTTGATTTTACTGGCAATGCTTGGAGAAGTATGGGAAGAATTGCAAATATTTCAATTACTTATCCTTGAATATTGATTTTAAATAGCCTTTAACATAAATTATTTACATTCCTCTATCGATGTCCAATAACATTCAAGAAAACATATTTTTTACTCAATTCAAACTCACTACTGTGACAGAATTCATAATTTATTTTAAAATTCATCCTTTTCTGATCATTATCCTATATAAGTTTATACACAAGATAAGATATTGTTCATACCTCTAGTATACGGCAGAGTTTCATTCAATTTAAAAATAATTCATTGCTGTGTTCGGGAAATTTTAAAATGTTCTTTACTGGCGATAAAACTGAAGAATAATCATTGTAGAATCTCCATTTATCAAGGATATAATAAATGAAAATTTTTGAAAAAGCTGTACCAACTACATCATCTTGAAGTGCGTGATGTGAGCTATGTATGTATCTCCATAAAATTTTCATTAAAAATAGTTTTTTGCTAAATTCATAGTCATGAATGATGTTTGATACCAGCAAAATTTCTTCATTGTTTTCTTTAACATACAAAGTTCCTAATAATTCCTAAAAACTTTTGGTATGTAATCATACAAACACACCCACTCTACATTAATCAAAATTGATCTTCATTTCGAGAAAGAAAAAAACAATAATAATGAAAATAGGTACCGCATTTCTCATACGTTTTTATTTTCTTACATTTTTTTCTATATTTACAGATTTTCAATTCAATACCTACATACAAACCTTTATGTACCTACATATAATTGGGATCCTTTAAAATGAATGATTTTTCATGAATATTTTAACGCAAATCAAATAAAATATATAAAAAAACAAAAATAAAAATTTAACAATAGCTACATGAGAAAATAAATTTGTATTCAATTTATCACACACTTATTTGCCAAAAATTTTTCTAAATTTTATTTATTTTTCTCATCTATACATAAAATGAAAATTTTCTATTTTCTATTCTGTTTTTCTTTTTTTTTTCTTTTTCACTTTCATTCAATTGAGTGATAGAGATTTATTTCTGAACAGGAATATCAAAAATCAAACAAATTCAATACGTATATACAGAATACAAGATATAGATATACATAGAAAATAATAAAAAAAAAAATAAAATATTTTTTTACACTTCCTGTTTGACAAGAACTTATGAATGATTTTGATTTTAGATTTTGTGCATACGTTATACGTATAAGGATTGTAAACATATGCATAATATATGTACTATATACGAGTATACGTACATGTTTCATATGTACGAGGGGACTAACAAAAATTCTCCGAAAAACAGATTACCTGCAGACTTATCTGCAAAATTGCAGTATATAAAGAAAGACGGACTCTTAATTAGTGTTAATACGTAATTTGAGACAGGTGTGTGAAGATGGAAACGAGAAAACGGAAAGCAGTTGAAAGCAGTTCTAGTATATTCCCAGCTCCTAGCAAAATTGAAGTACGATTCGCGATATTGTTTGGTTATCGTCGAGGTATCAGCAAACAGCAAATATTCGAAGAGTGTAAAACTGCTTTTGGTAGTAATGCTCCATGTCTGGACACTATTTACAAGTGGTACAGAAAATTCCAGACTGGCCATTTTAATGTAGAAGACGAACCTCGTGAAGGGCGCCCAAAGACATCAACCGATGACACCAATGTTGCGGCTGTAAAAAACCTATTGGACGAGGATTCCAGAATGACCGAAGAAATGGTAGCGGAGAGGCTAGGAATAGATGTCATGACTGTTTCAAGAATCTTGAATGACAGTCTTGGGTTCAGCAAAAAATGTGTCAGATGGGTTCCAAGACTTTTGAGCGATAGAGAAAAGGAAGCTCGCGTACAACTCGCTAAGTTTTTTTTAGATAAATTCTCGAACGGTTGTTTAAATACCTTTAATGACTTAATTACAGATGACGAAACAAGGATTTATAATAACGATCCTGAAACAAAAGAACAATCCTCAATACGGAGCTATAAAGGAGAACCTTCACCCGTAAAAGCATATCGTCAAAAGTCATTAAGAAAAGTCATGTTTGCGATTTTCTTCAGCAGAAGCAAGATTATAGCTTCAGTGCCACTTGAAGAATGATCAACAGTCACAGCAGACTGGTACACGAACATATGCCTACCAAAAGTATTTAACAATATATTAAATGGCCGAGATAAAAGTGAAATAAGAAGATACTTTCTCCACCATGATAATGCACCTGCTCATAAGGCAGAATTAACATCAAATTTTATAGCACAGTCGGGGATAAACGAAATCGTTGCAGCACCTTATTCTTCTGACTTGGCGTCGTGCGATTTTTGGCTATTTCCAAAAATCAAAAAACCACTTCGCGGGAGAGTGTACCAAAGCAGAGAAGATGTGATAAATGCAGTGAATGAACAGCTTCAAGTGTTAAAAAAGGACGATTTTGAGCACTGTTTTGAAAGATGAATCTACAGACTAAAAAAAATGTAACGATGTAAAATGTAAACTATGTAGAAAACTAATAATAAAATGAACTTTCATAATTTATATTTGATTAAGCTATTTTATTATTTTTAAAATAATTTTCGGAGAATTTTTGTTAGTCTCCTCGTACATATATCACAATGTTTTTTAATGGTTTTGATTGATTTGTGGTATTTTCTAAATACAATGATGAATTTGATGAATTAATATTGAATATATATATTTTTTGTGTACAATAATATACAATAATAAGGATGTGATACATATACGAATATATTATGTATGTATAGAAAATGAATGAAATGAAATGAAATGAAAATTAAAGATTGAATTTCATTAATTATTGATGCATACACAAATAATAATCGAAAATATTACGTGTGTATTTTCATATTTTATGGGCACGTTTATATACACATATACGATAATTTTATACATTTGTATTTATATGGTTTATAAAAGACTAAATTTTATTTGATTATGCAAAGATATTTATTTTTGTCTGACAAATTCACCAGCTATAATAATATAAATTATTGAAAGAATATTCAATTGAAAAAAATAAATAAAAATTTTCAAATCAAGTGATCACATATGAGTGTATATACTCGCACTGGTCTATGTAGAAAATTAAACGACAAAGGCAATCAAGAAATTTTTCAAAAATCAATACACAAATGAGTGCTCAATTAAAAGAGGAATATGTTTTTTTGTCAGTCAGTCAGCCATTCATACTATATGTGCATGTATATGTACATTCAACTTCGTATGAAAACAAATTTTGAATAATTTGAATTTTTGTATAGAAATAAAAAATCTGAAATACTCGTATGGTTTTGAAATAACAGCCTTTAAGTATACAGGATGCATGCATGCATATACTATAACTTTTCCATATTTCCTTATTAAAATAGAGACAAGAGTACTCTTCATCAAATTAGAAAAAAAAAATTATTTAGAGTGAAAGGAATTTAAAATCGAATACCATATGGATAAATCCCAATACTCCCAATGCTTCCCACAGCCAACCACAGCGTTGCTAAGTTTCATATTTTCATTATCGAAATATTTAAGGGGAAATAAGTATGTATTAAGGAAACTTTTAATGTAATTGAAATCACGTTAATAATACCATACGTTTAACCTGGAAATTTAATTTCAAATTGCGTTTACTATAATCCTTCTTCTTCATAGCTTCCCCCAGCGTTGCCATGTTTCACATTTTCATTATCAAAATGTTTAAGGGGAAATATTTGGGAACCTTTTAATGTAATTGAAACCACTTTGGTAATATCACTTTCATTCGAATGAAATTCGATTTTAAAATTGCATTCACTATAATCCTTCTTCTTTTTTTTAATATCCTAATTCCCCAAAAAATTATGAAAAGTGTTAAAATTCAAAGTACCACATATCTTAAAAACATCTTACAAATTAAAAAAATGAAAGTTTTATATTTACTCACTATCTTCAATTATTTCCTTTTGGTACAGGAGAGACTTTCAAGTTGAAGAGCAACAAATATTACATTCAAAGGTACAAATTTTTTTTTCAAATAAGTTTTTCCATTAGAATACAAATAATTCATTTTTGAATTAGAATGCAAAGGCATTCTTCTAATTGTTCCAATTTTACTTTGTTTTTTTTTCACAGAAAAAAAAAAAAAATAAAAGAACTCCTCATGTCTATGCACAAAAAAAAAACCAATAATAAACGGATGTATGCGTTACGTGTATGTATGTTATATGTACACACTAGATGTCGTATCCGTATTTGTATGGATACGTATGCATCATGTAATTCAGAGGGTTTTTTTTTTAATTTTGCCTTTCGTTTAATGTCACGTACAGGATACATGATATTTACCTTTGTATTAAAACAAAGTTGAAATTGTAAAACGGAAAAATAAACGAAAGAAATAATAAAAAAAATATATAGTATATGAAGGGAAAAAAAATTGTGACATTTTCTATAGCAAATACTGTATAGGTAAGGTATACATACGAGTACAGGTTTTCAATCCCATTACAAAATACATGTTGGAAATATCTTAGAGCTATTTTTTATCGTGAGATAGCAGAGATATTTGTGTCAGTGTGTATCTATGAACGAACGATATAGAATGTATCCTTATATATGAAATACATACATAAATATCCTTGAATGTAAAGTTTAATATACTTATGTGTTCCATTCCATTTTAAATATCATCTCTAAATTTATATTTATCTGAGTGAGTATCTGTGTGCATGTTCGCAAATCGATAGGTTTTCATGAGAAATAAGTTCTAAACCATTTATAACAGTAACATTCAAACATATTACGTATACGTTCATACGCATTCATTATGAGTATTTACATTTTTCCTTTTGTTTTCTATCTTTTGTTGCTTCATTTCATTTCTAGTTAGCATATTTATGTACATTACCTTTGAAAATCGAAGAAAAATACAAAAAAGATAAAAGTCCTTTAAAAAAAACTGATACATGTGTACTGATACATATACACATGTACACATGTACACATACACATGTATACTGATACACTGATACATTCTAAAAAAAAAATAAAAAACAAATCAACTTAAAAACAAAACGTTCTATTATGGTTCTATTTATTGATGTATAACAGGACAAAAATGGGATAACAATGAACATTTACCAGTATCTGGTTCAGGTGGTGGAGGTGGTGGTGGAGTTGGTGGTGTCGGTGGCGGTAGTAACAATCTAAACATCAATCTTCCAGATAATAATGCAATACTTCGGCTTGAGGTTGAATTACGTGATAAGAATGCATATAAAAATCGACGTGGTGCTGGTGGTAGGGGAGCTGGTGTAATTGGTGGTAGAGGTGGACAAGTTGGTAAAAGAGGACGACATAATGATATTCATGTTGTACATCAGAATAAAAACAGAGATAATTTAAATGTTATTGTACCAATGGAAAAGGTAAGTAAATACAGATAAATTTGACATTTTTTCTTCTAAATGATGCTTGTTTTAAATACAATACACATACAAATACAGACGAGTAGCAATAATAGGTACTATATGTACGTGAATGTGGTAATATAATACGAATGATATAAGAATAAAATTAAATATATTCTGTTTTACAAATTTTATTGTCAGAATTTATTTTAAATCGTTCATTTTATAAATTATTCAACTTACAAATATTTTGAATATGATGTGTTAAAGTTTTTAACGCTATGCTGTGTATATTATTTAATGGAACGATAAATCGATAAAAAAAAAATGTTTATTTAAACAAAAATGTTATCGATATTGGTATTTATTAATGCAAGCAGATTTTAAAGTAATTATTTATGATAATATGATTTTTCATTTTGGTTACATTTCATTACAAAAATTTACAATCGAATTTCAGGGTTAATCGAAGTATCGTCAACGTTATTTCACATAAATTTCAAAACTTTCCAAATACAAGTCATTGAAATTGTTTTTCATACACGCCTACTACAATATCCAGTACATAATAAATTTACACAAGAAAAGGAGAAGAAAAACTAATATTCGTGTGTCTTTATACTTTTCTTTCTACTACTTGTCTGTTTACATCTCAAATACACAAGAGTCTAATGGCTATGTTTGTTTACAAATGAAAATGTAAATCAGTGTAGTACATAATTTATACAAGAAAAGAAAAAGAGAAGTACAGAGAAGAGTATAGTAAGATGGTAGTTATTTTCTCTTCTCCTTTTCTTGTTTAAATAATGTACTGGACACTGGACTGTAGTGTGGGAATAAGGAGAAGAATTGAAACTAGATCCATGTAAACAGGAAAACCCAATAAATGTGTTGATCCATATTTTCATGTGTAAACAATCATGATCATTTAACTCTTGAGAATTTGAGATATGGAAGGAAAAGTAGAAAGACAAGTAACAAGAAACGCGAATAGTAGTTTAGCTTCTCCTTTTCTTGTTTAGGTTATGCACTACACTATAGTTGCCTTGTACGAAGAAAAATTTCAAATTGAAACAAGATCGATGTAAACAGAAAAGACCGATAATTATTTTGACCTACATTTTCATGTGTAAAAAAACATGGTCATTGAACTGTTGAGTATTTAGGAAGTAGAAAAAGAAGAAAAGAAGTTAAAAGATACTCTATCTCTAATAGTAGTTTGTCTTCTCCTTGTCTCGTGTAAATTGTAGTTGGCTAGTACGAAACGAAGAAGAATTTCAAATTAATACAAGATCCGTGTATATAAAAAAAATTAATAAAAGTTTTGACTTGGTTGTTCACCAGTTTGTTGTTTCGTGTTGTAAAATAAATGAACTTTTAAGTATAAACAGAACACACATACTACGTTGCTTTTTTGATTTATTTTATTTTATCTAAAAATGTATCTACTTATTTACAGTTGAAAATAATTCTAAATTACGATCCCGTGTATAAATTATACATTTTTGTTTTGTTGAAAAAAATTTTTTCGACACTCAGACATTCACATATATGAAAGAAACTGTTTCAAGTGACATGATTGCCTTGTATCATGTCATATGGTAATTAAAATGTTAAAGATGTTGAAAGATTTAAATAAATTTATGTGTAACAGGACAGTGGAAGGTGTGATGTGGTGGTGTATACATAAAAAAACTTTTGAAGATTTTAACATTATCCTGTTTCCTTTCAATTATTATAATTTATTAAATATATAAAATTATTTTATTAAAACTTTTACTGTCACCACACTGCAAAAGAAAACTTTCCAAACAATAAAATATTAAACACAAAAGAAAATTATTATTCACATCTAATGAATTTTTTTTTTGGTATTTTACTTTTACAAAAGAGTACATTTCTCAAAGTAAATTAAACTAAGGCAAAGTATACTTAAAGGAAAACAGAAAAAGTAAAATCAAAAATATGACAGAAATAAAATAAATGACAAAAATTGTAAAAGCAAAACAAAAAAATAAAAATCAGAAAATTATTTCAAAGAATGAACAAACTTTTATACCGTTTTCATATTATAAAATGAAATCAAAGTAAAGGTCGAAAGGTTCAAAGTTTTTATACCACATCTATAAAATGTTTCCAAAAAAAAATTAAAAATAAAAAAAAACAATCAAAAAACAGAAAAGAATTTTTTTTTCCACAATAAACACTTAGTTTTTGACAAAATAAAAATAAAAATCAAAGGCGAAAAAAAAAATCATAAATTCATCGTAATATACTGACGGATTCATTCAAACACAATCGCATTTGAAAAAGAAAAAAAATATTTTTATATTGACTTTAGTTTTTCCTGTTAATTTTCTTTTTCATTTGATTTTTTTTTTTGTATATATATTTCTTTTACTCTTTTATATAAATGTTAGTAAAAAGCAATAAAATCTGAGATCCTTTTGTAATTGATGCCATTAAAAGGAGATTTGAAATAACAACAAAATCAAGAAGAAAAAGAAAAATTTGAAAACGAATAACATTAGAAAACTGTACGACACCTACAAACATTTCTCCTTTTACAATTGTATCTGTGTGTGAATGTTTATGAATGAAAGTGTGCGGTTAACCGTAATGAATGTGAAAAAAAAAAAAATAGGAAATAACATATATATAACTGTGTAAAAGAACACTGTATTGTATTTTCTGTGTGATATAATCTATAGCTATATAGTTTGCAAAAACTTTCTAACATAGAAAAAGTTAGGACAAAATTAAATTTCGTTTAGTTGTTTTCAGATGACAGAGAGAGAGAGAGAGAGAGTATTTTTGAAATAATTTTCAGTGGATTCATTATAGTAAATTGTAGATCATTTACAGAAATCACTTCTGATTCATTTAAGTTAGTTGGGTCGATAATAAATTAGGTCTACTATAATTTGTGTAATCTACTTTTTTGTAATGATATTTCTCAGATGTAAGATAAATTCAGAATCTCTTATCTTTGGCAATTGGACTTGATTTCTGGACGTGAGCCTATAATCACTGAAGTGATTTCTGTTATTTCCTAACTTCCATATAGGTAATTACAGTTTATTGTGAATTGCAAACCACTGATTTGATGGCAGATAAATAAACTCCGTCACATATTAAAAGCTTAGACTGACCCATTAGAATAACCTAATGAAATTTGAGTTACTTGATATCAGCAAATATTCGAACTAACATTTCTAAGCTCTGTTTCCCAGCAAGTTATAGTATTCATCAGAGCTGAGTGAACTTCAGGAGTGATGAAAATTGAGAAAAAAAAAGTTTAAAAGTTAAAAAGTAAACTAGAGATTTGCTCTATCCACAAAACTGTCGTATCGCTCTCACGTTAAAGCTAGTTGAAGGGTAATTTAGTTCCGATTCGTATAAATTTTGGTGCATATTGAAACTGTTACCACTGTTACTATTCTATTGCTGTCTACTGTAGAAAATAGGATGTTGAGTAGTGATATTCCATAAAAGACAAAACATTCAATTCCCTAAAAAGCTGAAAGTTATTACATCCAATTGCCAAAAATAAAAAATAGAAGAACTTTAAATGAAAATAAAAATTAAAAAGAAATGTAATTTCTTTCCCATTTTTTATGATATTTATATTCATCCCATCTGATGTTTTTTTTTTTTTAAGAAAAATAAAAGGACAATGAAAATTATTATTCAGAAAAAGTAAGTAAGTAGTAAGTAATTCTGTGTGTATATGCCACACAGAAATGATGCCCTCTGAACAGAAAATATAATTGTAATAAAAAATAAAGGATAAAAATTAAACACATTACAGAACATTGTGCCATATACTTAATAATCACCAAAAGGAACGAGAAAAGGAACAAAAAAAAAATTTCAAATTTTTGTTTTGTCAAGTAAAAAGAAGAAAAAACAAAAAATAAAAGAAAAAGGATAATAATTACTTTCACATATAATTATTCGTATTACATTCAAGTTATGAATCATTTTTATGAGAATTTTTTGGTATACAGAGTAGTTATATACAAGCCTTTTTATTTTTTAAAGTATACATTCAAGTGTATTATTATATAATACTTAATTCGAAAGGATGAATAATAAACTTGAAATATTATAACTGAAGATGGAGATGTGTAAATTATTTTATGCCAGTTTTCTTTAAAATAATAATAAAAAAAAAGAATTTTTTTATTTTATTTTCTCCATTTTTATAAATGTTTTAGGCATTTTATGTACTACATGAATGTTTGTAAGGATATTTTATACATAAAATGAATTTTCAGTGTTATTTTCTGGTATTAAATTGTAAATTTCAAGGTTGATGTATATTCAAATTTAAATTATATAGAAAATTATAGACGGAAAAATGAAAAATTTCCCTTAAAATCCAAAAATTGATGTTTTATAATTTTCTATCAGGCTCAAAAATTACTTTTATACACAGATATACATACTCGTAGTCTTTTGTGAATTTTGACGTGCACACAATTGTGATTTTTCTTATTATTTTATGTATTCTGCTCCTCTGTATATCTATCATGTATCGTGATATAAATACGATAACGATTATACATTAAACATAAATTCGCAATGGTTTTTGTGTCTATATACTATATAAATGGTTTATTTAACGGGTATTAAACTTATGACAAATGACTGAAATCTAAAATTGTAAAATCCACAAAAATACACTTTTTTTTTTTGGTCTTTTAAAATGTCTGGAGGAAATTTAAGTGTTTCTGGTATACAGGATTTATGTCAAAGACAGTCTAAATTGTTTACATTATGTGCATATAGTATTTCTGTTTTATTTCATGGCGATAATAAATTTGTAAATGTTACACAATTTAATGGTCTAGCTAGCTAGATAGCTAGATGGCTGGATCTGAGGCTGATATTTTATATTGTGTTTGTGTCTGTGCATTAAAAAAGTTTTAAAAAAATACATTTATGATAATAATTCAAGTTTAATTTTCTGTAAATGTTTTTTATATTTCTAATTATAAATCATTTTGAGAACGAACGTATAATTTTCATATCAATAATAATAATAATATGAAGGCAATAAAATAATCAAAATTTAAATAAATTACAAGGATTTTTTAAGTGTTTCGAAATAATATTCATAAAAATGAAATTTAATTGTTATGAAAATAAAATCGTAAAATAAATTTAAAATTCCTAACGTCAAATATTATTTCAATTTTTATGCGCATTTTATATAATCAATATGGTATTTTTATAGGACCGAAATTGACTAATTCTTCCTTTATAGGCACCAGAGAGATTTATGAAACAGCTACAGAAATTGAAACCTGTCCTGTATGCCAAACTGAAAATTGTTGTTATATTTTTGACATTAGCAGCCGAAGTATTTTGCGAGAATTTAATATACACAAAAACTGCTGGAGTAGAATATGTAGCTGTAGTTACGGCAGTATAACATGTAGTATATCCTTAAACGCTGCATTCGGTTGTAAAAAACAAAATGTACTGCTGACTAATTTATGTAGTAGCTGATACAAAGATGTAAAATTTTTTATATAGATTACCATATATTATTATAAAGAAACATTGGCATTGTCACAGAAGCTTACATTATAATTTCTTCTATCGCCAGCGTCAGATTAAAAATACAACCTAATCTCAATATCACTCTGGATTAATCTGGGCTGGGCAGAAAATATATAACGCTATATAGAATTTCTTGAAACATTTCTTGTGCTAGATTGTAAATAGTATATCTTTGAACTTATCCCTATATTCATAAAGAAGGGTGATATTCATAAAGCAGTAGTAAGTCGGTATTATCTGTACTACCACTTTAATCATTGTTCGTATTTCTGAATTCATGAAGTGATAGTAAATTTTGTACACAAACCAATATCGAAAATTTTCGATGTGTTAAACGAATGTGCCATCTGTCAATTGTATCTATAAATTATAATAAACATGTGTAAACCAAAAATAATTAACCTATTTCTGCTGTGTGTATTCAGATTCGAAATAATTTTATTGACGTTTCGGCGATTAACTTTGCTACTACTATTCACTGGTAGCAACTTCATTAATCCAAGATTAAACTACTACTTACTATGAATACATTTACTACAGTAATAATCTACTACCGTTCTATGAATACCACCCATAAAGTTTAGAATATTTGAGCAATTTTTTTGGCCTTTTCTTATCCTCTTGTAATGTTACATTTTCTAATTTAAATTTTCTAACAAAATTAATTTACAATAATTTTATAAAATTACAAAATCCACTTACAAAAATGTTTCCTCTTTTATTTTGTATTTGTATTTTTTTTTATTTTCAGATACTTGAAGAACTATTAGCAAAACTTGAAATTGATCATGTCACATGGTCAAGCGATAAAAAAGACCACTATTATCATGTTGTATTCCCATTACAATCTGGTGAACCATGTGAAACGACCCTACATTGTTTGACTGAATTAGGTATTGGAGTAAAATTTAATTCCAGTGTCAGGTAAATTTACAGTTTTAATACATTATTAATTAACAAACTCATTTACGATATGTCCTTTAAGCAAGCATATTAATTAAATAATTAAAATTTCATTTTTATTCACTATATACTCAAAAATGGTACAAACATCAATCGGAATTTTTTTTACGTTGTCGTCGGTGGTACTACAAGTTACAAATTCAATCTTTAACCTTTCTCTTTAACATAATTGATTCCTTTGGGTGTTTTTTTTTTTTTTTTGCTATTATTTTATGGTTGCTTTATAATTTCGTCATTATAAACAAAAAGAGTAAAAAGTAAAAGGTAAAAGCTGCTATTTTCATTCATATAAGGAGCAACTATTTTATTATTATTTTTGAAAAATTTGAAAGAACAATTTTTATTACCTTTCATGCATTGTACGATAGTATATATACTCCTACTGGTATGCAAAGTGTATGCATTTACGTGTAAACATATCAAGTATAGACGAATAAGAGTACGAGTAGGTACTATATACATCTCGAAATTGTAGTGCAATAAAAATTCTATACAGAATAACATTAGAGAATTTTGTACATTAAAGAATGCATGTATACTACATTTAAAAGGACAACTTATACACTTTATGTACGAGTATCTGAATGTACATATACATATGAAAATGAACATTCATAAGTATATGTGAAATTCTGAATTTACTTGTTATTATTACGTACACGAATTTTTTATCCTTTTTACCTTTTACTCTTTAGCTATATATTCCTCATTCATAAATGATAAAATAATAAATGTTGTACAATATTTTGTATTTTTTACACCTCATTATCCTATGTATATGGAGGACATAGTACTCGTACATGATTCTAGTTGTAGTAGCAGTAGAGAGTATAGAGTTTTAGAGAATTGTAAATTTTTTCCTATTATCTCATGTATAGTACTTACAGACTATATACCTACTGTTTAAATTTTTATTTACATATTTATTTTCATTTTCATTTTTATTTTTTTACAAATTTTTGTCCTTTTTCAGTGTTCTACCATGCAGCGTTAGCTATGATGCAATCACAAATGCTGTGAACAATTACGAGGACAGGTAAGTGAATAGAAAAAAAAAGAAATAGTTTTGTTGTATTTTTATAAAAAAAAAAAAGGAAAGTAATATCTGAAATTGTACAACAATACTGTGTTCATTTACAAATACATAGACGTACACACACACCCACATACACTTCAACATTTACATATGAGACATTTTATTTTCATATTAGTACTTGTATGTGCATATAGAACTATATCCTTGTAGCATTTTATTTTTTCTATATTTTTTTGTTTTTTTGCACACAGACAAAGAGTAAAACGGTAAAACGTAAAACATTAAATAAACAACAAAATAGTAAAAATAAGTATAAAAATGAAAAAAAAAATGAACAAAAAAAGAAAAATGAACAAAATGGAAAAAACAAAACACAACAGAAAATAATAACGAATATTCAGAAAATTTGCATTGTTAATCTTTTAGCAATTTTTATATACTAGAATTGTCGTTATCTGAATAATTTTATAGTTATTTACACGTAGTTTTAACGTATGTAGATTGTTATGTACACATATATAGATATCGTCATATAATGTACTCACATATACATATTTTATATTTGCATATTTTTTGCTATGAAAAACACATACGAGTGAGCTAGTGTATTTGAATCGATGTACTAGTACGTTAATATTTACATAAACTGCAGGCATATAACATCTACTACCAATAAATTTATCTATACAAATATACATAAGGATATGTATGGATTGCCTTTTTTTTTGGCATAAATTTTGCATGTATGTGTTCACGTTCACATACTCGTATGTATTTATCTCATATCTGAGCATCACATTTCATATTTTGTTTTATTTAATTTTGTCTTTCTTTCACGGTTTTATACTTTTTCATATAGTATATAGATTAATGCATAAAAATGCACATTCGAATGCAATCTGAACATACTTATGTGTATGTAATAGTAGTTATTTACCTATAAACAAAATGTGTACATCTTTATGAATAGGTGTGTGTGTGTGTGTGAATATGTAAAGACTTTATCCCCATTGTACAATATTTTGCAAATGCAATTAAAATGTTTTTTTTTTCTTCCAAATTATTCGTTGTTATCGATATTATAATTCGACAATGTACTTAATAATTGCATAATTTTGATTGCGTATATAACAACATTGTATATAGATTGTAAAGGTAGACAGACACAGCACATAATTATGTGATCTGGTGTCCTTAATCGAATGCTATACGTAACGTGAAATTTAATGAATTTCATTTTAAAATGATGAACTTATAAGATTTTGTTTCAAACATATTACACTTTTCATATTTATTATTGACGATAGTACTCGTATGTTTGGAGTAACTATGTATATATGTACATTCATCAGAAATCACGTGAACTTGCATAAATTCGCCGTCAATTAATTTTTTATTCGACTCCACATATTACCTGAATTTCCACAATTTTTCAATTTAATTTAATTTTTTTTTATAATTTTCTCATTTCTTGAAATGTGACACATTTACTGAGTTATGAAATAGGCTACGTTTGCGTTTGAAATGTCAATTAATTGTCAAAAATAATGATTACGTTGTCAAAATGATTGATTGTGATTTGACAATCGAACTCAAAATTTCCAATAAAAAACGTCCTATACATACAAATTTTGAGTATGGCAATCAATTGACACTCTTCCAAACCTGCATGGCCGTATGGCCGTACAGTGCGCATAAATACAATAATTCTAAGCTATGCAAACAAAGAAATAGGCTTCTTATAAGAATTGTTATAAGAGCACTTAAAACAAATTCAAAGTTGTAAGACCTGTATCTTTGCACAAAATACCATAGATATTCTTAAGTATTTTTTTGCTCTTAAATGCATCAGTTTTCTATTGAATTTTTCTGCTGGGTATATATAGTATTTATATGTAATATACAGTGTACAAATACACAAAAAAAATTGTATCTATCGTATGTATGCAAAATTATATGAGTATTCCGGCCCATGGAGTAAAATAAATTGTTTTGTACCATCAATGTGAATATGGAGGAGTTTAATGTTTTTTTTTTCTTAAAAATTTATTCATATTTTTCACTTTTAAAATGCCATTACAGTTATTGTAGAGTATTAGTATCGTATATGTTGGGTAGTGTAGAAGTTAATATTTTTTTACTTTCTAACTTTATTGTTATTTTTTTCCTTTTCTATATGTATGTATACATAGTCTAAAATCCTAATGAACAATACTTATACACACATATGTAGATTGGTATGTATATGAATGTAAATTATGTACAAAATTTGAATACATAAATATATCACAATACGAGAATAGAGAACTGTAATGCAGTCCTGCACAATTATATTTCATTTGTATGCATGCATGCACAGATTCGTATATATGAATTTAGTTTATAAATTCAAATTGTCTTTTTTTTCTCGAATCATAATATGTGCTATGCTGGCTAAAACTTACATTTACATATTGTATGACTGACGATATGATGATGAGACAGGAAACAATTAAAACTAACAATTATTATATGAAGTTTAGTTTTCTGGTCGTCGTCCATACTTTAATGCATAGCTGAATTTACGAATTTGTCACCAAATTATACATATTGTGATTATTTTTTAATTTAGAATTTTTGTAGGAAATTTTTAATTACTCAAATTTACGCCAAAAGCTTAAAAGAAGTCGTATGCATTACACATGTTACATTCATCTAGTCGTGTATTGGTGTTCATTTTTAGTGAATTTAAAAGATTAATTTACAGGAACATATTCTAAATGGACAATAGAAATAGAATTCAGGTATTATAGGAGAATTCACGTATGAAATATTAGTGAAAAAGGGCATTTTTTCTTCTGTTACAATTTTCTTCAGGCGTATTTAACTATACTGCCCAGATCATATATCAGAGTCATAACCTCTCCATTAAAATGCATTCCTATAACCAAAACGATCATTTAGATTCCAGTCGCAGTCTTTGATTCCACCAAAAATGCCTGTCGTATATGAATTATTGGGACAGAGTGTATGCCAGATACAGATGTTTTTTTTAGCATAATTCTGTATTTTTAAAATGACTGAGATTTACACTGACTTTTTTTTCAGTTGCCTTTTTGTTTTTTTAAAAAAAATTTTGTTCGTCGTTTTGGGTAAAATTTCAACAGAAATCTGCGATAATTAAATTGACCATTAAAATGATTTTTATCTTCATTCAAAAAATACAAACAAAAAAAAAAAACCGAAATTAAATTTGTTTTTTTTTTTTAAATCAACACAACAACAATAAATGGATTGCACGATAAAAAAAAAAGGTGAAAATTTATCAGAAATTAAATTTTCCCATTTACACGTATACGAACGAGTATAGGTTTATGATGAACGTTAAAAATGTATGGTACGTAGAGTACACACTGTACACACCTTTTCATGCGGTGCATTATCTTATGAAAGTTATTCGTGTGCGAAATAAACTTTATCATACATAGATGAACTGCGAATATAAACCATTCATAAAAATTGAGGTAAAAACAAAAACAAAACAAAAAAAAAACAAGGATAAAAAGTGTAAACGAAATAAAATAAAATGAATAAATATACGCAACGAAAGGTAAAAGTTCTATGGATCTATGCATATACCAAGAAAGGAACAAATAAATTTACTCGCATACAATAATTTGTATCTTCATTATTAAGTATGTATGTACATTATTTACACATACGAGAAGTATGTATGTACATACATATGTTTATCTATACTCGTATATAATAAGGCATTTATATCGCTGCAATACATCTACGAGTATGCACATATATAGTACTTTTATCCTTGTGTATTGTTGCAAAATTGTATACTCTTTTGTACAAGAAAAGTTTTTGATAATCTGGTAATTGTTGGTAATTGCATTTTATATACACTGACTCTATCTGTATACTGTTCCAAAATAGTAATTTGGTCTCTTTAAATTCATATGTTTTCACATATACTCATAATGTGCAGAGGTGAAAAGCAATTCAAATTTTTTCTTTTATTGCAAATACATCGGTATAGATATTTATTTGTGTCAACTTAACTATACATACATATGTATACATAAAGTTGATAATTTTCGTACATAACCATATGTATGTACAACAAACAATATAATAAAATTTTATGTACATACCGACACAAAAATGGTACTACACCATATACGATCACGTATTGTACTATGTGCCTTCATACGTGAATAAATTCATTCATATGTTTTATAGGACTTTAAATTTTAAAAGTGTGTCTGAATAGGAAAAAAAAAGTTTCTTCCTTTTTTCAAAAAAAAAAAATACTTTTTAAATTACATATAGGAGTATAGTTAAAGTAATTGATAACGATTTGTGAATTTAATTTATTTTCGTTTTCATTTAAATTTAATATTTTTTTTTTTCGTTTTTTAGGAGAAAATATTTAAGTTTTTAATTGTTTGAAAAAGTTGTGTTAAACATTTTCATGCATACTATGAGGACTTTTTCTTTTTATTTTCATTTTGTATTCGGCCTTTTTTGTTTTGCTATTCGAATTTTTTGTTCAAATATATTCTTTTAGTTTTGGGAATTTTATTGAAAAATTTAAATTATATGTAGTTGATAGTTGAATGTAAAAAAGGTATAGATATTCTAAATTATGTTTGAATAATTTCGTATATACCAGGAATAAATTTTATATATTCGGTTAACACGTATCTATGTGCAGCCTAAACAAGTACTAAAAGTACATAATATATGGATGAATATACGAATATGTTGTATTAAAATGAAATAAGTGAAATAATTTAATATAGATTTACATATATACATTAAATGGAAATTTATTGTAAAAAGTTTATATTTTTTTTGACAAAAAAAAATATTTTATAAATTTGAAAAATTAATTAAATTCGTAACGTAATTGATAAAACTTTTTCTATAGATATTATACGCATAAGGAGGATGTACTTATTTGTAGGTTACACGAAATTCAAAATCATTTATATTCCAGAATTAAAATTATTATCGTTCAATTTTTTCAAATGTGTATGCATGATGTATGGTATTCTTGATTGGTAGGTAGGTACATATGATATTTTGGAATTTTTTTCGTCTATTTGTTGAAATTTATTATATGAATGAAAAGTGAAGTGAAGTGAATCGTTCACTGCCTAATGATTGATGAATCAAGTGATGTAGATTACATCAGCATCAGATATCCAAGAAACTGATTGTTCAAAGTAAAATTGAAGAAGAGAACAGATTCTAGATGATATTTAATAAGAGTTTATAGCGAATCCTTACACATAACGATTCAAAACATTGTATACACAAATTTGAAACATTTTCATGTAGGTACTTATAGAGTACAATATCTAGTTGTACCTTACATACCATCTTCTCGTATTTTCTGTCATGAGAGATATTCTTCTCCCCTTTATAATTGCGCTCAGCACTGCACACACCAAGAGAGTAAAGAGATACATATACAGGAAATAGGAAGAGACAATAAATAGTATAGCAGTCCAGTAATGTTATTGACATCTAACTACAGTATTTCGAATACCATGTTCTTGTATTTTCATTCATGAGAAATATTCTTCTCCCCTTTATAATTGCGCTCAGCACTGCATACACCAAAAGAGTAAAGACTAAAGAGGTATACAGGAAATAGGAAGAGACAGTAAATAGTAGCAATGAAATTATTGTCATCTAACTATAGTACGATATTCGCTATAACAACTTGCATTTTCATTGCATACCATGTGATCGTATTTTCATTCATTTTCTTTTTATACTTGTTCTCCACTACACGCCAAAACAAGTAAGTATATAAGAAATAGGAAGAGACAGTGCAGTGAGTAGCAACAATGAGATTATTGGCACTTGGCAGATATTTTCAATTTATTCTGTTGTTTTCGTTGCGTTCTTGTTCTCATTTTTTATTCATTATTTTAAATCATTTTTCACCTCAATCAATTCACAATCGAAATAATACTATAATACGAATAATAATTCATAATAAAAATGATACTTAAATTTTGAATCGTTCAATTAAATTTTAATTATTTTTTGAGTGCAATTTTACATACTAGCAGATGCAAGTGTGCTATGTACATAATGTACGTACTCATAGTAAATTCAAGTAATATCGTACGTTAAGTACAGATTCAATACCACAAGGATAATCTTTTAAATGTTTGCATAAATTAATATAAAAATGTAAAAGTTGTATACGTTTGTGCGAGCAACGAGTACCCAGTCGTGAATTATTAAGGCATTACTTGCAGAATTAATTCTGTAACTAGTTCACAACTTTCCAATTCGAATAATACAATACTTCAATAATTAGTTCAATAGTTCAATAATACATTACTTCGTTAAAAAAGTGATGTAGAGTGTAATGCAATTGTACTCCGAACATTGATACTGTTTCAAATCTGTTGCTATGTAATGCAAGCGGTAATGTGTGTAACAATATACGCATTATAATTATTGCGAAATTAGAAACATGTATGAAATGAACACGTCGATGGAAAGGTTTTGCGTTTTCTTTGTTAATCATAGTCAATAGTCATTAGAAGTTAGAACTCAATTTAAAAAGGTGTATAAAATAGTGAATAAATATAAATAAGTTAATACAGTGAATAATATAAGTCAATATAAAATTTAATTAACTGTGCATACATACTAAATAGGTAGGATTTATTAAATTTAATAATAAATATTTATTTTAATATATTATAAGTACGAGTATATAGAATTTAGAAAAAATTGACCCTTTTATTTTTATCAATATTTCTAGAACGAAAAATCCGTTTTCTTTAAACTAAATTTATTTGTGTTTTGCTGTTTCTTAGCTTTATTATCAATAGGCTATTTATAGAAATTCATTTAAAGGCTTGAAAATTGCTAACATTTCTTTTAACATGAAACATTAAATTTTGTATATCACTAGTATCTACGGTTTTATGATTTATGATTTTTTCCACTTTATACAAAACTCGATGTCTTTGCTAGTTTTTTTCCTTGTTTGGAAGATTAGCGATTGGAACGACAGGAAGACGAAATTAAAGAAACAGTGATTATATTTCCAAATTAAAACAATAGAAGATTTGATATAGATTATATTGTTTTTGAAAAAAAAATTAATACTACTGTGATCAAAAATAACCCGGAATCGTTCATGTACAATGGCTACTGAAACTGTAGGAGGGATTTTTTTTGTTATTTATGTTGGTACACGTGTTTTTGAGATTCCCTTCAAATTTGAGGTTAATATGTCAATTAGTTGTTTTTTGACAGCAGTTTATTAAGATCAAGTTTTTGCTCTCTTTCGATTTTTGCCATGGAAGAAATAATTGAACAAAGAATTTGTATTAAATTTTGTGTGAAAAATGAAATTAATGCTACTGAAACGCTCAAAATGTTGCAAAAATGTTACGGTGATAGTTGTTTATCGAAAACAACTACATTTGAATGGCATAGCCATTGATCAAATCAATGGTCATGGAAAATAGAAGACTAACAATCAGAGAGATGGTTGATGAAGTAGGGATTTCATTTGGATCAATTCAAAGCATTTTAAGTGATGATTTGGGCTTGATACGGCTTGCAGCGAAATTGGTTCCAAAATCATTGAATGTTTTGCAAAGATAAGAACGTGTTAATGTTGCTAAAGAGATGCTTTCCAATGTAGATGCTGATCCTAGATTCATTCAACGGATCATTTCTGGTGACGAGACATGGGTGTACGAGTTTGATACTTTAACAAAGCAGCAGTCAAGTGAATGGCGTAATGAGGCGTTTACGTGAAGCAGTTCGTTTGAAAAGACCCGATTTGTGGAGAAATAAACGGTGGCACAAGTGCATTGCATCAGATGGAGAATACTTTGAAGGGGATAAAATAAATATTGACGAATAAACTTATATTTTGTGTTTTACTGAGAAAGTCCGAGTTATTTTTGATCAGAGTAGTGTATGTTGTATTGGTGCAACAAATAAAAATAATTTGAATTGTATTTTATTTATGAAAAAAATCAGTTCTGCTACCAATTAAAAGGAATATTTTCCATAATTACTTTCCAAGAATTGATATCGGAATTGCTTCTTTTACTGCTATTATGTAATTAATGTTTGGAAATGCGTTCTATAATAAGTTTAACTTGAATAAATGAAGAAACTAATTCTAGGTAATGCAGAAGGAGGCGATTGATTACCTCCTATGACATCGCCTTGTAAAAGTAATGCGTTATTTCCATACACAGTAATCCAAAGTAGAACTAGTTGCTGTTTAAACGAACTAGTTACAACATCGGTTCTGTAATTACTTGCCTACCCGACTGGGTATGTACATAAAGTACAACGATACAACATAATGAAATATATATGTATATATATATATGTATTTTTTTTTAAATAATTTCAGATAATAAATATTTGTACTAAAAATGTACTTTTCATTTTTGTTTTCCTTCATAAATTAATTATCAATAGTCACTTTATCAAGAATAATGAAAAATAAATTCAAATAAAAATAAAAATCTGTACACTTGTATGTATTTGAAAATTTCATAAATTTATTTTTCATTCATATAATATACGATCATTAGGAATGTAGGATTGTCAGTATAATTTGTCTGTGTGTATGTGTGTGATTTTTATATCATACGTGTCCACACATATGTACATATGCATATCATTGACATTATGTATTTAATAATAAACTATAATATTTCATTATACTCGTATATTACATATCTGTTATATACTCCTATATATGTATTTGTCTATATTTTAAATAAAATATTAAATACCTATAAATACATATGTACAAACATACATACTTATTTATATACCAATTTATATTTTATATAATTATATAGTGATGATGATGGCTGCGGTGAAGAACTCTCAAAATGGAATAATTTTGTTGAATCGATAAAATCTAAATTGACTGTTAAACAGGTGGTTGATGGAGTTAGAGCTGGTGGCTCTTTATCATTCGATTATATACTTTTGATTGTGACAGCTGAGTAAGTTTAATAAATATTTTATATTATTTTAATACTCATCATACATACATACATACATATTATACACACACAAGTATGTATATTTACACATAAATTATTTGTTAAACAATTTATATGGTAAATTTATTATTTTCATATAAATATTGGATTTTTGATGATGCATGACTTGTATTTGTATATGTATGTCGTATATGTACTAGATACGTCGAGTAGATATGTATGCATACGAAAATTGGAAATCTTCGGGCACTCGCGGTTATTGTACAGTTATAATGAAATATCATATCATCATATGATAGAGAAGAGGATACATTTTTCAGTAAAGCAGTTGAAAGGAAACATGTGAAATTTGAAAATTATTGATTTGAAAGTTTTTCATGAATTTTTTAAAAAAAAAAATGTATTTTATATATATAGATATTAATTGTTCTTCTTCTTCTTGGGTCTACAGTCCAATTCGGATACGGTCAGACCTTAAACTTGACCGCCATTCTTCACGATTTAATGCCTCATCTCTCCAATTTTTTCAGTTTAACAATCCATCCATCTTTTTATTCATCCATCTCTCTCTCTTGAGAGTTCAAGATGTCTATTCGATCCTTCATCAGGTTTCTGTCTATTTAGAATAACTTTTTGGGATTCAATGTTGAAGCGTCCTTTGTAAGCATCTTAATTTTAAAGAAAATCTGTTTCATTATGAAGTTGAAGTTAGTTTCATTACCATTTACCTTGTTTATGATCCATTTTGAATACGAATTCAAGTCAATACGAATTGAGAATTGTACGGATTCAATACGGTTTGTTTAATGCTAATGCATGAAACGTTGATCAGTTTCAGTGAGGTTTCAGAAAAATTCACATAATTACAAAAATTAAAAAAACATTTTCAATAATAATAATATCCTTTGGTTCATATGTAACTAAGGTATAGGTAGTTAAAAACGTCCTACGTATTGTAATGTCCTTTTAATCATATTAAATGTGTATAGTTATGATTGTGAAATCAAACAAATTTAAGCAAATTTTATTTAAAAATTCATAGTTAATTATTTGTATCCTTTGATGATGTCGTATGCATTCATTTTTGTCTAGTTGCAGGTACAAATAATTTTTTCATCACTCTCTACTTCTACATTGTAGATGTATTGTGTGTGTGTATTGCTACATGGAATATATGATTGTTGTGTGTAAATGATTATATAGTTAAATTGAAATATAATTCTTGTTAATAAATTTATAATTTTTTACAGTTCGTTAGCTGCATTAGGTCTAGTTGAAAATAATGCACCGAATATTGTTGCTGCTATGTTAGTATCACCACTTATGGGTCCAGTTATGTCAATTACATTCGGTACAATAATTTCAGATCGTGATTTAATGGTAAGTGCATTTTACACGTATACTATATTTACGCGCGAATATAAATATATTTTTGTTCTTCAGTGTCCATTAATTAATATAGAAGGATTATTATATGCATGATATGTGCATATTATTCGTAAAATGATGCTATTACTTATTATGGGTACGTTTTTAGTTGTAAGTTTCTATGTCCTGTATACGAATTTATTGGGTAATAGATAAATGGGACGGTAATGCTTGCTCGTAAACCATTCAAAAATAGAATAAATTGTGAACAAACATTTTTTTTTCCTCTATATTATCATTCTATGGTTCTAGAGTGCGGGTTTTCAAGATTTTCGTATTTCGTATACAGAATGAACAAAGGCAAAAAACAGAAAAAATGATGATGAACTTGGATGAAAAGCGTATATCACCACCACAAGATATACATATAGAGTGAAGTAAAAATATAAAATATTTTGGCAAAAACAAAGCAAAATAAAAAATTGTTTTAATTTTTTTTTTTTAATTCTGCTTGATGTGTGTGTGATTTGGATGTATGGTTCGGTTTTTATTTATATTTCCATGTATGAATTTTACAAAACAACAAAACACAACACAAAACAAGAGGAGTAAAATACCAAAAAATAAGAAAAAAAAGCAAGAACATAAATGCAATAAAATATCCGTTTATGACATTTGTGACATTTATGCTATTTTAGCCACTTAAAAAAAAATATTAATAAACATTTTTAGTATCTCATCTTTTTTTTATGCTTGTGTAAAAGAGTTAAAGGTCCTTTTTGTGTGTATATAATGTACAGTCATCTTTTACGAGTAATATACACTTATAAATGCATACGACGATGAGTACTGTACAAGTACATTTATAGATAATTGCACAAGTACGTACATTTATATAGTATGTGAATAGAGTTTTTGACAAAGAGTGAATGTGATATTAAGTTTAAATGAATTTATTGCAGACAGGTTCAAGAGTTAAGTGTAATACATATTTTAGAAATAATACAGCTTGAAAAACAAAAGAACAAAAAAAAAAATACACATACATATATCCTAAAATAAAAGATTAGAGTAATAAATAAAATGTACAATGAATGAAAATTTTTTTGTCGAAAGATCTGATATGATTTTTGGCATTCGTCCCATAAAATTTCACACAGAGAATTGCTTTCATTTTTTTTTTTTTTTGTTCATATAGTTTAGAAAAATATTCAGAGTATTATCACATCATATTTATATGGTATGAATATGTATGAGCTTGCGTAGAGTTATGTAAAAGTATAGAATTTTTTGAGATTTTCTGATATTAGATGACTGAATCTGCATATATCTATGTAGCAAGGACAAGGATGACAATGTGAAAATAAAAAAACTTAGTAGGTTTTTCTTTAATGTTTAAAATATAAAATATCCTGATATTTTGATTTATTTCAATTCGACTATACATAAGATCGTATATAATGCTAACTAAACATTAGATACTTTTAAACTCAGAATGAAAATACTCAAACTTGTAGGCAATTTGACTTAAAAATTGAATCTAAAATTTATAAAAAATTTGTCACAATCAAGATTATTTCAAGATTGGAGCTGAATTTATATATAGTGACAGGTGACAGGATAACAAATTTTTATTCACAACTTTAATAGAAGTAGCAGAATTATTGTGATAGAAAATTTGGGATTTGGGGAAGAGGAGGGGAATACAGTAATAGAGTTTTCTCCTGCATACATAACAAATAAATTTGCTTTCTCATCGCCCATACCATGACTCGCCCGAGCCGAGCCTTTTGGCGAATCTACTGAATACATCTACTTCTATAAATCTACTCAATACTAAAATTATTAATCGGCGATTGCTTGGCGTCTGTTACAAACACAATAATTACGAGATTGAAATAGCAATAACTTCTCAAATGTGAATGATCCCAAATATTAAAATGAACATAAAAAAGACAGTTCGAATAATGATGACATTATATAAATACCATCGCAAAAATATGAATTTTCAACGCCTAAAAATCAACTTTATTTTCCTTCAAAAAATAAATGTGTGCTTGTCACTGTACTTTAAAAAACAGGGAGGAATATGTACTCAAATTTCAATGTGCCATGATACACAGATCGCATTCAATGTTATTATTTAATAAATATATTAAATCTAAAATTCAATATGTACATTTTCAATTTATTTAAAGACATACAAAATTGTGAAATTTATTTATAAACTTTTCGAATAACATTTATACACAAGAATATTTTTGAATTTAATTAAAAAAAAAATTTTTTTTTTTTACATTTTCTTATTCGACAAAAATATTTTAACTCTTCTTATTCGAATGAATGCATATACGCATACGTTTGGTATAATTCTGTATGAATATTTATGTATGCATGTTTGTATGTATGTATTATATCAAGAAACATTCCGCATATAAATTTTAAATAAATTTCATAATTTAAATTGAAAACTTTTCCAAAACTCTGTAAAAAGTAACTAAATAGAATGCGTCAACATTTCTTCTACAAATATACATATTATTGTGAATGGAAAATACTATAGACGTACAACGCATACATTTACAGTAGATTTTTGTACTATGTTATTGTATGTATGTATGGCTATGTGCATATCATAAAATAAAAATGAAATAAAATTTAATATTTACAAACTATGGAAACATAATTCGGTTAAAGTCTTTCAACTTTAGCAAGTAAATTAAAGCAAAAATTATATATGTACGTAGCTGTTAGGTATAGAATGTACTAAATAAATAAATTATGTAATTATATAATTAATGATCCACTTGGATGAGACTAGATCACTGGCTGGGATTTGAGCTTTTGATTTTAAGCGTACTACTATCGCGCCATTTAAGTCCCTCAAAATTATCTTGGCATATAGTACTTCTCTAAAAATAAATAACATTTATGCTTTATAAATTGATTTGTAACTTTGAGAGCCTTCTTGTGTGAGTGCTTGGCTTTCTCCTCTATTAGAATGCGAATTTTCGGCACTGATGTCATTAGACCCGAACAAATTGGGCCTGAAAGTCGAGTGGAACTCCTTCGTTATCTGAGAGCAACGAAGAAGTTTGACTAGACGGGGGCTTCGAGTACAATGGACAGCGTTATGTCTGAGTGCTCTGGTTTCATACCTCCCCCCTAACAAACAACAACAACAACAACTTTGGGAGCAGAGACAGTACCTATACGGTTAAAGTCATTCAAGAAAGAATTTTAAAAATTTTAAAAAAATACAAAAAACAATAATTTCATTTTCTCACTTTCAATTGATTGAATTCAATTTCAGAAAGTCGGTTTCGTAACACTGGCGGTCGGAATATTTATTTCACTTTTATTTGGATTCATATTTGGATTAATTTTGGGTACAACAGAAATGCCATGGGGTTTTACTGACTGGCCAACAGAGGAAATGAAAGGCAGGTAAGTAATTATTGAATTTTCATTATTTTTTTTTTCGCTTATACATTTAACAAAGTTCTAAAATTTATTAGAAATAAGAATTTCAAATTGCTATATTGATACTTCGTTCATTATAACTTTTAAAAGATTGTATTTAGCCAGAAAGAAAGTCATACATCTTTGTTTACTAATACAAGACGATTAATTCCTTCTTCTTCTTTCTGCTGTTCAATGCCCTTGTATAGGAGAGCCTTGGATTTCATTGAATAGAAAAACGCGTCTATAATCCTACTTCTTGTGACGTGAAAATAATGTAATTTTGTTTTCGCTAATAGAACACATAGGAATTGGAATTTAGTGCTGTTAGAAATTTTAGAAGTATAATTCGGTCGTGCCCAAGAGGCTAAAATAGGCGATGAAATGGTGGAGTGGCACCTAGTTTCATGTTGGTAATAAAATCAATCAGCAAAAATTATTATTATTATTATGCCAAATAAATTCTCTTTTATGGTTTGGGTGCCAAATTAGTATTTCACTCTCTTAAATCATATTAATGGCTTATATAAGTAGAATATAAACTTAATTTTTAATATTTTATCAGAATTTACATATAAGTACCTACTTACATTATAAATTTTTTGATTTTTCATAATTTCCATTTCATTTAATTTTCCACTTAATTTTTATTGCAATTTTTCGAATAACTCGCATTATATTGATTGCAATAATCCTAAATAATCGTTGTCGTTTCGTATATGTACATATAGGAATTTTGTTATTGTGTTGCTAAACGATCGATATAAGAATGTATGTAAATTCACTTGAAAAACGTTTTTTTTTTTGCTCCACTTATACTATGCATGCATAGTGCACACTTAAATAAGTATTTCACACCATTTTGAGAAATCTTTTAAATGTATTCAAATAGTTTTGTAAGTAAGTACATATATACGAGTATATAATGTTGTAGACATTATGGTAATGTGAATAACATACAATTGAGATGATGATGATGATGAAATTAAAAAATAAAATAAAAATGAAAGAGTAAAAGACTCGAAAAATTATTGTTATAAACGTGACTGAAAAATTCATGTACATAGAGAAGTAAGTATCTTGAAAATGTATTTAAGATATTGTATAAAAACACCTATGAAATAATAAAACATTATTATTCTGTAGATGAATATTTTATGTGCCCTTTTGAATTCTTGAATTTACTTAAAAACAAAAAAAAAAAAAAAAACAAATAAAATCAAGAATATATGGAAACGTGTTTAGAGACTCTTCTGATGTTACATAACATACGAGTATACACAAACATAACGAATAAAATAATTTTATATTTTTACATTTTTTTTCCTCACACCTATGCGTCTTAAAAATTCCTTTAAATATTTTGTCCTTTTTTTTTTCTTCTAGGGAATAAGGAAAAAATAATGTTTTAGAGTTAAAAATCGTAATGGGAAATAATAATCCAAACAGAATGCATAGTATTGTGCAAAAAATTCAAAGCACGTATAATTCTGTGGTCAAAAGCGATAACCGCTTAAGTCGACATAAGGCAAAAATGAGTTATGAGTTCTACTGCATTCTCCGCATCAAACTCTATGAGCACACAAAATTTGGTTTTCCTATCACTTCTGTAGCCAAAGTTATTGTCTAAAAACATTATCGCTTATGTCGAATAGTTCGTGACTTACATATGCAATAACCGCCTAAATCAACATAATAATATTGTAGAGATATTTTATGTTTAAAAATACAGGCTTATCTAAACTTAAGTTAATATTGCACAATATATTTGGAAATAGCTTCTCAAAAATTGTAAGGTTTACCATAACAGCCTATCTCGAGTTAAGCGTTTTTGGAAGGTAAAAGTTTATCACCGAACTTTACAATAATGACTTAAATCAATTATTTTATTCGAACTATTTTTAGTCGCTGATTGCTCGAAAAGAACTGAAATCATTATTCCTTGTAAGGACATTTATAAAACTAAAGTTTCAGACCACAATCGTATTTCTGGAATTTAAAACGAATTAGGGTGTACTAAGTATATTGGTTATTGATAAATTTTTGTAGATGGGCAATAATTTTGGATGTCAGTGTATTAATAAAAGTTAAAATTTTTACTGTACGTTTTTAAGTAAAAAACGAGAAAATATCCGAAATAATTTAAAATTATGCACATTTCCAGTGTTTATGTTCTAGAAGTTAGAATGTATGTACCTATATATTTTTATTTCATTCTTTGACTTTGACTGTATATAACAAAATTTTGATATGTACACATAAGTAGTGACATTTTTTTCCGCATATATCCGAGACAGCATAAATTCTGACAAACAGTTTTTTTTTTTTGGTATACTTGTAGGACATGTATATGTGTAGTATGTATATCTTTAATGCCTGTATATATGTACAATATTAAATGAAATCGTAAGCATTTATTATTTATAATTACAGAGGTAATGCACGTTCATTATGGATGGGTGTTGTATGGGCATTAACTTCTGGTACTGGTGTTGCTGTTGCATTATTACAAGGTGCTGTTGGACCTTTGATTGGTGTCGCAATATCTGCATCATTACTACCGCCAGTTGTAAATTGTGTAAGTATATATGTACTTTGAGAATAAAATATTTCACATATATATACAAACTGGCACATACTATAGATATTATGATGCTTGTAACCATATTATCTACACATGAAACGTGTATACTTGTAAATATTACATAACGTATGCATTAGACATTTTTTTTTTTTAATTAAATTAAATGTAAAAAAAAAAATATATAGAAAGAAAAAAAAGTTCAAACGATAAACACATAAACACAAAAAATAATGTGTAAGGACAAAAAGCAATGAAATTTTAACTAAAAATAGGTATGTAGTACGTAGTGTTGTAATCAGGACAATAATACAGAAGAGTATACGTGACATTTAAAATACCTGAGCAAAAATAAATGAAAAATAATAATAATAACAAGTGGAAGCAAAGCAAAATAATAATAATAATAATAAATGAGAAGTGAATAGAAAAATATGTACTCGTATTTATAAAAAAAAAAAAATGGGAAATATTTTTCTGCTGTTCATTTTTTATTGCGCAGCTTTTGGTTTTCTCGTAATACTCGTATGTATACGTGTTCATTTTCTTGTACATTTAAAGCACTAAAAACAAATTTAATATTTAATATTTTTTTTTGTTTGTATACCGGTATACGTTCAGTTTAAATGCAATTTTTATAAGTATACACATTATTTGACAAAGAAAATACATATACAAATATATTCATATGTAGTATAGGTACATATGTATGTTCTTTATTCTTTTAATTAAAGATGAAAAAAAAAAAATTATAGAAAGAAAGAATGAATGAAAAAAAAGGAAAAAACAAAATGTTTTTTTTTTTACTCTGAAAATGGTAACGACATTTTTACAAAATTCATTTTCACGTAAAGTACATATATATCCATGTACATGTACATAGTGTACGTGCATCCTTACGTGAGTATATGTGGATGTATAATATACAAGTATGTTATGAAAAAAAAAAGCTGAAAAAGTAAAAAATGTATATTATAATAGAAAAAAACAAAGATTATCGTTTCAACTATTAAATATCCTTGTACTGCTATTATTGTATTTGATTTAACTTTTTGCAATTTTTTTTTCTTAGAAAATGTTTTTTTTTTAGCTTTTTTCTGTTGTTTCTGTTTTAAAAATCTGATTTGTGAGCTAGTGATTTTCAGATTTAAAACGCGCAAACAAAATAATTTTTTGTTTTTTTGTTTCATTTTAATTTAAAAAAAAATTTAAACTGATTTATCGTAGAAAAATAATATATAGAGTTCATGGTTTCACAGTGTAAAGAAAAAGCAATTATCCTTAATGTGTGGTAGTATGACATATGCGAGTATGAATATGCAAAAAATAATTCTTCATTCGTTATAATACTATATATACACCTGAGAATTCACTGCCAATGATATACAGTATACACAATACAACTCATTGAGTAGATTTGCATTCACACAGAAAATGCGATTTCAATTTATTGTCTACCAGTCAATCAAACTGAGATAAAATAATTTTCATTATTTAACAGCTTGACAAAATTGTACGAATACCACCATACCATATACCCTTAAAATTTATTCTGATTTCAATTAGTACCAGATACCAAATACCGCATTTACCAAAGCATAATGCTTTCTGGGGTTAAAAAAAAAGCTAAGAAATACTGGTCAAATCTACTTCCCAACAATAAATATATGATTCAGTCCTATTAGGACAACCTGAAATTAGGTCAGTTCTCGAAACCTCTTAATGCAATTAATTTTGTTTTTGTATCAACAATTTAGTGTGTGTGTGGTTCAGTTAGTGGTGTCTAGATAATTTGGCAACTATAGTGCAGTGCTCTCTATACAAGTGTATATCTACTATACACACAATATTTCTAATATAAATATAAATTTATTTTTATCCTTTGTCATATATATTAATTTCTGTTACTGTATATATATATTTTTTTCCTACAAAATTGAATTAATTAAATCTTCTGTTGTTCTTGTCCTTCAACGAGTATAAATTCATTTATTCATCATCATCATCATCATCCAATAAAAAAGGTCTCCATCGCACTAGAGTTATAGACAGAGACTCTGGTATTCATTATTTTTCGTACATAATTTTTTTTCTTGCTTTTCTGATGAAATACAAAACGCTAACGTATAACTACATAAACATATAAGTAAAAAAATTGCATGCTATATTCATAGGGAAACATGATGTGTGTGGTATTCAAATGATTTATGACCATAAACATGAAAATTATTTATTAACTATGAGCACTATGAGACGAGGAGAAAAAAGGTGTAAAGTTATCTGTTTGTCACGTAAAATTCAAAGCACAATGCGTCAGACTTCATTTACAAATTCACTTTATGGCGATACTTACGGCATTACTTTTGCTCCACTCTCCGTATATACTCGTATATTTTTCGATTGCTCTATGTATAAGTATGTCAAATGATTAATGAAAACATAAAATTGTCATTTAATTACAGAATAGGAAAAAATGATAAAATTTGTGTAGTAGTATTTTTATTGTTTTATATTTTTATTTATGCCTGAACTTCTGTATTTATATTCAGTTTTTATATGAATATGCTACTGTGATCAAAAATTATGATAATATTTTTTGATTAGAACACAAACGGTTTATATGCCAACGTTTTTTTCAAGTCTTTAAAAAAAATTGTTTAATTCTGATTCTACATTCAATACAGTGACTTCAACTTCGAATTTGTGTATTAGAACTTTTACATTCAATGCAGTAAACTTGACAGCTAGTTTTACATGTTAAGCATAGTGTGAAGTCGAAAGTCGAAGTCCAAGTTGAAGTCACTGTATTGAATGTAGAAGTGGCATAAGTCGATTTCTGAAAATGATCTTCAAAGCGCACTTCCATGCGATTTGTATTTTTCCAATAGATTCGAAACGATGTTCCGGAAACCGTTTTTTTTAGGAAGCGTATAACATTAGCTACCGAAGATGTTGGCAAGAATATTAGCACAGATCTTAAGGATTCAAAAAATTTATAATTGACTGGATGAGTTCGTATGATTTAAATGAAAGAGTCTTAATATTTTTTGATCACAGTATTAAGGAAAATGATAAAAGATAAAAAAATATTTTCTCTTAAATAAACAGTGTGCACAAAACTATTATTATCTCGTAAGTAAATCTATTTCGAGACAATAGATACAGTAAATAATGCACTCATCGTAATTTTAAAATTACATCATGTAAGATATTATTCATTATACACGTACATACTCGCAAATAAATACAAATAGTGCCTATAGACCAATTCTCTTATACACTATAATATGGATATTTTTTTCATAATCTTTTTATCTTTTTAATTAATGTTCTTGAAAATTAAATAAATTCTTAAAACATTAAAGAACACATATTCAAACATACATAAATATTTGTATTCGTATACATGTAAATAACTAGGTGTCTGTTTATATGTAAAAGTTTATATACAAAAGTTTAAGATAAATGATCTTTTGATGTCTTTGTTTATTTCATAAATCCTTTTAAACTCATACAGATGCTATGTACATATAAATAGGTGATGTGATAGTGTAACAGAATTACAAATTTAATCTATGTTTAAATACTCAAACATAATATTACTCATAAAGATGATGATGATGATGATGATGATGCTTTATAAGATGTTACATGTTTAAATTAAAAAAATAAAAATAAAAACAACAGTTAAAACAAAATAAAACAAATTAAACAGAATCCTTAAACATAATTATGTACGTCTATCTTATAACAGGATTAAATAATATTTTTTGTAAATGATAAAAGCAAAAAAAAAAACTTTGATTTTTAATGCATGCACAATCGTATATATGTCTGGTATACATATACCATATACCATATACCACAGTGCAATAGTGCAGTGGTACAGAATTTTATGTGACACATTTTATGAAATATTAATTATTTTAAGAAGAACAACAAATAAGTAGATACATATCATCAACATAGCATCTTCATATGCCATTATTTATGTGCATACATTATTCATTCCAAAATCTTTTACCTTTTGTAAAATTCTCTGTACACGTTTTGTTTGTTTTGTCACTGCTGAAATAAAAATTTCATTTTCTTTACTAATGTCTGAATTGAGATTGAACGTATAATTTTGTAGGCTTTTTGATGAAAATAAAAAAAAACACAACGACTTTATTAATATTAATATTATTATTCTCTCTTATCTTTATTGTTCGTCTACTTTTTCGTCTAGTCTAGACACTTCTAGATAGGACTTCATTTGTTTCTGCAAGAATGATACTTCACTACTCTCTGCTTAAAAATAGATATTCTCTTCCATTCTTCTATATTAGCGCTCTTATCAAGATTTCTTTAAACAACATCCAACGATTTGTTTTCAGGTCGTTCATCTCTTTTGGCTTCATCAATGTACCCAACAAAGCTCATTTTTCATTTTTTACACTGTTATTTTACCTTCAATTATTTGTTATGATTAAATAGAGGTTAGGAGTACAGAACAGAGAAAAATGATGTCATAAATTAATAGATGAGAAGATGAGATAATGTTTACTTTGTGGGTTGTAATTTAAGAGAAGAAAGAGAAAAAGAAAAAGAAAGAAGAAGAAAGAAGAAGAAGAAGAAGAAAAAGAAAAAGAAGGAAAAAGAGAAAAAGAATTCTTTATGATAACTTTTAATTTTGTTGCCAACTTATCGACTGACTCTTATCAGAAAATATATGTAACTCATATAAGTAATTAGTTTATTTCTTCAGTGACATGATAATTAATAATTTATCGTGTTTTAAGGTAAGGATAATTATTATTAATTTATACATGCAGCAGTACACAGTCATTATTTTCTGTATATACAATTAAAAGATTTATTGGATGATTATGTTCTCTTCTCGAGAAGCTTGCAATAAGTACACGTATACATTATATCCACATCTGCATTTTCAGAATAAAGTTACTTTTGAATGATGATAAAACCGAAATGGCGAAATCCAAAAATTTTTCCTTATGAAAATAAAGACAAAAAGAAAAAAAAAATGAATAATCAAAAATTACTCAATTCCCATATTTATTTTATCGTCATCTTCATCACAGTCATCTTCATCACAGTCATCTTCATCATCATTATTATTATATGATTATCATTATTTTGATAATATTTTGGTTTCTATTTTGATTTTGATCTCAATTTTCTTCATCATTTATTATAAACGAAATAATTTTTCTTTTTTTCTTCTTCTGTCTGACATAAGTATTACACAGTACATATTCGTATATGTATGTATATATAGAGATGGTCCTACTTATACGTTTGTGTCTATATGACGGAATAGTAAACCTATACACTATACTTCATTTCACATACAATTTGCCATAAAAAAATTAGAGTTTTATAAGCAAAAAATAAAAGAAAATTTTATAAGACAAATAATGAATCATGACAAAAATAAAAAAGAAAAAATAAAAAATGCCAAAATGAAAACAAAAAGAAACAAAATCATCAAAAATAAGTTTACACAAAAGAAACAAAAATATGATATGAGTAGCTACTCATTCATAAGAAAAAAAATGAAAAAGTAAAAAGGACAACAAAAAAAAATGAAATAAAGAAATGAAATGATTTTTTTTTTTATTAAGATTTGATGCTGAATGCAGAGCTTATACGAATTCTAACATCAGAATCCTTAATATCTATATGATATCATATTTGTATAGGAACACAGACAACATATATTTGAATGAATTAAAGCGCACAGTAAGGATGATGTGATTTTATTTTATTTTACGTTTTCTTTTTTTTTTTTGTACTTGATGTAGTATTTCATTTTTTGTAATACTTAATTTTTCTTGAACGTTATATCTAAGAAAAAATGAAATATTCGTAAATATCATTTCCATTTTGCTTTTATACACGGTACACATTCAGTATTTTAAATGAAATTGGAATTATTTTTAAGAGAAATGTCATCCAAAAATGTAAATTAAAGAAAAAGATAAAAAAATTCAAAAGAAAAATAAAATTTTAAAATTATATTTTTTTGAAAATCATTCTATTTTGATTATGTTATGAAGATGAAGATTATATGGTGATGATAATAATGACAATTTACATATATACATACATAGCTAGTGTACCAAAAAAAAAATGGAATGGAAGAGGGACAAAATAAAAATGAATTAAGCACGTTTTAAAACGAGGGATTGAGTAATTCATGTGAATTGATGAAAGATGAAAACTCAAAATTATTTTATTGTACCATTTTATTGGTCTGCTTGCCCACTCAAGGATTATCATAAATAAAATATTTTTACGATGAAAATTTATCGTAATTTATGATGTCACTTTTATAAAAAAAAAAAAAAATTTGTCATTTTGCTATTTAAAGGGAATCAAAATTTTAGGGACAAACCAATGCCTTACACAGCATTGCCAACAATCATATATGTATTTCATGATCGTAATGTTCAAAGTGGAATATACTTGGGAAGATTTTAACTTAAATAGGACAACGCTGGTAACATTACTTATAATCTTGAACACTTCTTAAAAGTTTATTATGCGTAAAAATGGACAAGAGAAATTATAATAAAACAAAATGTCATTCTTGTTGTCGCATGCGGACGTTTATACATATATCTCACTTCCCAATATTAAGTCCCCTAATATATTAGCCCAACTGCATTTTTTTATATTTTTCTATCTAGCCCTTCAAATGTCCTTAGATGAACTTCATATAAGATGGATATGAGTTTGGAAGTTTTAAACTTGCACCTGCTCTAATAAATATATTCCATTAGACAATCCCTTTTACCTTCAAAACGCTATAGCCTTAGAGGTTAGTCATGGTTCCTTCCACTACAACTCTCTAAAAAATTCTGTCCTGGGACAGCCCCCGTCGTTTCTGATTTCTAATTTCTGTAGATGTTTTAGCATGTCTACTAAGCAATCTACTCAATTTAAATTACGGCATATTACCCATTTTTTCTGTTAATATTTTCATATTTTTTCTACTAACATTTTACCGAAGATAGGCCCTTACTTTTTGCAATTATAACCCAAAATTGTGACTAATTTTCAAAAGACAAAAAGAACAAAAATATAATTAATTAACAACATAAATTGCAGTATCAATGACTACATTTTAATGTCGCAATGTAATTTAAATCCCAATTAAATTTTGTGAATTGATGAACAAGATTAAAATGATGTTCTTGAGAATGAAACACTTCAATATGAATTCTTCAAATATTATACGATAGAATCATATAAAATAGTATCCAAGGCAAATAAAACTAATGGAGAAATGGAAAATTAAGAAAAAAATTGATAAAAATCTTCATTCAGTTTCGAAATAATGTGATATGTTGTAATGAGTTCATATTTCATTTTTTTTTTTTTAGTTCAAATTTAATTTATTCTTAAATTTAGTTTTTCCTTTCCAAGAATAAGAAATGTTTGAAAAAAAAAATTGAGAAAAAAAAATATCACAAAATGAAGAAAGAAAAATAAGAAAATTTGAATATTACTATTTACCATACTACTATATGCCATTGACGAAATTATAATTGAGATATAACTAAAAAAAAAAAAAATAATGATTTTACTCTTACTCGTACTACATTCAAAATACTAAAGCATTTCATATAAACTCATTACAAAAAATTTCTCATTCAACTTTCACGCAAAGTTCTTTTGGTTTTGTTTTGAAATGTTTTTCATTTGTGTTAATCTTTTAGATTTGTCCTATCTATAATCAAGTAACCATCATCTCTCTCTCTCTCTTTCTCTTTATACATAACGTCGTCATTATTATTATCATTTTTTTTTTTTTTTGTTACTTTAACTTTTATTCTTGTTCTTCATTTTTTCTTTATCTTGTTCTTTTTTAATTTCATTTTATGGACAGGAGATAGAAGAATAACTTTTATACATGAAATAATGAGAAAAGTTGTATAAAACACAAAAAAAAAAAATAATAAGGAAAGGAAAAAATTGTGTGTTGTAAACGGATGTATAAAAAACGAAAGAATTAGCGGAAACTTTGTTGTATATAGTTGATGATTTTTTTTTTTTTTTTGGTTTTGCATTTTCTTCACTTTGACTAATAACTTTTATTTTTTTTTTGTTGGTTTTTTTTTCTTTTATTACACATGTAAATATATAAATATATGTAAGTAGTTGTAGTTAGTTGTTTTGTAAATGCAAAAATTGTGGAAAAATATGTATTATGAAAATTACAGTTTGTTTTATTATTTTTTAAAAAACAAAACTAAATTAAAAATTATAGAAAAAAAATAAAGTGATAAAAATGTGTACTAAAAAAATACAAATAAGTAATGTAGGCACACAGAGTGACAATGAATTTAACTGAAATTGAAGAAATGAGTGAATTTTAAAAATTACCAGTAGAAGACTTCATACTTTACTGCATTATTACCGCAAATATATTTGAGGAAATTGTATTGGGAAACGTGCTCTAATCGTGAAACAATGTGCAACGAATTCGAAATTTTCCAACTTTAATTCGAATTTATGAAAATGAAAATGCATATTTTTGGAGAAATCATAAAATTCTCTCACTTATGCCCAATTTAACAGTGAAAGTTTAAGAGCTTGAACTTAATTAAGCCTGAATGAAAGGCTAAAACTGTGGCTCAAGACTGTTGGATTTACAAATCTAAATCTCTCTTACGTGTAAGCTTAATCCTCATCCTGAGCTTTCAATGTAAAATTGGGCATTATAGTACTGAAACACCGGAGTTCATTAAATTCATCGTAGCTCATTCAATCATCTAAACCTCTTTATTTGTCAGTAAATAATAACTGAGTCGTTTTTGAGGAGAGCTTTCTTGAAATCAGTCTTGTTTAAATTTTGAAATGCTGGTCTTTTAAAATAAAAAAGGAATCCTAAAATAATTTTCATTTACTTTAGTTTTCTTATCTAACATGCGAATTCTCTCCAGGAGCGAATAAATTCAAATCGATTATGAATCAATTTACGTTATATGCTCTCCATATACAAATGTAACAAGATAATGACAAGCTACAGCTGATTCGATTTCTTACATTCTTAGATTGCTCATAACCTAATTCTAATTCTACAATATCAATGTATTGGAAAGTTCATGAATGATATAAGAATTATTTTACTATATTACGATCTGGTAGAGAAAAACTGCTGAATTTTCTTGTCAGACTGTGAGTAAACTTATTGAATTATATTTCACTCTCTCTTCTTCTACTTTTTTTTTGTTTTTTGTCGCATGTTTATTGTTTTTTAGTTATGTAAAAAAATAAAATTTGATTGAATGAAGAGTGTTTTGTTTATTTCTTTAATGAAAGTTTTCATTTTCATAAACAACAATAATATTGTTTTAACTTAGTTACAACATTGGTTTTCGAAATAATGTAAGAACAAATGTATTTGTCTTCCAGTTTGATGTATGTACAATACAGCAAAAAGTAGATATACACTTTTGTATGGGCGTGTGTACGTAAAATGTTGCTAGTAAATTCTTTCTATACGCTTTTTCTTGTATTATTTGTTTATCATTTTTGTTTATTTTTCCTTTTGATGTTTTCTTGTATTTTTGTGTTCCTTTCGTTGATTAAATATTGTATTAGGTTTAGTAGGTACATAATACAAAAATGAATTATGTAATACGTGAATGAATATTTATACAGCTTATTGTAAAAATGCAAACAAATAAAATAAATGAAAATGAAATTCAAATATGTATTTTAAAAAAGATATAAGAAGTATACGAGTACTATACGATTACATATTTTGGTTGTCTTGTTGGTGTGGTATTCTAGAAGACAAAATTCAAAATTTATAGCGCAAACACAATTTGGGTTCCACAAAGCGACAACAAATACCGACAAGAATTTTTTTATTTGTCAAATTTTATCTAAAATATAAATAATAATATTTAAATGTAGGTAAGTACTGGTACTCATTCTGTCCTGATGAATATGACAACAAAATTATGAAGCAATCACGGAAATATTATGGTGCGATAAATGATTATAAAATATGTACATTATAATTTATTTTTTTTTCGTTTGTTCTAGAAGATGCATAATAAGAAAAATAATAACTCAATAGTAAAATAATATCAAACGATAAAATTTTGCATGCATGCACGAGAAATATTTACTAAATATTCGGTGCGATTCTGCATAAGAGATCTCTTATTCCTCTTATTTCTCTAAAGTTTTGGTGAAATATATTTTTTAAGAGGAATCGGTATTCTGGATAAGAGATTCACCTCATAAAACGACATAAGATTCACCATAGATTTTAAACCCACCTTATTCAATTACTACTTGTCATATACAAAGATAATGTATTTACACTGTATTATCATCTTTGTTATTAGTAATTATTACAATTTTTATTTTTATATTACAATTTTTATTATTATTTTATTATTATTACTATTATTATAAATATTATTATTATTATTATTTATAATTATAATAATTATTATTATTAATACAATTCTATTATTATTATTATCAAATTAATTACAATATGCACGACACGAATACAATATTTGAATATCAACAATATAAATAAAATAAATAAGAGATATAAGAGGTCCTCATCGATTACCTCTAAAGTTTAGAGATTTTTGTCCGTTAAAACAGAATTTTTCGGTTATAAACGTTCAAAAGTAGAATGCCAAAATTCATTAAAAAATTCACCACTGAAGTTAAGAGATCAGCTGTTCACATCTCTTATCTAATCTAATTTAACTCCTAAAAGTATGTATTTGTAATGTAATTTGCACTAAAAACGATAAGAGGAATAAGAGAAATAAGAGATCTCTTATCCAGAATCGCACCAATTATTTGTACAATTCAAGTTGCATACGAAGTTGTCGTGTGTAACAACATTGAATCAACGAGGTACTTGAATTCAAAGATAAACATTCAATTTTAAGTTAAAAATTTTTATTTATTTTTGAGCAGAAGACAGAATATTTTCATTTTTAAAATTAAATAAATCAACATTGGTAATACACTACTTTTAATTTCGAAATTTGATTTTAATATTCAATTTTTTATAGTGTATATGTATGCATATGTATTCAGAAATCTGATACTATTATTTTATAATATATAGAGTTTAATTTCAAAGTATCAAAACTTAATTAAAAGAATAATAATTTATTAACTCTATAATTCGCCATCTGGATTATCTGTTCTGTTCCCTTATTCCAAATGTAGAAAAAAAAAATGATAAAAATAATTTAGTGATTTGTATTCAATAAAAGTCTATTTATACTTTAAGTGTATGCGTAATATTATATGTATATCTGATCCGTATTCTACAGGATTAATTTATTATATTCTCTTCTCTAACAAAATACGATTTATGTATAAATTGGAAAATTAATTAAAATATTGGCTTACTTATATAAATTACTCGTACATAAATTCGTATAAGTTTTCAATTCAGAAATATTTAATGTCTAATTTGGAGAGCTTTTTGACACATTTATGGTTAATAAAATTTGCTCACAAATCAGGCAACAAAAAAAAAAAAAATTGAATGAATAAAAATCAAATCCCAAATAAAAGGATAAAGAGTATATTATATACACGAGAACATTATTTTGATAGAAATCTTAATTTGAATCTCATAAAGTATAGCAAACCATATACAGCATATGTAGTGGAATCACATCCTAGTTTATTTTTGATCATTCGTCCTTTTTTTTTGTCTCTTTAAATTTTTGTTTGATTTTTTCTCATTCATCTTAAACATAAGAAGAATAAAAGCAATGAACTTTAATATTTTCTTATTTTTCTTCCTTCTCAATTTACTTCTTCTTCTTCTTCTTTTAGTTTTTTTTATTTATTTTATTTATGAATTTTTATTTTCGATTACTTCCTTTCTTTTTTTCCTTTCTATTTGCTTTTCGCTTTTTATGGCTTCACATTTATTCTTAATTTTTGGTTTTTTTATACAGTTTTTTTCTATATTTTTCTAGGGTTTATTTTGGGCATTGGCATGTATATGGCTTATTTATCCAGACATTAAAATGCCTCATTTAAAGGGTGAACCATATGTTGGTAATTCATCTTATGAATTCATTTATACAAATTATATACCAACTGAATTTTTTATAAATGGTATTGTATCTGGATGTTTAACAATCATTAATATTATTTGCATATTTATAACGGCAATTATCGTTTTAAAGATAAAAGAAGTATCAGCACCGTATACAGCTAGTCCAGATCTTAAGAGGTAAGTACATGATAGCATTTATGATAATATTTTAAAGATAAATAAAAATAATCAAAAAAAAAGAAAAAAAGAAAATCACAAGAAGGATACATAAGAAGGAAACTTTTTATGGAGATATTATTTTTACGTAATGACAAACATTTTTTTTTAAATATGCTCAATATAAAACATATGATTGAGGGTGACTATATATACCAGCAAAAATTGAGGAAAATATATTTCCCTTTAGATATTTAAATAAATTTTCCTTCCACAAAGTGTGATGCTTACAAAACAGTAAGAAATCATTAAAACGTGAGAGTTTTTTTTTTGAAATACTGACAAAAAATTATTTAAATAATCATGACGAATAGTTTGGGAACGCTATAGGCCATTTGATCAGAATAATTTTCAAGAAGATTGTGGGAATAGTTTGACAAAGCAAACTTCAGGAAGAAGACCTGTTGAACGACCAAGAAGGGAGGAAGAAGACTAAATTCGGAAATTGGGAACAAGTCACCTACGAATAGGACAGAATACAAGCAACTTCTGAAAAATGTCGCATGCAAACTCGAGCGCCAACATGTTGTTGAATTCATCAATATTCATTACAATTTTTCCACCTTCAAATTTTTATATTGCATCCACTTCGAGCATATTAATTATGTTCTTCGTAATTTTTGTCATGTAGAAACGATGACATCACACATTCTTCCCCACATTTTTCATATTTAATTACAATTGAATCACCCCTTATTTTCTATAATTTGAAAAAAAAAATGTTGTTTTTCTCTTTTTGATTTTCATGAACCGTCAAAAATTGCTTTGGAGCTATTTGAAATTGAAACTTTTTCATATCGTTCTTATATTCATTTCCGTTTTTTTCTTTTCCTTATTTAAAATTTATTTTTATACATTCTATATCTACTACAGCTATGGATATGTACGTAATGCGAATATACTCGTTATGTATGTATCTAAATTTTTTTTTTTTTTATATATAAAATTATAAGAAAGTTTAAAATTAAAGTGTGATTAAGAGATCTCTTAACCCAAATCTAACCTTAATAACATTTTTTTTATAATACCGATATAAATTTTAATTTACTTCCGACTTTCTTTAAATACACTTGAGCAGCATTTTGTATGCTTAACATAATCCAAACTATTACAATTTTTTTTTCTTCATTTTCATTTTTTTCAATTTTTTTTTACCAGTCGCTTGTTTGTAATTCGCATGTAAATATCAGAAAGTTACATGAGTAAAAACATAAAAAAAAAACAAATTTCACTTATTTATTTCAATTTGTTTATAGAGAGTAAACTCTTTGTAACTGTACATGTAGTTAAATTTTTATGTGTATTACATGAATAATTACTCTGTATAAATAACGAGTAATGTTTACGTACTTTTGTAGCAAACTTTAAGCGATATGATATACGCAGATGGTTATATTAAAGATACACCGAATTATAATAGCAAATCATATTGTGGATAAACGAGATAACTATAAGAACTATAAGAAATCGAATGATTTTCAGTATTGCAAGCAACCAAAAATCTTTATAAAGGTTATCAAGTTTAGTTATACTGAACCACTAAATTGTACCAAAATCAAACAACTTCCGAATAATCGAACTTCTTATTAAACTTACCATAAAGAGGCTTGGAGTCTGGAAAGAGTTATTGCTACGAATCGAGTCTAGCAATATCGAATGTTTGTTTATCAGATTTTGCTATTTTAATGTGAGTGCAGTTTTTTTGTACCTTTAGTGCTTGCTATGTTGCTACCTTTAAAATGGCTCCGCTTTCAAGGTAGAGAATAATTTACTAACCTTGCTTTGCTATTCCTAATTGCATATAGCAGACTAGTACTCCTCAAAATTTCAGTTTTTCCAAAATGATGTAAGTCTGGCGGCTATCGAATCTTACTCTATATAAACAAATGTTAAAGTTAACCATAATCGTATCAGTTTGTGATGGCAATAATTGTTTGGTAATTTTCTAGTTACAAGCTAAACAGTTCTTATAGCCAATGTCCGATGGTCACGTCAACGTCAAAGACTCAAGCTTTGCGTCAGTTATATTATTATGAAAGCCGTTTACGTTTTTATTGGAGGTAGGCGTAGGCTATATAAGTTAACTATTTGGTGTGTCTAAGCTATTATTTTATTCACATTTTTACCCATACATAGTATGTTCGTATATGTACACATTTGACGCATATTCAACAACTAAATAAATTTTTCTGTTATTAAATAAGTTGAGAAAAAAAAAAGTTTTTAATCTCAACCATAAAACCCTTGTTTATAGTTTTTATTTCTTCACTCGAATACACAATACACTAATATTAATTATTAAATTTACATTCTACACATAATTTTGTTTTTGCCTATATTATGTATATATTGATACATTTTGTGAAAAATTTCAATTTGAAAACAAATAATCTGTACGTACATACATATGTACATACATATACAGATTCTACTTATATTGTAATATGCGTAAAATGAAAATTAATTGCTTATAGTTCTTGAAAAACCAAAGAAAAAAAAAAAGGAAAAAATTGATTATGATTACATTCCCATATTGTAGATAATACGATCATGTATTATAAGTATGTAAATGTTTATGTTAAATAAAATTCATTTTAAAACAAACAAACAAACAAAAAAAAAACATAAAATGTTACACAAAATGAAAAATAAAAAAAATAAAAAACCTAAAACTTAAATCAGTCTATAAAAGGATATGAGAAGAGTATAGATATACATATGTAGATATTTGAAAAGTTATTAAAAAGAATCTAGAAAACAATCCCATATATAATAAATACATGTGTATGTGTATACAGATACGTGTAGAATACAAACATTGTACGATGAGTATATTAATATGTTTGTTCATATCATGTTGTATACAAATTCGTATCCTTTTATTTATTTATTTTATTTTTTTTTTTTTTAAATTATTTAAATCGAAACTATGTACATATGTATATCCTCATATACAACAGTTATATACATATACATACATAAATATCTATAAATGCGTGTTCTAATGGATAAAGTTTTTTAATTAGATATTAAAATATGAGATGAGATATACATATACATATAAAAAGTTGAATACATTTACATACAATCGTATAGATACACATTATTATACGAATGGATATTTAAAAACTTATTATTATCCTTACACAAATATATTCGTATATGTATATCATAAATAATTCATGGGAAAATTATATATAATGAACATACATAAAAAAAAAAAAACGAAAAAGATGAAAGAGAATAGAAAAAAAATTTTTACTAAAAAGGATAAATGAGAAAATGTTTGTTATTTAGAAAAGAAAAATGTATGAACAGTTATAAAGTAGTATTTTGTACATTTGTATGGATGCGTATATGTAAATATGTATACGTATATTTTATTGTATCTTCATATTCACATTCATTTATAGTTTTTGTGTTAATTTCCATGTTCATATGATAGATTATTTATTTTTTGTATGTGCAGATATATAGCGAGTGAATATTTGAAAAGTTTTTCTTTCGAAAATTAATACTTAATACTTTAACTTTATGTAGATATTTAACAATTTATTAAGTATTATATTTCTGAGTATTTGGTGTAATTGAATTTTTAAAAATTATTATTTTGAAATAAAAAAAAATTATTAAAAAATTTCAATGAATATTATGATTATTATTGTCTCGTTCAATTTAAAATATCCTCGAATGATTGTTAAGAAAGTGTAATTTTTGGAAAACGATTATAATTGGTCAATAATTTTATTGTCAAACCCAAACCATTTCAAACTTTATCATTACATAAAAATGAATAACTAAAGCAACACTTTTAAATACCAAACATATGTTGAGTTGCATTTTAGTTCCATCAAACATTGGATAAATATTACCTTCCATTTCTGACTAATGACAATTCGATTTTGTATATTGCCTTCTTGTTTGTACATCGAAAGCATTCTAAACTAACTGCCTTATCATGATATTCGAAGACGAAACGTTTCGTATCGTCTTGTTAAAAACGCGATCATGATATTCGAAACGTTCCAATTTCAAACGATTTTCATCGTCTACTCAGTCGATAGCATTTTGTTCATCGTTTACATATAAATTTATTTTTTTTTTGGTTTTTAATAGAATTTTTTTTATTTAAAGCATATTACTAATATTTGTGAATATTAATATTGAATTAATTTTTTTAAAAAAATGGAAATTATTATTAAAAATGATATTTCAAAATATCAACAAAATAATAGAAATGACATCGAACCCTTTTTTCTTACAACAAAACTGGAAATTGTATGAATTAAACATTAAAGCTTCGTTTTTATAAGGGATTTATATTGTACCACTATGTACCACTTAATATTCGAAACGATGAAGGTTCATAATAGCAATTTTATACCGTATCGTTTCGTTTCATCGTTTCATCGTCTTCGAATATCATGATAAGGCGGTAAGTATTTCCTGTTATCTTCTTAATATAAACTTGGTATGGATAAAACCTAAAACAAATAATAGGAAGAGCAATGAAGTCACATACTACAATGATATGTGTTTGTTGGAACGCAAGAGTGTAATATTGACAATGAAGAGGCGGATGGACTCGAAAAGAGGGGAGATAATACAAGTTTTATTGATTAAACTGAACTTGAAATAGTCACCATACACAGCATGTACTCAAATTAGACAACAACATTTTAAAGCTTCTCTTGGTTTCATGAAAATGTAAGCAAACGAGATGTATTACAAAACTTTCAGAGTAAAGAGCCCTAAGACTTATATATTTAATAACAAAATCACTTTTTAAATCACTGTCACTGACAATAATGGGGGTTTCAGTTTTGAAATTACAAAATTTACCTAAAAAATGTGAATTTAAAATTAAACTTTGAAGTTTCATTCATTATTTTTGGTCTTATACAATGTTGGATTGGATTGGATGAATTTGGGAGCTTCAATTTAATTTAACTCAAATGACATCCTGATGATAGTTGATTTTTTTTAGGTCTAAGATTCTCCAATTAAACTGCGCCCATCTCTTAAATTCAATGCAATTTTATCTGGATTGAAAAGTTGAAAATTCTTGAAAGATGAGTACTCAGATGAGTTTAAGTTTAAACTATTAAACGGATTTTCTGTAGTTTTCTGTATTTCATCAGTTGTTTCGTAGATTTATGTATGAGCTGTATATGTATGTCATGAGTAAAACACAATTTTTTTGCACATATGCTCTGCACAGTACTTTTATTATGCACATCAATTTAAAAATACACACATGAATACCGCGTACATATGCAAACAGTTAAATTGAAAAATTTATATTATTTGCCATTCAAATGTGTAATAAAGTAAATATTACACTTTACCATGCACATGTATACACACATAATCGTCGTATGTCTATATGAATGTATGTTTGTTATAAATTTGATACAGATATTTCTTGAATCCTTAAGAATTATGTTAAAATCTTATCTAATGAACTTTTTCAAGAAAAACAGATGTCACACATTCGTTTCATTCATATTTTTATTTATCTATGTGTATTTATTTTCATTTTCTGCGCTTATACATATGTATATACATATACGTACAAATACATAACGTTACATGAATGAACATAAAACAAAACGAAAACTTTTAAAATACTTCGTATCTCAGCACATACATACCTACACCTACATACAATATGCATTGCACACAAACTATATCTTAACAAGGATAATAAAAAGTGAATAATAACCTTCAACATTTAAACTTTTTTTTAAGAAGTTTTTACGAAGAATGTAATATATCAAGAAAAAGGCAGAAAATAAAAGACTTAACAGGAAAAAAAAATTCAAAAATTTGAATTAAAAAATAATAATAATTTTTTCTCAGTGAAATTTTCAGTAACAGCTGTCATTTAAAATCAAAAAAAGGAATTTATATTTTTCAACTTTTCTGTTTTTCAAATTTTTGTTTTGTTTCTATTATGTTTGTTTGTCTGAAACAGGGAATAAATTTTCCTCGGTAAAATGATATTTTTAAAAATATTATCAATTTAACGATTATTATTAAATGCCAAATGATTTAGTCAAAAATATTTATGGTAGCTATTTACAGCAATTGGTAACAGTACAATGACAGTACAGTTTTTTTTTTCATCAGTTGTAATATTGTAAAGATTTTCTCCAAAATTCAGTGTCGAATATTGGACCTTTAGCCAAATGGGTATGATGGACCAAGAGCTCTAACCAATTCAATTTCAATTTTCAGTTCAGTATACACAAGCGCAGTTTTTCATTTATAGTACAGTGGCTGGGTAGATATAGAGCTCTCCTCTACTGACCATAAGGTGCTGGCTTGGTGCTGGCATGTTATATTGTTAACTTTCAAATTCCAATCAACTTTAAACGAATTCCAGCTTGGCCAGCTTATACTTCTTGGAAAAACAGAGCTTAAAAATGACGATACCAAATAACTTAAGAATTATATCAGAGCTTTCTTCAAATACTCAGATCAGTCTGAGCTCCATATTTTAATTGAGTTTGTTTGCGTACCATCAAGTCTACAGTTGGTTTCCGACAATAAATTGTATGCAGATTACGTTCATGAAAAAAAAATTGTAATTTTGTATGTAAGTCTGAGTTGTTGAGGAGCATGTTGACGAAATACAATTTTTTTTGAAAAAAATTTTGTAAATTAATAATGTGAAATCGATTTTTGAATATTTTTGTGTTACAAATTTAAATCATCATCCTCTTATATTTTTTTTCTTGCAATTTTCTTTTGCATTTCGTTTTCCAATATACAAAATTCAGTAAATCTCACATAAAATCATATAGAAAATAATTGAAATCTATCTACGTAGGATACCAAAAAAATACTATTTTTCCTCGACTTTTGAAATAAATCCGTAATCCATTTAAACATTGACAATTGATACAGATAATTGTCTATTTTGTGTTGACGTTCTCTATCTGTCACTTGATAAAGATAACAATTTGATTTTTTCTTTTTCGTTTTTTTTTCAATGTTTTTGTTTTTCTTCAATTTATCCAGTGACTGAACCAAAAAACTACAACGCATATAATATGTAGTATACGTATTTTGCTATGGTGTTGCACACAATACCAGGTTTTTTTCCTTATCAATTAGATTTACATTCGAAAGATACACTGTAGATACTGACAAAAAACTGTAATGATAGAAATACTGAAAAAAAAAACAAGAAAAAATGTAAAGGAAAATCAACGATAAAAACGCATGTAACAAGAATGAAAAACACAGAAAATTGATTTCGAATTGAAAATTTTTGAAAAATAGAGAAATAAATTTTTGTCAGTAGTACCTATTTGTTTTCTTTTTCTCAATTCATCAGATTATTTCGAAAAAAAACTGCATACATTCTACACAACAGCTATATATGGCAAGAATGTGTACGTACGTGTATTATTCGAATTCTGACTGAATGAATTTCGTTTTCACTTTTTCTAATTTCAAATCGAAAAGTTTTTATTCTATACAATTTACCTATGTATGTTTTTTTTTTGCGGAATAAAAGAGAAACGATTTTTCTATTTTATTTTTGGTGTTCGTTCATTCAAAAATCGACACTGTATAAATATAATTTGTGTATAAAAACCTAATGCAATACTGTGTACGAATATTGTACATGACAAAACAGTATGACATGACAAAGCAGTGCAGATGTACCACCCGATAGCAGGAGTATTATTTCACCCATCACATGATGTGTACTCGTTCTCGTATTTTCAATATTTTCATGGTTGAGAAAAATTTGATTTACTCCTTCAGTAGAATGCGAATATTGTACGTATGACAAAATACGGAAAATCAACTAACAACATTTTATACTTGTTTTTCCTCTCTATGCATACTCTCGAGCGAACAGTAGAGATAATTGACTTTATACGGTACCTATAGAGTGGGTTCAAAAATTCAACACTGCGTTAGTGTTGCAAAAGAAGTTTTCGTCAACAGTTCAAAATGTAATCATGACTAAAATCATGTGTTCATTTTTGAATTTGTTCGCAACATTAACTTATCACAAATTCAACATTTGCATCATAATTTTTGATGTTGCAATGGATAAATAGCCTCAAACTCGTGACGTTTAGTTGATTTTAAATTATTATCAATGCTATTATGGATCAAGAAAACAATGAACAGTGAGTTAAATTTCAATATTTTGAATTTGGTTCATTTATTTAATTTATTTTTGATTTTTGTGAATTTTTACCGATTTGTAAAATTTTAAAAGACATCAAAGCTTCAAAACTTCAAAACTGTCTGTCGTAAAATTAATTAGCATCATCAAAGCATCGCAACATAAATAATCAGCGTTGCGCTAACACTGCGGCAACACTTCTGCAACACTGCAAAATCATGATTAATTTTTGAACCCAGCCATAGTATAAGCTACACACTAGTATAGTATTTCACATTCACATTCACATTCATGTGTATTCGTATTTTCATTGTTGAGAAAGGTTCAGTTCCTTTACTCCTTCAGTAGAATGCGAATATTACAAATGAAAAACAAGGAAAACAATATTGAAGAAATCAGTTTTGAATGATAACGTCATGTTTATAATTTTCTAGACAATGTCATTGTCATAATGATTAGAGTTTACCAAAATTTCAATATTAAAGAACATAAGCTCGCGCATAATAATTTTTCAAAAGTGATATTTCTGAAAAAAGTTAATGATTTGTTCATTTCTCCAGAATATGTCCGTTTGAATGTTGCTCTATATAGTTGCATTGCTATGTACGAGTGTAGCAGAAAAAAAAAATATTAATTTTCGTCCAATTATAAAATAATAACAATTTGAAGATTATAAAATGCGATTAATTCATAGAATTCTCATTGCTTATGGCAAGAAAACATAGAAAATTAACAACATATAGGATGTAAAAATGTACATATGTATATTTTCCTTTGTTTATCTGCGCTGTTTTTTGTAAATTTAAATCACCATTAAAATGTAATACTATATCCTAAAGAAAATAACAATATTTCCTTGATTATTATTATGAGATACGAGTACAACGTTTAGCTTCAAAAAATTTTAATTTTCTTATTTAGAAAGATTGCAGAATGAAATTCAATTATTTGATAGTTAAGTATTTTATCTTCCGATTTTCTAAAATTATAAAGATTGAATGGTAAAAAGATAAAAATAACAAAAGGAATCATAAAAAACGAAATACTATTTTTCTTTTATTTATCTTTCCTTTTCTTAAAATATTCTTTTCACATTTTTATGCATACATAACAGTGGAAATTTATAATTATTTTTTGTCATTATTATTTTTATTTTTTTTTTCTTCATATTTTGGTCATTTATTTCCTTTAATTTATCTTCTTCTTTTTCCACATTTTCTTGAATACTTAATTGAATTTTCTTTGAATCAAAAAAAAAAAAAATAAGGAAAAATATAAATTTTTTTTTTTATCTGTATAGGAAAATTGAAATTTAAAATTCTTTTGCAATTAATTTGAAGTTGATTGCTCCAAGGAAATGTGAAAAAGAAAGAAAATTAAAAGATGAAAGGTAATTAAAAAACGAATTAAAGATAATCAAATATTTTAGATTTAATTTCAATTCTTTATTTAAATGAGAATCAAGAATCAGGAGTCATCACTCATGTAAGAGGAAGACAATAAATTAATTGTCGTGTATGCAATGGGGAAAACGACATCTCACGTTTCATTAAGAAACATTTTTTTATCAAGTATGCAATGCATTGAATTTAATTTCGAAAAATGTTTTTATCTGATTCGAATTAGGAATTTTATATAAATACACGTGCATATAATAGTGTGAGTAAAGAAAGCAGGTGAATTACATCAAAGACCGTATAAATGTAAAGATATCGAAACTCCATATATCCTGATGTCAGCAAATATTTCTGATCTGGGGTGTGATATCACACCCCACAACATGTTGCTATAACATTTGTTTCTTTCTTTTTGTTTAGCAACATCATAGTAAACATTTTACGTATCGAGTGAACATTAGATCATCGAACGATAACCAGTATGACTGTTGTGTTGATGGCGAGTACGGTGGTGGTAAGACGCACATTTTAATGCAAGATGGAATAATGTATATATTCTATCTTCTGTCTTCTGTCTTCTGTCTTCTATCTGCTATCTTCAAATTGTGTATAAACAAATAATTATATGTACATATATTTATTATAAAACTGAATATACATATTTATAATATACATACACATGTACATATAATAATGCTAAACTGACTGTATACACATAACGCAAAACGTGCAAGAAAATTATAAGCATATTCAAGTATGTACAAACATTCATCATTAAATTATCATATATTATGTTATGAAATGATGACGAAGACGGTAAAACGGAAGAGGTGCTTTTTGGCAAAGTAGAATAAGAAAGAATGGAAAAGATTTTATTTTCATGCATTTTGTGGGGTTTGATCGCATAATAGTATTATTGTGACAAGATATTAATTTTTGAACTTGTACATGAAATTTTATCAATGGACCATGAGCAATGTTTTCTAATTAATACTGTTATAAGCAGCTCTAAAAATTTTATTCTGTGACTAGCACACGGATTATTTTCACTGAACCAATCCTTGTATTTTCCATCTAAATTGGTAAACTTAATAGATTCGTCCATTACAAATTGCCTGATATTTTTTAGATGTATTTGCTTCTTAAAAATTTTATCAAAAACCATGCAATGACTTTTTGATATTTCAAATAAAGTATCTGATGGTGCATACAAAGCTCCAAAATCGTAATTTTTTAAATAATTTCGGGAAACAAGAAGTAATTCAGATGGTCTTGTTATAACTTCATCTTTCTTTCTAAAAGTATTGTCACAAATACCGCAGTTATTTCTTGAAATAATCTTTTGTGCTATATATCCAATAAAATATCTCATTGATGACATTTCAATGGATATATTATTGCTGTTGAAAGTGTCTTCTAAACACGAAAGTTTCAATTCATTTTCAATTTCAAATAATGTGCTACTGTCCATTTCTTTTGCCGCGTCATTATAATTTGTATTACTAATAGAGTCGTTACATGTATCGTTGTTAATTAAATTTTCTATATCTAAATTTAACATGTTGTCTTCGTCCTCTTCACAATTAGAAATTTGATTAAATTGTATTAAATTAACCGATATTACTTTAGATAACATTCCATTTATTTCGTAAAAAGAAGGATTTTTATTGTGAAATTGTGAAGGTACAAAAAAAACAGTACAAATATATATGTTAAAAAAAAAAATAAAATAAAAAGATCAATTCATCAAAAATTCTGCCTCTGATCATAAAGGGACCATATTTTATGACCAATTTGTTTATGAAAAATAGGCAGCTGCTAAAACAAGATGAAAAAACACATGGTAAATAAGAGATCACAAAATATAAAGAAAAATTTCTATTACCTGTACAAATCCAATTTAATGTTTAATAGTTTTTTACTGTCAAGTGAAGTGAAGGTGTTATGAATTGTATTATTATAATATATTATATTAAATATATTAATACTGAGTTTATATTTCAATTATTAAATTAAAAATAAATAGATATTAATCGAAATAATAAAAAAATAAACTACATATAAAAGAATAAAACATAGACTTAATTAGTGAAGTGAAGTAAAGGTGTTATTAATTATAATTATAATACTTATATATATATATATAATATTAAATATATTAATACAAAGTTTTGTAGTAAAAATTAAAAGAAAATTCTAGTATTTTTCAACAATAGAGTCAAAAACACTAATCCGCTTTCTATAAGGCAATAGATCAATAGATAAATGGTACATTAACATATATATACATAAATCTACAGTTTATAATTCAAATAAATTTAAAAATTTATAGAAATAAATAGGAATAAAATAAAACTGTAAAAGTATAAAACATAGATTTAATTAGTGAAGTGAAGGTGTTATTAATTATTATTATAATATACTTAATATAATATTAAATTTAATAGATTAATACAAAGTTTATATTTGAAATTAATTTAAAAAATATATTGGAAATTATTACTCATTTAAATATTCGACAGTCAGTTTTTTTCAAAGCTATTTTACATACTTATATTATTTTTATATATTTTATTCACTTTATTCACTTCTTCATAAATACTATTATGGACAATAGATCGAGTGCAGTAAGATGCTGTTTAAAGCATTGCGCCAAATCAAGAAGATCATGTCCAGGTTTGAAACTTTTCAAGTTTCCTAATTCTGATACCGTCACTGGTAAACTTTGGAGAGAAATATGTGGTTTCGATGAAGGAAAGGAAAATTTGTATATTTGCAATTTTCATTTTTGTGAAGAATTTATTGGTTCGAAAAAGTTAAAAAGAGATGCTATACCAACAAAACATTTGCAGCCAGAAAGTGCGAATCAAATTTCAGAAATTGATATGATGGAGATTGAGGTAACACATTCACCAAATAATGAAATATCTTCAGAAGAGAATTTGGTTGAATCAACTTGTCGTCTTTGCTTAAAGAATCAAAAAATTACAACATTCTATAAGCAAAAATATGTTGATTCTGCAAAAAAAAAATATGACCTATCTCAAAAAATAAAAATATTAAAAAGGAAATTGCGCACTATGGCTAACAGATGTCTTAAAATGAAAAAAAGAAATTTGATGAAAATTAAGAAGGAAACTCCACAAGACCAAATTAAAAAGGCCCAGTTATCAGAAAATGCAAAAACATTGATCACAATGCTTTTAAAAAATGATAGAACATTGAAATATAATGAGGAAGAAAGAACATTGTGTTTAAATATTTTTTATAGATCGTCTAGCATCTACAAATTCTTACGAAACGGATTGAATTTAAATTTGCCGCATCCAACTTCGCTTCATAATTGGGCTCCTGTAAAATACTTACAGCCTGGAATTAAGAACTCAGCCATTATAGTGTTACACAAAATGTGTAACGAAATGAGTGAAAGATCAAGAGAAATTGTATTAGTTTTTGATGAAATAACTGTTAGAAAAGATTTAGTCTACAATAATCATTTTGATTTGATTGATGGAGTAGAAGATGTTGGATTTTACCGTAAGCCTCTCGTAGGAAAACAGGTTGGCGTATTTATGATTCGAGGTCTTTTCGATAAATGGAAAAGTATTTTTAATTATTTTGTTAGTGAAAAGGGTCTTACGGGTGATACACTAAAATCATTGTTACTTGAAAATTTGGGAATTTTATTTCAAATGGGTTTCAATGTAAAAGCAATTGTTTGTGACCAAGCGTCTGGGAACAGGAAATGTTTTAAAGATTTGGGTGTTGAAACAGAAAAACCATTCTTTTTATTTGAAAATAAAAAAATTATTGCCGTTTTCGATTTTCCACATCTGCTAAAATCTTTAAGGAACGTTTGGTTGTCTCGTGACATAAATACACCAGATGGAATCGCATCTTTTGATGTCATAAGGGAATTATATGAATTGGAAAAAAACAAAATTACAAAAATGTGTTGCAAGCTAACTCAATCTCATATCAATCCAAATACTTTTCAAAAAATGAGAGTTTGCTACGCTGCTCAAATTTTCAGCAGAAATGTAGCTGCAGGTATTGAAACTGCAATTGAAGCTAAAACTTTTAAAAGAAATTCGTTTAGCAAAGCAAAATCCACTGCTATATTTATAAGAAAAGTAGATAAAATATTCGATTGCTTAAATAGTGGAACTTTGAGAGATAAAAACGAATTTAAGTCTGCTTTAAAAATTGATAATGTTGTTTACAACTTTATTATTGAGTTTAAAGATTATTTGAAAAATATATCTCTCATACCTAACAAAAATATAGTTTATTGTATAGACGGCATGAAACAAACATTAACTGGAGTCATTACATTAATTCATGACATAAATAATGCACAAAATGATTTAGCAGACTTTTTATTAACAAAAAGATTAAATCAGGATATTATTGAAAATCTCTTCAGTATTTTAAGAGCAAAATATGGTCACAATAAAAATCCTTCTGTTTACGAAATAAATGGAATGTTATCTAAAGTAATATCGGTTAATTTAATACAATTTAATCAAATTTCTAATTGTGAAGAGGACGAAGACAACATGTTAAATTTAGATATAGAAAATTTAATTAACAACGATACATGTAACGACTCTATTAGTAATACAAATTATAATGACGCGGCAAAAGAAATGGACAGTAGCACATTATTTGAAATTGAAAATGAATTGAAACTTTCGTGTTTAGAAGACACTTTCAACAGCAATAATATATCCATTGAAATGTCATCAATGAGATATTTTATTGGATATATAGCACAAAAGATTATTTCAAGAAATAACTGCGGTATTTGTGACAATACTTTTAGAAAGAAAGATGAAGTTATAACAAGACCATCTGAATTACTTCTTGTTTCCCGAAATTATTTAAAAAATTACGATTTTGGAGCTTTGTATGCACCATCAGATACTTTATTTGAAATATCAAAAAGTCATTGCATGGTTTTTGATAAAATTTTTAAGAAGCAAATACATCTAAAAAATATCAGGCAATTTGTAATGGACGAATCTATTAAGTTTACCAATTTAGATGGAAAATACAAGGATTGGTTCAGTGAAAATAATCCGTGTGCTAGTCACAGAATAAAATTTTTAGAGCTGCTTATAACAGTATTAATTAGAAAACATTGCTCATGGTCCATTGATAAAATTTCATGTACAAGTTCAAAAATTAATATCTTGTCACAATAATACTATTATGCGATCAAACCCCACAAAATGCATGAAAATAAAATCTTTTCCATTCTTTCTTATTCTACTTTGCCAAAAAGCACCTCTTCCGTTTTACCGTCTTCGTCATCATTTCATAACATAATATATGATAATTTAATGATGAATGTTTGTACATACTTGAATATGCTTATAATTTTCTTGCACGTTTTGCGTTATGTGTATACAGTCAGTTTAGCATTATTATATGTACATGTGTATGTATATTATAAATATGTATATTCAGTTTTATAATAAATATATGTACATATAATTATTTGTTTATACACAATTTGAAGATAGCAGATAGAAGACAGAAGACAGAAGACAGAAGATAGAATATATACATTATTCCATCTTGCATTAAAATGTGCGTCTTACCACCACCGTACTCGCCATCAACACAACAGTCATACTGGTTATCGTTCGATGATCTAATGTTCACTCGATACGTAAAATGTTTACTATGATGTTGCTAAACAAAAAGAAAGAAACAAATGTTATAGCAACATGTTGTGGGGTGTGATATCACACCCCAGATCAGAAATATTTGCTGACATCAGGATATATGGAGTTTCGATATCTTTACATTTATACGGTCTTTGATTACATTCAACATTTCGTATCTACCCAACCATGATTTAATGTCAATTGAACAAAAAGTTATTATATTTTCGCTTAGGCCACCTTAGGCGATTGCCAATCAATGGTGCCTTATTAACTGCGACAATATAAAAGAAGGATTCTTCTTAGTGGATTATTGATCGTAGCCTATGTATCAATCAATATTATTTCTATTTCTTCTCTAAATCCCAAATGTTTGATGTCAATGTCAATTAATTTTTACTCCCAAGTTCCAGTTTCTCATTCTCAATTCTTCAAACTCTCATGCCCATTGCAAATTGATCGATATTTTCATCTCATTTTTTTTTTCAACATGATCGACTTCTGTTTTTCTAAATCAGTGCCCTTATGTGCGCTTAAGCTTTATAATATGAGTATTTCGTCTTCAATAATTGTTGAATTAAAAATAACAAGCAAATAATGTTCCCAAAATATTCATTATAAAAGGGAGGAAGAGGTTGTAATCTTTAGACAATCAACCGAAAAACAACAAACACCAGAAAAAAAAATTAAAAAGCAATAATTTTCTCAATTTTCTTTTTCCTATACCCATAAAAGTTCCCACAAATTTTGGCTAACTGGTTGTTTATTTTTCATTATTTTTCATTTTTTTTTTTTTTTTGTCCTTTACAGATTCTGGGAAACTGATATACGTACTGTAAGAAAAACAAATCGTTCAACTATAAGACGTGGAAGAACATTCCGGGAAAAATTATTACCGTAAGTATATAGCTAGATACACAAAAAATATTTATCAGCATAATGGTATACATACACAATGATACTGTATTCATGTATGTAAACGTGTATGAGTATGTGAATAACAACGAAAATTTTTTGAAAATTACTATAGAATTTTTTTATATTTTAAAATTTTTACAACCAACCTTCCTTTTTGGGAGGATTTTTGATTGAAAATACATATGTTTGTTTATTTTTTTTTTTTTTTTTGCATTTTTTGTCTTTTGTTCATTTTAGAAATTATCAAGATTTAAATGAACCGAAGAATCGTGAATTAGAAACTGTTTTGGAACAAGCAATCAAAGAAGCAACTGACGATGAAACATTCCAAAAAGTAAAACGAATGAGTTATTCTGGTAATGCTGCAGTTGAGGTATGTAGATTTATTGGCAAATGAATGCATAATAATTTAAGCAATTCCAATTCCATAATTCCATTATACTTATATATAATATGACATAAAATGAATCGATTTATAAGATTGACGCATTAAAGTGAAATAAAACGATACCGTATTTTGATTGAGAAATGTAAGATTCATCATGTCTATATTATATATTAATTTGACTCCGAAAGGATGAAATTTCATCAATATTATCAACGAAATACTGAAAAATACTTTGGATTATTTATTTTCAGGTTTCACCGTCTTTAAATGCGTTAAATTTGAACAGACGATAAAATAATATTAAATAAGAAAATAAATTAATATCCTTTAGAGATTTCAAAAATTCACACTGAATGTACTAGACTGTCACGTTCTGTCACATTGAATTTATCGTTTTATTTCAGTTCAAAAATTCTATGGAAAATTTTCATACTTTGCTTGTATGAGTAAAGGATGATAATAATAGTAGTAGCTACTTATATAAGCAACAGAAATATGGAATCATCTTTCATAGAAAATTTTTTTTAATTAAAAAATATTTTTTTTTCAATAGTTTTTATCTGTATTCGTAATAAATTCAATTAAAATTCAAATTCATTCAAGTAATTAAAGGATTATTTTTTAAAAAAAGGAAAAAATAAAATAAACGAAAATAAAAAATAAAAATAAAAAAAAAATTTATAACTATGATACCATCTCACAATTTTGTTATTTTTTTCAATTCTCATTCGAGCATTAAAATTGTTATCATATACTCTGATGATGATATTTCATATACCGAATAATGTTTCATTATTTCCTTACTTTATTTATAAAAAAAAATTCATAAAATCTTCCCAGATTTTTGATACATTGATGCGCTGAGAAATTCATATTTGTGTTTAAATTCAGATAAACCGAATGATCTTTAGTCATATCTCAAAAATCGTTAGTCGTAGCGATCTGAAACAAATATTTTTGAAAAGAGCGTCCCAACATCTATAAAATTCCCCCATCAGATTGGTGAAATTCGGCAAAAGAAAATGTTGGCCCCAAAAAAATGGAGAGGCTAAAGACCATATTTTTTTTTTAAAAATTTGATGAATTTTTTTTTGTCGAATTCGGCCACTTTAATTGAGGTACTTTATGTATTTTTGGATGCTCTTTGTCTGATTTGCGCTGCAATTTTTTTTAAAAAATGTATATTCCCAGAAGGCCAGAAGTATGTCATAAGGTCATAACTCATATTTACAGCCATATACATACACAAATATTCAAGTACATACTCATATGTGCGAATGCGAAACTATTTATATTTACATATAAATGTACCTAAGAATGAAAACCTTTATACTATCATCCATTAATCTGGATTTTATTTTAATATGATCCTGATATTAGGGTGGATTTTAACTATCAACGTATCATCGTAGATAAATACAAACAAAAATAACAACAAAGTATTATGTAGATATACTGTAAAAATAATACATATAAGATTTATATTTTTTTTTGCATTTTTTATACATATTGTCACTTTATCTTTATCACACAAAAATTTTCATTTTCTTTCATTTTATCATCATACAGATTTAGGATTTTGAATTGAATTTGAATGACTTTAGCATTTAATTCATTTTAACTTTTGGAACAAATTGTAATATGTTGGGAAATTATTTTATGAAAATTTCATACGTATATCTATATACTCATCGCACAGATGAATTCAGAATAATTTGTGGTAACTTGGTAACAGATGTGTTCGTAATATTTTTATTTTTTTCTCATTTACTGTACGTATACTTGGACGTAGATATATGGATGGATATACGAGGAATAAAGGACTACATGTATATCTCATGATACCAGCGCCGGCCTTAGTCTGTTGGGTGCCCGGTGCATACTTCTAAACTGTTCGTCCTCCAGGTTGAAACTTTACTATTCTAAACTTTAATTTGATATATTTTTTTTTATCTAACAGCACAAAATTCCAAATCTCTATGCTTTTTTTGGCGTGTCGTATATAATTTACAAAAGAAAAAGAGTATAAAAATTAATATGTATGCATATTTTTCTACTTTTCTTTCTATTTACTTCTCTTTCTACTTCTCAAATACACAAGAGTTCAGTAACCACGTTTGTTTACCAATGAAAAGAAATGAAAAAAAATGAAAAGAAAAAGAAAAACGTATAAATGTTTGGACCTACATTTTTATTTGTAAACAAGTATGCGATCATTTAACTCTTGAGTTTCTTTCTAAGAGAAAATTTTCGCATAGAATATATTTTTTTTTTGCTGTGATTTGTAAAATAATTTTTTCAAAAACGGATATGTAATTTTCATTCTGTACTTCTTCACTCGAACCCTCAATATTGTCGCCCGGTTTTAGTTAACCATTTTAACCTATAAAAGAATCGGGTATGCATGCATATGTTACTGTGAAAATTGAAGTTTTTTCCATACATTATTCAGATAAAATTTTCAGAATAGAAAAGCAATTAAATTCATCATATTCTTTACAACAAATCCATAAAAACATACACATATTTCTTGACCAATCAATCTAAAGTGGAATAAAATCATTGTAAAAATCCGACTTGAGATTTCGAATAATTTTAATAAATTTAATTTCAAATTTGATTAGAAATTAATTTTAAAAAAAAATCTCTCATAAATATTTTTTTTTCATGTTTCCCTTACAGTTGACAAGACGTTTGGGATTAAATAAGGACAACAGCAACAGTGAAACTGGAAGTAAATCGCATTCTCGTTCCGGTTCAATTCGTAATTCAAAATTAAATGCTGATCTTCAGGCATTGGACAGATTGGTATCATCACTGCTCGAACATCACAATATACATTCGAACAGTACTGGTACTAGTGGTAATATTGGTAATGACTAGAATATATCAAACATGTAAAATATTAGAATCTATTGTTATCCATTAAAATCAAGAATATTAAAACAGGTTTAATCGGTCGTTCAGGTGGTGGTAGTATAAAAAGACTAAGTCGAACTGCTGTTGGTGGTGCTGTAGGTGTCATGAATTTTGATTCAAATGGTAGCGGTAGCAATAGTACTAATACAATTCAACATACATCTTTAATGCCAACAATTTTGGAACAACAAAATAATATATCACCACCGCTGTCATCATTACAAGATGATTCCAAAATGATGTCATGGCCGGATAAAAAATCAAATGCAGCTAGAACCGTTATAAATACATTATCAAATGCTCCACAACGTTTTAGTCAAAGTTTCGGATCAAATAATAATGAAGAAAATATAAATTTAACACAAAATATGCTTGACTAAAATTATAATTTCATATATCATTGATTCATTGAATCAAAACAAAAAATAATACTAAATATTATATTTATACAGATAAAGTTTGTTTGTTGTTTAAATAAAATGTGTGTATATATTGAAGAAAACAGGAAAAAAAAACTTTGTTTCTCGAACTTTTTGTTCATACATATTGTGAACCAATATTTTTTTAGGAAATTTTGTTATTTCACATTCGAATGATTGTTAACATTGATAATAATTTTGTGTTTAATGAAAATTTATTTGCTAGAATTAACAACTGAACAAGAGATAGAAAATTACTCATATACACAAACACACATCAATATAGGATAATAATCTTTCTATATACGAAGCATCCAAATGCTAAACTGAATTCTAAACATTAAAATTATAATTAAACATTTTCGAAATTTACAACAGAAAATGTTTGTCCTTTATAATTTGCTGTCCTTTATATTTATTTATATTTTTTTTTCCAAATTTCTCCACTCTACCACACTACTCTTTAAAAGCATAAAAATATGTATTTATTTATTGTTATTCTACTTGTATTTCCGATAGGAATTTGGAATATTGGGAGGCATTTTATTTCCTATATTTTCACAAGAATGAATTTTTAAAATTAATATTTTCAGATGTTGAAACGGACACAATATCCTTATATACATCATATAATGTGTACGCACGACTATATACAAAAATTTTTGTTGTAATGATAAAATAGATTTGGATCAAATTTTGAACGGTTGAAATAATTCTCAAAATAATATTTAAAATGACCATCATCATGATCAAAAACTTTTAATTGTAATATTAATAAATCTTTGATAAAAATAACAAATAAAATACATATAAATGAAACAAAACTTTAACGTATATGGACCACGTAAATACATTTGTATATGTGATTATGTGGATATACTCGTCAACAAATTTATTTTTGGAGTTTCTCGAGAATAAATTTTTCGAGTGCAAAATTAATAAAAATATTGTCAAAATTATTTTATTTAAAACAAATTTGAAAATTTCGATTATAAATAAATTTTGTGTAGAGAAAAAAAGGAAGAAAGAAAGAACTTGTTTTAATTTAAAATTATCCGAAACAGATATTTTTTTACATAAAAAAATTGAAATAAAATATATAATGTCCTTTTAATATCCTTGTAACAGTATAACATAGTATAACATAAATAAATTATAGATAAAAGATTTTTATGTAATCTAACTAATATTATAGTGATGAGTTGTAACAAAGAATAGAAAACTTCAGGAGTGAGTAGCGGTGGAGTACAATTGCTGATTGAAATCGATTTGGGTGAGAGTTTTTGAACTCGAAATGTTAAGCTTACCAGTTCAACACCAAAAACTTCGAGCTAATCAAACCCCTAGAGAATTAATTATTACATTCCTGCGATAATGTAGAAAAAATCATTTCACATTAAAGGTACATATAGGTATCTGAAAGTATGTGTGGTGTATGACAAGCACAAAATATCAATTTATTCGAAAATTGCATATATGTATATACTAGATACATATGTACTATATAGAAATCGTTAATCTCTTCTGAGTACATAAACATGTAAATAACTATAAACTATCTTATATTATTTTATGTACATTCACCTGTAGATGATATGGTATTACACTACTTAATCGTGCTTAATTCTTGTTTGTTGTGTTTGCCTCGAATATTCTTACTATAAACAATCATTTACAACATAACATAAAATACTTACATACGAGTGTATGTATACGTTAGTAGTATGTACAAGTACTTACATTCATACATTAATGTTAATTAAATCAATGAATAATGAATGAAATTCAATATATTAAGAATGCGTGTATACAAGGAGAACATACATATGTATACCATACTTTTCAAGTATTACTATATAGTCATTTATAGTAATGTAAAAACATGAACTCATATATGAATGAACATGTACCTACTATGTACACTATACAAAATAACCCAGCAAACAAATGGGCAATAGTGCGAGGATGCAATAAAAGGACAATAGTGTTCAACGATAAATGGGCAATAACTAGGCAATAGTTTGGGATATACGAGTAAGCGATAAAAGCGCAACATAATAAACCATGAACAAGCGACATTAATATTGCTTTCTTATCGCCATGTCTATTAGAATCAATTAGAATGCAATTGTACAAAGCAATTAGAGTGAGCGTCAACATTTTTCCAAGCACATCGTATGGCATTTTACTAGAAAATCCATATTGCGGCAATAGGCGAGGCTTGCCACTACGACAATGTTTCGCTATTGCTTTCTTATCGCAATGTTTGCTGGGAAAAAGATTCTTGTAAATGTATGTATGTGTATAAACGTGAATATATATTAAATTTCTTGTTGATCTGTACAAGTTCATAAATATACATACATATTACCATACTACAGAAAATTAGAAATTATAATCAAGTTTAAATTGGCACGTATCAGGGCCGGATTTACGCATAGGTAATACAGCATGAGGCTAGCTCGGGCGGCAAATTTTCAGAAAGACGACAAAATGGTCTGACTTTTTATTAGAAAATGTAAAAAAAAAAACTGTTCGTCAAAATTCAATGCCTGCAAATATTGTAGATGACAAACACGAAAAATCTACTAACAACATTTCATTCTGCTTCTCTTCTCTATATACATACTATGCAAATTCCATTTTGAATCACAATTCCATGTATCCATCACAAACAGTTTAAAAACGAAAAAATTCATATTATATGTCAAAATATTGAATTTTTTGGCACCCAGATCAGAACATCGACCAATCAAGTAGTGAAGTGCATTCTATGACGGATCTTCGGAAATGAAGACTTTCACCTCTCCTAATCCGTTCCACATTCTACCTTCACATAGTGGTGCTGTTAAAGTTCATCCTTAGCGGAGATAGGGTAGTTAACTCCTGTGGATGCCAAGAGAACAAAGGGTTGACGACCATACTCCTGAGAGGTTATAGACGTAAGGCTACGACAATCCCATTCGGTAAAAGAAACTATACTCTTACGAAACCAAAAGGAGGCCAAGACTCTCGATGGGCTGCACGATTGGTTTTTCTACAGCCAAATAATTAATTGAAAATAATGAAACAAAAATAATCAATATAAGGACATTCTGTTTTAGTTTATTTATTTGTTTATTTTTTTGTCTGGTTTCATTCTCATTGTTTTATTTTATTCATTTATTCCTGTGCTTAATTGTTTTATTTTGTTCTTCAATTAAATACGGAAATATATCTAATTATTGCAATTGAATAGGAAAATATATTTATTAACAATTTAATAGAACACTAGAAGAGTTTATATGTACGCTAGAATTAAATATGAGTACACACAATCAACGTTAATGTATCGAAAATATCCAGAACAGAATAAACCATAAAACAATTACAGTAAAAGTATACGCATGTACGATAAATATTTATATACTCTTTACTTCATACCTATACATATACGTCCTTTCATATACTCGTATAAAATATGTACCTGAATATAACTTACTTTCTAATATCCAATAAATTTGATTTTTTATTTTTATTAACTTTTTCCGTATACATACTCTATTAGAAAAGTTAATCCGTATAGAAAAGGTTGTGTAAGGATTTCAATTATATATAATATGAAGGAATACATATTTTTTTGAAACAAAATAATGTATAAGCATTATTTTCTATTAATGGAATAAATACGTACGAGTATATTACAGTTTTACAGTCAGGAAGGAGTAAGATATTTTATGGTGACAATAATCGTATATCCATAATAATTACGAATTTATTTGGTATAGATGTTTTCTATTTTTTTTAAAAACCAAAAAAAAATAAAAATTTTATGATGTCATATAGTTTTCTATTATTTTATATACGAAAATTTCTATAAGCAGCAATTTACTTCACAGATTATTTTACGTTGAAAATACTGAAAAAATGGAAGAGACTATAAATCCATTTACAATTTATAAATTTTGAAGGTTTAAATTCTTTTACCCGAAGTATTGGAAATTTGATCAAAAACTGTACATATTTTTTATATACAATCGACAAGATATTTTTTCATGAAAACGCTCATGATAGTATTGGAACCGATATGTTAATTCTCAAAAAATTTATGTTATTCGCACATACATTTTATCAAGTCTATACACTCATAAGAACATGGTGTATCCTTTTGTAAACGCTGAAATATTTTGTCTTTTCGATTGTATACTCGTGAGTTTGAAATCGATACACATGTAGCACATATTACTCGTGTATGAGAAAATCTTTTTTTAAAATAAAATCTGAACTTATTCATAAGAAAAATGTCAAAAAATTAAAAGTAATAATAATATTTTTCGTAATATAAAACTGTACTTCTCCCCACATATCTACCTTCCATACACATAAATGAGGCGAAAAATGTCATTTTATAGATTTATATTTTTCTTCATTTAATACTCAAATTACATATCAAAAACTGAAGTATTATCATTCAAATGTGGAGCAACAGAATATTTGTGTATCATGGATATGTAAAAGTACTACATACTACATACATTCTACAGGAACGTACACGAATTAAAAATAATAATGATAAGAAGAAGAAGAAAACAAAACAATTATTAAAATTACAATGAAAAACATAATATAAATATTTACGTAAGTAAGACGCAACGTAGGATAATCTAAAAAAAATAAATGAACACATGTTATATCATCAAGATACCAATGCATATGTGTCTACAAAGGTCATATAAAGGATAAATTCTTGAAAATATATAAAAATATATACCCAGTGCATATGAATTCCAATGAAAATATGAAAAATTTAAAGAAAATTTTACGAAAAATTCAATCATCTGTTTGATTTCATTCGAAATAGAAAATTAAATGTGAAACATTATACTTCGATCCCGAATTTATTAAAATGTGTAATGATCCGTTGATAATGATAATTTTAATATCAGCCCAATATAAATCCACTCGTAGTATTTTCGATAAATTTTTACGTGCAAGTAAATAGTAGAGAACTTAAGAGAATTTCGATTGCTTTTGAATATCGTTTCGATTCCCATCCCATGACAAGCAAAAAGCAAATATAAAATAAAATAATTGCCATTACACTAATTTCCAGCTTTTATTGCTCTTTGAAATGAGTATCAGCTTGAAGTGGAAGCGACAAAATCACTCGATAGATACACATCGCATAGAAAGATTTTATGAAGAAATTTGAGTACCTACTGTAAATAATTATAATGATACATGCCCCAACTGTTGTCTTCATTAATATTCGAAAAAATAATACGAAAAGGCCTTGTATTAAACAACAAGCAGACAGAGACTATTAGGCGCTAGACGTACTGTTGGTGAATCGAGGCAGTCAATACCAATGCATAAATAATCCCACCCACAAATACTAGGTCATTCAAAAAGTTCGCAAAAATTTTGTTTCTAGAAACAAAAAGCTATTGGTGTTGGCAACACCAGTCCTTCATATGAACGTACCATAAATTCCAGATCGATCTGTCCAATAGTTTAGTTTAAACAGTTGATTAAATTACACGTGCTTGGCTTGTTTTCAGAAAATGGATAATTTAAAAAATTGTGCGGTGACTGAATATTTTTTTAAAAAAGGATTAAGTGGAAAAGAAATTTTTTATGATATGGTAAACGTATTAGGAAACAGTGCTCCTTCATATGCAACTGTAAAAAAATCGGTTGCTCTATTTAAACACGGACGTACAAACATCAATGATGATCCTCGTTCAGGACGTCCAAAAGCAGCAACCACGCCAGAAATTATCGACAAGGTTCATGATTTGGTTTTGGAAGACTGTCGAATGGCAGTGGTTGATTTAGCTGGGGCCACAGGCATCTCAACTGGATCAGTGCATAGTATCTTAACCAGTGAATTAGGTATGAGAAAGTTATTGACAAGATGGGTGCCGCATTCGTTGAGTTCTGAGCAAAAACGCATTCGAGTGAAACTTTCTCAACAACTTTTGGGTCACTTTCAAAAGGATAGAATTGATTTTGTGCGTCGATTTGTAACCATGGACGAGACCTGGATTTATTACTATGATCCTGAATTGCGACAACAAACAGCGGAGTGGACCGAGCCCGGCTATTCGGCCTCAAAGCAGCCAAAGCTCTCAAAATCTTCACAGAAGGTTATGGCATCAGTTTTTTGGGATGCAAAGGGGATTTTAATGGCAATGGCCAAATTGAATGAACTACACTACGAATTGTTGGAGCATGCACCATATTCACCAGATCTGACTCCGTTTGACTTTCATTTATTTCCAAATTTCAAAAATTCTTACATGGTAAGCATTTTTCATCAAATAAAGAAGTCATAACGGATGTCAAAGAGTACTTTGGATGTCTCGAGGAAAATCACTTCAGACAAGGGATAAATGAATTGGAAAATCGCTGGAAAAAATGCATTGAGCTTAGGGGGGAATATATTGAAGATTTAATTGTATTTTGGTTCATAAATTCATACTGCTTCATTATAAGGCTGCGAACTTTTTGAATGACCTAGTAAATGGAGAAGCAGAGTTAAGAAAATAAGAGAATGAAGATATATTTTTAAGCCGGCCATCGATTATGATGAATATTATTATTATTTATTATCATTATTTAAAAACGATAATCATAATCCAATTTTTTTCTCTCATCCATCTACATAAAATCAACATAAAAATTATTAAAAACTAATAAAAACAAAAATCTTCATTTTTATACTTACATGTTTTTCTAATAAATTGAACAGATGTTCATTTGATCGTCTATCAAAGCTGTCTGGTTGACGGTATAATTGTGTTAAATTTGTTCCCAAACGTATTGTAATTTCATAGTGCATTTTGTTGCTACGATCTAAAAGCACAGACAGAAAAACAAATATGAATTTAATTAAATCTTTTTGAGAAAAAAAAAAATCTTTCAAGGTACATATACATACATTAAAGATTGAACAAGAAAGGAGAAGTTTTTTTTTTTTTTTATATAAAAATAATATCTAAAATTATTTTATAAAATATTATTTGCAAATAGATTTTAAAGAAATTTGTGTAAAATATTGAAGCTATTTATCATTATAATCGCATAATATATGATTTATGAACGCTAGACTTTTGTATGTATATGTAGAGAACAAAATAAAGGAATCATTTGTTATAATGCAAAACGATTGAAGGATAAAAATGCGAATTTATCGCATATAAAAAAGTTTCATCGTATTCAACTTTTACTCTTCTACTTAGTTAACGTTTTGTTGTTGCATAAGGTTTGTGGGAAGTGTGTGCATAAACGTTTGTATGTTCGTGCGTTTGTACAACAATCCATTATGTAAGCAAATCAATTATTAAGATAAATGAAAGTTGCAATCGTTTTGACATGGCACACCATACATTATGTGTGTGTACACTATAGGTATAGATAATATCAATTTTTATAGTAAATCTTTTAATGATGTCATGCACCTTACATACATCAGATTTTTTCTTTGCATTTTTATTATTTTTAAAATGTGATAAAAGTCATGTAGAACCATGCTTCTTCATGACTCCTTTAGAAGGATCATTTAGAAGCAACAAACTTTTTTCATGTCATTTATTCAAAATCTTCGAAATCTTCATTAAACTTTTTGTCCCACTGAAATTAGAGAATAAATGTACTGAGCTGTTTATCTCGTACTCCTCTGTTTGATTATCATATACTCTCTCATGAAAATTGGTTTTCTATGAACTGCTTCCTTCCAATTATTACTCTCCTCCATGTATTTTTTGATCAACCTCCATTTCTCTAAGCTAGTGAATTCAACAAAATTTCATTACATACTCATCTTCGTGGTTAATTTATGCAGTGTGTGTCCAATCCAGCCAAATTCCTGTTGCTTGGTTTTTTTCCCATTTTATTTTACTTGGTGATTCTCTAGACTCATCATGTGAGACGGTTCATTATATAGACCATCATATTTTCAGGATACAGCAATACTGTATCGATACACATCGATTAAATTAATTTGTTTTTAATTGACAGAAAAATTGTAGTATACATATATTTTTTTCCCAACGGAAAGCTATTATTTTTCCAATTTAATTTTTGTAATATTTCTTAATAGTGTACATTTCGAATTAAGTAATTTTGGTTTTTCATGTACACATTTAAAGTCGCATACATTTTTCAAATTTTTTGTTTTTTACATTTTTAACCGCCGCATTAAGTGCATATGCGATTCAATATTAAAATTATACATATACATATATCATAAATCATTCACTAACCGGAAAAGATTCATTCTGGTTAATTAACGTTTTATTACACTTCTGAATATGCATTACTTTTATACGCTATACATACAATGAAAATAAATTCATGTGTAATTGAGTATGCGATTACTTACTACACCTTTACTAAACGTTCATATAATGGGTCATTCCAGAATTGGTGAAATTTCTTTCATAACATCTGATTGAGATCTCTTATTAAAAGGATTTGTAAAGCATTTCTACCTAGTTAATCGCAATGCAATGAACCCACTTGAGTCAATATTTTGGTAATATTCAAATATATGTGTGAATAAGTGCTTTCGATTTGGCAATTTCAAGTACTTACGACTAGAAAAGATAAATGTCTGTGCTAAACCATCTACTCGCAGCTACACATGAAAAATTTTTCAAGTAGCTGGAGTAGATGCAAGTATAGTTACGAATAATTTTTGTGTCGTTCGTTTTAACAATTTATCCTAGACACATTTTAGTACTCGCAAATACTTAAAATTTGCAAATCGAAAACACTTAATATAAGTACGAATATATGATCTTTTATAAACTCCAGCAAACTAGTGACAAAACAGACGTAATAGAAATAGAGTAATTTTCGGCTTAGAATTTACAAAAATTATCAACAATAATCCTACAGAGTTGTGTGTCAGCCATGAATTTCTGAAGAATCTGATTTAATCCGTCTGTATCCAAAACTTGCATTCTCTAGTTCTTCTCTTTGAGCTGCCTATAGATTAGGCAATAATTTTTTCGTTATACCTCCGGTTCTGAATCCTCCCCTATCTGACCATCAAATATTTTCTTCATAAATTACAAGCTCAACAACATAAATCAACGAATTTCTATAAAACCTACACATATAGTCTTTCGGATATATTTAGAATTTCATGAAAACAATTATCCCAAAACTTAAGGAATGACCCGATACATCGATACTATAATAAATGCTAGGTAATAAACTATGAAAAACTGTGTTAAAATGTTATTATTTTACAATCAATTATTTAAAGAATATTTTATATATTATATTTTTAATTACAGGACCCAGATATAAAATAAATATTGAAAATGCTACAGTATAATAAATCATCATTTTCACATTAAAAGAAATAATATATTACGATGTGGCAAAATCAAAAAAAAAAAAAAACATAATAAAATTTTCATTTTTATTTCATTTTATACATTCGACTATACCCTACAGGGAATCACTTACAATAAGAGTTAATTTCACAAGGGATATCGATATTTATTCATTTTGTAACTATTTTATGCATATTTTTACATTTAAGGAAATGAAAATACAGCACAAACAAATACTTATCTACTATGTGTACCTCTATAAGGATACATTCAAGTGTATTATCATGAAAAATACTCATCGTATACATATCATACATACGTTTTTTCGTAGAGATAATAAATGTAGCACGAATAACGAAATGAAAGTGCAAAAATGTAAAATATTATACAAATGTAAATTTTATCCCAAGTACAAAAAGTAAAGTAAAATAAAATCAAAAAAAAAAAAATAAATTATTATTTAAAATTCATTTAATTATATTGATAGTGAAAAGCATAAAATGTAATTATACTGTAGTTTTTTCCTCTTTAATTTTAAATTGAATGATAATAATCATACAGACAGAGTGAGTTTTATATGTACAGATATATTAGTAGTTTTTTTTTTTTTTTTGGTTTTTTTGTACATGCATCCTAGTACTCTAAAATGCATACAACAACACACATGATGTACGTTACGTTTACGTACATATATGAGCATGTATGGATGAATGCCTGCAAATGAATGTATCTATTGTATACTTATAATATGTATTAAACTTTTAAATTATAATATTACAACGCTTAATGTAAACATACAGAACATCACCAATACATTGGCATTATACTCGTATACATATTATGTAAGTAGTTATAGGTTTGTATATAACATATTTAAATGAAATAGGCGATATTTTTATACTGAACGAGTCTGTAATTAAAATTATTTCAAAATTGATTGCAATTAACATTTACAAAACTTTTCGTGTGAGTTTTTTTTTTTTTTTTTTTTATTTTATTAAAGAAAAACGACATAAAAAAAATACATAAATCTATGTATGTGTGTATTGGTGTTTGTTTGAATTTCAGGAAAATCAGGAAAATTTATAATCGACTGGTAATCATTCCTTTTCGAACAATTAAATTATAAATTACTTTTATTGGTGTGCATATTCAAACCTACAAGTAGATAATGTGCATGCTGGGTGGGTGGGTGTATGTCTGTGTATTTTATTAATTTTTTTATATATAATTACAAAATGTATAATGTCGGATATAAAATTTACAAATTGACAGATAATTTAAATGCAGAAAAAAATAAAAACATTTCATTCATTTATGCATGCATACAAAGATAATGTCAATGAATAACTATATTATGTACTCATTTAGGCGTTTTTATGCATTTGGGTACACTTTGATTTCATTACAATACAGATGATAACTACACAAAAATTGAATTTTTGTAAGTTTTTGTCATTTTTTTATTATCACAATTTTATTTGTGATTTTTTCCCAGTAATTTTGGGTCATTATAATGGACGTTGCAAGGCTGCTGCAACATACAGAACAGTGAGTAAAGACGATGTTAGTATATCTACTGAAAAGAATATGAGAACTTTTGGAAATAGACATCCTAAGAAAAACATTTGGGACCATTAAGAAAGGAAACTAAATGTTTGGAAAGTTGATGAATTCAAGAAAATTTTTTTAATAGCAAAGATGGTGATAGTTCCAGACATTTTAATGAAAATAGGGGACAAAAGATAAATGAAAAGTATTTTGGAAGTAGCATTGTTGAGAAGAAACATGAAATTGGGACGATCTAGAAAAGGTGGATGGATGATGTAAAATAGGATACCAGAACGGTGTGAATGATGGATTATGTGTGGAATCGATGCAAAACTGACAGAGATGAAGGCAAAAAGCATAGAAACTTAAAAAATCCACCCATTAAGTGTACAAAATAGAGAGGAATTAAGGCAAATGGCAGAGGAACTTGTAAAATCCAACCAAAGTTAATATACAATACTGAGAGAGAAAGAGAAAGGGAGAAAAAAAATGTATACTTTTCTTTATTAAAATTAATATCGAATTTCTTTCAAGATTTTCAACTAACCTTTTATTTTTAAATTAATTTCATACTCAACAGTGAGTGCGAATGAAAATTTATTCTTTAGTTCAATTATTTACTTAATATTCATTAAATATTTATAATTGAATCAAAGAAACATCGTCAAAATTCGCATTCCCATAAAATCCATTTCCCATAACTATACATTCATGGTTACAATAATGTGTCTGGAGAGAAGCATTATGTCCATAATTTAGCATTCAAAAAAATTATCTTTTCTTGCATACACACATAAGTAAATGCGTTTTTTAATGTGTAAAATACTCAAAATATAGATAATACTAATTTGTGAACTTTTAAAAAGTCTTCAATTAAAATAATTACGCGTACTTCATTTTTAATTACATCTGCATACATGTTGTGCATTTATTTTACAGTAGCAGCAACACAATAATATTTCTGTGTGTTTGTTTGAGTGCATTCAGACAGAAACAAATAAACAGAAAATGTTTTCTTGTTTTTTGTTTTATGTAACTGCGACTAACGCAGCACTCACTAACCCACTACTTAAATGCATTAAGTAGCTACTTAAATTTTATAAACTTTTTTAACACAGAAGAGTATTCAAATGAGAGTATTTGTACATATGAATGAGTATGTACGTACTATATTTTATAATGCTTGCGTTGCGTTACTAAATTTTTATAAAAAATATACACCATATTTATACAAACAAAATGTGCATTCTGTGAATGAAAATAATACGGACTTATTTATTTGTACTACCTACAAACAAGCATGTAAGTTGTACACGCGGTCACAAAAAATGCATCACCTTCCTTAGATAATCATTACATCATTTGAGGGGTAAGTAAAAATTCGCTCTCTCAACTTTCGTCGAATTGTTCCCAAACTATTTCTTGCTCTTCTGATTCTCTCCTCAATTATACTAAAGAGAAAATAAATTTTTTAGAAAGACACTCCTTCTCCTTTTACTTTTTGCAAATTTATCCCAATAAACTGTCCAGGCAAAACTAAGTATTTTAGGGCACAATGAGAAATCTTTTCTGGAAACAATAATAGTCCCAAACCTTTTTTCATTTGATATTTTATTGTTGATGCGATTTTTATGACCGTGGGTGTATATGTAAATGTAAACGTCTAAGTATATGAAACGGTATGGATACATGCTGAAGTGGTAATTTTAAATTCATATTTAAACTAATATTTTTTTCATTTCATTATTAAAATAAGTAAAAAACTGTTTTAAAAACTTTTCTTTACGTTTTCTTATACTTTTATTTTCTTATTCATATATTATGTTTATCTATTTTTGTAGTTATTTTCATATTTTTCACTACTAGACTGTAGATATGTGCTAGTATACGAGTAGATATGTCATAAAGGATTTTAAAACAGATTTTTTTTTTGTTTCTTCTTGTTTTTATCGTTAAAATTCTTTTTCCTCACTTGTACATTCATACAGTAAGTTTTTTACTTAACAGTAAATATTTTAATAAGAAAATAATGAAGAATTATTATTATGAGAATAAAAAATTTCTTTTCAAATAAACTTTTCAATTCCTTTTTTTTTATATTTTTTTTTCATTTTTTTTTTTTTTCAAATTATATTTTAGTAATTTCTTCATACTTACTTGAATATGATGAATCCTTTTGATGAAAGCGATCACCTCTATTGCTACCACTACTGCTACTACTACTACTACTACTAAAACTGCTACTACTCGTACTATTTACTGGTAATGATGTTCCATTGTTATTATTGTTAGCTGCCATCGATTCGGATGATGATGATGATGATGATGATGATGATGATGTCAGTGCAGTCGTTATTGTTGATGTTACAGGTGATGTTATTTTAGATTTTTGTAATGTAATATTTGAGGTAAATATACTGTTGCATTTATTCTTACATACATTTACATTATTATTATTTTCATATTTACTAAATGAGAATTTACATTGTTGCATGCAATGCAGCTCATCCGAAACATTTTGTATTACACAACCTGTGAAAGATAAAAATATCATTTTTAAATAAAAAAAAAATTAATATTATTACAGCATTTAGGGTGGTATTCACCAACATGGATATATCCGTCGAATATATTTTAGCCGGATACAATTTTAGCTTATTCATCAACCTAGATAAAATTTGTTTTCGAACTTCGTTTTCGGTCGAACATGTGTGTCAAACATGTCAGCTGATTGTATTTTTATATTACAAAATAAAAAACAAGGTTCTGTGATGTGATAATTATCTACTACGTTATCTTTATTTGTGCTGTTGCTGTTAATAACAAGTTTATGTTCGAACGATATTTATAATACCACTCCGAGGTTGTCTTAAAAATACCCGAGTAGTGTTTTATCCAGGTTTATGAATACACTTTATCTCAGATAAAAGATAATCTATGTTGGTGAATGCCAGCCTCATTGTTGAGAAAAATGTTTTGAAATTAATCCGCAAATTCTAAATTGATGAATTCTATAACATTACTATATAGTCTAAGTACAAACTGCAATTATTCATGTTAATACAAAAGGGAAAGGAAGGCACTAAATGTCAATATAAACTGCAATTTTATTGCAACACTTAATTCTTAAATGTCTGTGTACTAAAGTACGAGTAATATGGCTGACTTTCGAAATGAATATGCACTAAGAGATTTTGATAAACTGTGAACGAAATTCTTCGAATCGCGTTTTACCAACAAACACACAAAAAAACAACAAATTCCAAAAGAAAAAGGATATAACCACAGATAAAAGGATATAAATTAACTTTTGTGATGCTGCAAAAGATATAAACAAATGAAAATTTTTAATTAAAAATGATATCCCGTTGTGAAAATCCTTTTAAGCATATACGACAGAAAACATCGGAAACAAACAAAAAAGCCAATGAAAAAAAAAAAAATAAAAAAAATAAACATTCCGTATACGTACACAGTTCATTAGGTACCTGATGCTATACGTCTATATCGTCTATGTAACAGTCGTATTCAAGAACCATTGAAAGCATATTAAAAGATTTCCTTATAAGTTTTTCTCATAGAACATATCGAATTATCTCTTTTACGTTTTCCACATAACAAGAAAATTTTCTTCAGTCAATAGTTCCAATATCAATCAATATTCGTAAAAAATTTGCTTTTCATTTTATCGAAATGAACGAATAAGTGGAGGCACTTTAAAGAACTTAATCAACTTCTAAAGTAATCGTTTGTAAATGAATGAAAATTGAAAATTTTATACGAAACTGTAAACAAAGAAAGAAGTATGGGGGTACACGTATAGGTACATCGATTGCGTTTAGATTTACGTTTACATCATTACGTTTCTAATTAATATTTATATGTAAAAGTAAAAAGTGACAAAACAACAATAAGACAACAACAGCAGACAATTACAATCTTTAATTCCTTTGAAAATAATAATAATAAGGATGTTGGTACTTGAAAAATTGAATTTGTTTAAGACTTTATAATGATCCCATTAAGATAAATGTCATGTCATTTAGGTTGGTGTAACCTTTTTATACGTTGTTTGTTATGTCATTGTATTTTCGTTTTGTATAATTTCAATTTAAAAATGAATTTGTACTCCATATTTGTATATACAACCAATACAACACAACCACTTGTATTCTCGGTACATATGCAAGAATTTTTGTAATTTTATTTTTTCTATGAATTTTCACACAGTAAAATTTTCTGTAATTTCACTCGCAATCTTCCTATCTCTGCCATATACTTTTGATTGATGCCTTGCCTTACATGTTTATCATTTTGAGTTTTTCCATACGTGAAGGTTTTGTTTATTTCCTTTTCGAATAAATTTATCTTGTGATGGGAATTAAATCGTATTATTACACAAAAGTAAAAGAAAAACCAAAACCGAAAATTATTTACATGCATACGAAAATCTGAAAGGATATGCATTTTTAATGAAAAATAAAATTCATCTTGTTCATATATTCTTCTATACTTGTATAATTTCATTATTAAATATGATGTGTGAATTTCTCTTTAGTTATTCGTTATTGCGTATACATATATGTATGTTAGTCATATCCGCAACAATCATCATATATAGAAAATATCAAAATAAAAGCACGCACACACACAAAGCGTTTGTCAAAGGCTCTATCAAAAAAAGAAAATATAAAAAAAATATATCAAATATTTGAATCCTGTATGTGTTTGTGTTTTCAATTTTATATAACATGTAGTATTTATATACTCGTATATGTATATCCATGTGTATAAAACATCCTAAGGATGTACGAGTATACGCATAAAATGATGCTCATATCATATAAAAAGGAAGTCACATCAAATATTTCTATACATAAACTCTATATACTATAAACATGTTTCAAACCATATATAATAATAGAGCATTATGGAAAATTCATTTTTGCCTTATCCGTATCCTTGCGTACATATACATTTATACATATATACATAAGTTAATACATACTTATAGGATTGCATGTAATTTTTCATCGCATCACTATATTATATATATACGAGGAGTAATTTTGTTTGTATATTCAAAAGATATCGAAACATCCTGTTTTCTTATACATACTCTTATACTATTTCCGTTTTAAAGTTCAAATATCATCATCGCAACGATTATTTCTAAAAGTCGAATAAATAATAATATTTCTCGAAATATTTTATATAAGTATAAATGCTGATAATGTTGCTATGGTGGTAGTAAAAAATCCTGATGCAATTAAAAGTTGATTTAACGACATTTTTTTTTTTATTTTTTCTGTTTCTGTTTTCATGGAAATTTTACAGTCATTACGAATCAGTTCAGCTGTCTGTATATTATACATACATGAGTAATGCAAATATATTCTTTCGCATGTCCTTAATTTGATAAAAAAATTTTTATTTTATCATATTCGTATCGTTTGTTGTCCTTCTCGTTTTTTCAGAGAGTCTTATATAATTCAATATTTTTTTTTTTTGAAATTTTCAAATGAGACCTTGAATTTTGATTATGCCTATAAGGCAGACACAACTCTGTTCACAGGATATGAGGATATTTGACTTATTCTTCTGTTTGTATACAGCTATAATTTTTCAAGGATTTTGAAAAACAGTTTAAAATTATTTTTATTTTTCTGAACTTACGCATGACTGCCTTTTCATGATTAATTTTTATAAGTACAACGCAATCTTCTATACAGATTTATTATTAAGGTTTTATTACTCTAGTTAATTATTATAGCATATTATGTATTATACAAGTATCCGTAAAGTCAGCCTTATCTTCATTAAGATTTGCAAAGATATGCATATAAATATTTCAGAAAAATTTGTAGGATATTCTTCTACACTTCATATACATCCATTCATGAATTTCTTACCCAAATCCTAAGGATATAATTGAATCAATTTGTACGAATCCAACCTAATTTCATCATTTTTAAAATTCAATTCAAAATATGTACCTATATTGAACGCACTCCTTCGTCACATGGACGTGGAATAATACAACATAAATTGATATATATTCTTTGAATATTTTTGAAAAAATTGTAATTTTCATCATGTTCCTTCTAAACATTTTTCTATCAAAAATAATGGCGATACAAAGCGCAGCTAACTCTCATATATATCTTCGAATCGCATTAATATAATATCGTGTCAATGTCATTAGGAAAACAGAAAAACTTATCTTATCATTTTCTTTAGTATGGCCTTCTTTTGACTAGGCTCATATTGGCTGAATTTTTAAATTGATTTTATCTGATTTTCTTGGATGATTTTAGTCAAAATTAAATTATTATTATTTCGATTTTTCTTGAAAATAAGAAATTTATTTTCGGAATGCTTCAAGACCCTAATGAAGACGCATTTTATATTTTTACAATATTTCGAAGAGATACTTCATAAAGATAAAAGTTCAGTTTAACCGAATATTTTGAAGTAAACAAAAGGAAATAGTTAAGGGAATTAGAATGTATATCAATAAAATTGTAAAATATGGAATGAACGTTTCAACGATAAACATTTCCAATCCCAGCAAAATATATTTAAAATTATAGTTTAAGAAAAACTAATCTTTGTTTTTTTCAAATAGACATTTTTCGATGTGACAACCTAACAAAATAATGGATCTTCTTCTCTTAACCATTAACATTAAGAGTCTGGCGTTAAATTCGATAAAAGCGGTACATTACAAGCGATTCCAATTAATGTTTTATGAGTACACGATAATGGATAGACAAATGGCAATAACAAATAAAGACTTACATTATGAGCAATTTGAGCTATTTATTAATGTAAAATGTTGCAATAAATTTTTCTTTAATATCTGATATGCTTTCTTTTCATTTCAATTTATATAAAAGTTAAACTAAGTTACATTAGATACCTAAAAGACATTTACAACTTAATAATTCTTATTTTATATAAGTGCATTCATCCTTTTATTTATATTCACTAAAAGCTCTTTGAAACACCTTACACTTTACAAAATTAAATCATATTTTCTAAAGCATTAAACTAAAATCTTTTGACAGAATGCACCAAAGACCATATTTACGAGTATGTAGACGTAGAGGTTGAACTGAATGTCTACAGTCTTGTGCAAAATAATGACAACCATTTGAATTTATTTGGTTAGAGATGAATGTAAAATCCTACTTCAGATTTGGATTAAATTTGGTCAGAAGCAAAGCTTATGTTAGAAGATAGGGAGTAATGTGGTGTGGTAACTAAAACTTGAAGAGTCTCTCTCCGCTATGAGCTAAAGTTCCAAATTTCGGTGTTCGATTTGAAGCTGTGTTGAAGCAAGTTGAAGCAAGCGTAAGTGGATAGCCGTAAGTATGGTTTTATAACGGCAGTAAATATGATTAGAGGAAAGTACGTGCGAAAGGAGGATAGATTTAAAATCGACTATTCTAATGTATGATAGGATCATAAGTAAGAGAAGGTTAGGAAGGTCAGTTAAGGGATTATTAGACCGCTAGTACCATAACGAAGTGAAAAAACAAAATATCTAAACAAAAATTTTACAAGAAATCTGTAAATTCGAATCGTTTAAATTTTTTTGAACATCACTGTATTTACAAATGTATTTTCATGTATACTTGTACATAATATACTTATTTTGTAATTTTTTGTTTTACAGAAAATTCATTTGATGTACATTTTAGGCATTTTACACTATAAATGTTTTACATCTTTTAGATTTTGCATCGTATACGTGCACATATTTAAATTAGTTTTAGGTTAATTCAAAAGCCCTGAAACATTTATTAGTCATTTAAAATTTTAGAAACAGTTTTAGAAACTATAAAAGCACATATGTTTAGAAATTTTTTTTTTCCTTTGTTCATTCACATAAATCCTTTTCAGCATTAATCTATTTTGTATGGATATAGTTTGTACCTAGATATATCAATTTTATTTTATCATCATCATAAAATGCTTATAACATTGCACTTTAATGTACACACACAAGCACATTTTATACGAGTATATCCCTATATATAATAGAACAGAACAGAGATACTATATGATAAATTTAAATTGAAGAAAATGAATAAATAGATGAATAAAATCTTAAATGTATAAGAAATCCTATATGCTTTGTGGTTAAAAGTCAATTTAAACTCAGTAATGAATATAATAAAATCCGATATATGTACATAATTATACTCATATGCATTTTGTATAATACACCCAGAAAGATAAATAATATATGTTTACATTCATATACAAATACGTAATTTAAGTTATGCATATGAACATGCTGTGTGATTGTTAAGATATACGAGTAGATGATATTATCATCTTCTAAACAAATTTTATAATAATTTGTTTGTTTCATGGTTTACACAGAACATTATGTATTATATAGATTGGATTTACATTTACATCTATAATTCGTACATTACATTTATGCGCATAACAAAATTCCGATTATTATTGTCAATATTGTTATGATTGTGTTAAATATTTCACTAGGATCAAATATATTAAAATAATAATTCGATTAAAAATGTATATAATATCTACATGAGAAATGAATATAAAATCACATGTAATGTATATACGTCGTATATACGTTCACCAGAAATGAATTCCTTACGATAAAAGTATTCAAATTCGATTTGAAAATTCATATTTATTATATGGAAATCAGTATGCAAGTATATATAGTACTTAGAATTAGAATATGAATTATGTAAAACACATATCCGAAGAATTAATATCATTCGTCCTTTAATATATGTATATGGACATATGGTGATGGGTGTATTATGGAACAGGAAGGAATAAGTAATTTATTTTCTCAATTATTTAATTCGATATTATTTTGAAACCGAATCAAAAGTTAATTGATGATTAAAAAATACTCGCATTTGGCTTCGAAATAATGTATTTTTATTTAGGATCTAAGATTGCCATCGGATTTACATATGAGTCGGAATGTCCTAAGTTATGAAATGAGCAATTCGAAAGAAAGATGCTGAATAAAATTCATATAGAACGAAAAAAATCAACAAAAGTATGCGGTAAATTATCCAGATATCTCAGCTATTAAACGGAATGTACGATGACTCTGACAACGTCCATCCATAAAAATAAATGTTGACTTATAGATAGATTGGTCAAGAAAATAGAATGATCGATACTGACCTCTTGCAGAAGAATGATACTGGGCAGTATGTCCGAAGAAAGATTGGAAACATACATATGGTAGTGTATACAAAACAAAATACTGGACGAAAGTGACTTAGAGAAGAAACTATTAGAACAAAAATGACAAATGTAGTAGAGCTCAATCATCTCCATTATCAACTCGAAGCCATTGTATTTGTAGCACATTGGATATAAAATTAAAACAATTCAATTTACAAAATTAATTTCGAATCACCCTTCATTTTGAAGGTATTACTTGGCATTACCTTCTGACTACCATAGTACCTCGTATGTACCGGATGAATCATTTAAATTTTCTAAATGGACTATGAACAAAATGTATACGTATAAGTTAATTGTTTTGGGCAACAGAAAAACAAAAATTATCTTAAAATCGATGAATGGATTGTACCCGAAAAAATAAATCTGGTTATGCGGACACAGACAGAAAATACCAATATAATTATACCGCATCAGCTACAAGTACATATATGTATGTATATACGAATTTGGAACAGTAAAACAAAACACACATTTATGTACATACCAAAATAAACCACACTACACTATAAAACAGATCCAAAAATAAATAAATGGCTTTTCTGTACCAATATTCCTCGTTGTTGTTGCTGTTGTTATTGTTGAATTTTTTTTCATCGCTTTTTGGGTGACCATAAATTTAATCTGATTTTTTTGTTTTTTCATTTTTTGTGCATCGCCTATGTACCGATGGCATACAATCATATACGATGGGTATATGTACATTATATTCCTCTAGTATATGATATGTTCCACGTACATAAGTCTAATGTATAACCGTACCGTACAACGTACATATACATACATTATTATTGAAGCTATGGTGAATAACCATAACGTTGAATTAAGTGGACAAAAATAAGTAATAAAACTGAACAAGAGAAAAAATATTTTTTCGTCCAGAAAATCTTATAAAATAAATTTTTCCGGTATTTTAGTTTTTGGTTAAAAAAAAAATTCTTTTCTTTCTAAATATATTGCACACATACACACATATGTATGTATGTATTTCGTCAATGAATATAGAAATGAATAGACGACAAAAATACTATAAACAATGAAAACCAAATCAATAGAACCATATACTTACTACTTACTCGTATTATACTCTTCTACTCTTCTACCATACTGTACAATAATAAATAAATAAAATAAAAAGGAAAAATAATATGAAAAACCAAAGTCTTACAAACAACGCAAACATTCATGTGTAATGCAATAATAAGAATGAAAAACATACGAAAAAAAAGGATAACAGAACAAAAATGAAGTTAAAAAAATGAAAAATAAATTTTAAAAAAAAATATACAAAAAAGTAAAATAATAATAAACTTAAGCACAAACACTTACCAGTTAGTTCATCTATTTCAGGCATTTCACATTTATTTCCTTTGAATCCTAGCGGACATAGACAAGTAACAGCTGTATCACCAATATGCCTGTAAAACGGAAACAATATGTACCCAAAACAGTATTAGTATAAAATAAGTATATAAATGAGTGTAAATAAAAATAATGTACAAGGAAAATGAAAGGAATGAGCATAAAATATCAAAGGAATAAATATTTTCTTATATAATAAAGTATTTTGTTTTTCATTGCTGTTTTGCTATTGTTAAAAAAAAACAAGAAAAATCCTTGAATCCTAATAGGAGAATTTAATACATACGAAAGGGTATGTATGTACGTATAAAGAATCATTTATATGATTCGAATTATTAACTAAAACAAAAGGAAAATTTAGCAAAAAAAAAAAAACAGGGAAAGTAAATACGTAAAACAAAGAATCCTATACAAAAGTGAAAATTATTTATTTAACTTGATGAATGATGATTATAAAAATTTTCTCTTACACGGCATAACAAAGAAAAGTAAAATGGTGTTAATGCAGGAAATTACGTAGTATAGTAAAACATCAAAGCATAATAATTTCAAAATTGCAATTAACTGCAACTAAAAGGAAAATATGTCTTTTTTCAAGTGAAGAGAAAAGAAAAAAACTCAACTTAGGAAAATTTCAAGTGTGTTTGGAAATGAATCAAAAAGCTAACAAGAGCTGAAAGCGAAAAATATTTTCATTTTTTGAATTTTCTTTGAGCCTTGCGATAAGCGTAGATTTTAATGTGACGGAGATTAAGAGGTGTTGATTCTTTATGATATGACAGACAATTAGTACACAAAAAGATGATAGTGTGTTGACAGTAAAATGCAACCATGAATTGTACAAGTTTCTCAAGGATATCACTGTTGCCAAGATCACAAAATTTAGTAGACTTCGTTAATTATAAGACGTAATTCGCTTGGACAACAAAACAAAATGAAATGGGCTACCTTTAGCAAACCGGAAGTCGACCAAAGAAAATGTAGCTAAGTTCCTTAGAAGCAGACTTGAGACAAGCTAAAAGGAAAAAAGCAACTGATAATGAAAGTCGAAAAGCTTTTGTAGAAGCAATTGATGATGATGATATCATCGCGACCTCATTATTGATTGGGGATACAAAAGTATAAAAATAAATTAAGTAAGTATTTAGTTTAAAATTTCATTTATCTTCATACGTATATCTAGACATATGTATATATAATATCCTTACTCTTTGAATTATGTAATATATATCCTTACAGACTAAAAGTCATCATTTAAAAAATAAAAAATCAAAAGAAATTAAATAAACTTTAATAATAATTTTTAGATTTTTCAAAGCGTATACGCATACTGCACACTAAGCAATTTTAAAAGAAAATCCACTAATAAATTTATCTCTCATTGATTTCATTCTACAATCACAAAACAAAATTACTATATCAATGAACTGCAAGTATACAATTCGTATATTACGGATATACACGAATGCATTCATACGACGTACACATGAGTGTGTGTATCAAAAAAAAAGTCATTTAAAAAGAAAAAAATTGTATTAAATTCATTCATAGTAAACAAGACAACAAAATGAATATACGAGTAAACTTTGTAGTTTGTAGAAGCATAAATATGTATAAATAAAAATCACAAATTGTGTTTATAGGTACATATACTATTTACATAGTGTATAGCTTCTAATATTGCCTACAAAGGATTATCGTATATACTCGTATGTCGTGTTTTGTATGTCTATGATATAGATATTTCATTTTTCTTTCCATACATAAATTGTTGCAATATATTGTGTATAGGTGGATGTGTACATCAATGTACAAATACGACTCCTATATAATCGGAAGCTGATATAAAAATTAACAAAATGAATAAAAGGAAAAGAATCAAGATACCAAATTGCAACATGCATCACAAATAAATACTATTGAGAATTTATGCTACAATATTTAACAAAAAAAAACTTTTTCATTATAATCACAAATATGTATGTACAATACTTACATACAAAATAACTGAACAAGAAGTAATATCATCTACTATACGACGTATAGTATATAATGTTCTGTTACACTTTGTATTCAAACAAACATAAATACAAATCGAAAAATTTTTTATCATTCCTACTTAAATGTATAATACACAATGTAATAATGATACATTACAAAACATATACATATGTGTACAACTATTTGAACATTGAAGATAATACAGTAGACGAAATATGAAAAGCCTCACTGATAAATTCAACATTTACTTCCATTTTTGTATAAAGAATTTATTTATATTCATTCTTCTTGAATAGCACTACAGCTCCAAGTGAGCCAGGAGTTTCACCGGGAAATGATTTCTTGATTTATTTCTGATGTAATTATAGTTGAATATTTATTGCACTTTTTGAAGACTGGAGTGAATGTTTGGTTATCCCTAAATGTTAAAGACAGCATGATTTCTAAATAGATAAGTAATTCGGTAATTTAGATTATTTCTGACATTACACCCAGCTCTAGTTATTTCGATACTGAATGAAAAAAAAAATCTAAATGTGAATCAAGTTGAAAAATGATCAGATCTTATTTACCGACCAAACTAATTTTTCCACATCTAATTTAGATCCTGAATTTTCGCAAATTGTCTAACCATTTTTGACAACTTTTGGGAGAAAAATTATTGAAATGACATCCGAGGGAGACAATATGACAGGAAAAAGCAGAATAATCCTCATACATTCAGTTCCCATTTTCCTATGAAAGAATATTGAATTGATTGACTTGTGAGGTTTTTCATACATCCCCTACCGTATCTAAATGCATATACTCGTACATATATACTCAAGAAAATTTTTGCAGATTTTGCATCTTAACGTAAATGTAATGTAATTTAATAGTACAGACAGATAAAATATCTTATAGATATTCTGTATACTGTATACAGTGGCATAGTGTAATGAATGTATGTACATACATTATAATGTAAGAGTACTTTTTTTTTTTTGTATTAAATTTATATTAAGTTTCATGATGTATAAGATGTATAAATACAAAAAATTTCAAACAAATTCAAACTGGATAACAACTATACATAGTAACGAAAAAAAAATTTACTGTATTGGAATATAGAAAAATATGTAAGTATGTATGTGTTGGTTTAGTCAGTCAGCATAGATGGTAAGATAATTTACAAATTCATACACTATGAATACGTACTGTACTAGTACAGATCACATGTACATATGTATGTAGCTCTTATAAAGTATATGCAGATATCACATATACTTAGAAATAAATTTAATTTCAAATGATTCACATTTTAAATATAATTGAATTGTGATTGAAAGAATCTAGGAGAGAGAGAAAGAGAAAAAAAAATGATTTTAACTTCATGCATTTTACTTATTTTTCTTACTATATGTTTTATTTATTATTTTATTGTAACGTAACTATCAAACTTATCTTTTGATTTATATACATACTCTTTCTATAGAGAATAAAAGAACCAATCAAACTTTATATTATTGCAATTTTATATAATACTATGTATAATGCTAGTTGCTCGTTGCTCGTAGCTCTTCTAGTATAATATGAAAAAAAAAAATAAAGTTCTCATAAAATTTTATTGAAATAAATTCCATTTTATTGAATGAATGAAATTTAAATTAAAAATGATAAATGAATGAATGAAATGTGATACAAAATTGATTAAATGGTTGCGAATGATTCATTTCATATCCAAATTAATATTGTAATAGTGATTGAGAAAAAAATGACAGAAATGGGAGTTTAAAATTTTTTTCAGTTCCCTATCTATACAATGCAACAGATCACATTTTAAATTTGAAAAAATTGACACTTTGTCAACGATTAAAATGTCAGTTGCTTTCAGCACATAATATAGTAGCAATACAAATAAATGAAATGTGTATGCATACTACAAATAAGGAGAACTGGGTTATGTTTCGTGTAAATCTCGTACCATTTATTTTTCGTGTTCGAGACAATGCTTTAATTTATTACTATTATCTAATCTCACCAGCGCTCCGTCGTAAAACATTTGCGCAGGTCCAAGAGATACCAAATATATCGACACAGTATTTTAGCATAGAAGTGGAAATTGAGTTGAGAAATTAACGTGTTCCCCAAACAAACTATCATCTCCTATCTTAATTCCCTTCAGGAATTCTTTTTTCCTTTGAAACAAAAGGCAGTCCTATGTCTTTCTCCAAGATCTAATCTATGTCCTTACCTTATCATATTTCATTGAAATATAGACAGACTTTTTGCATTTAGAATAAGTTTAAGGCAAACATGTGCAAGAATTTATCAACAAAATGATTTTTACTACATTCCACATCTCTTTTATGAAATGAAAATTAAAATCATTGTACAGTAATTGTGTTAAAAAATTACAATTATTTGGTCCCTTTGACATATATTTAATTCAAAATCCAAATTAATTGCGTATTACACATTTGACTGAAATTTTAATTATGATTTTTATGACGATCATGCGATAGTGATTTTTAATAAATATTTAAACATTATCAACCGTCATTTTACTTCATCAACTAATTATTTTGTATATTTTAAAAATTTGTTAAAATTTAACTGAAAATTTTGTTTTTTTTTTAGTTTTACGCTACAGAAACATCCTTAAAACTTTACAATTTCGAATATGTTCATTTAAAAAACAGTCAAAAATCACTTAGGAAAAATAAACTTTTGTAATTTTTTTTTTTTGTTGCCGCTTATACGTCTATCATTTATTTAACCAAAAATTATACTTTTAGTTGAGTTAAGAAAGTATACTATGTATGGTTGTTGCGAAACTTCTAAATTGGATTACAGTTTTTACTTTATTTTTTTTTTTTTTTTTGTATTATAGTCCTATGCATATACTCGCACACATAAATACATATTTTTATTTTATTTATCTTTTATTATACTGATTATATAACCACTCACAGTTCGAAAAAACTTTTATACTACGAAAAACAAAAAGAAAACTTGTAGTTTTATTAAATGGAATTAAGACTACGACTACAAGGATACATAGGGAAAAATATGATAAAATGTGCAGGCAAAAAAAATATATATAGAAAAGAAAGAAAATATTTCACGAAAAAAAAAAATTGTTTTTCTCGAAAATAATTTTTGATACTTACGAGTATAAGCATTTAATATTCATTACCATACCATATATAGCAGGATAATACATATTCCAAGTATATTCTTGAAAATCTTTATTTAATTTCCTGTACTTAGTATATTTTGATATTTATTTTTTTCTTTATTTGATTTTTGTTGTATTATTTACCATATTACCAGTAAATAAAACTTAAGGCAAACAAATATCGGATTGAAATTGAATAATAAATGAGAAAGAATATGATAATGATGATAAAATAATGTAAATAAAAATATAAAAGTAATAAAGTTGATTGATTCAATCAAATCTTTATTAAAGAAAAGTTAAGAAATAATTAAATTTGTTTTAGAGTATTTTTAATGAAATTTTATTTTATGAATATAATTAACAGAAAAAAGAAAACCATTAAATTTTAATACTTATTTAACTACACAGAGAGCTTACAATATTATTCGCACGAAGTAAATACTCGTAAAAGGTAAGTCTGCATGTACGAGTAGTAAGTACTTAAATATAAAACAGGAAAAAAAAACAAATTATTTAATTGTGTGGAAGAGTTTGTGTATTATCTTTTATACTTGTTCTGCAATAAACGACATAAAAATAATAATAGAAACATAAAGAGATTGTGAGTAGAAGCGAGGAGAACTATAGCATGACATACGAGCACGCTAGTAGTGCCTTTCATGCAATGCACTCGTGCTTTCTTTCATGAAAAACATTCATTTCCCCTTTATACTTGCTCTTCAACACTATACTCTATAAGAAGAAGAAATACACAATAAACAGGAAGAGATAGTGAGTAGTAACGATTAGGTCATTGGGATCTAACTATAGCACGATATACGCTAATAGTTCCTCGCATACCACGCACTACACTTGCTCTACAGTCTATCTACACTATGCTATTATTATCTTGTATAAGATGTAATCGTATTTTCTTTGATCAGAGAAATTCTTTTCTTCTTTATACTTGCTCTACACTACCAGAAATCAGACACTACACACCATAAATATGTAATAATACAGGAAACAAAAAGAGGTATATTGACTAGTAGAGAATGAGATTATATTATTGGCCTCTAACTCAGAGTGTTCCAATTGCCTTGCTCTAATTACAGTACTTACGATATTCGCTAGTAGTACCCAGCATGTCATGCACTCATATTTTCATTCACTTTTTTTTTTTTAATTATACTAGAAACAGGAAGAATGAGCAGAAACAGGTGGTAGCAGTGATAGCTAACTACACTACAGTACGATGCCAAGATAAATGATTGAAACATTTTTTAAGAGAGTGTGACATCATCGGAAATCAAATTGAGTAAAATATTTTCTTGTACGTACACAGCAATGTTATGGGAATTAGGGAATTAATTTATTGCATTTTTTTTTAGTTTCTTATTTGGTTTAAGTCAAGAGAATAAAAACTCTCTTTCACACAAATAACGATCATACCTTATGAGTATTCTATTTATTTTGAGTACGATATACACAGTTCGCCCGCATACCGCATGAACTCATATCGTATTTTCATACACACAGTAGTACCGAGAAATCATCATTGAATTTGTTCATCTTGGCATTCAATTTCTTTTTTGTATATACGACAGTAAAATTTTCATATTAAACATTTTTTAATTAAATTCGTAATTGTAACCAAAATTAAATTTTTGAAATGACACATTCCATTTTATCATTCATTCAGTTTTTGTTTTTTCTTTCCTTCCATAAAAAATAATTATTGTTTTCATTGATTCGGTTGATTGATTATTATTTTATTTGTTGTTTTTGTTTAATTTTTGTTTTATTACATTATTTGGTAAGCGTTAAAATTTTTCCAAATTGTATGAGTTTATTAATTTTCCTACTATACATGCATCCATTCATCCATCCATTCATTCATATTCATATAGGGATATAGGACGTGTTAATGAAATGTAATATGGTCAACCATTATGTCTATCTATATACGTAAGTGTATTATGAATGAATTCATGAAAATATATTACATAAATTCATTTACATATATACAGATATGAATACAGGATGAAGGATACGTATATTTGGATGTACATGTACTGACATATATATACGAGTATATATGCATGTATGTACAGAAAAAAAAACCACAATTCACACACATATCTGAAATTGAAAATAAATTTAAATTTAATTTTCTCAAATGACACATTAAAACATTGAAGTATATTATATTTTTCTGCTCGCATTACATATGTGTACCAGTATTAACTTAAAAATTTATTTTAAAAAAAAAAGAATTTCATTTTTTTTTCCAATTAAACACACACACAAAAATATATAAAAAATTAAAAAGAAATATGCGTCAAATAAAAATATATTTTTTAACTTTTTTTTTTTTGGTGTTATCATCTTTTGAAAGATACCAAACGAAAATAAAATAAAAAGAAATCATACGAGTGTTGCGAATATAAAATCGGTAGGTATAAAAGTATAAAAGTACATATTTTTATAAACTGCGAAAAAACATTCAAAAAATTGATTGTTGGTATATGTAGGTATAAAATGTGTAAACAACAATTTAAAGTTTTAAAACATTAAAAACAAATTTTTTTCTTCTCTCTCTCCCTCTCTCTCTCTGTATTATAATATTTACGATTAATGAAATAAATTTACATAAATTTAGGAGAAAAAAAAAATTTCTTCACATTATTAACATTTTATCGTATACATTTTATTTAGGTTCTTATACTTGCGTATACAGGGAGTATAATGTAAACGATATAAACAAAAAATTTTGATTTAATTGAAGCCAAAAAAACAACAACAACAGCAACAAAAACAACGAAATTCGATGATAAACTTTGATTAATGGTTCTTCAAAAAATATATATATATATTTGTTTTTATTCGTTCGTTTGTTTGTTTATTTATTCGAATGCAAATTGTTAATAATTAATGATTTAAAGTGAGTTCACTGTAATATTTAATCATTCAGGATTTAGGGTAATAAGTATAACTTCATATAATGTTTATAGGATAATTATTAGATATTGTTGTAATAAACATTTAAATTGTTGATTGTTATTAGGATAATTTTAAATCCGATTTTGTCGGATCAGAATTCTTGCTAAGGATCGACAAAGCATAAAAGTACAAGTGTTCAAAAACGACAGAACTTTCCCTTCCTTATATACCTAATTTATATATCAATATCACCTTTAAATGATACATATTATGCTAAAGCTTATTTAAGTAATCATTATAGGAAATCATAATAATAAAATAATAATAATCAGTTAATTTAAAATTTAATAAACACACACAATTACAATGCATAGCAGCAACATTACACTACTACTCGTAAATAGGCATGATTTACAATAATTGAGATGAACTAATTTTAATGTGTGTTGGTACTCAGTTGGAAAATTTTAATTTTGAAATTTCTTTGACAAGTTAATTAGGTATAAGTACTTAAGTGTAGTCTAAAATGTCTTAGTAGAAAATTTAATAATTGATGATTAATGAATAATAATTATAAGGAATTCTTGATACAAAATATGTATGTATGTATTTGCTGGTAATGAGATACAATGAGACACGATATTTTATGATGTACTATGATGTACTACATATCGATATCAATCATGTATACGATTTAAAGATTGTTTTCATTCTTTTTACTAAAAAATTTAAAAAATTTTCGTTAAAACAAGCGAAGGTCAACTATTAAATATTCACAGAAAGGGTAAACAATGAAAAATCAATAAATAAATGATGCCAAAATCATTAGACTAAGATGGTTGTGATATTTCAACAAGATGGAAGACTAAAACCCTTGTAAGACAGCACTATGCTGCACTGTTGGCAATAAGGTACTTAGGGGAAATTGGAGGTGGAACTCGGTTCAATAAAACCTGAACAGACAGAAGATCAGAAACTGGACGATTTCATCTTCAGAATGAGTGAGATGGCAACAAATTCTCACTGAAGACAGGGTTCCTTTTGGGACTGTAGCACCATAGAAGAGAAAAAATGAAATTATAAATTCAATAATAATAAATGTTATTCGTTTAAAAATTAACAGACGAAGGTAAAATCCAAAATCATTACCGAACTTGACAACGCACAGAACCTCAATAAATTTGTCTCTTGCGGAATACAACCTTAAAAACGTATAGGACCATTCAAGTATCTAGGATTGAAATCACAATTAATTATAAAATTGGCATGACAAAAGATATTCAAAGAAGTAATGAAAAATGGTAGGTGAACAAATTTATCATGAACGCACATAAAAATATTTAAATTCAATCCTTTGTCCCAGGAAAAAAAATCTTTAAATGTGACTATACAAAAATTTTAACAGACGGGTGATTATTTATGGTAGCAAAACGTGGATAATTAATCACAAATAATTTCTATCCAAATAATAAAAAGACAGATAAAAAGACGAGGTGAAATAAGATGCTAGAATAATGAAAATCAGAACATGGAGAAAAACGATGTAAAATATAAATGATTGGTGGTTGATTGGAGAGTGATGCGGGAGATCATATGACTATACAGTAACACTTAATTTGATTGCAGAAAGTTGTTGTGGAATATGATGTGTGCTTTATATAATAAATTGAAATTTTCGATAAGTATCTATGTTAAATATTTCTTGATTTATTATCCAAAAAGGATTATTACATGAGCGACAAATCTATATCTTTTTTTGGACTCTTCTCATTTTTACTAGCAAATTTGGACATTTTTTTCTTAAATCCTGTCAATTTTAATTTGAACAAATTTATCCTTTTGTAAAAATCGATTTTTCATTTTTTTTTTGTATATTTTTTGTAATCTTCACAAAGCTGTACATAATTATTGCTTGTTTAAAATTGTATCCTAGCTAAAAAAAAAAAAAAAAGTGAAAATTGTGTAAATTTATTGTTTTAATTATGCTTTAAATATTTTCAGGGTAATTTTATCTAATTAACAAGGATTACATATATAATCGTATCGTAAATTTAAAAAGATTTAAAAAGGATTATAGATTATTGTTATGAGAATATTTTAAATATTATTTTTAATTACATATATAACACAAATAACATTAATGTCCGTATACACATTTTACGTAATTAAATTCAAGGACATTATAGTTATACGAATTTTTCATTTATATGTATGTAGACTATTAGAGAAATAATTCACTTAGGTTTGTCAAGAATTATTAAGAGTTGAAAAATTTTAAAAAATCTAGAAAGCATAAAAAAAGACTACAATCCTTATTATTATTTTAATTATTTAATTAAAAATATTAAATAAACTCTTAACGTTAATTACGATTAAGTAACGTGAAATATAAAATTATCTATGGACTTATTGGAAATTAGAAAATTTTTGGAAAAATTGAAGAAAAATAATTTATCCAATTATATGATATTTCTTTAATTTAAGGATTTCATCTTTTTTTAATTTTTGTAAACATAAAAGTTTTTTTTCATTCATTTCCGAATAAAAGTCCTTGTATAAAATTGAGATAATTTAATGCAATCACATTACATTTTACACCACCACATCATCATACAATACCACACATCAGAAGATATTACATATACCCACATAATATTGTGTACTCGTGTACTGTGTACATCATACAAAAATTACAACATAAAAAACTTTTCTTGTTCATCTTTTCATTATTATTGGAAAAATAACATCAACAGCAGAAAAATTCAACACTAATACCAACCAAAAATTAAACAAACAAACAAAAATGTTATATAAAATGTATATATGTATATTATTTGGCTGCCTCAAAAAGATATCCTCCAACGTCAGATTAAAGTAATAAAGTTCCAAAGTGATAAATTGCACTTTGCAAACATTCACACTATCTACATATTATATGTATATGCATATACGTACTTGTATTCTACTGTTTGTATTCCTGTACGTCCGACGAACAGAGTAACAGTGTAAAGAGTACACATACATCTACATATGTAAGTCCACACTATTCACAAATAGTTTAGAGATACACAGTCGTAGAGTAAATTGTCGATACGAGTATAGTAGTAAAATAGATCGTTTTTGTGTACTTGAACGATAGAAAAAATATCATTTCATTCATATCTGTAAGTAGTACGAGAGTATGTATTTCTGTGTATATCCGTTTCGTATTATACGTTATATTGTAGGGTGACTGGTGAGTGCAATTATTGTATATTTCTCATGATTTTGAGAGTTTAATAATTCTTTTGCAATTGCAACAAACCAACAATGAATGAAATTCTTTACTCTTTTATACTCTTCACATTTAGCGCATCCTCAATCCCATTTTTAAAATACATAATATACATGAGTAGAGTAAAGGATGCATTACAAAAAATTACTCGCAAATATGTATTACAATAAATCAAACATACTTAGTTGATACATAATTGCAATTAATGATTTTAGTTTTTCTTGATTTTCAAAAATAAATACATAGTACATTATGGTACAAATGCATGAATGTAAGTGCACTAATTATTATTTGTTGTAAATAATGTATAGATCTGAAATGTATACAAAAACAATAATTTTTCAATCCTTTTTATCCAAAACAAAAAAAAAATGAAAATGAAATGGTAAAAAAAATCTTTCTGATGTTAAAAAAAAAAAATAAATAAATAAATAAATGAAAATATCCAGAGATAAATAAAAATTAAAACATTTTTCACATGTGCAAACATAACAAATACAAAACCACTAGAAAATTATTATGATGTACACACAAACATATGTACAAGTAGGTATGTATGTACATGAATATATGCTTTTTTTGTGTTTTTACTATGGATTTTTATCATGTACTAGCATTATATCCTCGTACTTGTATATATGATTGTGGTTAACAAAATGATTTTCAAGTGAATATTGATGGACTACGTACATATACATATTTATGTAACATAAAGTACAACTACATTTAATGGTTGTGTGCATATAGCCATCGCATTGAAGTATTTACCACAATGCAGAGAATTTAGAACAAAAAATAAATCGTATATACAGTCCATTACGAAATGGATAGACCAGTGTTATTTGGAGAAAGGCGAAAAAAGAATGAATAGATTAGATTTTGCCAAGACATTATACCCAGAGTTTAGGATAATATTTTTTTTTTTAATTTTTCATATTCATTTTTTCACCCAAAATGATATTTTTAATGAAGAAGAATGATTTAAGGCGACTGCGACTACATCACATACAGAACAAAAAATCTGTCATTTATTGGATTTTTGGCTATGACATTGGCAATCATTTCGTAATGGAAAAGAATGATTTAAAACTCCATTTATCAAAAATATACTTCCAAGTAGCTTCATTCATATATTTCTTCTTCTTTGGAGTGTCACAGCCCAAGGTATGAACCTCCAGACTCCTCCACAATTTTCTTTCCATTCAGTTCTGTCTATCGCCGTGACTTTCTAATTTCTTAACATCTATTCTTCTCATGTCATCCTAAAAATCTTCTTTTCATCCTTTTCCTGATCATTCATTTATTTACAAATGAATATTAGGAAATTTTAGATATGGGCTATCATTTTGTAACGCACTGTAAACATACTATGTAAGTACATTGAACATTTCCTATATTACATGTATATCTAAAATTATGTGCATATGCTGTTTTTGAAATAATTTCACCTACCCATACGTAATTGCACTCGTATATTTTAGCAGCTTGGGATAACAGAACTAATATCAAAATTATATAATACACACATACAACCTAAATAGGAAAATGAACTATCCTATTATAAAGTATCCTAAGTATGTGTACGACGTCAATACAATTGTGATAAAAATAAAAAAAGGAAAATTATTATTATAAAACAAATTAAATGAAAAATATATTTAAAATACACACAATGTCGCTATTCATACACATATACATGTATGCATTCACTCGTATTTATGTATATAAAGTATGTATATGTATATTAACTTTGTATAAAAATTCATATGAATGCATGTACATTAAATGATGTATAATTTTGTTCATGTTGCAATACTAAGCTACGAGTATGTAGGTACATACAAACGTACAGGACAGGATACTACATACTACATACTACACATAAATGTATATTATTTAATACTGAATGTAATACTATATTATGTGGATGAATGAATATGTATCTACATACATCTATTGTTTTTATCCGAAAATTTTTTGAAGAATATTTTTGTAAAATTTGTAAAATTTTATGTTTTTGTTTTTAATAAGAAAAGGATTTTCTTTATATGCAAAAACAATATCAAGAATAATGAAAATGATAATGATAAAATTTTCTTTATTCTCTTCAAATTAGAAAAATAAAATAAAATTATAAAATGGCATTTTAAATTTTACGTATAAGAATTGCATCTCTATGCAGTATGCACATGTAGTTACATTATTCGAATTTTCAAAATGAAAATTCAAAAATGAGTAGGTACACACGAAATGTGTGAAATGCTACTCTTACTATGGCATAGTGTATGCTATAGGTATCGTATTAAGTCAATGACCTCTGCTACAAAAGAGTATGCATATATGGAGTAGATAAGAAAGTATAAAATGTTTTTAGTTGATTTTCTGGGTTTTATCATCTACAATATTCGCATTCTATTCATGGAGAAATTCAACTTTTTCCCCACAAAATATAATACGAGTACACATAGACATGATGTGTAGAATACAACTCGTACTATCTCAGCGTATAATGTAATATGTAGTAAATTACCTCTTCTACTACTGAGTATGTAGAAAGGGGGAGAGAAAGTAAGAATAGTCAATTAACTCTACCGCTACTGAGTATTAATAAAGGGGAGGAGCAAGGAAAAGTTGTTGTTAATTGATTTTCCATGTTTTGTTACGTACAATATTTGCATTCTACTACGAGAGAGAAAATCAACTTTTTCTGAAAAATGAAAATACGTGTAGCACATGATGTGCAAAATATACAAAATTTTCAGTACGCAATACAATTAGAAATTTCACTTCAGTTAAGAAACTGAACTGGAATGAGTGCGTAAAGAAGTGAGTGAGTAAAGAAATGTATACTGAGTCAATACGAAATTACTCCGTATGCATCAAGGCTATTGAATAAATGAGGTGTAGAGTCATAACCATAGATTATTATAAGAAAGTTTATAGAAGGATATTTTTGTTTTATTTTCGGAAAACTAAATATACTTACTTTTAATAAAATAATAGAAAACTAATATTCTTGAAGTTTGAAAAGAAAATATATAATAACGTATTTATACAAATATCTACCCACATTCTGTAATTATAAAATGAATGAAAGAAAATGATAATTATGAATATTTTCATTTATAGAGTGTTAAATAAGAACGTCATATGTATACCGATTCGTGTAGTACAGTATAAAGACGAATCTACGTACTAATATACCCACATGGTATGTGTTTTTAATATAAATTCAACAAAGCATATTGCCATATAAACTTGTTTGTACGTAAGTAGGTACATATGTGCACTATACATAATGTGCTTGTAAGTATCAGAACAAAATCAAAATAAAATCAAAATAATATCAAAACAAAAAAATGTTATAAAAATACAAACTTTTATTCCATTTTCAATATGATTTTATTTCTTTCATACATATATTATTCAATCATAATCATAATAATAATAATATAATAATAATATTCATCTCACATATTTGTTTTTATGTGCTTTTATTCGTACTACAATACATATATTACACGATTACACCCACCATACACCATAGACTATACTTATGTGTAGTGAGTATGCTTTTATATAATATAAGTTTTATATATTTCCATACCATGTACATACTACTCGTATATCCATACAAACATATTCTAGTCTATAATACATATGTATGTATGTCCTTGTAAAGTAAAAATATATTTATTTAGGATGGTATTCACCAACATGGATATATCCGTCGGATATATTTTAGCCGTATACAATTTCAGCTTATTCATCAATCTAGATAAAATTTGTTTTCGAACTTCGTTTTCGGGTCGAACATGTGTGTCAAACATGTCAGCTGATTGTATTTTTATATTACAAAATAAAAAACAAGGTTCTGTGATGTGATAATTATATGCAAAGATCATTACAACTACGTTATCTTTATTTGTGCTGTTGCTGTTAATAGCAAGGTTATGTTCGAACGATATTTATAATACCACTCTGAGGTTGTCTTAAAAATATCCGAGTAGTGTTTTATCCAGGTTGATGAATACACTTTATCTCAGTTAAAAGATAATCTATGTTGGTGAATACCAGCCTTAGAATATTTTTATTATACTTTTATTTATGAATATGTTTATCATATCAACAGGAATATAATATATCATGTACGAGTATAGTAAAGTAAGATAAAGGAATCAATAAAAAAATATATATATGTATGTACATACTTATAATATTTTTTAAAGGATATTCTATGTACATATGTTTATCGTATTTAATGCTCTTCTCTCATCATCATTTGATTATACATTCAAATACTGTAAAAAGAAAAACACTGATAAATTATTATTGATACATTATTTATGAATGAAATGAATAGAAAAATAGTCTTTGACAATAAACAAACAGAAGAAAAAAGAACGAGAAAAAAAGTTTATATAGAAAAGGTTGAAAAAGAGGTATAAGCAGATAAAAGGATTTCTTATGTATGTTTATGAAAAGATATAATACAAGTACACATATGATATAGGAAAACTTTATTTTTTTTTTATTTAATATTTCTTAATACATTTTTTCATTTTATTTTCTTTTGACAATTTTATTTTAGTTCGAATTTTCTCTATTTCTCTATACATAAATATAATACTTCAATTTTATGTGTTGTTTTTTAAAAAAGTGCCATTCAATGACAGGTCAAAATTCTTTAAAGTGATGCACAAACACAAATAAAAAGAAAGTTTGATTATGATGTTGTACAAAACATTTTTTTTTATTTTGAAAGTTTCTCCATTGGGACAATTGAAATGGATACAAAACTTACTACATGGTAATACACATAAAATATGTACGATATGTTCACAATGAATTTTTTACTCTCTCGAGTTTTGAGTTTATTTAAATGCTAATATAATTTTTTATTGAGAAATTTATAGCAAATGCGAATATAAATGAAGTTACATACTATTTACCCATTTCACATATAGTTTTTACAGCTCCATAGAGAGAGAGAGAATTGAAAAACAATGAACGAGTATAATTTTTATGTGAAACATCAAAGAATTTATTCAAACTCGTATACCCAGTCACAGTCACTTGAGTATAGTTTATAGTAGAATAATGTACTATATGCAAATGCAACAAGCAACAGTCGTTGCCCCTCCATCTAGGCTTGACCGGACAAACAAAAAAATGGCTTTTGCCGTTGTCACTGCTTATTTGTCACGTTTAGGTAGTAAACCAGACCACTTAAACTTAACTGAGTAGTACAACCTTTACGTTTTCAAGAAGCACTTTCCTGAACAAATTGTGCCTAGTTTTAGTTGAGTTAGGATAATTTCACAAAATTGCAGTCTAAGATTTTATTTCCTACGTCATATAGTGTAAAGTTTTTACAGGAAAAGTTTAAGGATGCACTTAGCTTATGGCCATAATGGACAATAATTGAATAATGCCCCTTTAGAATCTTCGTAATTCTAACGATTTCTTGGCGATTTCCATTTGATGGACCTAGAATATTTATTGTGTGAAAATTGAAGGAAATGTGATAGATCTGCTTTGGCATGAAATCTTATCAAAATTATTGTAAATAAATCTTTTGACAAGTCTCATAATCAATTCATTGACACACAATTTATAATTATGAAAAAAAAATTCAATGCAGATATCACTTTGAATTTAATTTCTTCACATAGACAGAAGATTATGTCACGGTTGAAAAAGAATATTTTTTTTTAACGATAAGCAAATAAGTACATAATATAATATACAGTTTTTCTAAAGCAAACTAAAGTAAGTGTATTTTCTGTCCTTGCGGAAGTTAAAAAATTTAAAATTCATATTCCTCAGATACACACAACATTTTTGTATATTTTTCTCATATTTCTAGTAGAAAAAAAAACATAAACTGAAAATGGGAAAACAAGAACAAACTACAACCATGAATGAGCGTATATGTAAGTACATATGTATATGTATACTCGTAAAATTGTTTGTTAAATATTTTGTTTATTTTTTAACTTTTTCATAAGTAGATATTGTTTCATGTACTTTTTTTGTAATTCTTTCTCGACACTTTAATTTTTTCAACATAGTTTTGCTGCATCATTTATATTCTGGTTCTCAAGGTATTTATGTATGTTTTTACTTTTTCTATACATTCATTCTAAAGTTATCATATAAATAAGTAAATAAATGAATAAATAAATGCATACAAAGTATCCATTTATATTGTAGATTGTTTATGAATGCATTATTATACGAATGATATGCATTTTAAAATCTTATAATTTTAGGATATAAATGCTACAAAATATTGTACATATACAATATTTTATCTTCTGTCATTTGTAGGAAAGTTAGACGAAAGGATAAAGGTATAGTATATAGAACTTTTCTTATCATAACACAAATGAACATTTGCACCTTGCATATTATATATTAAATTTGACACCTGAAGGCAATGAACTTCTTCAAACTGATGCATCACAGACACTTTATTTATTTCTTTGTCTCCATCTCCTGTATTCGTATATTTGTATTTTTATAATTTATTTTTCATTGTTTTTATTATTGTCGTTTCCTTTTGCTATGCCTTGGAACTTTCTTAAGTGATATTATGTGTTTGTATACTGTATATGTTTTCGTGTATTCTCACATACAAATGTATTTACGTATTTTGTTTTATAGATTTTTTTGTATAGTCGTCATCATTGTCAATGGTGACACATTCTATATGCGTATAAAAAATGTACAAGTACATTATGGGATTAGTATATGAATGTAAGTATATACTCTGCTCTTTGTGAAAAAAATAAAATAATTAAAGTACCCTCCGACTATATTTTACAAAGATACAAATGGTGGTACTCTTACACAAAAAGGATTCATACAGAAAAAGAAAATATATGAAACTTAGTCATATACTTAAGTTCTTTCGTCTCAAAAATATTATATGTGTTGGTATAGTAATCTAATACAAGAGAAAACTTTTTACACGTATGCATTTCATGTTTTTTGTTATTATTATTATTATTTTCTTAATGATTTTATCTTCTTTGTTTTGATATGATGTTGTTTTCCTCTACCATGTACATATATATACATACATATAAAAAAGTCTAAATAATTTACACATAAATGCATAACTTGTACATGGCTCACATATGTATGAACATGGATGATGCAAGTAGCTTCTATCATAAACTATATACTCGTATATTCTCTAAAGTCATTTTTAGTTTTGAAAATAATTTTTTGTTTATTTTTTGTTCTCCCCGTTTTGTTAGTAAACTACAAATTGTAATTGAAGAAAAGAAAAGGAACTAGCTAACTAACAAAATACAAACGTAGACGCATATATAGCAGAAACTTAGAAAAATTTTCGCTGATCCATGCATACAAGTAAAGTGGTCGAGAATGAAAAAATATTATGCATCATAATAAAATGTACCACATACGTAGATATTTGTACGTATAAATGTTGTTGATATTATGCACATATTCGCATCTCATATTATCGTCTATGATGCACTATGCAGTTTGTACCGTCGATATATGTACCTTCACGTGAAACTGCATCACCCATTCATACGTCTCTATATAGCCATAATACATAAATATTGGAAGTTCAATAAACTATGGATAAAAAAAAACTTAAATGTACGAGTACGAGTACGATTATGTGCATACAATCGCACAAGTTTTGCTGTTAATTCAAATGAAATGTGTACACTTTTGAAAGAAAATAAAAAAAAAAAACAAATACATCAAAATCGACAGAAGAGAAATAATAATTAATAATAATAATTTTACTCTTGTGTTTCAATATAAACAAATGAGTGTACTCTACTACGAACTACTCTACGAGACGAGAATACAATGAATAACTCTACATCGAAGTTGATTTTTAATTAATACACAATCGGGACATAAAGTACGTAAGTACGTACAAGTATACATATATGTACATATGTATAAACAAACACGTCCAGGAAAATATTTAAAAGTGTTTTGTTTTATATTTCCTCTCTATTTTGTTTCAAATTATTTTGAATGCAAAATTTTCATAAAAGTAAAAAGTACAAGTTTACGTAAATCAATTTTTATTTTTTTTAATATAAAAATAGAAAAAACAAAGGATAAAAGTTTTACACACTTTGATTTTTTTATGTGCATCATGTACTCAAAAACTCAAATAATTGTACGGAAGACCGTGTGACATGATACTGTTGATATAATATGATACTATTTTGTTGTAAATCATTATTACTTTTACTATACTTTTAATCATTTTCTGATGATACTCTTAAAAGTTTTCAAATTACTTAAGTTTTCAATATTTTCAACATTTGATACTTTTTTTTTCATAGTAAACACACAAAAAATAAACAAGGATATGAACGAAACAATGACACATAGTGCCCTGTGAATGTGTTTAACTTTTAAAAAATTAATATTGAAAATTGATAAAATTTCACCACAAAATGCAATTGATGGTGATTCTTCTTCTTCGTCTTTTTCATTCTTAACCTTTAACCATCTCTTTCCTAGATCGGCTACTACACTTTATATGTATATCGTTTACACAGATTTATGTCTTTTATAAAAATACATTACAGATGAGTTAATGGATATTGTTTTGTTCCAGATTCCCAATCGACACAAATACGGTAACCTCACTTTTGAGACTGAGAAGCTATCTTTAATTCTATTAAGTTTATCCGTCACATGTTCTAATACACAAACTTGCCTTTCCTTTGGACAGATTAATGGTGTTTTATTATCGACAATCACCTGTGTATGGTTTCCTTTTCTCTCCCAATTAACGTCTAATCTACCCACCAAAGAAATTGGTCATCAAAATTTTGAATTAAGTTCCACAGAGGTTCACCACATACGTATGGGAACATAAAATGGAATAGAGGAATACTAAATGACAGTTAAATCTTCAGTAATGAAATGTTAAACGTTAAGGAACTTTTAAAATACTGGTAAGTAAATTATTGAAAAATGAACACTGAATTACAAATTACATAAAATTGAACAAAAAAACTTTTCAAATGTCATTTAATTTTATAATGACAATAAAAATATTCAATAATTAAAACCATTTTTTCCTTATATGTAGATAAGTCAAGGATATTAAAGTTTTCAATGTTAATCACATAAACAGCAGAAAAAAAAGGAATTAAAAAATAAAAATGAGAACAAAATAAAAACAAAAATGAAAATCACTTACTTGCAAGTACCACCATTTTCGCATACATTTACTTCTGGATCATCACAAAGTGGTCCATTTCCGCAATCGATACCATTATACCCAGGAAAACACGAACAAAAATACGATCTGTAAGACATAGAAATACAGAATATTATTAGAAAATGTTAAAGAAAATATGCATTTCAATTTTATAAAAATAATTAAATGAAAGAAGGACAAAGAAGGAAAATATTGATTTTTATCTAAACAAATTAATTAACAGTTCAAGTTTAGATTCAAGTGCTTCAAGTGCATCATAAAATTTATGAAAAAGAGTTCCCTTTAAGTTCTTAATGCTATAGAGAATGAAGTGAAATAAAATTTATGAATTGTTCAATCCAAGGTTTATTGAAGAATTCGATGATTTTAAAACGAAAAAATCCAAGAGAAAGGAATTAACAAATGATTCATAAAATATTTATTTGATTCGCATCAAATTAAATTGAATTATTTGTGCATATCTCAATAAAATTCATTTTCATTGCCTATACCTTTTGGTATGGACATAATGTATCCTTATAATTTAATTTGGCAAATGAATTATTTTTATCGTTCCGCAATTACTGTTACCAAATAAATAAAATAAAATAAAATAAAAATTAACTAACCTCTATACTACATATACCAATATTATTACATTACGTGTATTATACACACTATAAGAACTAAGAACATTAACCAAAAAAAAAAACAAACTCTTGTGTAAAAATAAGGATAAAGAAAAGTATTCGTTTCATTTTCATTCTTTTTTATTTATTTTCATTTTTAAATCTTATTCAACCGTTCAACCTATAATAGAACGTATATCACTTTAAACCTTTTTAAAAGGAAAGGAAATTTAACAATTTAGAATTTACCAATTTATATTGTATATTTTTGTATTTTCTATTTCTATTTTTTTTTTATGTTTCCTTCTCCTTTAAAAATTTATTTTTATGTTCTTCGTGTTTTTTTTTTGATATTTTTATTTTTCATCAAGCAGCAATAATTCCTATTATATGGTTTAACTGTCGTATATACATATTGTTGTATGTGCTATCGTAAATTTATCACTCTATTTATATCAGAGATTTATGTGTGTACATTATGTAATATATACACTAATATGTAATATGTAATATACAATGTAAAGAAAACCAGGTAAATTAAAAAAGGATATACAGCCCATTAACTTCTATAACAGAAGAAGAAAAATAACAAAGCATTGACTTTTCTTACTATACATATATGCAAAAATGATGAATATAATGTAATACAGGACGTTGTCAATGAATTTGTTCAGACATATCAGTTCAATTTTCAAATTTATACAATCAGTGAATTTTAGAGTTTTACAGAGAATCCTTAGTGATAGTCTTAGTGATAATCTTAGTGATCCTTTACAGTGACTTAGTGGATAGAGTGATGTTTGATTTCTAGGAGAATTGGAACTTTATTGTCAACCTTCTCATAAAAGAGAATTATTTCCATTACTTTGCTACCTCCAACAAGCAAGACGGAGATATGCAACACCATCAGGACAAGAGCGTTAATCTGTGCTGATTGGAAAACAGCAATGAAGAAAGAGAAGAATACTTTGCTGATTCCAAGTTCATTGAACTTTAACTTTATGGTAAATACTAATCGAATTTACTTACTGTCTACAAACCTCTTAGGTCTCATATCTCGACATTGAGTCTGTTCCAGTAGTAGAGCCCAGATTAGATTGTCGCTTCAATAGAAGAGGGAAATTATGATGCCATATTCCAAATCCAATTCCCAACAACAGCAAAAAAACCAATTTTGGATTATTTAGTTTGTCCGGACGAAATATTCGTTAGTCATGGACTGTGTGAACAGAAATCGTTCAAACTCATTTAAAAAAGGTGAATGAATTAAGACGAGCATTACAACAGAGAGAGAGAGAGAAAGAGGGAAAAAAAAAAACAAATTGTGTTTTTTGTAATGTCGTTATTATTCTTACATTATACATAAATCCTTATAGCTAAGACGAATAATAAGAAAAGAAACAACAATAAAAGAGCACAACACAAAATTATGTATAAAAATAATTTTTCTCTTTTAACCCGTTTTGTTATCCTTTTGTTTTTTCATTTATTTTTATTTTTATTTATTTATTTTTTTTTATTTTATTTTTATTATAACAACGTTTACTCTTTACTTTTTCATTTTATGAACGAAAAGAAAAAAAAAATTGAAAATTTATCAAAAGCGTCTTTGAAAATGAGCATGAAGGAAGAAAAGAAAATCTTATTCTGCTGTACTTTATTTTTATTGTTTTTTTTTTCGTATAGTTTTTCTTTTCATTTTCTCGATGCTTTTCCAGTCATTTCCCTTTTCGAAATTAATAAACAAAAAAAAACCGTTCTCCAAAATCACCAAAAAGAAAATTTACTTTTATTTCGTATAGTCATTTGATACGTGAAATTTTTTTTTATAAAATTTTTTCGCTATTTTGATTTTTTGTTTCTATATTTATCCTTTTTTTTTGTCAATTTAAAAGAGCTATAAATAATCAAATTTTTTCATATAGATTAAAGATTTACACTGCTTTCGATATAATTTGTCACGGTTTTTTAAGATTTAATCATTTTAAAAATATCATTTTGACGTAATTATCTGGTTTCTGGTTTCTGTGTCTAGGGATGATGTTTACATTGTTGGACGTTTCATTGTGAATGTCAAAGAAGTGAATGTTTGAGAGATTGGGGAGAGATAGAAATTCGAAATTATTGGATTGTGCAGGTGGAATGTGAAGTTGTTGTGAAGCAAACAATGAGCATAATCGAATGGTAAGAAGAGAGTCGAAAGAATCTACATCTCCGGTGATGTGTTGTTCTAGGAAAGAATATTCGTAAGTAAGTTTAACGTGAGCAATTGAAAAGCGAAAGCTGCTGATAGAGTAGTCTATACACTTAGAGAAGTTACAGGAGTAACTTTGGAGCAGGTCAAAATCTAGTCCTGCCTGATCACAGTTGGACAGCTGTATATGATTATTTTTTGAGAAAATTTTACCTAATTATTGATTAACTTTCAAATAATTTTTTAATCAGAAATTCTATGAAGAATATTATCCTTTCCTTTATTTTGATTATTTTGATTTCAGTACCATAGCATCTGTTACATTAAATATGTATTATGCGTCTGTCCAGTAAAAAGTTATCAAAGTTAAATTTAAAATTAATCATTAGACCAGATAAAGAACTTTGTCAATTTATTGTTACTAATAATTAAAAGTTTTTACATGTTTTACACAGACACACTCTTCGTTTCTTTAGGAAAATATTAATGTCCACTAATAAAAAAGGCGACAAAAAAAACTTAGAAAAAATCGAGAAAAATCTATTGAAATCAAAGTGAAAATAGCAAAAAATAAGTAAAAAGAAGATAACATCATCATCGTCATATCGTCCTGCAGAAGGTAAATTAATCTTCGGGCAGTTATTAATAACTGCCATAATATCTTTCACAAATTTGATTGAAAGTTTTTAACAAAATACAAACACACATACACATACAAATAATTAATGTAAACTTTCAGTAAAAAATACAAGTACAATTTTTTTTTTGTATTATTACAACTTCCAACTTAAAATGCAGAGAGAAAATTATTCTATGACCGCATTGAATTGATTTGTTTTTGTTCTTTCGTTTCTCTTTTCTAACTTTATGTATTTTTTTTTTCATTCTTTTTCTATTCTATACTGTGTTTACAACCTTTTTTCATCTTTATCATTATCATCTTCTTCTTCTAATTCTTCTTCATATTTTTCTGTTTCATAAATTTCGATTTTTGATTTAATATCGTTAAATTACAAGAAATCAAACAAACAAAAAAATACTATGAAATCTCAAAGTAAAAAAACGGAAGAAAAAAAAAAACACAGAACAAAAAACTTTTTTAATAATGAAAAATTCGATTTAACTGTATGTAGTATACAAATGGAACTCAAAAGAATAAAAAGTTTTTTGATTTTTCATTTTGGTTGTATTTTCATATAACTAAAAACAACATAATATGAATTTTAAGGCTGTATTCACATAAAGAAAATCGAATATTCTTTAGAGTCTAACAACTGATCTGATTTACACTGTAACACATTAGACAGACGGTATAGCCAATCAATGATCATTATTCTTCTTTCCAGTTTTAATTCGTGTAAGTGATACATGATAATTCAAAATCCCCGTTTTTCACCACTGGAATATTTCCAAATCATCATCACAATTTGCCGTTGAACAAACTTCCTGAAATTTTGTTCGAACTTAATTAAATGAAGTTAGAATGAAAATTTAAAAATTGTCATTTTTGATTTCGATAGAAAAAATATTTTTCATTTATTTTTCTTATACTATTGACACACTGCAGAGATAAACCATGTTTATCTCAAATGGCTTATCGATAACCTGGCTTGGGTGACAAACTTAAATTGAGGTGAACTAGTTTATGTATTGATACGACACCTGTCAAGATAAATTCAAACACTAATTCTTTTTCATCTAGTCAGCATGTTAGCTGAAATTTGGTTTGACAGTTTGTTTAAATATAATAAAAAAAAAAAATAACACAAACGTCAAAGATGACTGAGTTCGAACTTGGTTAACAAGATAATTGAGTTCTAGAAACTTGGTTAACCTAACCGAGTTCTGAAAGTCGGTTATCGCAAAGATAAACCAGAAAACTGAGATAAGCATGGTTTATATCTGTAGTGTATCAATAGTATTACAGATTCCTAGATTTGATCAGCTGATTTTCACCATTGACACACTGACTGTCATTAAGACGGTAATAAGGAATACAAATCGTAATTTCGTTATGACACATTATAATCTGATGGTTTAGAGTGAAGAACAGTGCTTAATGGTGACATTTACCAAAGGAGGCAAAACCTCTATTTTGTAGAAAAAGAAGGAGAATTACATTACAGTCATTATTATGATTATCGTGTGTCAGTGCTGGATATTAATCAATAATAGTCTGAATGTGGCCTAATAAAACATTGGAAAAAAAATTATGAATTATAAGTAGTACAATATATAAGGACATATGTAAATACAGGATATACCTATCATCAGAACGGTATCGTATAGGTATAGAATTCTGATTTATGTACATAATTACAATTTATAATCAAACGAAATAATTCAAATAAGAAAGTTTGTTAATTATGAATCATTTTTTGATTTTAATAATAATCAAATGATTTTAATATTTACGTTTTCTTTTTTTTTTTTTGAATTATATTTTTTTTTTTTTGTTCAATTTCATTCAATCTACTATTTATTTTATTTGTAAACTTTATTTCTAGAATTTTAAATAAAACGACAAAAAGTTTTTTCAACAATATAATGAACATACACTCTGTATAATATTCGTATACTTGTATATGCATATGTGCTTATAAATGTTAAATATTTAATTTATGTGTTTGTGTATCGACTTAAAGGTAAATAACTTTACAAAAACAAAAACAAAAAAAATTTTTTCTCTTCATACTCTTAAAAAACAAAAAAAAAACAAGAAAACAAAACAAAACTTTTATTTAAATAATTATTATTATTTTATGTAATATTGCATTTGTGTATATTATGAAGTATTTTTTTGTTTTTTTTTTTTTTTTTGTTTTTTATGAAAAATTAACAACTTTTGACAATCAAAATTTATTATTTGACACAGAATTCTAGAGAGAACTTGTTAACTACTATACGATTATACGAGCACCGAATTGAATTTTTTAAAAATTATTTTTTATTATTTTATTAATAATTTAAAACTGAATCTACTTAGTTATTTACTTTAGTTATATTAAAGTTTGTTTGTTTGTTTTCTTCTTCTTCTTCTTCTTTCTGGTTTTATATTTTGTTGAAGAGAAAAAAAAAATTATTTTTGTTTGTTTTAGTTTTGAAATTTAAATATAATGTAGTATGTAAATAAAAGTCATGAATTGAAAAATTGAAAAATATTAGAGAAAAAATCAACATTAAAAATGAACCACTTCAAAAAAATTTTAAAAATAAAATTTGAAATATGAGAGAAGAAAAGTAAGGAGAAGGAAAGTTTTTTTTTTTTTATAGAGATGAAAATAATGTCAAAAACTAACCTAAAATCTTATACTTAATTTAAAGTCAAAAAATATTATTTTACAAAAATAAAGTCATGTTAAATGGTTAAAAAAAAAAAACAAAGTAGAATAAATGTTTTTTAATTAAAAATTATTCATTATTCTGTTATAATTTTGATATTTTACGAAACTTTTATAAATACAATCTGCAATCGAATGAACTCGAAAGAGTATTATGTATATTGTAGAGATTGTATACTTGTATGTATCTCAATAGTAGTTCGTATAATGTTCGTAGTAAGTAATCTATACTCTTGAATTTTCATATTATAATTGTCTAATTAAATTCTCAACAAATTGAAAATCTTTTAATTGAATTATAACTATGTGTGTGTGTGTGTATGTACGAGTATCAATAAACCAAAAGACTATACCAATTACCAACACAACTTAATTCAACTCTATATATACTTTATATACAAAAAAATTTCAAATTGAAAATACGATGATTTTGCTTAATTTAATATAATCGAGGACAACAAAATTTTGAATGTATGTGCACTACTAATTTCACATGTACATCCTTACTTATATAGATAAAACTATACCTACACCTATACTCGTATTTATATGTAATTGATTATAATTGATTTATAGATTAGATTTTTTTTTCTCTCTACATTATTGTTATGGTTTAGAGAATCGAGAACGCATTCCATTCCATTTAGTTCGTATACATAAAATGCATATACTAGCACTTACATATACTCGTACTTTGAAAACAATAACAACAACAAAAAATAAAAATAAAAATGAAATTACGATTAGTATCACGTAACTTCTTAATTAAAATTTAATCAATATGTATTTTTTTTTTCTTCGTATTTGTAATAAGATAAAAATGAACGTAAAAATGTTGTGGTTATACACCTATATACAGCTATTATTCTTTGGTATTTAAAGAATAAAGTATCACGTATCATAAAGTCATTCGTATATACGTTATGTATTTTATGTTGTGTCTAAGTGATGTTTGACAAAAATTTAAGTTCATTAATCCAGTATGAATTTATTTCTATTCTTTATATTTTTCAAAAAAAAAAGAAAAAGGAATAATTTAAGAACATCCCGCAACATAATTTACTTAATTATTGTGTGTATATAGAAAAGCAATTAATGGAATTCAAAACATTTTAACAATTAGACAACCACAATGATTCAGTGAGTAACCGCTGGAATAATGTATAGATTTAGCCTGAATCAGAACTGCTGTATAGTGGAGTGGTTTTTACAAAGCTCTATTTTATCATGTACTTGAACCTACAGTTTATTATAGGAGGCTACTTGAGGCTGCACTCACTGCAGAGACAACTAAAAACAATCTTGTAGGACTTGTACTGATAATGTTTTAAAAATGATCTGATAAAAATTGATATACCCACCAAGATTATCTTTTATCTGAGATAAAGTGTATTCATCAACCTGGATAAAACACTACTCGGATATTTTTAAGACAACCTCAGAGTGGTATTATAAATATCGTTCGCGAACATAACCTTGTTATTAACAGCAACAGCACAAATAAAGATAATGTAGTTGTACTGTATTATCATCTTTGCATATAATTATCACATCACAGAACCTCTTTTTCATTTTATAATATAAAAATACAATCCGCTGATGTGTTTGACACACATGTTCGACCCGAAAACGAAGTTCGAAAACAAATTTTATCTACATTGATGAATAAGCTGAAATTGTATCCGGCTAAAATATATCCGACGGATATATCAATGTTGGTGAATACCACCCTGAATGTCTGAATGTTGTTAAGTAGACGAGAAGTATAGAATTTTTAAGCTCTTTTTCTCAGAAAAGCTCATGTTCATAATATTATTATTATTTCTTTACAAAAAAAAAATTATTTACTTAGAAAAAAAAATGAAACATTTATTTTTTCCTATGAATTTTATTTAATTTCAATTTTTTCTTCCTTAATATTCGAATTTCATTTCAGCGTAGGCAATGAATCGTAGAAAATGTAAAAGAAAATAATATTATTACATACATTAGGATACATACATGTATACTCATACATACATCGCACATATATATAAAATTTTGTTGTATTCGTATCTTATTTAATAAATAAAAGATTTAGTGATATTAATAACACATAATACAGAATCAGAAAATATTTTCAGAGCAATCACACTTTTTATATACAGCCACTTAAACAATTTTATTCACATATATCGCGTATGTATTTTTTTTTTTTTTTTTTCTAAAAGTATACCACCAATTATAAACAAGGATATACGGGTAAATTACATACAGTCATACAAGAATGATACCCAGTTACGAGAATGTGTAGAATACGAGATACGAGGCATATAGTATGAATGAATTTTTGTTCATTTATTTTTTTTTTTCTTGTGTGTGTTTTTTTTTTTTTTTTTGATACATACAACGTGTATTGAATAAGAAATTAATTGTATAGGTGGATTAAAGGACATGTAAGCTGCTTATAAAGTGTTGCGATAGTATATACATATATGTATATATCGTTGTATATAAATACAAATAATAAATTTACAATCTGTATTATATACACAAAATGAACATATTACTACATACAAATACGATTGTGTACATATAGTCGTCTATCCATAAAAATAACAAAAATATGAAGAAGAAAATGATACAAAATTCTAACAAAAAATCTAAAACACAAATAATATTATAAAAAACAAAAATGTAAAAAAACAAAATATATACTTCTATATAAATAAACCAAATTTAATATACGTTCCATAAAAGAGAAATTATGTTCCTATAATAGGATTCTTAAATAAAGCCTCTAAATTGTCTATAATATAAGTTCTTTCGTACACATATATACATGCAATACATAGATACTCTTATGTATCGACACGAATACGAGTATAGCATAGCAAATATACGAATAATACTATATACAGAATACAACACAAGTTTGTACTGTACATATTTTTTTTATTTATCATCACATAAACTAGGAAATAGATATATAGCTAAATACGAGTACATTTAAATTTAGTCTTAGGACGTATACAGATTTTCATCTGCTTATATTTTATTACTGACTTATTACACATAAATAAATACACAAACACACATGCATTGTATATTATGTATACAGACTTATTAAGACTAAATTACATGTATACATATTATACGTAGACACATACAGGATACATACATTTATACATTTTTTATCGAATACGCATTTTTATCATTAAATTCTTAGCTATATATTTTTTTTTTTCATTTGTTTCTAAGAGTGTTTTTTTTTCTGTTATGTATTATTTTTTTTTCATTCGTATTGACTTTTATTTTTACGAGTATAGAGCTACTATATTTAATAAAACTAACAAAATATATTGAATCGTGTCGCGTGTACAAACAATAAATCTTTCAAGCATATAGATGACTCGTAAATATAAGATTGAAACGAGAATTATTATACGAGTATATAAAAATACAAATATAGATACTTACACACACTCGTACACACTTTCATTTATATATTTATACAAAAAAAAAAAAACAAAAAAAAATTTGGTGTACATCGTATTATATCCTTCCATTATACGATGAGTACATTATACAAGTACTATAGAGAGATACAAAGCATTTCATTCAATATTTGAAATGGTCCCAAATGTATAGTTAAAAAATTACAAAATACACACACACACACACACACACTTACGCAGGGTTCTAACCTGTACTCGTAAAATGAAAAAATAAAGATGAAAATGAAAATAACCAGAAAAAAGAAACACAAGAAAATTAAAAGTGAAAATCATATTTTTAGCATACATTTTTCCTTAATATAATGATATTCTGTCGTTAAAATGGCATACAACCATGATACAATCGGGTATTCATTAACTTGAGTATTTCATATTTCATCGTCTAATTCGTATTTGTCGTCAGTAATAGTGCTCACCGTTACAGATCTATTAATCACATATAGGATATCTATCACATAATTTTAAATATTTTTAGAAATCCACTAGCCATTGCACGAAAATTAAGTGCCCCCTGTCCCTTATTGTAATTTAAAACACCAAATTCCATCCCCCAATCCCGAATCCCTATTTCAATTTTACGATTTCGTATAAGCATTTCATGATATCTCGAATTTAATTACAAAATATGAAGTTTATCATGTTTATGAAGAATACAAAAATTACATTCATTAAAGTGTATCCTTTAATTGAACACCCTCCTGTAATATTTTTCAAAAAATTTTTTAGATCACGTATACTTTTTCGTGTAAAATACCAAAGAAAAAATTCTTATGTACATATATTTAAAAATATAAATAAATATGAGCTAAAAATTATATCAGTAATACGATTATGCCTTTGAATTTTCATCCTTTTTCATAAATTTTACACAAAATAATGTACTACAAATTTTTGAAAAAAAAGGAGAAAGAAAAAGAAAAATTTTTTTACTGCATAAAATATCATTTTATTTTTGTATTTTTTTTTGCTTTAGCCTGTAGAAAAGAATTTCGAAAATCATGAAAGAATGAAAACTATCATAACCGAATTATTTGTGTTACTGTACTACATATTTTAGCTATGTACGTATGTACATCGTTTAGAGTACATTTTGATTCGATTGTGAACTAACATACACTGTGCAAAACATTATGGCCAATAAGTACAATCATTTTTGTTATAATTTATAGCTTAAAAAAGGAAAATTTTCATTTAAAGATTTCATTTAATTTTAATCCTTGTAAAAAGATCAAATTTCACTCAATGGCTGATATTTGAAATGAATTGAAACAAATAAATAAAATTTTAAATGAAAACAAATTCTTGGGAATAAAATTTCAAAAATGATTATAAGATCTTTACGAAAGTTCTAATCGGAAATTCGAAAATAATTGGAAACTTATTTCAATTTTACCTACAAGATGATAAGAAAATCTTCGTTAACAAGAGTGTTAGAGATCTACCGTATCCCTAAGTTCTAAAAGGATTATTTTCAATTTTCCATGTTCAGATATCTTACTTTCCCAGTGTCTTATATCTTCTACGACATCATCTAGATACGCCCTAATATTTACGAGATGTCACCACTTCTTGAAATGCAAATTACTTCACTGAGTATCTGTTTTCAAATGTTATCGCATGTGTATGCTCAATTCATTTTAGTTTGCTGTGTTCTTTAAAGTCGGACAATTTATATAGCTATCGTCAAAAATTTGATAAACAATCCCATATGAGTACACCTTAACCTCTAAATCTTATTTTCACATATACTGGACCATAAATTTGTAACTGTTTTCTTTCCTTTAAAAAATATAATTTAATGTTTCTTCGTCTTTCCTTGTTAGCGTCCGTGTTTCTGATACATTATGCTGCTATCTTTACAAAATAGATGAGTAATCTGTAGTCTTAGCAACTGCCTTAGAGCAACAATCAATAATTCATCCAAATATTTGAACTATTTAAAATACTGAAATATCCAGAAAATTGAAATCATCTATACATATACAATCATTTTTGTTGGATAGTGTATTATTTATTTACACAGGAATTCATGTATAAAAAAATTTCTTCGAATTATAAAAATCTTCTCTTGAATTTAAATTCCTGGAATGTATTTACATAATATTTTGTACTCTTGTACTTCTTATACTTTATATACACGGCTTCTATACAAATTTCAAATTTTTTTATAAAAAATCAAAAAAAATATTTTCACATTCATAAATATTCAAAACTATAAAACCAAAAAAAAAAAAAAAAATAAAAATCTGTATATAAGTATTTTCTTTCGTTTCTTCAATTTGTTTTATATTTTCCACAAGAACATCTTTACAAGAACTTGTTACAATTTCAAATGGCATTTCAAGAGATAATACTATTTTTTTTTATTTTTTATATTTTTTTTTTGAGGAAGAAGAAAAAATGACAAAAATGATGTTAAACTACATACATTAAATTGGTATGTAAAGATGTTCGAATGAAAGCATAAGTAAGTAAGTATACATTTATGTACATATTCGTATGTGAATAAGAGATACCGTATAAAAAGTTTACAAATTTTCCAGTTATTCAAATAAAGTTTTCAAGTGATATAAAATACATGAATGTGAATATAATCTGACTGAATGATACACCTATAAAGGACATGTATAGAATAGTTTAGATGTACAATATACCAAAGAATAAATAATAATCATTGCACTTGTAGTACATCATATCAAAAGATGGTAACCTATAAACATTGCATTTTGAGTGCATATTTTCTTTTATTTTTCTTTTTACATTTTTATTTCATGTTTTTCATATTTTCTTCTAAATAAGTATAGTTACGAATACAGTATAAAAGATATGCCTTCTGCCTCGTATATGGATATCATCAGTGCCGGTTTTATTCTGTTGGGCGACCGGTGCATTTCTAAACTTTTTGCCTGTAGATTGAAACTTTTCTATATATGTATTTTGGTATTTTAAAATTTAATTTGACATTTTTATTGTAACAGCACAAAATTCCAAATCTCTGTTGTTTTTCATTTTTAGCATGCAGTATATATTTTCTATTTCTTTCTCTTTAATATACTCTTTCTACTTCTCAAATACACAAGAGTTCAGTGACCATGTTTGTTTACCAATGAAAATAAATTTTCGTACCATTTGCTCTTCTAATTCACGCGACAATAAATTTTTCAAAAAATTTCAGTATTATTATTAATTTTTGTAAAGTACCAGGCGCTAATGGTTTGCGGCAAGTAAATTCTTTCAAAAATTTTCCAAAAATTCATACAGATTTTTAAAATATGATGTTGGAGATTATTTTTTGGATTTAAATTCGGATGAACCGAATGATCTTTGATCATATCTCGAAAACCGTTAGTCGTAGCGAGTTGAAATCATTTTCCCCGGAAAGAGTGTCCCGAAATCTCCTAAAATCGACTGTCAGATTGGTAAAAATTCAAAATTAAACAACCATGTGATTAGAAATTTATTGATTGGAAAAATTGCCTCTGAATTAAATTAAAAATACGCAATATAAATCTTAAATTAATTTTTTTTTTTTTTTAAATAGGACATTCTCCTTTTTTTGCTTTATTGTTAAAAATAAAAAAATAAATAATAATAATAGTCGTGTATTTCTTATTTTTCACACACACCCACAGTCACAAAAATTGCACCACCCATAAGATATGAAATTAAAAGAGTCTGTTCTGTGGGCTTCTATATTGCCCATATCGATCAATGGCCTACTGAATTTTTGCCCTCGAAACTATTCGGTCTCTGGTTTGCAATCTCCAATTTCTAATACACAGCAAATTGACAGTATAAGTCAAATGATATTGACAATTTGATATTGAATTATCTACTTCTCAAGTACATGGTAGCAAAAAAATCTTAGAGAAAATTAGACTATGAAAAGAAATAGAGGGTCTGGATTGACGAGAATGCGTCGATCAATATCTTATGAGGCTGGCTTTTAAAAAACGCTTCAAAATAACAGCAAAATTCAAGATGGAATTAGAAGAATTAATATTCCAAGAATAAGTGTCGAAAAGATTAAACGAAGTTTGAAGGTCGAGGAAGGATCACATCTTCACTTTACATCTCAAATGATTTCATGCATACTGAAAGAAGGCATGAGGTGATACACATTTTGTGACCGCCGATTTAAATAAATTCAATTAACAATAAATTTTTTTTTTGCCACATATACAAGCGCATAAATGTACATGAAATAAATCTTAGTCCTTTGTAATACATTTTAAATACATTATAATGTAGTGTACTCATAAGAGTACATACTGGTATATCATAAATATTATAATCGACAATATATTTTTATAACTTTCAAATTCATATTTAACTTATTTTTTTTTCCCAAATTCTTTTAAAGTTCAGTTTATTTTTTCTTCTTCAGATCCTTTTTATTTTCGAAAAAAAAAATCTATAACACTATCATATTATTAAATATATTGTCGTCATTCATTCTTAAATTTTTTTTTTCGTCCTTTTTCCTTTTTGTATTATTTGTAGAATTTTTTGTATTTTTTGAATACATAACGCAATAATTGAATCTGCATTATGAAACTCATAAATTTACTAAAATGCATATCGCACATATAGAGAGAATTTTACAAGCGTAAAGTAATATTTATAGTTATACTCGTATACATTCGTACATACGAGTATGTATGTGAATCACAACGGAATTATATGTAAATTTCACAGACTCTTTCACAAACAAAATTTATTATATCTAATGGAATTCTTATATACGCGACAACATACATACATAACATACACACATGCAGATTTACATAAATGAGATTACATTTTTTTACATTTATATCGTATATGTATAAATTTAAAGAATTTCTTTTTTTACTGTCGATATTTTTTTGTTATTATCCTGCTTATTTTATACAAATACGCTTCTACACTTTTGCGTATACATAAGTACATATGTATTTTCATTCTTGTATTAAATGCAAACGAATAAAAATCGAAGGAAAAGTAAAATTAAATTATAAATAAGTTAAATTCTTTGGTTGGTTCATGAAAATAGCATAGCATGATACAATAAAAAAATAAAATAAAATAAAAAGACAAACATCCAAAAAAGAAATTGTCCAATTTTCTATGACACAATATGTAAACGTGGCATTTATTCCTAATAAATTCTAAAATATGTGACAGAAATCAACGATAATATATTCGCAATTATTTTTATCCTTATATTTGACAATAATTATTGAATTGCCATTAATATCAAGAATTTATTGGCGTTTTAACTAAGTTGGTATATGACATTTTAGATTACTTGTTTTTTTTTTGTGGTTCTTTTCTAAATGTTTTTAAAATGTTTCAAAAAGTCTTGAGAAAATTTTGTTTCAAAAAACTTTAACTTCAATTCAACTCAATTTTTGAAACCATCGTGGACGATATACAAGGGGAAAATACGTCCATTACAGAGACAGCCCTGGATAGCAAAAATGTCGAAAACACTTACTCCAGTTCCAGTCCTACTCAAGTAACAAAATCGATTCAAAATAGGAGAAGAATTACTGCCTGTTAAAAGTTGAAAATAAAATTAATAATTAATGCTGCCACCTAGCAAGGAATTAAATAGCCTACTAACTTTATACACAATTTTTCATGTATCTTATTTAACGACATCTATCTTTAATTCAAAAAATTCAACAATCAGGCAAAAATCAATATCTCCATCCATCTACATCTGCAATATTTTGTAATGTTTTAAAATTAATTCAGAGTTGATTTCTAACAACTCAACACCTAACTATTAATTTCACCTTCCAATCCATGTATGGATTCACCTTCCCTAATGATAATTTGCAATTATTCCCAATAGAATTGGAAGCCAATATTCAATTTGATTTCAACAATTCTTTTATTTCTCAATTTTACTATATTCTTTTGTAATATTCTTTTTTATTGATTAGTATTTTAATTTTTTTTTTTCCATTATCATTGTCGTTTTCAATTTGAAAAAAAAAAAAATTACAATTTACAATTTGCATTCATTCATTCGATGATGCATCATTTTGATGTTTATGTTCATTATAATATGCACTCATTCCCAGTTCCTTTATATCCCATAATGGTGAAAAAAATTTATCGATATATGAATGCATTTTTATCCTTTTCATTCCTTTTTTTTTCTTCATTTATTTATTTGTTTTTTTTTTTTTCATTTTACGAGCGTATTGAATAAATTGAAATTGAAAAGTTCATTCATGCTATACCCATATTTTGTTTTTTACTTACCGTCCTTATTTATTCGTATTGATATTACTGTTATTATTTAAAGTAAAGTTATTTTTTTCTTTTTTATGTATTTTTGAAGCAGTTAAATTTTATGTCCGATTTTTTATCCTTTTTTTTTAAACAAAAAAAAAAATTTTTTTTCAAATACAAACAGATTGGTATATACAAGTACTCATGTATGCTTACGATTATGATGCAAGATATAAAAAATAATAATATTCATAAGCATACATGCATTTTATACAAAATTGATATGAACTTGTCTGTGTAGGTTACATACATACATGTATTGTAAGTATATGAGAATGTATAAGGATGAAAATTATATGCACACTGTGCCACATAAATGAAAACTACTCTTCCATAAAATATCATGAAAGTATATAGAATAGGAAATTAGATCAAGGACTACATGCAATAAATCCATGTTATGTATGTCAGTATGTCAGGCATCATGATATGCAATAACATTGGAACTCTTCCCTCTCTTTATGATGAGAGAAATAATGCCGGTCGTATTTTGACTATACTTTTACTCATATGCATTATCTTTTCTCATTTTTCCAATGGCACTACATTGACATCCCCAAGCGCTTCATTTCAATTTACATACTCTTTTCATTGTATTGCTGATTTTTATCTTCTTATCCGACACATATTTATCGGATATTAGGAAAGATATTTGATCAGATACACCGAGGAGATGGTTAAGGAGATCTTGACATAATCTTACCATGAAATGCTGAACATTAAGATTGGAAATGTTATGAAGCTAATCGATGATAGCCTCGTAAAGAAACTAATATTCGGAAAGAGGAAGATCCCAATAAAGATGTACCTACAAAGTTGAATATAAGAAACTCGAAAGTAAAAAAAAGAACAAAAATCTTATTGGAAGTCAAATCTCGCTGAGGACTGCATTAACTACAAATCTTCTAAACAAGTAATGCAATGATTTTTAATAGTTCGTTGACAGATGTGCTGATTGTAAACAGTATATGTTGTAGATGGAATATCGTTAAGATATTTTAAGATAAATTTTATAATAGAATTACATTTCCTCTCCAGATTTTCACACTTTAAAAATTTCCAAAAAAAAAAGAAAATATAATAAATTATGTGAAAAAAATGTTCAGATCATCACCAGATATTTTCAATCAATCAATTGTCGCACAGTGTTTATTTGTAACGAATGATATAACAATCATCTGTATTTAAAAAAATAAAAATAAAACAGCATTATTTTTTTTATAAATTTCTATATTAGCTATAACTTAATACGACTTCATTCATATTGTTATTATTATGTGCTCTGATGCTCTTCTGTGTGACATATGTGCATCTACATATTGCCATTTAAACAATTCATTCAATCACAAATATTTTCGTTCATATATATCCTTGTATATATACATAGACATGTGCGTGTATAGTTAAATGGATATTTATGATGAATTTTAAAATTTCAATAAAACCTTACAACATACACATATTATACTAATCAAACAAAGTTCTCGTACATGTACAATACGAACGTTTACCTTGATGCACACAACATATTTTTCAATATTTTCTATATCTCAATCATTTTTTTTGTAATTTTATTTTAATTTTAGTTATACTTTTATTTACTTACTATTTTTCTTTTTTGTTATTTTATTATTACTATGATGCTGTAAATATTATACTTTATATTGAATTTCTATCTATTCTGGATAATAACATTTTGTCCTTCTGTTGCTATTACTCATCTATTTTTTTTTTTTTATATTTTATTTTATTTTGTAAAATTATACCTTTTAACTAAATAACAAAAAAATCGTATATAAAACAAATGAAAAGGTACATATGTATATGGTAGCAGAATAATAAAAACTCAATATTATAAATTACAAAGAGTCTATCATTTACCATTACCATACACACTCGTGCCATCGTACCCATATCGTATGTACGTTATTTTTATCCATAAAATATTATATCCCAGTAGAATAAAAAAATATAATCACACAATTTTTCAACTGCAGAATCAATTTTCATATGTAATCCATTTCCACACAAATGTACATATATCGATCGTCCTCGTTCAATTTGAACTTTTAAAAGTGAACTTACAAACGCATGAATTGAAGGAAAAAAAATATATAAATTGAATACATTGGGTGAAATGTGGTATTAGAAACTGTTCTAATATTATAAATTATTACTTAGAAAGTCCTTCCTTTCCTTTCTAAATATAATCACCGAGTGTTCTTGTGTAAGATTTTAGTTTTAGCATACTTTAGTATGGAATCCAATTGAAGAAAATTGTTCCCAATGTTTTACCCAATGAGATGACATATACCCCAATTGCGTATAGAATACATATTGGTGCTTTTTTTTCCTAATAAAATATATTGTGCAGTTAACAGTCCTGTCAGTATAGTATATGATAACAAATAAACAACAATAAAAACACAAACAAAAAAATAAAAATAAAATAAAATAAAAATACAGAAAATTCCTACTCTAAATGAAGTTAATGGCAAATTGATTTGAAATCGATAGTTAAGTGATGTATTGAATTGAAATTCAGGAAGCAAATTTAAAAAAATATAAAAATCCCCAACGAGAGAAATGCCAGCAAAAACGAAGGAATAGAATGGAATAACAATTTATAAGTTTTTTTTTATAATGTTTTGTTTGTATTTTATTATTTTTAAAGCATTTTTTCCTGTCCTTCTTTTTTCCAGGATTTTTTTTTCGTTCGAATTACATGTATAGTTTTTGTGGTTATATAAAGGATTCAGCAAAGATGCATTTTTTTTTTTGAGGAGAGATAATCTAATGTTTTAAATCGAATGAGCAAAAGAGGTGAGGAGAAATTTTTTAAAAGATTGACAGTAACTGCAATTATATTCCCATAGAGAAAACCAAATGAAGGATAAAAAAGAGGTAAAATTTGTTGCAGACAATGATGACAAATCAAACAGAAAATAGTTTAAAAAATTATTTTTCATTTCCTAAAAGCATCAACGTCTTTAGACTAAGCGAATAAGTAACTGGACACAATTTCTGTGTAGCTTCCATATAGAAGTAATCGCTAAGAGGACATATTACATGCCAACCGGCAACCAAGCTTTATTTCGAGAACAATATTTATCTTAAGATTCTCTCAGGAAAAGCGTGAAGAAAACCAAAGCAATCAACGTATTACCGTATATACACTGATCGTTCTAAGATGCTTAAGATAATTGCCTGCCAGGTTTTTCCCTTTTGTTTTTATTACAAGAGAACTTAGAAAGTTACGAGACAGTCAATACCTCGAATATCCAGGAGGAGGAGGTGGTATTGCAATAGCATGTTGTTAAGATAAATTTCTCAGGTTAATGTTTGGGCAACCACTGCTACCTGCCAATCTATCTTTCCAAGGGAGAAAAGATAAAATGGCGATGATAGAAACATTATAATCAAAAATTATGAAGTTTAAACATCGATGTGATGACGGATAGCCTAGTCTACAACACTCACACGTACCAATCAACTCGAAAAAGATATACAAAATGAAATCTTTAATTTGATTCTAGTCTGTTTAGATTATTTATAATTTTGGATTTTTGAAATTTCATCAGAATACCAAATTTTTTCCACAAATATTTAGGAGAAAAAAAAAATTATTAAATATTCTATTGAATATTCCTTTTAATTCAATGAATGAATGTAAACAATTTTTTTTTGATAAAAAAAAACAAAATTTTAATATTGATTTCGAACATTCAATACACATACCAGTATAAAGTATGCATAAATGATAAAAATTGATTTAATTGATAACAGAATCAGAATAATAACTGGAAAAAAAAAGTGAACCTTCACAAATTTATTCAAATCCTGTTATAAATTATAATTTCAGAATGAAAATTAAATACAGCACCAACGAGTATATGAAATACTTTTAAAAATAAATATTTTGCCTAAAAGAAAATTATATTCACAAAAAAAAATAAAACACAAAATTTTTCATGTGGCCCCAGCCTGGGATTGCAAAGTGCAGTAAATAGTTTATATACCCCCAACTCTTATATTTCAAAGTTTACACATTCAATTCATTCATTTTACGTTGAATAATGAAACAAATTCTATTCAGTAAATGAAAAAGTCTACAGTGCACAAAAATACATATATTCATATAACACGTTAAATACACACCACTACGTAAAAAATAAATAAAATAAATTTTTATGATTTGTTTTTTTATAACGAAATTCTCGATAAAAATTTTTCTCGATCCCATATTCATTTTTAAAAAAATTCATTCAGTTTTTGTCTAAATATTATGCATGTATTTGATCCTTTATGAATGAATATACTCTCAGCAATGAAATGAATAAAATTTTATTGAATATTTTTCCTGAATATAATATCATCTGACATTTTATTACCCCTCTACACATGTATCTGTATGTTACTAGTACTCGTACGTAATTATATAAATTTAAAATGTTTTTATATTCAATTCAGACATTTTTATTTTTTTACCGAAACTTTATATTCTCATAAAATCAAAAATCAATTAAAATATGAAAAATAATAGAATTTCACACTCCATTCATAATTTTTAAACCTTCCTGTCAAAAAACTTTTCAAAATGAAATTTCAAAAAATATACTAACAAATAAAAACATGTAAACAATACTAAAAACTTATTGAAGAGAAACAAATTACTGATAAAGTATAAGTGCTTGTCTTGTATCTATTGATTCCAACAAATCAATTGGGAAAACAGTGAGAGAATTAAGCATTAAAGCTATAAACATAAGTTACCCTAGACTAGACTGAAGGAAGAGACTGGGAAGACCGTAGAAAAAATTAGAAGAAGAGCCTAACTAGAAAATATTTGATCTTAAAATTTTATCACCAAATGTTATTGGACAAACTACTACCTCATCAGTATCAGAAATAATTTATGCGCACAAATTAGCCTTTAGTATATTCTCCTCAAAATGTGTAGATAAGGTTTAGAGAAAACAACACTAACGCACATATTCTTAAGAAATACGATAGTTTTGAGGGGTAGAAATCCAGGCAATCTTGTAAAGAAGTCGTGAGATGAGATACATAATTCGTTTAGCAATCAGAATCGGGTAGGTGGAGAATGTGATAAGCTCTACTCTATCTGTAGTGTCGATTCTATGCAATCACTTGTTACCTGTGCCGTCTATCGACCAAGTGCTCCATCTCAAATTTCGAGGTACATGGACGTTGTTCGAGTTTTGATGCAGTTTGAGGTTAAAAAATTTATCGTTGAATATTTTATCGCTGTTTACATGATCATGAAAATGTAAAATATATTTTTATAATTTATTTTAAACCTTTCCTTATTAGCATACGAGAATATTTGTTACATTTTTCACTTCCAGCTAAAGAGAATAAATTAAATTTTAGAAGAAAAAAAAATATATATATATTTTTTTTAATTTTATGCTTTACTATATCGTAACTAAATTCTCTGAGAAAAATGATTTTCTTTCTTTATTTATTTATTTTCCAGGATATATATTTTTTTTTAATTTCAAATTTTTTTTTAAATTTCTGAATAAAAATTAATAACAAACTATTTCGCATTTATCTTTTTCTTTATAAAAATAAAAAATTTTTTTTTCTTTTTCTCTTAAAATTTTAAATGCAATTCAAAAACTATTTACAATGAACGTCATTATTTCTTCTTCTTTTTCATATTTTTTTTTTTCTTTTTTTGTAAAAATGATTTACAAAAATTTCATATACAACATAAGAAAACTAGTTTTGACTTTATCTTCAATTTCCTTATAAAGTTTTGCAGTTTAGTCAAGAAAAATGAATGAGAAAAATTAAAAAAAAAGGAAAGAAAAAACTTTTCAATCTTTTAAACTGTAGTATAATTTTATTATCCAATATGTGGATGCTCAAGAATTTGCATAAATATATAAGATGATACATACGCGTATGTACACATTGCACAGAGATAAACGCCACGTAAAGCAGTACAGCAGATGAATACAAGAGGGTACAATAACTTTTAGTTTTATAAAAAAATAAAATTCAAAAAAAAATGTATAAAAATAATCTTTTAAAGTTAACTATTTTTGACTGTGTACTGTATATGCACTGTAATATTGGACAAAATATTTAGTAAATTTTTTGATCCTTTTAAAACAAGCAACACATCACAAATCATATATGGGTTTTCCAACAAGAATATCAGAACTTTCAAATTTTGCAACGGCAACACTGATTGAAGGATCAAAGCCAGACTTTGATAGTTGTACTCAAAAGAGTCAGGCAAGTCATCATGGAAAGATATATGAATTAAAAACGCGTAGAAATTATTCGAATTTACTATTAAAATTCGTGTTCAGATCGACAGACGTTTCGTTTCGTTTTAGGAAAAAAATCATCTTTTCGGATGAAGCGAATTTCTGGCTCAATGGATTAGTGAACAAACAAAATTGCCGGATTTGGGGTGTTGAAAATCCTCAAGTGATTCAAGATTCGTCTCTTCATTTCTAGAAAATCACTGTTTGGTGCGATCTTTGCGGGCTCAAGGCGTTATCGGCCCATATTTTTTTGAAGACGAACAAGGAAATCATTTCACTGTTAATGGCCGACTCTACAGGAATATATGATAACTTAATACTTCTGGACTAAACTGGAAGATATTGGCATAAAAAATGTTTTCTTCAACAAAATGGCGCAACTTGTCACACATCTTAACAAACAATTGATTCACTGCAAGAAAAGTTTCCTTGGCGATTTATTTCCAGAATTAATAATATCAACTGGCCATCCTTGGAATTTTTCTTATAGGGTTATGTGAAATCTCTGATCTACGAGAATACGTCATAAACAATTAGTGACCTTAAATGCAACATCCAACACAACGCATTGAATTGATTTGTCACGCGATATGTGTGAAAAATTACTTAAAAATTGGGTCAAAAGAATACATTCAAGTAAATAAAGCCGAGGTGGACATTTAATTGATATTATTATTCTTTAAAATAAAATAAAAATGAGTTGATTTTCACTGCCAGTTATCACTGCCAGTTTTTTTTTTTAAACTTCTGACGTTCCTATTGGAAAACCCTTTACTTGCATAATATTCCAGCATATAAAATTCATCAAGATGCGCATAAATTTTTTGTCCAAAGTTGTTTATGATAAAACAAATAATTTGAATACTTTTATTTTGTGATAATTTTTTTTAGCTCATTTATCTATTTTGATTTGGTATATCCTCTCCCTTTCTTTAATATATATCATGCCTCCTCAACATCCTGTATATCATATTTATCATACCTTTTATCATCAGGAGAGTTTCCATTCCATATCACATTGACTGCATATAAGTAAGTAAGTACATGAAGAATTTTCAACAAGTTTACGTGTGAAATTGTACATTTAAAGCATCACAATGAAAAACTTTCACTTCACTTTTTAGTATATTAATCATGCACATTGTTCACATGCACACCCATTCGTGTACATTTAACAAGCAAGAACATTTATACATGATTGATGATCTGCCATACATACTTTTTTTTATTTTTAAACAAATTTTATTATCAAAGTGAACTTACTTAACTACTCACATACAAGATACAAGCTTACTACAAACTACAAGCATCTACATGAAGGTATGAAGGATGAAGGAAGGATGTGTGTATATAAGAATGCATTTTTCATACATTATTTCCGTAAAGTTTTATTAACAGCAAACATATTCGACTGAGTGTGAAGAAGAAACAACAACAGAACAGAATCAGATGAACAACAATAAAAATATTCTAATCTAACAAAAATTATATTTTTATACCATAACAACAAATTTTTCTATTATCTGTACATATATCCTTTTTATTGTATAGATAATAAACTATGATGTGGACATAGAAAAACAAAAACTTAAGAAAAAATTTTTTCAAACCAAAATTTCTCCAGCAAAAGTCGAATTTTTGAAAGCAAAAAAAAAAAAAACTCAGCTAAATTGTTTGATAACTTTTCTATAAATTCATACATATAAATAAATAAAAAAGGATATGATAAGGATATACATATGTACACGGATAAATTTGTAGAAGATACAATTGCAGGCAGTTTGTTGTACAGCCAATTTGTGATTTTTCTTTATCAGTTTTCTCACACCATTACCCCCATTATGGCCATTACTATATTAATTTTATTTTCTTTCTGATTATACGAGTATATTTTTGTATGTTGTCCATAGTTGCCTAAATTTATCATTTTTTTTTTTGTCCTCCTCCTTCTTGTATACAATTCTTGAATTCAAGTTATTTTTTTATTTGTTTCTGTCAAAAATGTTTTTCCTTGTTATATTATTTTTCCTTTTTGGCTCATATTTATATATTCTTATTATTTTTTCTTTTGTATATTTCTTAATATTATTTTTCGATTTTGTTTTGATTTTTATTAATAATCAGAATGAAAATCTGACCTTGCTCTCTTTCATAAACTTTTTGTATCTTATATGTCCTTTATTTATATTGCTGCTGATGCTACATATACTCGTATGTATGTGATGCTGCTGTACACCACTATTACGTTACACTATATATACCAGTTATCTTATATATAGAAAAGTTTAATTTAAAAGTTTCCGTTTATTTTTGTTTAGTTTTTTTTTTTTTTCATTTTTTCTTTTATTTTTTCTTTAAAACATTTTTTTTTATTTTTTATTTTGCGATATAAGTATTTATGTACGTTAATCTTTGTGTTTTACGTATCTCTATGTTTATTTGTTTATTGTTGTTCTCGTTGTTGTTGTTGTTGTTGTTTCTATTTTCGTTGTATCATTATATTTTTATATTCATGTATATAATATGAGTACATATGTAAGTGAGCATGAAAATATCCGTTTCGAAGGAAAAATAAACAAAAATATATTAAAAAGTTCTTCCAGTAGCACATACTTCGATTCTATCATGTAGTAGAGTAAAGAATTGTGGACAATACAGATTTATTTTCTATGCTTTGCTATTTTTGTGTTTTTTTTTTTGGAAATTTTATACGTTTTCTTCTTCTTTCTTCTTGGATATATAACCTTGCCGCACATTATATCTCAGAACATATAATAGTTCCATTCCAACACATAAATATCCATTATGTAGGCCAATTTTTTTTTTGTTTTTCCTTATTTTCATGTTTTAGTTTTTCTTAAATTTTTTTAAAAAATGTTTTTTATTTTAATTTGACATTGTATATGTCAATGATGGTTATTTGTTTATGGATATAAGAGGTCCAATAAAAGTTTTTTAATTGTGTAGTTTAATTTTGAAATTTTTCTCTTCTTGTTTTATTGGTTTTTCTTTGTTTTCTTTTATTTCATTTTTTTTTTTTATTCAATTTAGTATTATTTTTCATTCTTTTATTGAAACTAAAAACTTTTTAATTTAAAATGAAAATCATATCGAAATATTTGTAATATTTTTATTTAATTTTATTTTTATATTTTTATTTAATATTTTCTACAAAACCGTAACCACATACTTTTCCATATCCTTTTGAAATGATCGTCAAATTCAATAAAAAAAAAAAAAAAATGAGAAAATATAAGAATTTTTCGATCCAAAAATTTATTAATGGTCTAGTCTAGGCCACAACGGAGATATTACACTCCATCTTCAACCCGAGAAGTTTTACTTTGGTAACTAAGTAGTTTGAAATCAGTAAAGATGTGTACTTGGAAAAACGAGTGTGATTTGGGCAAATGGTACTTTAAAGATTTCTTCACACATGTGTAGCGAGATGAATTAATTTTCTTAAGATTTATCTTATTATATATCTCAGATACGGATTCAATCTTCTGTAGTCTATTCAGAAATTTAGAGAATCTTCAGCATATACGTGTGCCAAAGAACAATAACATTGTTTGAAATATCTTCAAAATAATTGAATTTAAATTTCAATAGGAAGATTAAAATTAAATGAAAACAATATGTATATTATATATCTGCACATATGTATGTCTAAACATATTTGATGTATTGATTTTTATCATTCATATAGTACGTGAGAATGTATACACACAAAACATAATATGTATAGGAGTACATTATGATGTGCACAGTATGTGTAGATCGTTTTTATTATTATTATTTTTTTCATTTGTTTTTATTTATCAATCTTCCTTCAAGAATATTCAAATTCAATATTTATATCTTAATTTGTTTGTTTGTTTGTTTGTTTGTTTATTTGTTTTATTCAAAATATTTTGTTTACAAATATACTTAACGAAACGAGTATGTGTTATGATGAATGCTAAGAACAATCACAAAACACCTACACCATTCGAAAAAATGTATTCATCATCATTTTTATTTATTTTCAATTATAATTATATTAAGAAGCCTCTTGATTTTTAAAAAAATTTTTTTACGGACAGAAAACCGTATCTAATAATTTTCAATTTTTTATTGCAAATTTCCAACTTTTATTAAGCCCAAAATACATTCGTTGCGGTCGTGAGTCGTAAGCAAAAGCTCTAAACTACCACAAGAGAGTTGAAATATATTCACTGCGGACGTGAGTTGTAAGACAACTTAAACTTATCATTGAAAATTGTAATTAGATTTGTTTATTTATTTATTTTGTTTAATGTGATTTGTTTAGTTTATGAATATTAGATTAATTGGTTTATAAAAATACAATAAAGAAAATCTTTAATAAATACACCAATTAGTTAATTGTAGAAATTTTTAAAATTTTAATTAATTAAAGAAATTTTTAATCATGGGTGAAAATATAGAATTGGTATTGGGAATTGGGATTAGCATTAGGAATAGCTCTGCTAAAAAAAGACGAAAGAAAAGAGTTTGGACAAAACCGTTAAACACTAAAAGTGAAAAAAATAAACATGCATTTCATATAAAATCATTTTTAAAGGCAAAGCGTGAAAATCAAAATGCGCACGAAAAAATATATCCTTTCACTTCGAAATAATTTTAAAGACTGAAAAAGCTTTCTCTCATCATTTTATTCGAACGCAAACTCATGACTTTCAAATCGAAACAATCTTTGCGTTGAATTCTTATAACCGCAGCGAATGTATTTCAAGTTGTAAGAATTCTGTATATTTTCTATTAGTTGTGATTTTATAAGATTCTTACAACTCACGACTCACAACTCACGACCGCATCGAATGTATTTTGGGCTTTACCCCCAAAGTTCACTCAGCTTTGTATGAGTACCAGTTTGCTGAGAAAAAGAGCTTAAAAAGTCTACACGCTGACAACAAGCAATACAAAAGTAAAAGAGTTTGCTTCTCTACCAGCAATGCAGTGGTTAAACTGTAGGTGTACAACAGATAGTAATAAGTCAAAAAATCACTTCAATTAAAGGTCTTGGCTCGATTTGGACTATTGAGAAGACACAGTATCTATTTTTATTCAATTTCAAAGAAATTCATTTATCTTCATAAAACTTTTAGAAAAGAACGTAATTCAGACTTTTAACAGACATGCGATGGCTCTGCGCGTAGTATTCTGATGATGAATTTTATTGCATTAGGAAAATTCTGGTTAGAAAAAATAAATGTCTGGTGTGAAAATGATTGTAGCCAACACTGTCTTAGTGCAGCAATAAATCTTCCACGTAAACAATACCATGTGCGATACAATATATATTCGTATTATAAGTATATGAAACATACAATATATTATTACATATTAGATATTAATTGTTTGTGGCTATTTGTGTTTGTTGTACACACATTATGTAATTCAATAGCTCATTAATTCATTTTATGTGTCTATCACATTCACTTGTGTTTTCAGCCGCCTTCTTTTACTTGTTACTCCTACACACGAGTAGCTATATGCAGCAGAATTTTTGATTTCTGAACTAAAATATTCTCCACTTTGTGTTTTACCTACACATGCATGCCTACTACGAGTTTACTTGTAATTGATGTATTTAATTCAATTTTATTTTCCGAAAAAAAACAGACACACACACACAAAAACATCAAGGAAGAATTTAATAAAACCAAAACTCTTAATTCGAAAGACATCACGTAAACGTAATCGAATGATGAGACATGCAAGAATTTTATTATATTCTCTGGTTTGTAGATTATTTATGGAGTATTATGTACGATAATACATGTGATAATACATTGTTTCTTCTTTTTTTTTTTATAAGTATGTGTAGATGTAAATACAAATAATATTCATATATTCTACGTTCAAAAAATTCTAAATTTATCTCAAGATTCATATCACATTTTAAGAATAATGAAATCAACAACGACCAGATTTCATATGAGTCATTTTATGATTGGACCTTTAATTACTATGTATACGCACAATACGTCAAAATTAAATTATTTATTTTTGATTTCCTTCGAAAATATTATCGAAATCACAACAAACTAGCAAATTCTATAGGCAAATTACTTTCAACAACTGAAATAAGAACCCTTACGTAATATAATTAATTATTTAATTTGAATAAAAATTGAAAAAAATTGCACTTACGTGAAATCCTTTCTGGCATAACAGTTACCCAAGAAACGGCATTTTAATGCATTACATTGATATGATTTAATTGTATCAATTTCATATGTTATATTAAATCCGTATACATCTAAAAATTTATCTAATACCCTTAAATGTGTACCATCTAATGTTTTCATTGTGAATTTTATTTCAAGATATGGACTTGTAAATTGTATCCATGCAACTTGTGTAACATCATCTTCAGTTAATTCAAAAATTCTATGACTTGGTACTTTATAATCATCACTATAATACATATATTCGGTAAATTTTAATCCTCCAAGCACATATAATTGTGTTAAATAAATAACAATTGATATATTTGGTCCACTAGCTAATTCAGATGCATCAATAATCCAAACACATGTAATTGGTACATTGAATTTATTTGGAAATTTTGGCGTTTGTATTATACCGTATGGATCAGTTTTATAACCACCACAATTTTCATTTTCACTTAATAACGATAACGATAATAACGATGAGGATGAGGATGAGGATGGTGATGATGATGATGATGATGATGACGATGCAAAACTGTTGAACTGTTCATTTGGATGATGACGTTTTTGATATTTATGAAAGGTATAATTATTATCAGAATATCCTTGTTTAATCTGTTGTAATATATGTTTTTGTTGTTTTTCAATTTTATGCTGTTTCTGCTGCTGTTGCTGTTGCCGTTGTTTATGTTGTTGCTGATATTCAATCTGCCATATCCATTCAGTTTCGTTACTATTATTGAATTCATTCATTACAATTGCTGTGTCACTATTATTGGATGAACTTATAGTTGAAATTGCTGTTGTTGTTGGTGTTGCTATTGTAGTTGTAGTAGTAGTAGTAGCTGATACTAGTGATGATGATGATGATGATGATGCTGTTGTACCAACAATAACCTCTTCTATACGTTTGGCTGTCAACAGAGCCAACATATAGATAATTTGATACAAAAATGATGTCATCTACTATATCGGTAATGGTATGATGGATGGTGTGATATGAACGCAGTCCAATTTTTTTTTTTTGTTTTTTGTTTTTTGTCTTTGATAAATTTTGGTCGGTTTTTTCTTTTTTTTTTGGATTTATCGTAAATTTGAAAATTATGCGACAAAATCCTGATGATACACCAACCAAAGGTGGACGATAAAAATTTTACAGAAAATTTTCAGATAAATTAAAAAAAAAAATGGAAAATGAATGAAATATTTGAAAGCTTTTGTTTCTTATAACAACAAAGTTTTGTTTTGTTTTATTTTTTGATCAGATTTTAACGATTATTGTATTCTGGATGTAATATGTATCTGCGGGTATTTTTTTTTTTTTTTTGTTTTGTTTTATTCAACAAAATTTTAACTTTTTATGACGGTATTTGGTGTATCAAAATACTCATACATATGTTGGTTATAAAACAAAAGATTAATTTGTAGACAGAGATGCAACAGCAGTAGTACAGTCAATTAATTATATAGCTTATCCTGTTGTGTACTAAAATTTTTGATTCAAAGCTATTATGTAATTATTATTTTTCTGCTATACATTTATATTTATTTTTGTTGAAAAATTTTTTCGTCCTTTTTCTCTTTTTTAAAAAAAAAAAAAAAAATTTTTTACGCTTCAGTTATAATAATAGTCGATTCGTTTTTGTTGTTGTTGTTGTTATTATTTTTCATTCATATTCGTTTTTGAACATCATTGTTTATCATTGATTTAGGAATCTACACGAGTGTGTCTATTCTCACATATACAGATACGCCACTATACGCCAGTATATGCCTGATATTGATGTTATTTATGGTTCGTTTCACAAAAGAAGGACATAAAGGCTCATTTTTGATATATTATTATATAATATATGTATATGTATGTATATAATTTTTGTTGCTGATGTCGTCCTTTCTGATTCTGATCCGGATACTATTGATTTTATTCTTGTATAAGAACAACATCGATATATTATATATGTATATATATATATATATATGGTCTTTGATAATATTTATGTTACGCGTGACCTATTGTGATAATAATATGGGACGCACCATTATACATACATATATAACTGATGTAAATAAATGCACATATACCATGTATGTATATAAATTGAAATGATAACAGAAAATTTTATGGCTGATCCTTATTAAAATATATGTATGCCCGAGTATATAAATAATAATGACGGTTCTGTTGTTGATATTGATAATGATTATGATAATGATGATGATGATGATAATGATAATATTGATCAATGACAACAATGATAATATAGTATGATGATGACTTTATAGTTAACATTCAGATTCATAATTTCTGATACTACACATTATTTTGTTGTTGTTTTCTTTTTTTTTCATAAAAATTCGCATTGTTAATATGTTTTTCCAGTAATTGTGTAATTTTGATAACTTTTATCTATACGAAATATACTACTAGCTCATCACAATTACAAGTTTGGATCAATATAACTGGCTCTTATAATGTATTCTGATTCTGTGACTCTGTAATTATGTGAGACTGTAACACTGTATGCGATTGTGATGATATTTATGATGATGAAAACAGCAACAATAATTATAAAAATATTTTTTTACAAATTTTTTTTTATATAAATTTTTTTCATATGATTTTTATTTGCGTTAATTCCTTTTCCATTTTTACTCATTCATTATTAACGTAATCCATTTTCATTTTTATAATGTAACAGTAGTTTAATATTTTGCAGAAATTTCGAATATATTGTCATCATTTTTGCAATAACAAGACTACCAATTTTGCTTCTTTTTAGTTTTATTACATAAAGTTGATCTTCTTATGCTTGTAGCTAGTGGTAGAAGTTCGATATGTTGCAATCTGTAAGTTCGAAAAAAATAAAATTTGTTAGTTAGGTACTGTTTATTAAGAAAATTTATTTGAAATTATTTCAAATTGTTACAATAATGAATAATGTATAATTGCTAGTAAATGTGGCAATCAAAATTACTATAAGATAAAAGTGAATTTGTCGATCTTTGAGTTCGATTTATACCAGTGATAAGATAATGATTTCTAATTCAAACCGTAATAACATTTAAAACACTAAATTTTTCCTTCCCATTAATTTGAGAAGCAAGAACCAACTTCCTAAAGCTTTTTCGTCAAAGATAACTTAATTTTTCTTCATATTTAGCATTTATTTTCGAATAATCTCCAAAAATTGTCTCAAAATCCCAGAATTTGTGAAGAAGGAATGATGAATGCTACGAACAATTTAATGATACCTAGCTCAGTTTTAATTACTGTATAAAGCATAAAACTTCGGAGACTTTGATGGGCAAGTCATCTCGCCAGAGCTTCAAACAGTTTCCTTATCCATAAAATTTGGTAGAGAAAAACAGAAAAAAAAAACTGAAGAATTATATTAGGAGAGGAACTCAAGGCTCAAAAGGTGTAGTAGATTGATAAATTTTTCGTGAGCTCTAAAACTCTCAAAATTTAATCTTTAAATGTTCGAAAAAAAATATTCACATATAAAATCTAAGGAAAGTGAGAAACACAGTTCAAGAGACAGATTTACCCAATAAATATTCAAATACGTCAACATAAAAACAAAAATCTTCCCATAAACTTAACATAAAATTATGTTAATTGATAAAAAGAGAATTGTTAATAAACTTCGAACTTTTGTTTTTTTTTGAAAATTTAATAAAGTGACGATGATGATGTAAAGTTCCCTTATATACAAAGTTCGAAATTGAACATAAATTTTCAACATGATAAGTAATATAGAAGACTGACTTTTGTTTTGTATATCAATTATGCGTATACGGAACGTACGAGTATATGTAATTAATTTATTACAAAACACATTTAACTGATGAACATGATGAATACAACAATTTCAATGAATTTTAAATTTAACTCAAACAGAATAATGTAAGCACAGTAAAATTGTTATTTACTTATTCATTTCAATATTATCCTTTTTTGAATATTTAATTATGTGTATACACCATATATACACCAAACATACACATTTACGTGCAACAAAATTAAATGGAAGCCAATATTTTAATTACATCATATTTACAAAAATTGAATCCTTTTCTTTTTTTTCCTCTTCTCTTTAAAGTATAAAATACAATTATTTTTAGATTAAAGTGAATATGAAAGAAACTCTTTGAAATGGTAATTTCAATAATAATTTTCCGATATTTTGGCGTATACAGTACACATTATACGTACATACTTATATGATTTTGCTTTTGAGATCTAATTAATAAAAGGACATCAATTCACAATCATAGTATTTATGTGTTGTTGTATTCTTTTTTTACAATTTTTTTTTCTTTTTTTGCTTATTTAATCAATTCAAAACATCTACATTAATTATTTCGTTTTATTTCTTCCTTTTGTATACGGGAAAGTGTGTATTCGATGACGATGTCTTTCTTCTATACGCTCGTTCGTATTTCCTATATATTGTTATGCCGTTCATCTTTTTTAAATGAATGAAATTTCCTTTTTTTTTTTTCTTTGTGCCATAAGGAAAATATAAATAAATAAATTAAATAAATAATTGAAAAAGTACATCATTAATATTCTGTTCAAAATATTTAAATAAATTTTCGTTATAAATTTTCTCTATTTTTTTATTTATTTTACACACTTTTTATGCCGTTTATTTATTCATTATTATAAATTAAATATTTTTTTTGTTCATTCATTTTCTTGAATTATTCTTTTGTCGTTTTTCCATCAAATTTTTTACAATAAAATCATTTTAATTTTTTCAATCAAGGACCAATAGGAATAGAAAAATATAAAATAAAAAAGAATAAAATAAACTTTTCTTCTGATAACACACAATGGATAAAATTTATATACCAGGTGATCCTTTAACAGCTATATACTCTCTTCAAAAATTAAGAGAAAATTTTAAAAAAAAAATTCAACTTTATTTTTGTACAAAATATCAATTCTTTATTAGATCATATAACTGCGGTTAACATTCATTTTTTCGCATGTTCGAATTTCTCAATTTGATCAAAGACACGAAAATATATCGTCTTCAACAATTCCTCCACCATAATTGACTTGTCCATGTAAACTTTTTGAACTTCGACTAGCCCTAAAATAAAAAGTCTACTGCTTCGATGTCACATAATCTATACGGCAAGTTCCAATGATTTTTGAGAAATATATCATTCCTCGTAGTCGTAGCTCGTAGAAATGCATTTTCGTAATACAGCTACAAATAATGATTAGTGTAGACATTGTGTCCAATCTAAGTATTTTCATGATGTAATGTCAAAAAATAGTTTGACACTATACATACTCCTAATCTGTCATGAAATTTCAACTAAAACTTGTATGTACCTCTGAATGAATCTCCCTATTCTTATACACTCATTGCGAGTTTATTATTTGTTTGTTATTTGTGTATGAGTTTTTTATTCCATTCTTTGTTTACATTTTTTATAGTACATATTTTTTTTATTTGTAAACTTTCTCGACATTACACTTAAATATTTTATTGTACAATGTGCATGTCAATGTGAATTGTACTCGTATTGGTATATAAAAAATGGTGTGTATATATTTACAAATACATACATTTGCGAGTATTCTATTCCTATTCTATAAATAAAAATAAATGTAAACAATAATAATAGTAAATCGGTCCTTTTAAAATAAATAAAATTCAATAAATGAAAAATATAAATGCTATACAATATCAAAAAGAAAAAAATACATAACGATAATTGAACAGAAATATATGTACATACTCGTATATTTCAAAGTTGATTTCTCTTCGCTTAAAATATTCAATTGTTCTGCTGTCAACATAGATGACCATTCAAAAAATGTCTCTAACATTTCTGACTTTTTAAATAGCATTTTAATGTTTTTCTTGAGAAAAAAAATATTTTTTTTTTTCAATATTTTACATTTTATTATTTTCTTTTCTCCAGGAATCAATAATTTCTAAAGTGTAAAGACAAAAAAATCAATCTAGGAATTTAAAAACTGAAAATACCCTATCGAGTGGTGTATTTAGCAATAATTTTGCACATTGTAAAATTTTCCATTTCGATAATTTAGTTTCTCAATATTTTTTATCGCGCTACTACTTATCAACTCTTCATATTTTTGGTATATTACGTCTTCTTTGGTGTGTGTAGTGTAGTGCAGAGCAGCCATAAGGAGGAAAAGAATAATTCACATTAAGAAAATACGAGTACATGAAATGCAAGACACTATAGCGAATATCAAGGTATGGCTTGTTCAAAATTCTTAGCGAATAGAATATATGCGCAGTGAGAGTATGGCGTCATGCTTTGAGCGAGGTTATAATTGTAGTGGTTACACATTTTCAGGTTTATATGGGAGAAAAACACAAATACATATAATCATTTTATGTACATATTTAATTTCAAGAGAAACATGCGCAGATTATTCGCTGGGAATTTTGAACAAGCTATAATTGGAATATCTGTTTCTCGTATACTTCTCAACGTGTGTAGTTCAGAGAGAGTGTAAAGAGGAGAATAATTTTTCTCATGAACGAAAATACGAGTATATGGTATATGCAAGTTTTACTAATATATGCTAATAGCATATATCGTACTATACATAGTTAAAAACCAATAACTTCATTCCTACTGTTCATCGTCTCTTTCTCTTTCTTGTATACTTCTCACGGTATGTAGTAAGTATGGTAGTATGCAGTACAGAGTAAGTGTGAAAAGAAAATAAAAATACGAGTACTTGGCTTAGCTTGGCATGAAAAAATCAATCAATTAACGCAATCATCCAAAAAAAAGTCAATGAAACTTCAGTGAGAAAATTTGAATTTTATACAACTTTTTTATCTTTTTTACTACCTAAATAATGTGAGACAATTACACTCTGTCTAAAAATTGTAAAGGAGTTCAACATGTTCACAATTGCGTATGCTCAATTTTTAATTTGAAAATAAAAATATATATCTCGTTTAAATTGACTCAATCTAATCCCTAAATAGGTAAAAAACAAAAATGTTACATAGGTACATAAGACACGAAGTCATGAAAAGAACGAAATCGTCAATTATTGAAGAAGATAAAAACTCATAAACGATGGAATACGCCTTTTAAAGTTTAATAAATGTCTGTATGCACATGTGAAAAAAAAATATAAAAAAGAATTGTGAAAATAATGAATAAAAAAGAAAATAAACGTTAAAGAAGACGATGAAAAAGGAAGAAAAAATTTGTGCTGTAATGAAAATAAGTAGAAGTGAATTAAAAATGAAAACCCCTCGAGCAAGATTTTTAACATTTAAATAACGGCGGATATAATATGACAAATAAAATTACTCGGAAATAAAACATTTTTCATTCTTATTTTTGTAATTTTCTTTTTCTTTTTCACTTCAAAAAGAAAAATTATTATAAGACAAAGATCTACTGTAATAGAACTAAAAATCATGCATATTAAGTTTTATTTCTGTCAAAAAAAAAATAATAATAATAATAATAATTGTACAGGATGCTGTGTAACATATTTCAGTTAAGAAAACTGTAAATGATACTACCACTTTGTCACTTTCTGTTTGCCTGTCATTGTTAGTTCGAAGTCTTTTATCGATCATGACATCCTCCTACCATGCCTTCTTTGGTTTTCCAAACTATTTTGACACATTCTTATCAAATGGTTCAGTGTAGACCTGCATAACCTCCTAATTTCAGCTGATTCTCCAAATGTCGTCATATATTGTGGGGCTAAACTTCCATTAATTTTGGAACATCAAAGTCCCAAAGATCAACTGATAATTTAAAAATAGAGAAGAGTACATTTATTTCAATGTTTCTTTTTAATTGATCAGTATTTTTTTCAACACTCAGATCCACCCTGTTAATGTTTTGTATTTTCTGTCGTTGAGACAAGAAAAATCCTTAAAATGTGAATAACATAAAAATGGAAGTTGACTGATGAATTTAATTTTGAAATGTAAGTATATATGTATGTACTGTACATAAATATCTGTGCTTACAGGATAACATTCAATATATATATACACACACACAGACTCATCTATGCCTATATTATATTTTTGTATTATTTGTATATTATATTTGTTACAAAAGTTAACGTTATAGACTCGTTCGTATATACGTATATCTTAGGATAATCTTAATAATACATGTACTTACTCATATTATAGCGTATAATGTAGTGGTAGTGTATGTATGTATATTCGTAGGGAGACAAAAAATTGTCATTTTCAATGGAAAATTATTTACTACATACATTCTCTAACATTTTTGCAAATAATATAATGTTTTATATGTTATATGGAATTAAGCAAATCTGAATATGAAATGAACGCGAGTATGTGTACATTTCATATTCATTTCATCTGTTTGAAAATTAAATTTGTAAGAATGTCAAAAAAAAAACAACAAAACAAAAGAAGAAGTAAACGTATTACATCTCCACAAATATTACACGAATATACTAGTAAAATATCTGAAAGGGAAGCACACAGATATACGTGAATCAAATAAAAATTTTACAACAACAAATTATTTAATCGTGCACAAATGAAAGTGAATAAAAGTAAGAGCATTTATTTATACGAAGAGTAATATCAAATAAAAAATACTTTCATTCATTTATATGTATACATTTACAATAATCTTAGAAGTTTCGAAATGAAATTATAAATAATTCAATAATGAAAGAGGCATATTATATTGTAATGTAATATGATATAGGTTCACTTCTATTTAAAAGTATTTACATATACGAGTATATACGATAAACTCTCGTTAAGACGAATTCTCAGGAACCAAGCTGTTAGTTCGTCTTAATCAATTGTTCATAATAACGAGTACCCGATCGCTCAATATTTACTCGTTTTTATATACTTTAATTTTTACTGGTCTTACCCATGTTTCTTATATCCTTGGACACGTGTTATTGCAGCCAAACTGCTTCATTATGGAAATTCCAAATAAAATTTTTACTAAGATTTTATTGAATAAGTATAGGTACAGATAGAAGATTGTCTTTGTCTTAACGAAATATTGCCACTTCTACATTCAATTCAGTGACTTAACAACTTGGACTTCGACTTTCGACTTCACAGCATGCTTAACATGTAAAAGTAGCTGTCAAGTCTACTGCATTTGAATGTAGAAGTTCTAATTACATATCCATTAAATCAAAATCGAAGTTGAATTCACTGCATTGAATGTACGAGTACTTAGAATCGGCTTGGCAGGTGTCCGTGAAAAGTTGTTCGTATAACTTAAAGTGTCCGTATTATTCGACAATTCGTTTTACGTGAATTTACGTCTTATCGAGTGTTTACTGTATGTACAAATACAAATGTATAAAATTATAAACGTTTCTGTTTGTCCGTGCATATAAAATGTAAATAAATATAACAAATATAAAAATTAATATTTGAATTATCATAAAAATATTCAAATGTGTATACATACGTAAGAGATAGATCTTTACTGTACAATACTAAAATGAAGCGGACATTCTGGGCTATTTGCTAATTTAAGTAAAAAATAATATAGAGGGCGCTTTACTTCCACAGCCTGTATTATCACTGAAAAAAATGGCAAAAAATCACTAAATTCTGTCTTTGAAACACAATAACTCTTGAAACAAAGAACGTAGAGAAGCATATAAGGTATCATTGAAGAGAAGGGGGAGTTTCCTTCAGATTTTTCTTAGACTAGATTCTTCTAGCTAGTACACCGTAGTTATTAAAGGGTGTTTCGTAGATTGAGTGCTAAAAATCTTCATCGCCCTCTAGCGGCTAAACGGTTGAGATTACCCCCTTCCCTCTAGAACGATTTTTTGTTTGTCTCGGCGAGACCTATCTACTGTGTACCGGATGACCACCCGAAACCGGACACCCTGTATATACGTTTCACATGATATTATTTTAATATTTATCTTAGGTTTTTTTTTCATTATAATTCATTAATTAATAACATATAATTTTAATGAGGTAAATATACTCGTATGGATATAATAAATACTTAATAAATTCGTTTATGTAATTTTAACATTTTATTAAACGTGTTCAGAATATTATAGGACAAAAGTATGTAATCAAATATTATTTTATTTAATTTTTATTTTTTTCATTTAAAAAACTGAACCTTGAATAAATATACCAATAAAATATTTGCTACCCATAAATATCTGCATACGTACATGAACACCTATATAGAAAATATTATTACTAGGAGACATATTGACACATATTTGATATGAAATGTGTTACACACACAATTTTCAAAATTTTATGTAGGTGAAATTCTCGGATATTAATATGATAAATTCGTAATTATTTTTTAATGAATATATAAAAAAAATATTAAGTGGAAAGAAATTTAAATTAAACTTGCCTTGCAGTAATGTTAATTGTAAATATTGCCTGAAAACGTATTAAATGAATTTTAAAATTTTTCAAAGTAAATAAATGCCATATAGGAGTTAAAATTTTTATTAATTCCATAATATCGCAGTATAATTAAATAATATTCATCAGATCAATTTTCAGAATCAATAATATTGGAAAACACAAATAAATATACAACGACAATTGATCACAGAGTGAATACAATCTGAATGGAATGAGATTCGCTTTCGGAAGAGTCGTGTAATGTCTTCAGTTTGAATTTTTTATTGAACTCAATACGAACTGAGAAATGAGAATAGTACTGAGAAAAATCCCATATCGTTTAATTTTATGCATACACAATATACATATATACATCATATATACTCTATAGAGTGTTCCAATTACCTTGATGCATACACACACAGCATTGATTTCTACTTAGTGGATGTGCGCAGTACGCACCGAAAATCATGATAGTTCCGTTTCCGTTGTTCCCTTCACCTCTGAGAAATGAATCAAAATACAGAGCATGTGAGTAAAGCTATGTGAGCATAGTTTTCAATGCGCATTCAAAAGTTCTATACGAGTTGAGTTTTCACTCAGTGCTTATTTAGAAACTTAATTTCAGTTATGAAAATGAACTGAACGAATACGCACTGAAATTTTAATTCACATTGAAAAAATGTTTACAGAATCATAAAGTCGAGTCAAAGCGTATAGGCAATTAGTGCACAATAAGGCTATCGTGTAAACATAAAATATAATAAAAATGATTTAAATAATTATGAGAACACTTCAAATAAAATGCACACTCATATATAAAATGTTTAATCATATCCTTATCATTATTCTTTTATTTTCTTCATTCACTTTTAATTTTACAAACAATTTATTTTCTTTTTTCTTGTTTTTTTGCTTTTAATATTTAATTTTCCACTTAAAAATTAAATGAAAATCTAATATCATTTGAAAAAATCCTTTTTTTTTTCTCTTCTATCATTTCTTTTCTGCTGCAATCGTATCATCATTTAAATATTAACTCTAATTCGTTGTCCTGAAAACGGAACAATTCAAAGATAATTCCTTTCTGTATTTTTTTTTTTTTTTATTTCTTTTACTTTATATCCTTATAATTATTCTATGAAGTAGATTTGAAATTTGCAGCAAAGTAAAAAAAATATAAAATATAAAATATACATATGTACATAAATGTACAGCTATGGATCATTATACTTTTTATCATTCCTTTCTACTTTAATAATATTTTTAATTGAGTAAATTATAAAAGATTTGTATGACAAGAACATTACACATTACACATTATTTTATTATATCGCAATTGTAAATTATAATTCTGTTTCTGTTTCTGTTGTTTTTTATTCCTATATTTTAATGTTATTTTCATAAGTTTTTTTACATTTTAATGCTCGTAGGATGAAAAAAGCAGTAATAAAACACAAAAAATAATTCAAATTATCATATGAATGTGATACAATTTTATGCATATGTACACATAAATTAAAATTAACCGTAAGAGAAGAGCATACGTACGTGTGTATTTAAAAATACATAATATCCTACATTGTTCAAAAATCAACAGGAATGTTTGAATAGCTCGAGCTATTATAAGTTCTGCCTAATGTACTACAGTTTTTTGGACGTTTACTTTATTCTTGGAACTTAGGATGGGGCTTTGGTAAGTTTCCGACGATTTTTTAAGTTGTAAAAAATATGGATATAAGAATTTGTAATTAATTTTATTTAAAGAGTGGAATAAAATGCAAACAATTTTCCTTTTTGGTTTAAACCTATAGAGTTTACGAGTGGTACAAAAATTTTCAAGAAGATCCTCGATAGTCGACGACCGTCCTGAGCCACACAGCACATCAACAAAAATGATCAGCACGTTGAATGAGCAAAACGAATGATAATGTGGACAATGACTGAATTGAATCACTATCAGAGAGATTGCTAATGGTGTTGGCAAATCATTTGGTAAGAATTTGACATTAGTTGACAAGTATTTTTTTAGATGTTTTAGGAATGAAAAGGCATCCAAACAATTTTTTTTTTTTCATTTTCGAAACTGAAAACAATAATGAAAGGATAACATTTTGGAAGATGCAAAAACAGAATCACTGAAAGAATTGAATTCCAATTGAAAAAATGCTGGCAGAAGTCCATTATATTTGACGGAGGATAAATTAAATATTTCCTGTTATTTTTTGAACAAACATAGCATACATGTTTTCATCTAATGTGCGAGACTTTGTACATAATATGTTACTTGATTATACACACGTTTCAGGTATACTCCGCATTTTAATAGATACAAAGAAAATAATTTTTCAAAGTTATCATCTACTAATTAAATTATGTACACTCGTACACTTTTTTCGGGATTCATTTAAATGAAAGTTTTATTGGTTTATAATTTTTTATTTTCTTTTTTGGAGAAGGAAAAATCCTTTTTATTTCACAACAACAGCAACAACAAGAACATCAAAATTCTACTAATTAGAATAATTATTCCAGTGTAAGTATTACTGTATTACTGTAATTTTTATTCAATTACATTTTCAGATTTCGTAATGTATACAACATGTAAACATATGTGTAAGGTAATTGCAAGGAGTAAAACAACAAATATAATTTACTAATATTACAACAAATGTAAATAATAATACTTACATACAAATTTAGGTAATTTCATTTCATTAAATCAAAAACATATGTTAAACTTTTTTCCACAGAAAAATTATTCTCATATCCTGAAGAGTGCTTATAATTTTATGAACAATTTAAAAAATCTAAATACAAGGACGACTTTTTATATCATCTTGAATGTGTAATAAATTTTCAAATTTGTATAACGTAGCATTTCAAATGTGTATCTTTTCAAATAATATACGAGTACACAGCGAATAAGAAGTGCTTTAAAATATTTCATTAGAAATTTATATAAATTAAATTTGAAAATTTCGGGAGATTTGCTGCCTTTGTCTTCGATACGAATTTCTGAATTATCGACAGAGAAAAACATTTGAAAGAAAAGTTGAAAAGAGAATCACGGAGTTAGTTGTTCGCAAAGGAAAAATTCCCCTTAAACGAGAGCACTTGAATGGCATGCAAAAAGAATCCAATAATAGTTGAGGTTGAGGTAATTTGTATCGACAAGCAGACTCGAGCAAGTCTACATTTGCAATTTCTTTCTCTCAGTATAAACTGGTATCTAGGTATTCATTTAAAGCAAAGCAAAATAAACTTGGAAGGACTGATAGATGTTGGCACTAATAAATGAAAATCATTTTTCTTATATTATCTCTTTTCATCAATAGTTTAATGCTTTATTGGTATTTCTTTATCGTATTTACCCTTCTTGGGAGTACAGTGCCTTCACAAATTTCTGCCATCTTACTTTGTTTGTGACTCTTCTTTTTATTTCTAACCAAATTTTTCCCATTTCTTAAGTTTCTTTCAGTACTACTCTCCACCAGCTATACTTTTTGTCTTTCTCTACTTCTGCTGTCTAGCCAATTCCATTCTAATGCTTGCTCTGCTAGCTATTGGCTTTCTAGTGTATGACCAATCCAACTCCATTTTCTACACTCAATTTGATTATTTATTCGTATTTGTTCATTAAATCGACAGAGATTTTCATTTATGATTTTCTAGACTCTTCAAGGAATGTAATACCCCACTGATTCCACAAATGAATTTCATTTAAATTTAAAGCTATGCGCTATCGATTATCACCATCACTGCTAGAAGTCAACAAAATTTTCAAAACCCAAAGGTCAATATTACTCTATACATAAAATTATGAATTACTTAATCCTTATGTAAGTATTTATATAAATTATTATAAAATTAGTAATCATAAAATGTAATACTGTATTTAATTATCATAATTTATATATTATATTTATTACTCTACTTTCTACTTTTTATTTTTTTTTCTATTTGTGTGTGCGTAATATGTAAATATGCTTTTTACGATGACTAGCTATATGCTCGTTATTTTCAATTCAACTCTAAATTTATTATTTATTATTTCATAATATATACAAGAGTATTATTATTATTACAAAAATATATGTATAATATTATGTATGTATGTATATATATATGAAAAATAAAGTAATTTAGATGAAAATTTTCATTTAAAAAATTATAAAAGTACATATATTTCATGTCATATTATTTTGAATAAAAATAATATAAAAATAGAAAAATATAAATGAATTCATTCTACAGTTATATCTTAATTATTATACAATCTATGTAATATTCTATATGAGTTGAGTACATGAGTACATACATACATCCTTTTCACAATACACGCATACATACACAACAAGAATTTATGTACATATACTTTTAGAAATATAATGTACTACGTACACGAATACATGAAGTGATGAATGTGAATGTCTATGTACGAAAAAATATAAAGTTTTTAATTAATTCTTATTATTTTATACCGAAAATTAAATTTATGTGAATGAAAAAAAAAAAAAATTGTCAAAAAAATAAAATGAAAATACATATCTAAGGTGTGAGGTACTGTGTATAATAAAATGTAAGCACTGGTAAATGAATGTCTTATTTTGAAAAGTTTAATGACATTTAAATTATTTTGCTTCGTTTTTTGTTTTTTTTGAAATATGAAATTTGTATTTACATTCTCTTTAAATTCATATATTACGAAAATACATAAGTACGTATACATATATTACGTCTCTATACACTCTTTTATAAATGCTTCTCTAAAATATTATACAAACACATTACACATTCAAAAAATGTAATTAAAATTATTTTTATTTTTATTTTATTTCAAAAATGAATAGTTTAGGTGTGTAGGATATCTCCACCTACACCATACACCGTATATTCACACTGATGTACTCACTTTCCAATTCCTATAACTTGTAAAAGTATACATAGGTGCTCGTATAAGTATTAAAAATGGTAAAAATATGAATAAAAGTATTCACTTAATGTAGTAAACAAAGTCTCATAAACCGTGTAAAATGGGTATTTTTACACGATTTACACGAATTTGTAAAATTGTTGTATGAAATATATTTTACAAGGAAACAAGTAAATTTAATGGCAAAGATACAATGTATATGTAACGTCTTGACTTGCCTACTTTACTTGATTTACTCTCTTTGACAGCTGACTAAAAATAACACTTTTGAGTGGGATTGCTCACAATGCACAAAACAAGCAAAATAAGCAAAGGCGTAAATTGTACCTCCGCCATAACTCTCAAAATTTTCTCATAAAATAAGTATTTGATATCAATTTTACTTTCAAAAAATCCTCCACTACTGATTTACACAGGATGCGTCACAGTGCTTTAACTTAAAAATATACGATTTTATAATAATTTTATTCTTTTAAGTATGAATACCCTTAATAATTTTCCCGTAGAATATTTTTCTCGTAAATTTATACTCTAGTCTGGTTCTAATATTTTTATACAATATGAATTGAGAACGTACCACCGTTTAATTCAGACAAAATGGCAAAGAATCCTTTAAAGGGGAGAAAAAGATAAAATTATATTTAAAAATTTATTTATTTACTTCATAATAAAAAATGAAAAATATTTTTTCTTTCCATAAAATTTTGATCCTTTCATACTATACGAGAAGTACTAATATCGCAGCCAGGTATATAAAGATGCATAACGAAAAATATTCATCGTATAGACGATGAAATTCTAGCATATTACCGACGAATTCATTAATTTATTTATCGTAACAAAGTTTAACACGCACCTATACACCCTACCCAATGATTTTGTTTTAATTTTTCACATGTTTTTTTGTAGTGCATGGAGTATACGAGATTAAGAACGATGAATCTTGATACATTATTTATTCATAAGGATATCTATTCCTTGAATTAATGATAATTATATACCCTTAGCTACATATATTGCATCTTCCTTTTACCTTTTACCTTGTATATAATGTATATTTGTGTATTTCTTTTATTCCTTCTTTAATTATTGAAAATTAAATATTCACATTTTTATGTTTCATATTTGTACAAAATTTAATCCGAAATATTGCATATATTCCACCTACATTTTTATTTTTTGTTTTTACTTCAACACAATTTTGGTTCTTTTACCGTTTACACTTTTATCGTTTACTATGTCAGTTTTATCTTTTTTTTGAAAACAAAAAATATATTCGTAAATCCATTGACAATCATTTTAATTTTTCAGTCCAATGATAAAGGATTTATTTTATCACGATATAGAAATAAATGTATATGTACATTCATACTCGTTCATATCTCTATGTGAGTATAGGTATATATAAAATGAAACCATAACATTTTATATCCTAGAATTTTTTGTTCTCTCTCTTGAGCTCAGCATGTACATCCAAAAAGAAGCTTTTGGTATAGTCATACTTACACTTTAAAAAGTCAGTAAAATATGAAATGCCCAAAAATAAAATCGTATCCTTGTTAACAAATTTACAAATTTTTGTTCTGGAAGTTATATATGTATAGAATAGAGTGAGTATACTTCCATTCACTTTGTATAAAAATTGGTCAAAAATACAAAATAATTTTCATATCAATCACACAATCTGAAAAAATTCTTCAAAATTTCATATATACAGGATTCATTTTATACGTTTTACTGTTACAAAATAAAATCCTTTCATTCGAAACAAGGAAAAAAATCTAATCAAAAAATATTTTTGTGGTATATATACTGTTGACAGTAATCCAAATAAAGAATTGATCTCATATCGTTTGTGTATTCAATGACTTTGGGTTTTTTTTTTAGTAATACACGTTATTCAATTTTATTTTTTATATGACTTATTGAGTCTTCTCAAATCTTCATCAATCTAAATATGTATAGAAATTAACAGATATATGTGCATGTAACTATGTAAATCCTACCTGACTATTCGTATATTTGCCGGAAATTCAGTCTTTTCAGTCTACCATGTACAACTAAACGTATTTTTTATTGTTACAGAATTGCTGATATAAATAATTTCATTTCTTTTTTGTGCTAGGGAAACCACAAGCGTTCAAGAGATGTTGCTATTCTATACTTTGGTCTCTTGAATTTGAAATGTGTTGGATAGGAGGACGTCTCTCTGGTGATTCAGAGAAAATGAAATACTTGAGTCGAACTAAAACCAAACTTTCAAAAATCCTAATGCAACGATTTCACAGTGAGTGTGTGGTTGGTAATTGGTTGAAAGTCTGATCTTTAAGTACAGCATAAAAATGTCTAAGGGTGGAAGCTCTAATATTCGAAATTTAGAGATAAGGAAAAATTTTATTTGGGTTTCGGTTTTTGTTTTGTATACTCAATTATTTCAATAAAGAAAATATGCATTCACACAATTACATTTCAATTTGATCTCAAACATAACATAAATTCTAAATTAATAAAATAATTTTACGAGTAATTTCTTGTATCTTTGTATCTTACGAGTATTTACATATATGAAAATTAAAAATAAAATCAAAGAAAAATATCATTTGATTCAAAAGGAAAAGGAAAATGATAGACATGGACCCATCAGACAAGTAGGAAGGCAGTACATACTTATGTAACATTCTTTTAGAAAATAATTAAATCCAAAATCTTAAAACATTTTCGAAAATCTAAATATGTATGCATATCATACTACTAATTTCTAAATTAAAATAATTCAAATTTTATACAAAATACATTTTATATAAATAAAATAAATAAATAAAATTATTTTTGTATTCTTTTATAAGAGTATTATAGATAATATTATCATATACTGGTACGTAATATGTACTATGTACTACTGTACTGTATATGTGTATATCTATTCAATTGTGAATATATTATGTACTTATGTAAACAATACAGTTTTATATACCTACTGATATTTTTGGTAATAATAATAATAATAATAATAATAATAATAATAACAATTTTTATCAGATGAGTAAACAAATTTATGTACACAAAACACATAAATATATACATAGTACTATTATAGTACATAGTATATATGTACATGGTGCATACATAAGTATATTATGTATATACAATTTCTACATACAAATGTACATATCTACCATATGTATACATACAGTGTTATACAAAAATAATAGTAACCACTGGAATTTTACTATAAAATTTGTATAAATTCATAATATTCTTCCATTCTTCTTCACAGCTTCATGAATTCCATTCTCCTAATTATTCTGCGAGTCTCTATGTGATTACAGAACGAAGAAAACTTTGTAGATCTTGTGATTATGAGAAACTTTGATTTCATTTCTTTGATAAAGCTTTTACTTAATATGTGGTTTACTACTATTCCATTTTATATTCTCTCCTTTCTATATGGGCTATAAACTGAGTAAACAAGTTCAAAATTTTACTTACCAATATCTACGACGAATAATCAGAGACGAAGAGAAAAAAGAGACTATAAATGGGGCCGGGTTATGTGTAAGGAGAGAAAGAACGTTAAGTCCAAGAAGATCCAATAATCAATAAATAAGTATTATTTGAGAGAATCACAAAAAAACAAATTATGTCTCTGTCTAAAAAATTATGTACAAAATAGTAATTGATCTCTATTATTTCTCAGCTTCTCATAAAATATGATATTCACATTATTTAAGTTTGAAAAATCAAAACTTCAATTTTATCATCTAAATTCGAATGGTTGCTAGTATTTTGTGCAACACTGTAATGTATCCAGTATGTGTATATAAACATTCTAAAATATTTATAAAAAAATTTTTATTTATTTATTTTTTTAATTTTTAATATCATTGTGGTATGAGATAAGATACGTAATAATACACTCTAGCTAGATCGTTTTATATAGTCGTGTTTAGTGTTAAAAACCAAAAAAATCTAGTGAAAATAAATAAAACGACCAAAAAATTTAATAGAAAAATATTATTTATTATCTACAGTTTCGAATATTATTTGTTGATTTTTTTTTTATTTTCAGTTATAATTAAAATACCATACAACACACATCACATTGTATGCAAAAGTAATAAAATTTTCAAATATTATTTTTTTTTCATATTCTGTTGTTTTCTTTAAAACAAAAACATTAAAAAAATTAAGAAAATTTTTGTTATTAATTGCAGTTAGATATACATACATACATATGTATGTACACAAAAATGTGAATACTTTTAATAATTATTTAAAAAATGTGAAAAAATAAAATTTAGTAATTTAGTGAATAATTTTGTTTTTTTTTTTCAAACTATTAATACTTATTTGAAAAGAGAAACAAAAAAAAAAGTCATAATTATTTGAGACTTGAGACAAGCATAAACATAAAAAAGAAAATTTAACGTTTAATTTATTTTCTAACTACAGAACAATTTTGTTACATTTTATACATTATTATTGTTATGTAACTGTAAATGTTGTAAATTATATCTTATTATAGCATCATATAGTTTGTGAATGATATATACAAGGTGTAAGTGTTGTAGATTGTAACTTGTAAGCGTTGACACATATTTGAAATTATAAAAAAGAGAGTATACTCTTATGCCGCTTCTACATTCAATGCAATGACTTCAACTTGGACTTCAACTTTTGACTTCACAGTATGCTTAACATGTAAAAGTAGCTGTCAAGTCTACTGCATTTGAATTTAGAAGTTCTAATCACATATATCCATTAAATCAAAGTCGAAGTTGAAGTCACTGCATTGAATGTAGAAGCGGCATTCACTCTCTTTTCATTTGTGTGCGTAATTCTCATTTAATAATTTTTAGCACTGTACAGACTACATAATCGTGTTTGTGTACAAGCCTAAAGAAGCATGTAAGTCAATCAAGAAACATGTGGTAGTTACGTAGTCTGTATATAGGTCATGATGGTGGAAATATGCTTGCATGTGTAGTCTGTAGGAGGCTTTAATATAAATCACTTCTAGTGGGATTTATGTCATATTCGTTAAATGATAGAATGACAAATTTTCATCAGCTTACATTTAAAATGCATTTTACTCAATACCAAAATATCAAAATGATCTTCACTTACACCCTTACACTTTCATAATAAACAAAGAAAACATAATACAAAAATACATTTGAAATATATATACGAGTAAATCGTATTAGTGTGTTTCGGATGGATCAATTATTGATGTGTGTACATACGTGTGGCGTATAAATAAAATGTGATTCCGTAAAAACGAAGCTAAATTACTTTTCACTAAATCTAATATCTATAAAAATGATAATACTATAAATCGCATTACGTTACATGCATATATGTATTATACGTATACTTACTTACGTATTTGAAAGCAATTATCATTAATTTTTTTAATATATTTTTTTTTTCATTGATAAGATATATTTTTATGTGTACGTACATTTTTTTTTATTTACATACATAATATACATTTTCTTTATAGATGTAAAAGCATTGAAAAATTATCATTTAAAAAAAAAATAACGTGCAAGTGCAAATACATTTTATAATAGAATGAAAATTAATACTCAGATAAGTAAATTTTGAATCAACTATTTATTAGTGAATATACATATGTACATTTTCTCCTGTACATACTATATGTTCATTTTATCAGTTTTAAATAAATAATTTTAATTTAGATAAATTTAATTGACTATAACTGTGCGTATGTTTTTTGTTTTTTTTAATTAAAAAGTTTTAAAAAGAAAATAAATTTGAAAATTAGAAAATGATTGATATTAATTTTGGATAAAATTTAAAAAAATTAACATTTCCTTTTAATAACCTATATACTCGTACATGAGCTACAAGTGGCTATTAATTCAAAAATACAAAAAATGTCATGTATAATGAAATTAATGAAATTGACAAAGAGTCAAGAATTTAAACCGGATTTGACTGGAAAACAAACATACACCGAAATAAATGGTGGTGATCAAGTAAGTACATATGTACATATAACATTTTAGGAAATTTTATTGACAAAAAAAAACAATAATTTTGACATTAACATTCATAACAAAACAAAATGTAAGAAAATGGTTGGTGCATTTGAAATACATACAAAACAAAAACGATAATATTTTATTTTTTATTTTTAATTTTTTCAAACGACTATATAACATCAAAAATATGAATTACAAATTTTCAAATTTTATTTTAAAATTCTTTTCATAAAATAATCAATGTGAGATTCGACTCATTAGGTGCTTTTGATTTGGCAATTTCAATTACTCATGCGAGTACTACTTAAAATGTGTCTAGGATAAATTGTTAAAACGAATGACACAAAAATTATTCCTAACTCTTGCAGCTACTTGACAAATTTTTCATGAGTATCTATAGCTGCGAGTAAATGGTTTAGCACAGACATTTACCTTTCCTACTCGCAAGTACTAGAAATTGCCAAATCGAAAACACCTACGAGTATTACAAAAATTTATGTACCCATCTATTTTTTTTTTCATTATAAAATAATCGCATATTATTTATACAAAGACTTTTCTATACGTGAAAGTACGTGTATTTCGTTTCGAGTTTACGAGTATACGACGTATTTAATTGACATTATTTTTTTTTTTGTCGTTTATTATTATCAAAGAGCTTCTGTCAGATAATCCATAAGATTAACCAGTGTATGTGCTATTGTTTAAGTATTATATCTATAATTTAATTCATTCAGTATCATGATTATAATTATCACGAATGTCTTAAAATAGATATACATTATAATACACGATTTATAAACGAATATATTACGAGTAATATACATAAAAAATACAAACACATAAACGTACAGTATAAGAAAAAATATATATCAATTTATATACTTTATAAAATTTTATCTTTTTTCTTAGATATTTATTTTAATCATACTCGTATGTTGATATTTTTTGAACATTTTTATTTTAAAAATGTAACATTTTTGACGAAAAAAATTTAATGTACCTACCTATTTATATATATGAATGTATCTATACTTGTGTACTTTTACTCTATAATCATAAAAAATAATAACAATAATTTGAATTTATTTAGTCAGCATTTAAGTAAATAACAAGACAATAAAAATTATTAAAGAAAATATCATAAAATTGTCCAAAAATAAATGAAAAATTTTCTTTTCATAGTATACATACATAATTAGATTGCTAGTAGCAGAGATTGCTAGTAGCAGAGATTGCATCAGATTTCGTTCAATTTTTATTCGTCAGAATTATGATGGAAAATTGTCATCAGAAATCGTATTTTTAAATGAGCACATTGCATCAGGTTAAAGACATTCATTTCATAGATGGAGTTGGAGAGAATCATTAAAATGAACGAACATCTTCTTCTTGCTAAAAAAAAATTCTTATAATTCAAATTTTATTGTCATACGACCAAATCTTATCAAAATTGCATCATTAACTTGTCGTCGGACTTCACATAAACTCTGATCAAATGTGGAGAGTGCCTAAATCCAATTTTGACGAACAATAAATCCTTCAAAATTTGATGCAATGTGGGAGCGATGTTAGTGTGAATATATAATGACATTTTAAAATGTTCTCAAAAAAAAAAAAAATAGTTCAGATCTTTCGTTACAAATGACATTAAATAAAACTTAATAAGAAATCCCATCTCGTACCAATTGACATTTTTTACTTTGATCGAAAAGAAAACATTTTAAGAATTTATAAGGATTATTCTATCCAAATCTGACCTTTATACATCATTCACCTATAACGTACAATTTGTTGTCATTTTATATTTTCATGACGTTATGATTTTTTTCACTTATTCATTTATTTACTCATACAAGTACATTGGAACTGTAATGAATTGAACATTAATTATAGCACTTAAAACAATAAATTAAAACTATAATATAACCTGATAATAATAATAGCTAAGTGTCACATAATTTTATTTTAATTTTATTTAAAAAGTCAATTTAATTGATAGATAAAATATTTTTGCATTATGTACATGCATATATGTATATATTCACATACTCACATATGACAAAAATTTATTTTTATAACAAGTAAAAATAAGGTAATTTTCACCGCAAGTACGAGTACAAGTACTATTTATTTTTTAACTTTTAATTATTATGATTAATACTGTATACTGTACAATATACGTTCATGATGTAATTCACGTTTATGACATTTTATTAATTAAAACATTTAGAAAACACTAAGTAATTACATATATATTTGTTTTAATTTTACAGAATTTTGGAAAGTACACAAAATATGCAGAATTTCATCATACATATGGATGTGACTCAGATCACACATTGGTATGTATACGAGTATTTAAAAGTTATTATCAAAAACTATGAATTGTAAAAAAAAAAAACATTTCGATTTATTTGATTTTATTTTTTTAATTTTGACTGAATTTGATTATAAGAAATTTTTTACTGAATGTTTATGGTAACTACATTTCTTTTTATTTCTCTAATTTATGAAAATTATAAATGTGAATCTTTACGATGTTTAGGCACAAATTATATTTCAAAAGACACATTTAAATTTAAATATTTGCATATACATTTGTGTGGCTATAATATACTTTTTTTGAGATCATAAATAAAAATATAAAATACATATATCTCATTTTATATTATATTTATAGAGGAGAAAAGGAAGAAATTATATTCAACACGTATGTGTGTAATCTTGACAACATATTATACACATTTATGTACATATGTGTGTATTTAAAAACTGACATTCAGATATACATTTAATGTATATTATAAAAAGTAAAATTTAACCTTTTAACGATAACCTTTTCACAAAAAGATTTTCATATGACATGATTGCAGTGTAAACACCATCCTACCAATGCCAGTCATCAACACAAAACGAACTAACATGTAACGTATGTATATACTAAATAAATATTTTTGTGTGTATGTGCACAAGTATATTCATACTAAAAATACATGTCACATACTCACATTACATATATACGAGTACATATGTACTAATGTTTACATCCTGTAGACAAGAATTTTCTTAGAAAATTATTCTGCTATACACACACATTTGAACCCCGGATATTAATTTATTTTTGTATCTGTCTATGTACTGCATATTATACGTGAGAAAAACGAACATCATCTTTAATGATAAAGGTTTTATTTTGTTTTTCTGTTAATATTCTATATACACATGCACACATAATCGTATCGTGTAAATGATGCTTATATGCAATGTATTACACGTTTATTTACCTTTTCGTTTAACGAAAATCTCTGTATTTCACCTTTAATCATAATCACAAACAAACCACTCACACAACACAATTTACAATTTATATAACATTTTGCACATGTACCAAAAATAAAAAAAAAATAAAAATATTCTACACAAATAATAATTCATTCATGTTGTATAACAGCTCAGAAATGAGTTAGAAACCATCTACATATACATACAACTGAACTGAATTATAATAAAAAAAATGATATAAAATAAATAAAAAGTATAAATTCACCAATGTAATAAACCGCATAACACGTATAAAACTTTATAATATCCTTTGCCAATGCACTCTATATATGTACATAATTTTATACATATGCATGTATGAATGTATATGGATCGATGTGTAATATCGTGTATGTCTATATGCCTAATTTTCAAAGATTTTAAAAGATTTACATCTGTAACATACTTTAAGAATACACTTTTTGATATACACCAACATCATCAGACAAAATTACATCCACATACACATTCACATATGTACACATGTGTACATAATTTTAAACTTACACACATGTATACATATACCAACAATATCAAATAGTATAACCATAAGACCATAACCCTACAACAGTAAAATATGTTAGGTTATTGGTCTTCTTTATATTCGTCTTCTTTAACTCTTTAATATAACAGGGTCTTTAAACGTTTTTAGGAGAATCACAAAAAGGATCCATATAAGAGCCATGATGAAATTGTAAATAACACACGAGATTCTGGAGTACATTCGGATGAAGTAAGTATTGTACGTATATGATGCACATCACATATAGATATATTATTTACATAAAAATACATACATATATTTACACATATACATATTATGTATTTACATGCAGCATATGCAAGTATAGATATTTTATGTATTCATGTAACGTATAATTATATTTTTCACGTGAAAATCATTTTGATATTGTTTGAAGAAAATTCACTTATTCGGATATAACTTATGTGCAAGAAAAAGTGTATAAGGTGTGCATAAACGCGAATACATATGTAGGTACTTGTATGTGTGTAAGTACATATGTATTATTTTATATTACATTTATACTCGTATTTATGGAAATATTTTATAAGATGAAATTGTAATTTATGGTATATGAATTTGTATGCACACTGTCAATCACAAAAATGACATCATTCTAAATTCAAATGAACGTGTCATCTATACTTAAAGTCCCTTTAAACTATTACTATCTACTACATTATTATAGCACATTATCAAGTCGGCTAAGAAGTCGGCTAAGAAGTCGACTCTGTGACTCATCATAATATGTGTAAACTTCAATATATTTGAGTAAACAGTCGAAGTCGGATAACAGCGAAATGCTAATAAGATTTTTCATCATCGGTTTAGTTGTATTCGATACAAGTCACACTTTATTAATATGTCTATTTTGATTTTGTATGACGTTGACATTGACAATTAGCATAATTTTAATCAGCGAAAATCAAAAGCTTTTTGATTCCTTTCTTACAATTGCTGACTATCTTCATAAAATTGATAATGTGCGATGATTATGGTGTAAAAGTACCTTAAGATAATTCTTGCATAAGCACGATAATCATTTATTTGCAGTTTCAGAAATATTTTTAAAAAACATAACAAAAAAAAAACGGCTACCATTGTCTGTACAACCTGTAGTATACGTTAATGTGAAAATCTTAATTTGTAATTTATTTGCATTTTGTCTAAATAGGAACGTGTACAAAATGAAAATAGAAATTCCAGTTGCAGAAGTGATGCATTAAATACACCAACTAGAAATGGTATATCGAAAGCACGCCGTAAAGAAGGTCTTATATTTTCAAGACCAAAATTATCTGAAGAACAAAATACAGCAATACCATATCATGAAAAGGATCAAGAGTAAGAATTTTTTTTTATAATACATTTGATTAAGGAAATTTTAATTTTTTTAATTCTCCTTTAAATTTATTCACTTTCAAAAGGACCCGTGATTTATTAAAAAAAGCAATCGAAAGTAATGATTTCTTAAATAATTATATGAATAATGATGAACGTAAGGAAATGGTAATTATGGCAATGGAACCAGCATTCTATGAAATTGGAAGTTTCATTATAAAGGAAAATGATGAAGGATCTGAAATTTATATATCGGAAAATGGTATATTCGATGTTATAAAAAATGGTGAAATCATATCTAGATTAGGAAAAGGTGTTGTATTTGGTGAACTTGCAATTCTTTACAATGCTAAACGTTTTGCATCCATACAAGGTAAATAATACACGAAATGAGAATTTATTTTTCAAATAAAAAAATATTTAATATTTTTTGTTTCTCTGTAATTATCAAACATTTAGCTGCATCAGATGCAAAAGTATGGAAAATAAATCGTAAAACATTTCGTACTATTATGATTGTTTTTGGTAGTAAGGAACGTGAAGAAAATTTAAATTTTCTGAGAACTGCACCATTTTTGAGGGATCTCAATGAAGAAGTTTTACTTAAATTTGTCGATTTATTGAAACGGGTTTGTATCATTTAGCTGGCATAAAAGATATTTTTTTGGTTAATCTCTATGCTCATGTCCATTTGATAGGTATTTTTTCAAAGTGACGCATGTATTGTAAGACAGGGAGATGTTGGAAATGAATTCTTCATAATACGTGGTGGTAGTGTGACTGTCAAAAAGACAAACGAATTTGGAGAAACTAGAGTAGTGAATCGTTTGAAACGTGGCGATTATTTTGGTGAACAAGCATTATTAACTGCTGATTGTCGACAGGCTAGTGTTTATGCAGATCCTCCTGGTACAGAATGTTTAAAATTAGATCGTGAGTAAGTGAAGATTATTAGAGTTCCTTGAGTTCAGTAAAACTAAAGACTGAAACGTTAGGATGTTAATATTGATAAATTATAATTATCTGGAATTTAAGTGTAGGATTTACATTGCTTTCATTCAATAAATTTTAATTATTTCCCTTGGCTTTAGGTCATTCATTAATTATTTGGGAAATATTGAAGAACTAAAACGGAAACCAGTTGATAATTTCATTTTGCCACAAATCAAACGACCATCAGCCATTAATCGTGCCTACGATCATATACAGCTAAGTGATCTTGAATATGTTAAAACTTTAGGTGCTGGAGCATTCGGTAGAGTTGATCTTGTTATATACAAAGGAACTCATAGTTATGCATTGAAAGTAATCAAAAAAATTGAAATTATCAAACAAGATCAAATCGATCATATTTATAGTGAAAAATTTGTAATGACTATGTGTCAACATTGTCCTTTTATTGTTGAGTAAGTTTTATGGAAATTTCAAAAAAAAATTTTTTTTCATTTCTATATACTAAATATGATTATAGTTTAATTTTGTTTTGTTATTTAGATTGTATAAAACATTTCGTGATACTAGATATGTGTACATTTTAATGGAACCATGTTTAGGTGGTGATGTATGGACAATAATGCATGAAAGGACATATTTCGATGAACCAACAGCAAAATTTTTAATAGCATGCGTCGTTGAAGCTTTCGATTTTTTACATACAAGAAATATTATTTACAGAGATTTGAAGCCAGAAAATTTAATGTTGACTCCAGATGGTTATTGCAAATTGGTAAAATACTTTATAAATTTTATACATTAGTATAGTATTTGCAAGGATTTTCGTATAATATTTAGAAATAATAATTATAGAATATTTTTAGGTTGATTTCGGTTTTGCAAAAGTCTTAAATCCAAATTATAAAACAAATACATTCGTTGGTACACCAGAATATTTAGCACCAGAAATAATATTAGATCGTGGTCATGATCGTGCTGTTGATTATTGGACATTGGGAATATTAATACATGAACTGTTAGTTGGTAAGCCACCATTTCATGGTACGAATCAAATGCGTATATTTCAACAAATATTAGGTGGTATAGATATTATTGGTATGCCAAGAATAATACCACGTTCAGCACAAATTTTAATTAAACAATTATGTAAACAAATGCCATCAGGAAGATTAGGTTATCAAAAGAATGGAGTTGCCGATATAAAAAGACACAGGTAAAATTAATTAATAATTTCCATAAATGATAACAAAAATGCATACAGAATTTTTTGGAAGAAAATAAAGTTTACGCACTTACCGTTAAACAATTCTACGGTCAAACCTGTAACAAAATAAAAAGGATGCATTTTAGTAACGAAATTAATTTCAAGATGTGAAGTTTTGAAAAATTAAAACAAAACCGAATACTTAATACATCTTTCTTATTCATCATAATTTCATTTTTAATATAATTTTAATTTAAATTAATTTGTAATTTATCCTTTAATATTTTTAATAATTTTTTTTTTATTAATGGGCAAATGAAAATAAAATATTAAATGGAACATGTATATAGCTGGTTTGATGGTTTCGATTGGCATCGCCTAAAAGAAAGAAGATTACCATCACCAATTCAACGTCCTGTTGTTAGTAATACTGATACAAAATATTTTTCTGAATGTGCTGAGGATACAGATACACCACCAGAAGAATTATCAGGATGGGATAGTGAATTCTAGAAAGTGAATTTTTTTTTTCAAAACTTAACTAAATTTTTTTTTGATAATTTATTAGAGTTTAACTGATGATATTGTTTTGTTTCTTTCAAAAAAATTTAATTTGTCACTCTGTTACTGTTATTATAATGATGAAGAAATTTTTAAATTTAAAAATATATTTTTTTGTAAAAAAAAAAAAAAATTATTATCTTTCATTCTTTAATTTTCTTTTTTGTTCTCTACAAAGATGACTTCTTCATTCATTTCTTTGTCATATTTTTTGCAAATCACACACACAATACAGCATTGTGAGGTTTGCAGATATTTTTATCTTGTTTTGCAATTTTTTGCCTTCCACAAAGCATTCATTATTTTTTATCGATATTGGGCCACAGACTTATCTCTGGATATTGTCCTCCAATTTCCCCACTTTCACCCACGTTCACCTATCAACTTAAAACTAATCAAACCTATCTCTGGATATTGTCCTCCAGTTTCTCATCGATAATATATTTTTGCAATTAGTCCACAAATGTCTCATCATCAGCGAATCATCACAATTGTGAAATCTAATCCATTTAAGCAATTTATTATGGCGTTTATTTTTTAACGTTTTTGCGTTCAATTTTATTGATTTTAAAAGTGTTCAATGCAATTTATTTACTTCAAATCTTATTAAAAAATCACCCATTCATCAATATTATGACGATTGGACTTTCCGAAAATAAAAATTTAAATCAAATCAGTGCTAATATCACATCGTCTATGTATTTATGTGTTAGGCTGAGAAATTTGTCCTTTTGTTATTACATTTTATAAGTGCATATTAAATTTCATAAAACTTTTAATTAATAAACCTTCGTCAAATTTGTCTGAAAATTAGAAAAAAAAATGATATGTTCTATTACTTAGAACAACAAAAAATATTTACGGAATAGAGCAAACAATTTTCTAATATTTCATTCCATAGATTTATCTTTTTTTATTATTTTCCAAAAAATTTAATAATGTGAAACTAATTTTTACACACACAATCAGACTCATTATGATTAATGTTTTTCAATGAAATATCAAAAAAAAAAAAATTAAGTATAATGGTTTCTATCAGTCAAAATTTATATAAAATTTTACAAAATATAAATTAATATTAACTTTTACATTAATTTTTGAAAAGGAAAAATAAATAAAATAAAAAATTACCAAACTTTGACCAACATTATGTATGTATATGGCTGGTATCTGGTATATACAGAATAATATTGTATACACATACTTCAAATTTTGTAATACTCTCAGGACAAAATTTTCATTTTATTTTGATGAAAATTTCATCTATAAGATTCATTAATACATTAATTTAGAGGATTTTAAGGTTTTTCGAATATATAACTATCGTTTTGAGCAAATATAGGAAAATATTTATTTTATTTTTTGTTGGTTAATGATAAACACGCACACACATACATACACAAAAAGATACCATATACAGTATCCTAAAGGATTTGATCCCTAAATTAACAAGTATTCAAGAGTAATTTATAAAAATATTATTTGCCTTTCAAATCATTATTTCAGATGAATGTTTCATTCACTCGCATTTGAAATATGCTCATATATAAACATCAGTGCGGTTTTAATGTACTCTCATTTATTTGGTAATTAGGTATATGTATTTTGTCTTAATCAATTCGTAATTTTCTTTGTCAACATTTAAATATATATTTGCGTTTTACATAAAATTGTGACGTATGTACATTAATTAGTTTTTTTTTTTTCTTTTTCATTGTTGTTTCCGACTAATTATGTTAAACGACTAAAAGATTTTTACACCAAAAAAAATAAAAATAAAAAGGATATTTCAATATTTATGGAAAATATATTTTATAATTAAAAGTTGATTTTTTGTGTTAATTTTATTTTATATTGATGTATGTGTATGTAAACGACATTAATAATTATAGGGTTTAAAAGATTCCGCTGATTGTTCATTTGAAGGGTATTAAATCCTTGAACCATTATAATATTTTGATTTACAATAAATAATATTTTTTTTTTAAAAAACTACGAAATGGAGTTATTGGTATAGAGAAAAACATTCTATTACACGATAGGTCGTGGAGGTGAAAACATATCGAGCTTGTCGTGGTTTCGGATTAAATGGCTTTAGTCACCGAATCCATATGAATTTTCACTCTCATTCGTTAAAAGATAATAATTTTTATAATAGGTATTTCAAAAAAATTTTCAATAGACCATAAATTAAATTTTATAAAAAAAAATAATTTAATAATTTGATACAAAAATTCCATTCTTAGGAAGAATTTCTTGGAGATGCATCTAAGGTTTCTTTTACATTTATAAAATTGGCACTGTTTTGCTATAATTATACATGTTAACATTTAATACCCGAAAATGAATTATAATTTTTTTTTAAAAATGTTTTCATAATGTCAATCACAATTTTTCTACTCTCTGCCTCTCAAATATTTATGAACAAAAAATGAATTTTTCTTCATTCGATTTGTTGTTGATTTATCTCAGATGTATCAATGGGAAAATTTTTTTTATTTTTTTTTTAGAAAAGTACTAAATCATTTGATATACAAACACCGTACTGCAGATACAACAGATTTTCTCTATTAATTTAATTCCCTTTTGGTATGTGTATCCGAAAATTTATTGCACAACATACGTTTTTTTTTTTTTTGTTTTCTTTTCTTTATTTTTCGATGATGATTTCGTTTTTTGTATATCCTTTCAAATGTATAAATGTGCATTTCTATAGTTGACCAGTTTCAATAATAGTATGTGAAGATGAAAAACCAACGAAAATATTTTATCTTCATATAGAACATATAAATTCTAAAACATCTAAACAAACATTTAGACGCTAGTATAGTATTTTCAGTTCCAAGGATTATATGTGAAAGAATAATATACCATGTCACTGAAATATACAAACAAAAACAAATGTATCTGATTGTGGACACAATCCTTGAATGGTTTATTCGTAAGTAAGTATACGAGTATATGTATTTATTTGGCTGCAATGTTTATTTTTGATACAATTTTTTTTGAACGCTATGGACAATAGTTTTTTTTTTTTGTTTGTATCGAACACAATATTGTGTACTTATTTCCTTCGAAAATGTTTGGTTGTGTATGTACGAGTACAAATACTTATATGAAAAGAATAAATAAACTAAAAACTAAAGAAATATGGATATAAAAATCCATATATAAAAATATATTATTTCTTCAGGGAATTTCCTATAGTCAATAGGAAAAAATCGAAATGTATTATTAAATGTTCATTTTTATTGATATTAAGGAGAAAAAAAATTATATGCAATACACAATTTTTTTTTTCATTAAAACTCTCATGAAGCTTCGGTATTTGAGGTGATATTCTAGTACAGAAAATATAAGCAAATACAAATGCATTTAATAAACAGCAAACATTCAATAAAAGAATATATATTACTCTTGGTATGAAGATTACTCTGTGGGATAATATTAATGGATCATAGCCAAGAATTGGAGTATGCTAAAAACATTTTGAAATTTATTTACTTGTTTTAAATAATAGACGTCGACGCAAATATATACTGTGATATTGACAGACAAGTGATATCGATACTTTAAACGTATTTTAGGGAATCGATCACAAAATCTAATCTCAAAGAAGATACTAAATAAACTGCATAATTAGACAAAACCTTGAAAGAGGGAATGGACCTCCAAATGACGCCCACTAAGAGAGAGATGAATGGATAAATTGGACAAAAACGCTATCGCCTTGTTAAACTGCAACAATTGAAGAGATAAAACATTTAAAATTGCGTAGAATAGAGACCAAGTTTACGATCGGTTGGAATTGTGATTTTTCCTCAAGGGATTTGCAAATCATATTTATATAGGTTTCAAACTGTGATCTCCTGCACCTCTCTGTTTACTTTCATCAGTTTTTAGAACTATCCTTGTGTTTTCTAATTTAAATTTTTTTTTCCAAAATATTCAAATTTTCTTTTTAAATATTTATAGTGAAGTTTTCTTCAAAGGATGTGTTTTGTTTTGATATGATCCTTGCCCGTATTGAATATGAAATTTTTGGATGTATCATACGTACATATTATACATTCGATTTCATTGTTGTTTTCACTCCCATGGATGTAAGTAAAAATATAAACGAAAATATTTTTTTTTAATAAACGCGTATAGCAAAATGCCTCAAACTATTTTACAATTTTTACATTATTTTTTTATTATTTTCTGCAAGTATTGTAGTTATAAAAAAGCAGAAAAAATAACGAAATAACAGTAAGTAAATGAAAACGAAAAACAGTTTTTATTAGTTTTTAACTTGAAAAATAAAACATTCATAATGTAATTCATTCATTTATTTCTTTATTTATCATTAAAATGTTTTTCTTTTTTCATTTTCATTTTTATTCATTTTTTTTTTATTTCGTTTCATTTCAGAAGAATGAAAATATTTACGGACTCGTAAAATCACAGAAATAAAAATCGTAAAACATGAAATCATGAGTATCATACAAGTCAAGATATGTTCAATGATTTTATGGAATTCATTTGATCTGGATAAAAAGTATACTCGTAGCCTTAACTCAAACCCTAAAACGAATACGATTGCAAGAATTGTATGAATTTATTTTTATTCAGGCATATATGGGTGGGTCGATCTGAAAGTTTTAAACGCCGTGATATTTTATGCAAGCATTCATTCGTTTAAACATTTTTACACTGCACCATTTAATACGAGCCATTTCAAGGATCTCTATGAGGTCGTGCGTTATCTATCAAGAAAACAATTTTCTAATACGTAAAGCCTGATTCATAATGTAACGCTAAGTGAAAGTGAAATTTCATGAAAAAGCACACTGTGCACAATGCAAAGTGAGCTTTGAAATTCAAAAATTTGACACTTCAATTATTGAGATTTGACTTTGATTAAAAAAAAAAAAAATTTTTTTATTTAAATTGACATTTGAAATTCAAATTTTCAAATTCTCAAATGAATTTCTCCATTTTTAAGTGGGCATTTAAAGGAATTTTAGGGAAATTCTTGCATTTTTTTGGAAGTCTCCATCTGTTGGTCAATTTCCTAACAACATTTTTGTAATTAGATTTATAGCTTTTGTTAAGTGAAATTGAAATTAGGAATAGAACCTAATTTCACTTTACGTTTGCAATTTCAATTTCAATTAGAGAGTGACGCAGACATATAATGTCGTGTAAGAAAATAAGGAACAAAAGACATATAAATTTCACTTTGACTTAGCGTTGCACTGTGAACAAAACATAAATGTTCATTTAAAAATGTCTGAACTTGAGTACCACTTATCCTAAGAGAAGCCTGAATATCATCGTGTTTGAATTTTCTATGTGTCAGTATACCACATTTCTTACAATCTCGACATTTTCTTCATTGACTGCAATTCGATGACATCTCCTTCTCTCGCATTGTCATTCTAAAATTGAAATGATCGAATGTGAATTCGTTAAACCGGCGATATACAGCAGCTTTAGATGTTGCTTCATCACAAAAAGCTTGGTTTGGCCAATTGCTGCATGTTTTCAGTTTAATTTAATTTTTACACTCAATTTATTTACGTCTGGCTGGTACCACAATAAAGCTACGAATGATACAATATCCTAGTGGCATATTTCAGTGTTGAAAAATTTATCGAATTCTAAGTAAATGTAAAATGTATTTCAGATTCTCAATATACTTTTAGATTGATCCATGTACTAGTTAAATGCATACAGACGTTACGCCCTATATATTTGTTATGTTCAATGTTATTGTGAATTCGTTACGAAAATATCCTCTAGGTTTCTTGATTTAAAATTTTTGAAAAAAAAAACAACCAGAATAACAAACAACAAAAATTTTATTTCAATAACAATAAATCCTTCTAAATACTATAAAATTTCATTTTATATACGGTTAAATATAAGTTACTTGTTTACAGTTTTACAATTGCATTTTATGCAATAAACTTTGTCCAGACATGAACATAAAAATTGTTTATATGTGTTCCACATAATTCGTGGGATTTATTTATTTTTTTTTTTCTTTTTGTACGTTGCGTACGTTCATGTGTGATACATTAACTCATATAGACTTACAATAATAATGAGAAAAAATATATTTTCTTCTGTTTTTTTTTTTTCTTATGAAATTTTTCTTCATGTGCAATAAAAATGAATGAATAATCCTGGTTATAAGTTATACACAAAACAGAAAAAAAATGTAAACATCAGCAATAATTTTATTTAATACACGGTATACGTAGATGTTTGGTACATGAGTATTCTCACTTCATAAAGCCACCAGATTCAATGTTTTTATATATTTTTTTAATTATATACTTGTACATATCTAAATATTTTTCTTTGGAAATTTTTCTTTATCTTTTCGAAACTAATTTTTTTTTCCATTATTTTCAAAACATATTTCTAAAAAATATTTCTCATTACCACACAAATTCTTTCGTTAATTTAAAAATTTTCAATTTAAACTTACATACATAAACTGAATCAAAAATGTCTTTGGACAAACTTTATTTCAACAAAGCAAAAATTTTAATAAAAATATTGGTTCACTGTATGTGAAAAAATACTACAATAGACAGGATATGTAGTGTAACTGGAATGAATAATGACAGAGTGGCGAAGAAAATAACAAGAACGGACCCAAATTGAGAGCGACTAACGGGCAGACCAAGAACAAGATGTTTACATTCGACCCAGTTAACAATGATGCAGAAATAATCCTACATTACAAACTGCGGAAGCTGAGCGAAAAATATGACAGAGTGGTGGCAACTTCTAGAGAAGGCCAGAGTTCGATTTGGACTGCACCGCCATTGATGTTGTTATTGTTATTGTATGCGAAAATATAATCCCAGTAAGATTACAAATCAAAAATTATTTAATACATAATAAGATCCTTGATCCTTTTGTTTTTAATAAGCTCCTTTAATACATAATAAGCTTTCATTGATCTCTTGACATCTGGAACTTAATGTAAGTCTCACGTACGGCGCAAGTATACAAATTTATATACGTTTTAGCATAAATTTTCAGTATTCTATTTCTTCTTCGTCTTTCAATTCCTCCCACCCAGCAGCTCCCACCATCCATCTCTCTCCAGCCACACACAGTCTTCCCACCACAGTCTTGGTTATTATTTCCTTTAACATTTTTCAATATTTTCAACAAAATCTAGCTATACAATTCTGAATCATTTGTTTTCCATCTATATGGTCCGTTTAAAAAGACATCCTACACACTTAGGTAAACATAATGCCTAACGGCTTCCTTATATATTTAAATGAAAAACGAAAATTCTACTATATATGTACATCAAAATAAATAAATTTAAAGAATGGAGATTTATTTTCTCTTACGTTTTTCAGTAATGTACCAACAGTAATTCTTATATTTTCTTTTTATTAATTTTGTATAAAAATTTGTTAAAATTTTCTCATTAACATGTATTTTTGGAATAAATGAAAGTGTTAAAAAAAATATGTAACAGATCCTTTCTCCTAAATACTTTAAACAAATTTCATTTTAATAAATGACTTACTGACAGACATTATATCTACGTATGTATATATTTGTATACTTTGTACTTTGTGCTGCGATAGAAATTTTATTTTAATTTTTTGTACAAAAATTAATAAATTTCTAAATTCAAAGTAAAAAATACTCGTATATGTAAGTATTTTTGATTGTCAACAATATTATTTTATTTATTCATTTGCTACGTTTTTTTTTGTCTTCTCTGTCTTTTGTTTTCATTTCTCTATTATTATTATTTTATTTTTTCTTGACAATTTAATCCTTTTAACAATAAAAGGATAAATTATTTTACGAAAAACAAGAAAGAAAAAAAAAGAAAATGAACAAAAATTAAAAAACAGGCAAGGCAGTAAAATAAACAAATTAAAAAAAGGGAAAGAAAAAAAATGTTTTTTTTCTACTATTTGCATTTCTTCATTTCCCTAGGATAAAAACAATCATTTATCTTCGATTTTCATATTTAGATTTTCATATTTTTTTATCGGATGTCATATACCCATTATTGATTTTTCTTTTAATAATGTCCGCATCGCAGAAAATAAATCATAAATCTGTCTATGATTCATGTTTTATTTTATTTCTTAGTTATTTTTGTTTTTTTTTCTTTCTCTTATTATAGATATACGTTTTATTTTTTTTTTTTTTTTCATAAAAAATTATAAACGGTAAAAAAGGGTATAAAAACACCCAAATCATCATATTTATGCTGGTTTAAAAAAAAAAATATGTATTTATTTTAAGATATTTTTGGCCCCATTTTATTTTTATTTCTTTTTTGCCGGAAACGTACATACTTATATTTTGTTACATTTCAAATAACGTTTGCCTATATTTTTTGTGATTTCATTATTGACAACATTTATTCATACCTATTTTTTTTCTTTTCAATTTCATTTTATTTGATTTGTCTGAATTTGAGTTACATACTAGGTAACATACATACATATATGGATATGAATGAACCAAAAATTATACGTATTCAAAAGATAAAAATAATATTCAAGAGAAAATACAAAAAAACATAATGTTTAAATATTATTTTTAGGAGAATTTTCGTATGAAGAAATAAAAAATATATTTTTATTTACATTATTTTTTCTTCATTTTTTTGCATTCACATTTTATGTACACATATGTTCATATGTATCTATGTGTTGGCAGCAATAAAAGAGATGGAGAACACAAAAAAAAAGATTTCATTGTGACCGAAAACATAAGCATAAAGCAGACAAAATAATATCACAAAAAATTGTGTGAGTAAACTATGTATGTATGAAAATAAAATTAAATGTAAAACCCGTAGGATAATAAAAAATAAATAAATTTGTATAAGAATTTCTAGTATACGCATATGTATTTTTTTAATGACCTTGATAAAATTTATGTAATCCATCAAATGTCTGCATATTTTTTATATTTTATTTTTGAATAATAATTTTCATGTTTTATTACAAAAATAAGAATGTAAAAAAATCTATCAAATTTTATATATTATAATAGTCACAATAATCTCGAAACATATTTACGATACAAAGATATGAAATCACCCAAAAGTGAGTGAATAGAAAAAAGATATAAACTCTTAAATTACATATGTATATGTAAAAGAAAAAATTCTGAAGTGATGGTCCATTATATATGGATACTCTGGAATTGGATAAACCATGGATAGATACTCTGCTCTGCAACCATTAACGCAGAAAGTAAAGTATACAATGAATTCAACAAATTCTGCTACATGTGGGAATCTAAGTTAAGTACACACTTACTATGTTTATACTTTCTCTTAAACCGGTATAACTCATACCGATATAAGTTATGTCGGTTTATAATTGTGGTGTAAACAGTTGCTTAAACCGGTATAAGTCTTTAAATCGCTTTAACAAAAATCGATTATTAAACCGGTTTGAATAATCTTATATCGATATGAAAATTGGTATAAACACTTTATGACGGTTTAACGAAACAAGTTGATAATACTGTAGTGTTGACAACACAAGTTGGTAGCATTGTATTTTAAATCGCTTTATATGGAATTTCGTTTATATCGCTTTATCTTGTAAGTATAAACACCAACGCAATTGGTATGAAAAAAGCCGGTTTTCTATATCGGTATGAGTTATACCGCTTTAAAAAATAAGTATAAACGTACTAACTGTAAGTAAAAATTAAAGCGATAAAGCTCACTTAAGTTTCATACTGAATGAAGTCGCCATGACGTTTATGCAAATTGGTGTTTTCTGTTGTGTTTTCACATCACAACAATAAGCAACGAGTTGTCAAAGCAGTCACTCAGCACTGTTTAACAATAATGTAGTAACGAACGGTCATTAAATTTTGGTTATTTTCTTGCTCTTTTTGTACATGGTCTTATTTATGTGGGGATTACCTTATATTTATCACACATCACGTCTTCCTAATCTGATTTGTCTTTCTGTCGTCGCATAGGGCTTTCAAATCTTTTCCACTCTCGCCTTCCATGGAAAGTGTGATCTAACCAGATAATTTCTTTTTCTCAGCAATGTTTAGAGCTTCGTTCATTACAGAGTCCTCCCTTTCTCTGTGGACATGTCCGTACCATCTCAGTCTGCACTCCAAAAGCTGGTCGTTCGTTAGCATTACTTAATTTGAAGTTATTTTTGACATTTTCATTTCTACTTCATTCACATTCAAATTACAATGAAATTTCAGGAATTTAATTTAGTAATGAAAATATCCATTGGCAAGAAAACTTATAATTGTGACTTACAGTAAAACAGAAAACTAACAATCACCAGAATGATCATTCCACAAAGTAATCGTAATCGTAATCGTAAGTATAAGAAATCGTTTATCAATAATAATCTGAGTCATTTTATTATAATTTGAAAAATTTGCAATAAAAAACCATAAATCACAACACAGGAATTTTTAACAGGAATCTTAACAGGAATTTTCTATTATGGTCGAAAACTATGAATTTTTCAAAATCCTTTCAGATATTATAAAATAATAAACGAACAAACTTATATCATGTCACTGACTTGCATTTTTATATTTAATTTATAGATGTACTAGATAACCAAAAGGACATTACGTGAAACATACCTACCTATATATATGTACATAAATATTACATATACATATACGAACAAATATGTAAACATGTAAATACGAGTACATAAGAAGAAATGACAATATATTATATATTGATTTGTGGGTATTTAACAAACAAAAACTATTTGAAATTAACTATATTATCATTTACATTTACAAATACACATTTACACATTATGTATGTATATTCAAGTATGCATGTAACGTAAATTTTAGTCTTTCCTGAATACTAAAACATTTAAACGAACAAATAATTTTAAGACAAACATACGAGTATATCCTAAATTCACAAAAGTTTAACTCAAATACTCGTTACGTACGCACGCATGTATCATACATACTGACATATATGTATATGTACATACATTCATTATGGATACAATCATAAACAAATCCTTATTAAATCAATTTGGATGAAGATTCAGAAATGTGTAGTATGTACAGCAAGATTAACTGCTACCGATTCATTACAACATTTATCTAGTAAATTTTTTATTTTTACCTTTTATTCTTTTTGAATGACTGGCTAAAGATAACTTTTATAAAAGTCCATGTGCATGTTTATGTGTGTCCATGTCTACGTTTATATATAAAATACTTAAAAATGTTCAAAAAAATCATTTTAAATTGTCATTGTAACACGAAGTATTCAATAGTATTAAAAAGTTGCTGCAATGAACAATAATTTTTGTCTGATGTATATGATATGTGGATATCGGACAGAAAAAATTTCATTTTAAGTATAGAAATCACTTAAAATTTTCATTATCAGCTCATCATCATCATCATTGGCTTTTAGTCCCTTTTAGAATTTCGCCCCTTCTACAATTTGCTGGCAACTATTTCTGTCTTTTACCATCTCTGTCCATATTATGTTATTCCCATTAACTATTCTAAAATATTATTTATTTATAACTAAGGATCATAGAAACAATAAGTAGGATTAATAGAAGTTTTGATAAAAATCCAACATAAAATTTATTAGTCTGGGATAATGATGGAATCCTCAAAGATCAGAACCGCTGAGATTCAAAAACTTAAAAACAAAAAAAAACTACAAGAACGTGACTGGACTATTAACAGTCCATACAAGTCTCCCATGTACATCTACACAGAAAATAGGAAAAAACAGATTCGCTCCTGTGTATATTATGCTTAAAATATTGAGAACCGAAATATTGGGAGACAAAGACAATAACCCATCGAATCTCCTAAGTAAGGACTTTGTAAAATTTCTTGTAACACTTGTACAAAACACAAAAATTCTCATTCATTGACAATGATATTAAGATGCAAAAAATTCAATTTCAATGTCGCATTTGCCTTCCCATCCCATCCTTATTCAACAAGCACAGCAAACAAATAAACACGTCACTAGGAAAAACGTTTAAAAAACATTTTATGTTTTAAGATTTGACTTTAACACCTACAGAAAATAGTAAATAGCTAAAAATTTCATAATTGTACGGATGATAACTTAAAGAGAAAATTTTACAATCCCTATACAAATTTTCATTACAATTTTCTTTTAAATGAATTGTATAAGATGTGTATACATTTCAACAAGGACATTTTCATACAGATATAACCACCAGAAATGATTTTATCTTGAAAATACATAATCTTTTTGAAGTCAACATATCATACTTTTAATATTTCCACTTCCTTTATTGACAACTTATTTTCCTTTTTTTTTTGTTTTTCTTTTGTTTATTTTCAATTTATTATTTAAATAATTTATATTGAATTTTTATACAAATTTTCACAACAAAAAGAAAAATATTCTTTTTTTATATGAATAACCACATCACGCAATCATTCAAACGAATTTCTTATACAATCATTTCTGTACATTTTTGTGTATTTATTAATTTTTCAATGTGTATACAAAGAAAAAACGAAATGAATAAAAAGAATTAAGCGTAAAATTGAAAAAAGAAAAGTCATTCACATCATTGAATTTTTTTTTCTGTTTGGTTTCTCTTTTTCATTCAACTAATTTGTATTACAAATTATATTCAAAGGTTGAAGGATTTTCTTTTTTGTATTTGCCTTCATTTCATTTTGAATATAATATTAAAGATATTTTGTTATTTCAATTTTATGGTCTACTTCGTGGTTATTTTTGTGGATATATCTATGCATAGCACACATCATGTTCTCCCAAAAATATACTCTTCAAAATGACTTGCTTTAAAAAATAGAAGCATATATAAGACAATTTAATTAATGACGGGCAAATCAAAGTGGAATTATGAATGATATATCATTATTTTGAGCCTAAACTAATCGAAAAAACCAAACCACAAAGGGAGTAAGATGTAACATGATGGATGAACTAAAAACAAATGAACCTGCAACCTCTTTAAATTCTCTGTCAAACTCATCACTTCAAACTCCTCGTGGTGGTGTAACCTCTATAGAGGTCTGGAGGCAAAATCCAAAAAAAAATTCATGGATGAAAAGAAATGAAGCATCCATTTCTTTATGAGGGGGCTAGGTAGCAAGCTATAACAACTTCTCCTTCTTCAGAAAGGCATTCTCAAAAATCTTGATGGAAGTAAAGAACGGGTAAACAAGAAACGACAAGGAAAACAGAAAATAAACTAACACTTTCACTGGGTCACGATTCGTAGACAGAAGTTGTGATGATAACCGCCAATCAAAGCAGAAAAAAAAATCCACTCATAATCACTTCATCACTTTCAGTTTTAGTTTTCTCATTCTCATATGTATATTCATTCAGGATTTTTAAGGAACGAAATATTATTGATTTTCATTAAAAAATTCACATTTAGTTTGCCTTCCTTAAATATTTTGCAATTAATTATTCCATTCTCTTTTATAATGCTATACACTTCTTACACTGCTTTTTTAGGGAATTCATTCAAGGGCGCCCCTTTGACTAGAATCAATGAACCACACTCGTCATCAATTTATCTCAGAAGTACAAACCATGCATGTACATATCTACACTTACAAAAATTTATGTATATGTATATTTCCAAATATTTATTATGTAGATGGCCCAGAACATTTTTGAAATTAATAACAAACACAATATTCACTAACATAAGATTTATGAATGTTATAAGTGTGTGTGTGTTTTTTTTTCTTCTGTAAATGAATAATAAGAATCATAGAACCATACTCTATAAAGATTTATCTAATTATGTTAATGAGAAAAGAAATCATACATATGTTTAGCTTCTAAAAATAACTGAAACCATTTGATATACATGCGACAAAATGTTTTTATGTTCTATACTAGAAATATATATGCTTAAAAGAAACTTATTAAATAAAATATAAATTATATAACTTCCTCCAAACCAAAAAAAAACAGGGACGAAATAAAAGAAAAAACACAATGCAGTGCAAAAATAAAAAAAAATATTTCATCGTTGAATTATTCAACTTTTTTTCTTCTGGGGAAAGAATAAAAAGAACACATTTTTTTTATTGTCAATTGAATTATATTTTACTTTACTTAAATTGTATGTACAATATTCCAATATTTTATTTCCTTTTTCTGTATTACATATTTCGTTCATTTTTTTTTTTTTTTTGAAACTTGAAAATGAAAATACTTGAAACTACGAATTCCGTCAATGAAGGACAAAAATGTAAAAAAAAAACTTTTAGAATATGAATGAACTTTACAACAAAGCGAATAATAGATCAGGAGCTGAGTTGCAGTAAGCGTAGAATCGGTATACAACTAAAACTCAAATGGTGTGACGAATTTAAAGAAAGTCACTGGAAAATTGTAGCTCTGGACAGACCCATCTGGAGAAATATCCTAAAGCATCAAGGATCCGAATAGAATTTTAGTGATAATGCCTCAATTGATCAGCAAGTTAAGATCTGCAGTATAATGTTAAGGGAAGTAGTATATACTTTCTATAAATAAAAAAAATTTGCATAATTTTTTGCGAATGAATCGAGTGTGTTTAAGGCGTTGAGGACATCACAATTGACACAGATGTCTAGAATCCGAAAATCCAAGCTCCCAAGAATCAAATGCGTTCGAGAACCAAACAAACTGCTGATATACCAAAATAAATAAGAAAAAAAAATACTACAGATAAGATGAAGACAATATCAAACCATTTTTAAGGTAAACATCAACTACCAACACATATACATTATTTTCTCAATTAATGTGATACAAAAAATTTTTAAAAATTCAAATTATTTCCTAGAAACAAAGATTTAAATAACTGATGTTCCATTAAGGCATATATACTTACTTTCCACAATGCTTTTAGATCATCATACACTTAGAAAGATCTAGAAAATTGATTCTAAGAATGAATTAAAATGTACCATAAGAGAAAAATTAATACACGTATATTGTTTTTAGCAATTGAATCTTTTAATAAATATTACTTGGAATGTGTGAATGTATCTACTTATTTCATTTTATTTTATTATTATCTATTTATTTTCAATTACTTGTTAAATATTACCTAAAAATGAAGTTAAATGTAAAAATATACATACTTATATAAAATATTCAAAAACGTTTCACCTCCATTTACATATGGTACACATTTATTTTTTTTTCCATCAGCATTGTTTAGCTACATTTCAAGGAAAGAATAATAAGCTTATTTTCATTAAATTGGCTCATTTCGATATAATGTAACATAACCTTATTTAATTGAAAAAATGAATTCTAAGAAAATTTATAAAATATATATTTTTTTTAATTTTTTTCTTTATGCTTATACACATGTACTTACACATTAATAAATATATGCATATTTTTTTTTCTTTGATCTTGTTCAAATTTAATTAATTTCACTTCAATATAGAATGAAAATTACCTATTATTATGCTTTTAAAAGTATATACTTACGTCATATAAACGTTTTTTTTTTATTTTTTGCCAGAATTTCTTTAAAAAACAAATTATCTTACTACATAAGGATATATAATATGTATATCAATTATTATATGCTATACCACACACAAAAATACTCGTAGAAATAGAAATAGATATGTTATGTTTCTATGTACAGTTCTTTATTCCTTTTCCCTTTTTGAATCCTGTCATATCATAATATAAATGGTATCATAATATAGATACCATTTTATCATTGGTATCTATCTACATTGAAGATAAACGAGACCAGACGAAGCAGAAGCAAATCGATATCAAGTTCAAGAAAAACTCAATATATTTTAATTGGAATCAAATACAATCCTAAGTAAATTTTACATTTATTTTATTTGATAAACTCTTTATAGAAATTTATTACGTATCGCTAGGTGAAATTTCGTAAACAATTTATATGAATTTAAACTGATAATCGGAAATATTTTACGCGTGTATACTCATATAAATTATGTGTACTTTCAGATTTTAACATTTTTATGATCATCATTCTGAAATCAGACATCTCATAATTCCAAATTATTAGCCTCTACTATGCACTCTTCCTATGTCTCACATTCTCGTAATATAAGCTCAACTCTGAACATTCCAATAGGATCCGTTAGTAACCAAAGCTAAATCAAAAGCTGATGGTGACGAGAAATGAAGACCACTGCAGACATTTATTTTTTAATAAGCAGTATAGTTGAATCTGCGAAATAGGATTGACGGCTCAGGAGCCTCTCTATAGCTTCTAAAAGATGCTGGCTAGGAAGATCAAAAATCAACATGGGACATAAGGATCAAACTAGATCTTATAAGGTAGATTTCAGCAAGAGGACAATGTGGGGTAGATTTCTGTCGCGAATAAAATTTATAAGAACCGATTTTACAAATAAGTGTAGGAAAGCCGAATGAAAAGAAAGAACATATTATGTAATCTGATATTTATTTGAAAATATTTACAACAAGATAATTTATCAAAATTTATTCATAATTCATACGCCATACTCAATAATTTGTTTTTAAAGCAAAAATGCTTTATGAAAATTCTTCCATTTATACTCGTATACATAATGTAAGTACATATTTTATTTTCACAACTTATTTTATAGTGTACATATTTTGTTTTATTATTCCCGGTAAATAGTTTTAACAAAATACATAATTTCTTTACATATACATAATATAAAATACATAAAAACTTTGTCGATTGTTTGGCGCCATTTTTTTTTTATTTCCCATTTATAAATCTATCAATTTTAGCCGCATATTATCATCATCATTGTTTTCTCTTTAATCAAAATACAATACGAAAATATATCAAAAAAAAAAATAAAACAAAAAAGAAAAATAAATAATTATATAACAGAGAAGAAAATAAAAAAATATTTTCTTTTCTGTTTTTAGTTTTTTTTTTGTTCTTATATAAAATGATGATGGAAATGAAAAATCTAAAACAATAAACATAAGAAAAAAAAAATGTCATCATAAAGAAAAGCGAGAAAATCATTAGGATTATTCTATTTATGTTTGTTTATCTAAGTATAAAGACCAAAAGATATATAAAACAAAACCAACAACTTTTCTAATCGATTTATGGATAAAAATATTATGTTTGTTTGTTTGTTTTTATAGATTTTAGCTAATCATCGATAGATAAAAATCGATTTTCCATTCGATTTGCTTAATGCTACTTTCAAAATTTTCAAATGATTGAATAAAATCGGGGTAGTATGTGTGTATTGAAAAAATTTTTAATCTAATTTCATCATTTTTTTAACTACCAAATTGAAATTTGATTTGCCTTAATGTGATATAAAGTTGGGCTTGGGTATTTAAATTATCCCAAACTTTCAAATTGCCAACGTATGTAGCTAATGGAATACAATATTTGCAAGAGGAATCAGTCTGATAAACCTTTACTCTCAGATCATAAATCATAATACGTAATGATAGAAATCAGAAATTCAAATAAGTTAATCATCGCATCATGTACTAATAAGATCACAGAACAAATTGAAACTTACACAAGAAAAAAAATAAAATTATTTTTAGATCTCTGAAAAACAAGAGACAAGACATAATAATCTCCTATTAACAAAGTTGTCAGTCCTCTTCCGAAACGAAAATGAACAAAATCTCTCCTAGGATTTTCAATTTGAAAAGCTATAAGCACGAACAAACTTCTATAATAAGGAAAGAAATATGCAGGGCTTGGCAATTAATAACCGATTAATAATGAACGTTCTGTCAAGACATCGAAAAATACATCTCCAAAAGCTCGAAAATCCACAAAAGCTTACCAAAAAAATATCACAAACTCAGTTGATATAATTTTGGGTCTCAAATATGGAAAGACTTGAAAATCTAAAAGTTTTAATTTCAAGCTCACTCCCAATGTCACTGTCAAATTCGCTCAGAAGTAAATAATTATTTTTCCATGGTCTGTTTACAATGTTTTAAACAAGGTTTTGCTTTTACTTACCAAAATAATTCAGTCAATATCCGAAGCTCTGCGATTTTAAGAAAATGTGAATGAATTCATAATTTATTTGGAAACTGTAAAGATATTCCCTCTCTTGTGGGGCACATTTTCAACATTTAAAATTGTGAAATACCTCAATATATTTCTTGTTGTTATACTATATAAAAAAGAATGATTGTTTATCGTGAATAAATAAAAAAAAAATGGTGAGGAATTATTGTAACGTATAAATTGACAATCACATGATAAATAATTTTTTAGTATTTTCTTATTTTCTTTATTTGACATTTAGTTCAGTTTATCTAACTCTTATAGACAGACATTTTTACCATTTAATTGATTTAAAGATTATTTTTTTATTTTTCTGTATAGCTATATATTTGCCTTTTCTTTTTTTTTTTATTACCGACAATTAAATAATTTATCGATATTACATTTATACACATTTAAGTGTATACTAGGATATGTAGTAGAATTATTAGGAATAATTTTTTCTCAATATTCTAACATTTTTTACACAATAACAAATGAACAATAATGAACATGACATTCAAAAAATATATACGATACATGCATGAAGAAATTGGAAACTACTTAAGTATATATGACATGATATATTTACTATCTACAAGACATTACATAAGAAAAAAAATCATTAAGGAAAAAAATTTTTACATAAGTACAGTATACATATTATATCCTAGTTGTTCTGAAAAATAATGTGCTGTAAGAGGAATTTATGAATGATATGCCAACAAATAAAATAGAATCAATATAATGATATCCTTTAAAGAAATATTCATTCATGTATACAGACAGAACAGAAATAATATTTATTCACGAAAAATTTATGTTTTATATATTTAAAGAAAATGTAAAAATTGTATACAAACACATATACATGCACATATATGTAAGGGAGTATATTATTTTATGCAGAAGATACAGACTCACACATTCACACACATACTATAATATTTACAAAAAAAAAAAGTAATTTATTCTTTTTTATTTTTTATATTTTATTTTTACATAAATTTATTTGAGAAAAATTTTTATTCGATTATTTTAATATACTCGTATACTCGTATACACATAGATATTAGAATAAATTTGAAACAGAAAAATAATTTGTTCTTTATTGTTATTAATACTCGTATATATAAATATCACAAAAATACATATAAACAATAATAAAGTGTTTTTCTTCATTTTATGGTTTTCAATTCCCAAAAAACTACACACAAAAATACATAAACAAATGAAACTTATATTACACAATTTCAAAATGAATATTTTACAAAAGGAAGACTATCTAGAAGAGGTAGTATATGTACACACATACATACGACTGTACGAATAACGTGGAAACAAGAAATGAAAAATGAAATAATCAAATTTTTTTTTTGGAATATATAAAAGTATAAAAGATACCTAATATTGAATTTTATTTTTTTTTAAAATTATCATTATTTTATTCTATTTTATTTTTTTTCTATTTTTTCTTTCTCTCATACATAAATAATGAAAATTTTCTATTTTCGCTTCCAAAAGAGAATAAATTAAAAGGGCGACTCGAAAATTTTTAATGTGTAGCAATAATATGAAATGTTTTCAGTGTTTTGTGTTTATCATATACAACAATATTCGCTTTGTCATGAAAGAGAACATCACCTTTCTCTCAAGAATGAAAATATGAGTGCACAAGGTGTGTAAAGTACTACCGTACCACTCTTACTATAGCAGCTTTTACTATAGGTACCAGGCATGGTACCAGGTATCGTACGTACCGTACTAAGTCAATGATCCACACTGCTTCAGAGTGTATAATGTATGTATAAAGAGGAGGAGCAAGTAATAAATGTTGTTAGTTGATATTCCGTGCTTTATCATTCACAATATTCGCTCTTTACTCTTCTTCAGAAGAAAAGAGAACTTAACTGAAAAGCAACTATACATAGTAGAGGGAAATTTACAAGTGTATGGATGCCTAAAATTGAAGTCTGTATAATCTAATGACATTTGATTCAAATAAAATTGGGTTATTTTTCACACAGTATTTTTGACACTTAATAAAAATATTGCTATAATTAAAGATATTGTTTTTAAATCTCAAAAATATCTCAAATCAAAATAAATAATTTTATTGGATAATTCCATGGAAATCTTTTTAAATTTTCGACAACAATTTACTTTCAACTATACTTATTTCGTTTTTCTTAATATAAATATGTATCATACATGTTTGAATTCTAAGTATAATCAAAAATAAATTATTTTTAAACGCACAATTCAACAAATCTGAAAGGAATCTTCTACATATTTATTCATTTTCATTTAAATTTAAACCATCCCAAGAAAATGTAATACATAAATACTCCTGGCATACACAAAGACATATTTTATGTGTGTATACATGAATAAGTATTTATGACCTATCCTATAACAAACAGTAAAACAAAACAAAAAAAAAAACAATTAAAATTTAATTCTTCGAACAAAAATAATGCAAATAATCAAATTTGTCTCTTATTTGTATGTGCGAGTCATTAAGTTAATAACCAAACATTTGTTTCAAAATGAAAATGTGTATAAGTACATATACTTAAATTGTGTGTCATATTATTTAATACTACATATACTTATATTGCAAACGATTTCTTATAATACAACACGAAAAGAAAAGAAAACATTTTTGAATGAAATTTTGAATGAATGAAAAACATTAAAACACGTAAAAATGGCACCATAAAATGAAAAATGATTCAATAAATGATTTCTATATTTTATTATTTTACTTTGTTTGTTATAGTGTGTACGTTTTTTTTTTCGTTCAATTTTTTTTACTGTATTCTTTCGTTTTTTTCTTCGTTAATAAAATAAAATTTTTCAAAAAAAAATTCGTAATTAATTACATGTCAAATTTTCTTATAAATCATCAGCATCATCATCATCATCATCAAGATTCTATGTACGAGTATATACGATACGAAGAAAAATTATTATTGGAAATTTTTTTTTGTTTTTTGTTTTTAGTTTGATGAGAAAAAAAAAAATAAAGTAAATATAATATAAGAGAAAAATCAAATTTCATGAAGAAAAATATCCTTTCTTTAACTTTTTTTTTGTTTGAGAAGAAGAATATTATTTTCAATTATTTACTTTTTTGTAATAAAATAAATTTTTAATTCTCGTAAATGAATTAAATTTAATGTTGTATATTTCATTTATTCAGTTTTCCTTTTTATTTCTAAAGCATTTTATTTACCATACTTTTACTTTACCTTTTTTCTGTAAGTGAATCACTTTCATTTTTTATTTATTTATTTATTTTTTTTTCGTAATAATAAATTATCATTCATCAAATTTAATTTATAATGCATATCTACACATGTCTTGTATCTAGCACATCCTCAAATTGTATACAGAACATAAAAAATAAAACAAATAAGTATTATTTATAAAAGGCATCATTGAAAAGAAAATGAACAAAAAAAAAAAAAAAACAACGTTTATTGTACCGAAAAATATGCTAATATATGAGTATTTACAATATATGAAAAAAGATATATTACATACTCGTATGAGTAAATAAAATATTTACATCATTTTTCTTTCATTTTAAATATGAATATGTGCGTAAATATAAACGAGAATGTATATAAAAGATTTTGATTTGATTTTTAATGTAACAAAAAATAACGATTCTCCGGCTCTGTCTCTTCATACTAACTCAACTCTGTACCTCATACTATATATATACTTTTTGTACTGCTGTGAAAAATTTTTCAGACGAAATTAATAATGGCGTATATCTGTAAAATGATCATTGCTAGAAAAACGAAATCATGAAATTCTCATGCTTTTTGTAAAACAAATCAAAATAAATATATACGAGTATTAGCTTGAAATGGTTAATTTTTGATACGAAAAATCTTTACTCATTTCCGACACTAGTATAGTGGAATCTCAGTTTGATTGAATTCAAAAAATTTAGTCGACAAAATATAATTTCATTTTGACAGAAATATTTTCTTTTTTTCTTCTATTTTACTTTTCAAAAAATAATGTATACATATTTGATAATTTTTATTCATTTTTGTGACAAATTAAATTGGATATCTGTCAAAAAAAAAAATTAGAAAACTAAAAAATACTTGTTATATAATAAAATTATTTAAATCATTCGAAATTCATGTAGTGAAATTCATTATGTTTACAATTTTGAACAGTAATTTATTACTTTTTTCTATTTTAATGTCACCATTATGTCCAACTGTCAATATATCATTTTCATGTACATACGTATACATAAATTTAATATAAATTCAAATCATTATTACTACTAGAGAGATTTAATCAAAAATATAAAAATATGTAAAAACAATTCATAATCGAATTTTGAGGAAAAAAATTAATTTTTTCAATTGAGTCTTACACGAGAATGTATATATCTATGATTCGCCAATGCTTCTAACATCATTGCCAGCAACTATATTCTCGTTATTGAAATTTGTAAAAGGTAAAATTAGGGATATTTTTTATCTATAAGCAATATAATGTTGGCAATGCTATAAACGATAGCATTGACTAATAACTACATTTACAGCCATTGCACAACTACAGTGTATCGCGGAAAGTTCTTACAATTCGGAGGATAACCACAGCGTAACATAATAAGAATTTTACATTTTTTTTTCTTGCAAATAGGTTACTACTACTGCAAAATCCATGTCGTAAATGGCACATTGTCGCTGAAAAATAGAATAGAATCTATTTGGGCGACAACGACAGTTTAAAGTTCAACAGTGAAAAGTCAAATTTGATTACTCTGTATTCGCTGTGGTTGTCGCCAAAATTGTGCGATGGCTGTTAATATCTAAATTTGATTTAGAATTGTAAATTAATTTGATACATTCATTTTTGTTAATAAAACTAATTTTTCTGTTTAAATAATTTTGAATGTTACTATTTACGCCATTTATTAAGGAATTAATGTAAAATATACAAAATGAAATTACATAATAAATTTTAAAAATGTAAATTTATGATATGCCTGCATGTATCTTCTTCTCATACAGGTGTAAAGATTTCCGTGTAAAATTATTAATGTAGGTAATGTGTGATGTTCAGAGAGAAAAAAAATGTTTTGAATTCATTTAATCTGACATTGGATTTTATCTTGATGTATCGTCAAGAATATATCAATTTTATATTTCAACTGTGGCAAAGCCAAAAAAAGGATTTCTTTTAAACGTATCTGTTTGTATAAACCAAGTAATTTGTTGTTGTTCTGTTAAAAAAATGCTGTTGTGTTTAATATAAATTTTAAATAATAATCAATCAAAAAATAATATGTAATTTTTTTATCATGAAATTCACTTGGATTACATTGGTAATTATATTTTATCTTTGTTTTTATTTATTTTTATTTTCATTAAATTATCCTCAGGTAAGATTAAATTATACCCTTTTCATTTAGATCCTTTATTGCAGATATACAAAACATAAAGCTATAGCGTTTAACATTTACGGATTTATGAGGTTGGAATTTATGGTATCATTTTTGTATTTTTAGCTAACATATACTGAAACATAAATTTTGTATACTTTTATGGGGGAGTGTAGTGTAAAGGAGGAGTAAGGCGGACATGAATTTTTCTCATGAATGAAAATATGATAACATGTTATACAAGATACTACTAAAGTAAGTACTAGTGTATTCGTATATCGTACTATAGTATACTGCCTCCTTATTGCTATATTACTTATCGTCTCTTCCTGTTTCTTGTATACACATTCTTCTTTTGATATGTAATGCTGAGCAAGTATAACGAGAAAATGAATTTTTCTTATGAATTTTCCTTACTAGCGCACTCTCTTACTACTAACTCGTACTGTAGGGGCTTGAATAGCTCGATGGTTGTATGTCGGTCTTGCGATCTTTAAGATCACGGTTCGAACCCCAGCCAGCGCACTACTCTTGCCCAAGTCGATCAATAATTTTTCCCATCAGCAATGTACACCAGTAACTGATTACTGATGATAAACTGGATGGTATATCTGACAAAAAATTACTGATCGGCGGTGCCATGGACTGAGTATCCGCGTGCACTTAATATATATACTATATACCTTTATGTATATATGTATATTTAAAAAAAAAAAAACTCGTACTGTAGTTAGCTGCCTTCTCATTGTTACTAGTTATCGTCTCTTTCTGTTTCTTGTATATTTCTCCTGGCGTATAGTACCGTAGCACATGATAGTACACAGACAATGCAAAGCAAGTATAAAAGAAGGAATGGATTTTCTCATGAATGAATGAAACTACTAGTGTATTACGTACTCTATAGATAGGTGCCAATAACCTCATGACTACCATTTACCATCTCTTCCTTTTTTTGTTGTTGTATACTTCTAATAGTAGTACCAATAGTACGTCATGCAGAGCAAGTGTAAAAAGAATATGAATTTTTCTAATGAATGAAAAGTAAGGTTAGAATTAAAAGTAAATTCTTTTGATTCCTCTGAAACGTTTTACCAATAAGAAACCACCATAAAATATATTTTTGGTACACATTCTCGTATGGAACATTATGTAAAAAAATTCATATGCAAATTAACGCCAGCCAATAAAAGTAAGTATTTTGAGAAGACAAAAATAAAAAATTTAATTAATTTTTTAATTGTAAAATTATAAAGGTATAGAAATAATATTTTGAATATGGCGTCTTTAATTGAATTTTAAATTTCTTTTTTCTCTTTTTATCATTTTGTATTATTTTTTTTTTTTTTCAAAGTTAGTGAAGATAACATATAAAATAAAGGTATAGGAGGTTTACAGAAAATTGATATTTTCCTAATTTCAATTACCTAAATACAGGATGTCTAAAAATATTTGTGAGAAAAATTCATAGTTTTATGGGTGATGTTATATAGTTAGAGCAATAGATGAAATATTAAAATGATATGGCTCCTAAGAAATGTTCTTTATAATTAATTATTATTAGAATTATTTTGTTTTTTTAGATTAAATTAACTGAAATATTATCCAAAATAATTTTTACTGTGCGTGAAAAAAAAATTCAAAGTTCATATAAAGACGTTGTTCGTCTACAAGAAGTTTGTAGTTATTCGTCTAAAGATATACTTATGACAATAAAAATTTCCAGGATTATTAACTTTAGCAGTCTAATTAATTTATAAATTAAATTGACATTTTACAGGTTATCTAATTACCTTCATAATATATATTCGTAAATGATCTAAAATTTTCATTAATATACTTAGCAACTTTTTTTTTCTATACACCATGCTTTACTTTCACCATAGACAAATTTAGATACAGGTAACGTATTCTAAATAACAATTGAAATTATACGTAATTTGTATACAAAAATTTCTTTATTTAAATAACGTTCGACTTTCATATATAGAATAATAAAAGCCGCATGCCGTGTTCGTGAAATCGTTAAATTTAATTTCTCGTATCTAGATTATGACCTGCATATAGGTATATGTTCATTCGTATTTGTGTATATAGGTATGAAGGTAGAAAATCAAGAGGAACAAAAAAACTTAGGAAATACAATACAAACAATTATCCTTATGACAATGTATACGACAAATTTTTGTAGTATTATAATGCCATTTTCGAAAAAAGAGAAAAAAAAAACATTTTTCCTTTTAACAAATTTATAAAATCTCCACAATCACCCATTATGATGATTGGATTGTGAATAGAATAATTATTATTTGTTGTGTATATAGGTATATATAGGCAAAACAAAGTAGAAAACAACAAAGAATTTTCTTCCCTTATATACATATTTACATTCAATTTATTTTATATTCCTTCTCCTTTAGATTTTTAATTTCTTTTTTGTGGGAAAGTGTATACATATTTTGATTTTATTTTTCAATTATGTAATATAACAAGTGAAAATGTCAAAAAGTGAAATGATAAAAATCTACAATGCGTGTATATATGTACATTCATGTACGGAAAATTGAAATTATATAGGGTTTTCCAATAGGGGTGCTTGATCTTTGACACTTTGCTATAACAATACTAAAAATCAATTATCGAAATTTGTTTCACATTTATTGTCAGTGGGTCCATTATTCCATTTCATCATGGATAGATACACAACTGAGCAAACACGTAAAAGTAAAACGACTGTTTGGTGTGGTTTATGGTCCGGTGGGATCAATTCATGGTTCATTTTTCTTCAAGAATGATGTAGAAGCCATTGAAAAAAGTTTGGTGAATCCATTATTTAGCGAAATGGACCACTCAATTGACCCCCAAAATCCTGCGACTTAATATCACTGAATTTTTTTTCTGTGGGGCTATGTAAAGTCAAGCCAACAATCAATGCATTGCAAGACGACATTGAACGTGTTACCGCTGAAATACAGCCTAACTTATGTGAGAGAGTCATCGAAAATTTGGTCCAAAGAATCCGTGCTACAAAACAGAGTAGTGGCGATCATCTGAATGATGTTGTATTCCACACTTAATAGTATCAAGTACACTTTACATCAAATAAGAAAGCTCACTTAAACAAAGTAGATGTATATGTGTTGTTTTATTTGAGTTCAAATTTCGAGCGCACTTAATGGAAAACCCTTTATATGTATACTCGTACAAATTGAAATGTATGTGACTGATAAAAAAAATTCAATATTTATAGCAAATAAAATGAACAAAACAAAAGAATAGAAAAATATGTAAATCTGTGTAATCGTAAATGTCGCATTTACAACCAGAAAAAAAAATTGTTTTTAATAAAACGCGATGGTTTTATTAATATTTTTTTTTTGACTACAAATACACTCGTATAGAAAAATTTTATTTTAATAAAAACAATAACATTTTCATTTTCATTATTATACACACATATATACAAACAAATGAGTTTTAAATAAAATATAAAAAAAAAAACAATAGAATTACTAATTGTGAAAGTTATAAGTATGTAAATCTGTAGAAAATACTAAAGTATAAGGTACCTCGACTGTATGTCATATTGTAATTTTCTAATGTAAGGTATTGAATAAGCCAACACCTGAATACAAATACATATACATTTGTTGGAAAAAATATTTTTAATTGCATATTGAACTTTGTATGTGTTTTCCAAAGTTTTATTCCTTTTTGTGTTTTATGAGTAGGTGTACGCGTTAAAAATTAAAAAATTCTGAATACTTAACTTATAATTGGCATCTAATTAGTACAATATTTGCATTAATATAATATTTGAAACTTATTAAAAACAAATGTTTCATACGGAGAAAAATTAAAAATTAACATACAAAATGGGAGGAAAGATGTACGTAATTCAAACTTTTGTTCTTTTGAACTAGGTATTCAAAAGAAATTTTAATATTTACACTTATATTGCTTTATTACTTTTAAAAATAATATTATACAAAATGATATTCAAAAAGTAGAAAAGGAATCACGAATACATATACAATCTCATGAAGAAGATCGAAGACTCTGGAGAAAAATTTTCATTTCCAATAAAATGAAATGTACCAGGAAATCTTTAAAATCCTTGAAAATTGCAATTAGAGATGGATTATTCCCGGCTCTTTTTCAAAGAAAATTACTCCCAAACTTTTAGAAAGACTTCTTAGACTTGTCCGCCAAAATCATGAAGGATTGGGTAAGAGAAAGAAACAGTTATAAGTGCATTATCTTCGACATAAAGGGAGCCTTCGATAACACACTTCTTATGGCACATGAATCCATCGGAAGTACTACCTATTGAAGATCTTTTAAACCCAATACAACAATGCTGCGAAGCCTCAAGATGACTATTAATGATTGGTAGCAATACAGTAATGATCAAGGCTTTTAAAGGATTCATAGAAATAATTTGCACAATTTAATTCATAACAACATCGTGTATAAATCTTAATTTTGACATTATCCTTTTCAAAAATATCTACTTCAATGTGCCATTCTTTCAATGATGTAATCTATAAAACATAGATTCATAAAACAGAAAAAAAAAATTATTTAAATTTAAATTACAAAATGGAATAAATAAATTTAAAGATACATTACTTAATCAAAATGAAAACATAAACCATAAAGAATAACTTTAAAATGAATATCGCAATAACAAAGTTTCAAAAAAAAAAAAAAAAAATTCTTTTTAAAGAAAAGAAAATGAAAATGGAAATTCATTTTCAAATAAAGACGAATTTATTTGAAATTCAATTGTAAATAACAAAATTTTCTATGTATGTATATAAGTACAATTTACAATATGAAATCTAAAAAGCTGTCAAGAGTTTATATAAAAAAATTTTCATTTCATTCATGTTATATACTATACAAACACATAATACACGATATTTTATTTTGAACTAAACTGATAAAGTGTGATAAAAATTGAAATAAATACATAATATATGTGCGTTTTATCCTGAATATATTCGTATAAAATATGTAAATACACTTACACACTTCACTTGAAAATGAAAATCTGTACACACAATAGACAAACAATAACAACAACAACAAAAAAAAAACTTTGAACAATGTATTCACGAATTTGGACTTTCATAATATTTCTATATCTTATTCGTACATAATATACAGTGTTGTGGAAAACAATAGCAACTCTCTGAAATTTGTATTCAAATTTCTTCTTTTTATTCTTCTTCTTCCTCCTCTATGACATTACGAGTGCCTATAGTAACCACCTAACCAATTTTTCAAACCCTGCTTAACCGACAATCCTATATACTACTTCATTATGCATTCACTAAAAATTCAACATAAAAATCGAAAAATATTTGATTTTCATCCTACTAGTATTACTTCTACATTCCCCATACACACTCATTGGTAATCTGGAAATGATGCATCCTACCTTTCTTCACTCTCTGTACTACTCTTCTTATCGATCCCATGCAACTATCTAAAGTGAATCATTCGACCTCTCTTTACCTTCCACACTCTTCTCACTGAATCCCTAGCAAAGATTGTCAAAATACTGGACAAATTTAGAATATTTGTTTCACTTCCCATGCTCACGCTGTCGACAAGCTTTTACCATCACCAAACGACTCACCACATATCAAATCGTAAAGTGGAGTACTAGATCTACTTTTACTTTCATCTAAATATATTCGAATACGTCTGTTGTTATAGTTTTGCACAACACTGTATCTGGAGACAGATAATAACATAAGAAAGTACTAAATATATACGAGTGTTATATGCATACATGTTCATAAGTAAGTACATAGGTATACTACTTAGATAGTATAAATTTATTCAATTTTATATTTATCTTTTTTCTTTCTTATATATTTACTAAAATCGTTTTTTGAATTATATATCAATGTTTTACGCCCTACATTAAATTATTTGTAATTCAATTTTGGTGCATTTAAATCATTATTTATACGTATGTAGATACATATGTATGTATATCATACTTACAAAATGCATACTAAATAGAAAACGAAGAAGATATTTTGATTTATCTGAATGTTTTTGCATTAGTATTTTTCTTTGAACTGTTTTTTTTTGACTCTCATTACATTCATATAATTCGTATGTACGTTACGTATGTATGTAATTGCATTAGTTGAATAGAGATTATTATCAATTTCTAATTGTATTTAATACTTCAAAAAATATCTCTTTTCATTTTTCGCTTTATATTAGAATATAATTCATTCATTTATTCAATTTTCCATTTTACATTTGAGAATAACAGAGGCAAATATTTGATAATGAATATTCCTTTTTTTTTCATATATGTATCCAATCTATATGTATATATTTCTGTACATTATTCAAATATCTGGTAATGAAAAATATTCACAGAATATGCATTTAGAATTTTCAAATACTTAGACTTATGTATATTTGCTAATTACTCAAGAAAAATGTGATTGTCAACTCGAATTCGAATTTTAAAAGAATGTCATATTACGTCCTTTTGCTCTGCACACCCACAAAAGATTTAATGAGTACAAAAAAAAATAATAAAATAATGCAAATAGATACAATCATTGGATATTATGCTCTCATATGTCTTTTAGGATTTATCACTCTTCATATGTTCTACTATTGCCTTTTATTTCGAAAATTTATTTTGAATATTCATTATTGGAAATCTGGAAATGATGGGATAGGATTGTGAATTTGTAACCTTTGTAGTTTTTCGATTTTCGTAGTTCATTTTTATATTATTTACAAACTACGAAAGTTTCGAGAAACTATACGAGGTAGCTACCCGGCTAATGTGTATTTACGGAGCAGCTTTTGTATTTCGTATAGTTTCGTAGTTGATGTTTTGCATGTTTTGACAGCTCTCAGTTTGCATACAAATAGGAGGCTGAAATAAAAACAAAAACAACGAAGAAATTTGAGATAGTCGTTCACGTTAACAGAACTACGAAACTTTATGGTAAATAATACTGGAATTTTATATGAATAGATTTCGTTTAAAGAAAAAAATAAATAAAATAAACGAATATAAAGATATTTGACTATATTAATGAAAATAAGTAGATATATAATATACCGTGTATCTTTAGTGATAATATGTGTGAGTATATAATACTGTATTCAATATAAATATTATTCATTATTAATATCTACTGATAATAAAAAATGATAAAAAATCGCTTTTTTCTATTTAAATAAAAAAAAAAAAAAAATATAACTGAAAGGACATGAAATAAATTACGATATGCAGGGAAAAACAAACAAAAAAAGGAGAAAGAAAACGCAAAAAAATGACAATACAAAATGAAAAATGAAGAAAAAAAAAACAGATAATGATAAATACCTAATATTATTCATTGATTTTATTTTAGAAATAGAAGAAGAAAAAAAATATTTTTTTCATGTACACAGTGTTGTGAAAAAATTATGGGACAAGAAACATTTTTCATGAATAAAAACAAAAGCATAATCACAGTGATATGAATATACAATGTTTAGTGATTTTCCACAAATAAAAAGGGAACACATAATTATGTGATGGAAACTGTCTTATGTGATGGAAATTCTTTCACAAAGCACTGACTTAAATATGACATCGAACATCTTTGTTCATTTTTAGAAAAATAAATTTGTAAAAGATGCCAGGATATAAGTCAGTTGCTAAATTAAAAGATGAAGAATGAAGGGAAATTTTACAAGATTTTTTTTAAAATAGAAGGATAGACGGACGGTTTGAGGAGACCTAAAAATTGTATTCTTGTCTCATAATTTTTTCACGTCTCTGTATATGTATGTGTACTTTACTAATACTAGTAAAAACATAGTACTAGTATTATGGCACAATCACATTACAAAGTCTGAATAAACAAAATGAAATACATGTAGTACCTACATATCATACATAACTCCTATATAATAAAATTGACAAAAAAAAATAAATAAATAAATGTTATCTGACTATATACATTTAATATTTTAATGGGGTTAAAAAATAAAAGACAGTATAGATTTCTAAAAAAAAAAAAAAAAAGTCACTCCTATAGTTTTTAAGTTATATTTTCACAAAATCCTTTACTTGATTGTAAAAAAAAAAATTGTTCCTTTTTTTATATAAATTAATATAAATATATAACACTGCCTTTACAAGGATATGAGCATACGAGATACATAAATAATAGACAAATACTATGTGTTACACACATAAGTATACATTTCATTGTATTCAATATTGTGTATATCTCATCTTCGACATCTCATATCCATTCGACAAAGAATAAAAAACAGAAAAAAGTATATAAAAGTTTGTAACCTAATTTCTCTTGTGAAATTTTCATTCGTACATATACACACAAATGATCACAATATGTAAGTATGTACTTATGTGGAATCGTTACAATATTTATTGATATATAATAAATATATATATATATGTAGATATACTTTTAGGCTATAGGCTAGAATGTGTGTGTGTTTTTTTTTGCAATATTTTTATATCAAAATAATGTATAGACAACATAAAATCAAAACGTCAAGATAGAACATAAATCAAGAATCAATAAATGATATTTGAAAAGCAAAAAAATATATATGTATATATAAATTGGAAAATATACAAAAAAAATTGTATACTTCACATTTGTTATACACACACATACACGACATAGTCTATTAGTTTTTCTAGCATATTTTTATTGCATACACATATGTATCTATGTACATTCAAACGTATACGTACTATATACATCCTTATCCTTATGAAAAAAACAATATAATATGGATATGTGTATTTTTCATTTCAGTTTTTATTTTATTTAATTTTGTTCAAAACCAAAAAAAAATATATGTATATACCTATATATATCATTTGAGCATCACATTTACGTGGAACATTAAAAAAGTTCTTGGCGTATTTTACTAAAAAAAAAATGATATTGCATGACATTATATACATACATAATTGTGAGCCAACTATTTTCCATTGAAATTAAACGCTGAAAAACTAGGACGTTCTTTGTTATATTCTTGAGAGAAAAACAAAAAAAAAGGTTTGACAATACGTAATACTAAAATTGAATGTAGGCTATGTCAAAGTTGTGTCCAAGCTCAGACAATAATCTTTGGTCCAGTATCATAGAAACAGCGGGGAATAACGTTCAAATATGTGCAAACAAATGACGTTGGTATGTGCATTACCAATTATTGCATTCATTCTCAGGTTAAGGTTTGAAGTTTCGCTTAAGAGTTTTGTTTTGTCTTGACTTCACAGTGGAAGTTTAAGTCTTAAAAATTGATTATCCAATATCAAGCTTAAATTTCCATTGTGAATTGCGGGCATTAGAGAAATATTATAAATTTGAGGAACTTTTTGAATCATCCAAATACATACATATATGTTACATACATCAACCATACACAAAAAGGTATATATTTTTACACACGTATATAAGTAGATATATAAATATGTACGAATACTAGACATATTATTCATTAATTATGTAACAAATAAGAGAACCAAATATTATATCATTATTCTAATTCTGAAAAGAACAGGAAAAGCCATTTAAAAGCATAATCATTCCAAATAGTATCCTTTTATTTTCTTGTTTATTCCTTAAATGTCTATAAGTATTTTTTTCTTTATTTCATTTTTTTTTAATTCTGATTCTTTTAATTAGAACATAATATATACGTATATATGTATATGAATTTATATATATGTATCTACAAATCCTTTTATGCAATTTTTTTTATTTTTGAATGCATTTTCAATTCAGATTTATTGTATCGTAAAGAGAAACATTTTTTAAGTAACTATGCATATACGATGAATTTTCAATGAAAAATTGATTGTAGTGAAAAGCAATCAACAAATAAAAAAAAGAAAACAAAACAACACACATAAATTCTACATACATATTTATATACTATAATTGGTTATTGATGATATGAAAAGGATTATGCAATCGACAAAAAAAAATTATTATTATTAAGAGATTTAGTTTCTTTTGTGCGATTGTTTTTTTTAAAAAAATACTTTTGAATAAAAATATGTATGTGTATGTGTGCTCGCACACTTAAAATTAACAATTGAAAATATTTTTAACGAATGAGATGATTAAATGAAAAAAAGGAATAAAGAATTAATAGCATCTCTTGAATAGAAATAAAATAAAATATAAATGAATAGCAATAGGAGTTTAAGGCATAAAAAAATATACTGAATACATACTACATACATACATATGTAAGTACATTAGGAAAGGAACTTAATGAAATAATATTAAAAAAAAATGACTAAATGAATGAACGATTGAATGAATGAATGAGTGAATAAAATAAAATGAAACATTATTCAAGTTCCATTATATAAATTACATATTTATTTTTTCTCGCAAATAAATGAATATAATATTTATTGTATATAAGAACTTGATTTTTTTATAATCAAAAATAAATTAGGTTATAAAATCGAATATCAGCCGGTGTAATATTGAAGAATACATATTTATATAAAAAAAAATAAAAGGATAATAGAAATAGTATTCAACAAAAATAAACAATTGATTTGAAGTTATTATCATTTTTCTATAGATACAATTGAAATTTTTTATTCTAAGTATATACTTTCCCGACAACACATTGAACTTGAGCTCAAAACAATTGTGACATTTATGGGACAACATTTTAAAATGATCTTCTCAAAATGTATGAGATAAATAAAAGACTAATATCTAATATCTAATATTTTTCTTTAATAATTATTGTAATGTGAAACTTGAAATGGCAGGACAATAAAAAAAATATTCACGAATCACATTCACACCACAGACTTACACTTAGACTTCTTGTTCGTTCAAACATGTAAAAACTGTCAAACTATTTAATAATGAATCATCAATTTATAAAAATCTAAAATCGATGTGTTCACGACTACTGAATACTAAATACGAAAGTAATTAGATGAGCACCCCTTACACAAAATTTTAAAATTGTGACTATAAATAGTGTTAATTCTATATGCTATAATGTGTCCATCAAGATGGTTGGCTGCGGTTGAATGCAGTGGCAGTCTGATTCAGTTTCTAGAAACGGTCTCTCTTAAATTGTCGTTTTATTACCACAAAGCTTTCTCGTGGGTGGTAGTTGTTTAGATTCTATAGACTACATAGTCGTTTCGTCTTGTTTTAGTAATAAATCAGACTACCTATACACGAAGACTGGCCTCATCCACGAGGTCGCCGAGAAGAGGCTCACCATAAGCTTTTAGTCTGATTTTTGCCAAGTCCGAACCCTTGCAAACAGTGTATGTAAGAGAGTTTTTTTCTCTGAATTATCCTTGCAGCTTCTGCAGTGTAGTGTGTATGAAACGGTAGTCTCAGCCTGACATACACCAAAATTGTAGTGAATAAATTCTAAAACAAAACTACAACGATAAAATATGAATTAAATTGTTTAATGTGTTTTCATTCATTTCCTAAATACATACATACTTAAATTATTTTCTTCTTAAAAAATATAATTCGATACATTTATGTCAAAAATTCTCACAAAAATTATAAAACACTAAATTAGACACAAAATAAAAAATATTTTTATTTATTATTTTCAAATTATTCTCACTCTCAATAAAGTATGAATGACAGTTTAAATTAAATCCTTTTTAAAATTATATTCCTTTACAGAGTGTTTAAAGTATTTTTTTAGAAATTTGTATTCATGTATGAACTTATATGAATTTATATAAATATTCTCGCCATCATTCATTCAATGTTTACATTCATGAATGAAATTTTCAAGAAATATTTTAATAAATACACATTTTTACGTCTTTTACATATACACATCCACACACATATAATATGTATTTATAATGTGTATTATATTTGAATTTTGTTTTTTTCTCGTACATATTACATTCATCAGTATTCTACCACTCAGAAGAAAAAAATACCCCAAAGCAATTTATTCCTTTTAATGATTATTATATAAAATAAATGTATAAGTTTAAATATCGCTCAATGAATACTCGTATATGCATGAAAATTTGTTAAAATTTTATAAAAGTATATAAACAAAAATTTATGTATACTGTATACATACATAAATAATGTGCAAGGGATGCTTGAGAAGTTCGTGACTTTGAATTAAGAATTCGATTTAACGTATACAATATTCTTATGAATATTTTTTAAATTTTTAAATCTTTAAAATCTCTTAAAATTGATTTACATTTAATTCCTTGTAATATATAGAATGAATAATACAAATTAAATGTCTCTATTGCCTATACTTATTTAGGATATTATCGTAATTTTGTTTCACTTTCATTGAATATTAATATGTATCTGATTCAAAGAACACATTTCAAAATATTTGATCTTGTAATACTTATTGTGGACAACATAGGATAACGATAAACCTTCTATACTATAACAACGCAGAAGGATATTATGTATGTATCCTAATATTCACGATGGGTATAAATTTATTAGGCGAATGATAATTGTAAATATGTAGTATGATGATATTTGTAATGAAAAATTGTTGACTTCTTTTAAACATCCTTCGTATACGATATTCGCATGTATACTGTTTTATTTCTACGTATAATGAGTAGAAGTAGTAGTAGTTGTATTAGTATTGATAGCATTGGCAATGTGTTTGTACAAATCTACATTAATTTTTGGTTGTTTTGTGTGTATTACGGCGACGTTAATGATGTTGAAGTTAGATCAAAAAATTTCGTTGGTTTTATTATAGTTATTTTATAAACCGCAAAAATTACATAATAACATAACATACAATTTAAATACAAATTAAAAATTATTTTTATTCTTTCTTTATTATTATTACATTCTCTCTTTTAATGTCCATCTATAGCTTAGATCATCTTTTAGGATATAACATCCGGCAAATAATTTTGAATGTAATAAAAATATTTTGACACTTTTATTTTTTAAATTAAAATGAATGTTTATTACAATAAAAATTTTTTCTCTTTGGTTTTATTAAATATATTTTTTGCTCATCTCTAAGTAATATCCTTTTGCTTATTTCTTGTTATATTTTCTATATACAAAAATTTTTTCTTTAACTGTTTATTGAAATTATATAAACTTCTATATAATTTTTCTTAATAATAATAATTTTAAATAAAGCGTAAATACATATACACATAACGTACCATATGTATTCTTTTTGTCAGCGTGATTTAAAAACAAAATTTTTTTTTTTTTTTGCAATTAAAAAATTGTTTTTATTTGCTTTTGTTGGAAAAACAAAATATCAGCCATACAATTTAGAAGGAAACAAAATAATATTAAATTTAACTTATATTAGAAATGACAAAAATAAATTGTGTACTCGTACACACTGATAAAATTTGAAAGCATGAATGAACCAAATAATATGATGATGATAGGCTTCAGAGTATTTCAGATAAATGTACTCGTATAATAATTGAGCGTTGAAGAAAAAGTTTTTTTTGTTAATTTTCTTAATGATTATAATTATCGCTGTAATAATAATTACAAAAAAAAATATCAAAGAAAATTCTTAGAATATTAAAAATTAACAATAATCATGATAATAATATGAAATTTTATCATGTTCTCAAAAAATTTTTATTGCATTTTTGGCATAAGCCATACTTTTAAAACAACAACAACAACAAGAAATAACACAAAAATCTTGTCATTGTAACATCGTTATGTACTAGTACGAATATGTGTGTAATGTAACAAGCACATAAAGCCGTTTTCATACACTGCGACATATCGTTGCGATATGTCGAAATTTCTTCAAAATATAAATTTTGTAATATACTCGTATATACATCGTTGCGATGTGTCACAGTGTGTGAAAACTGCCTAATATTGTAGACACACAGAGGTTGAAATTAAGTATTTTGCTAATTTCGGCCCCTGAAATCCGGAAAAAACGACGGATTTGGGACGAAATCTACTCAACGAAATTATATAAAAAATACGTAATTATCGCTCGAAATTTACTCATGTTTCGCTCTTTACGTAAAACAGAGACATCTACTAACAAATTGTAAACCAAAAAAAAAATGTTTTTTTAAAATTTTCATTAAGAAATAATTGAATATAAATGACAGTTAAATTTAATAGAAGAAGTAGGCTATATTCAAATAAATAAAATTAGAATTAGATAAATTAAATAAATTCGACAAACTGTCAAAATCGCTGTGTGTCACCTTCGTAATTTCTGCTCGAAATTAAAATGAAATCTACTTAATTTCAACTTCTGTGTGTCGAAGACATAAGATCAATTTAGCATTTAGCATTCTCATACACTATGAAATGAATGAATATTAAATATGAGTATCTGTGCAATATGAGGAGATTCCGAATTGCTAGATGGAAGGAGAAAACAGCAGATAGAAATGAATGGAGGCAGATTCTGATGAAAGTGAAGGCCTGCTTTGGAGCCGTAGCACCATAAAAGAAGATCTATGCAATAATTATATACTCATCGTTACTCGCGTATACACTCATGGTGTAGATTTATGTATTACAATCATTTTATCATCTATTCACTTTCTAAATTTTTCAAATGCAAATTTCCATATTGAAAAGAAAAATTTTAAAAAAATCTTTATTTTTAATGAATTCTAAAAAAAAAAAAAAAACCATTTGTGTAATTAATTTGAATGAAATAATTCATGTTGTAACTTATTCATATATTTTCAAAATGAAAAATCAAAAAAAATATATATGTATTAGGTGAGTACATGTTTCTTTTCAAATTTAATCAGTTAGTTATAGTTAGCAACTAAAGAAATTTTTTTTTTAAAAGATAAAGATACTTTTGATGCAATAAAAAAAATATTTTATTTTATCCTTTTCTTATTAATATTCTAAACGAAGTAATTAAATTGACACGTTTTCTTAGATTTTCATTTATTTCTGTTTTTTTTTTGTTGTTTATTTTTGAATAAAATCATAAATTGATCTAAATATTTTTCAAATAAACAAACAAAAACAAAATGAAATCTAAAAATACTCATATTATTCCTATTCGAAATTATGAATCTATGAATTAGAGTGTATCTTCAAGAAAATCATCATTCCAATTAGGAAATCTGAAAATAAATGTTTGTTTTTTATAAAATGAAGACATCGGAAATTAAAATGTGTATAGATACTATATATAATGAACCCAAACATGTACATATATATGTGTATGATGCGTTGAAACAATAACAAACAAAAAAAATTTCTAATTAAAATATTTAATTAAATGTCCTTCAGTTTTTTTTTTCATTGTATAAATGTAGTAAATACATATATGTATGCATGTAAATGTGTGTACACGTACGAGTATGAATTAAAAACTTCATTTTCATCCTTTTCATCCTTTTTTTCTTGTCGTACAAAAAAAAACGAATTAGATTAAATATTCAATAAAAATAACGACATTTTAGAGAATTACTAGGGATATCTTAGAAGTATTTAGAATGTCATTTTTGGACATTTTTTACTTTGCAAATAGACTTCGAAATTATAGTTTCGTAAAAAAGCCTGTATCAGTATTTTCGTTTTTCTGATTCTGAATACATAATTTATTATTCTGACGAAAAGTCATTCAATTTGAAATGCGTTTAATTAAAGAATGGTTGTATTATACACCACTTCGTTGGTAGCAGTGGTAGTCTCAGTTTTAGCTAAAAACCGACTTAATTAACACATTTTCGTGCTGTTTCATTACCGCTTGGAGTTTTCTCTTGTATAGTGGTTGTTAAAGCTCATTGGCTATAATCATTTTGTTTTATTTGGGCTGTGATTCAAACCATCAACAAACAAATTGAGCACATCAAGCACATCCAATACATGATCTAGATGATCTAGAAAAAATCTGCCAAAAGTTTTCAGCTTGGATAATTTGTAAATATAATGAAAAAGAGTATTTTCTTTCGAAATCTTTGCAGCTTCTGTAGTGCGAACTAAATTGAATATCTTAGGCTATAGTGCCTTGGTAGAGATACTGCCGACATTTTTTTGGGTTTTAATATTCTTTCTCTTTAATCAGTGGGGCGAAAAAATTATCACCTCATTTATGAACCTCATCATTCATAAATGTTACTTCAGTTAAATGAACCAAAATAAATTTGCATTCAACCATGTATTGTTAGAAATTTTCCTCTGGAATTTACATTTCAATTTTCATAATATCAAAAACGATATTAACTCCATGGATACCCTTCGTATTATTATTTTCTTTAAAACAAAACCTAGAAACATAAAAGTGTTAGCTTCAAAATTATTTTATACATTTATTATTTAGAAAAAAAAGAAAAAAATCTAAACCATAAAAATAAAATTTACACTTTATTATTTAAAGTATGCGTCTATTATGTTTATCAAGGAACTGAACAAAAATTTTTAAATAAAATTAATAATAAATAAAAATGAATTAAGTTTAATACTTAGATGAAGAAAAAAAAATTTTGTATGTATATACTACTTCGTGCATATAACCAAGAAAATCTAAGTACATACCACTACATTAATATGAAACAAATTCTTTTGAATAAATATGTACGAGTATATCAAACAACTCATGTTAACCTGAATTAAATTTATGATGACGAAAAAACAACGTAAAACTAAAGCCAAAAATATTTCAAGCATTGAATTATAGTAGTAGTAGTAGTAGTAGCAGATAGTAGTTTATATGATGATAATTACTTAATATAGTGTTATATGAATAATACGTTTTTTCACTGTAAATACGTAGATATATAGATAGATACACATTCAGATACATACTTATATACTTACTTAAATAAATAAGCACTTTTTATTTCTTCTATCTATGGAGCACTACTAACTAATACCTAATACATACCTACCAAAAAGAATATTTTTCCTACAACAGTACATATACATATATCTATTAAAAAGTAGTATACGAGTACAATAATGTACATATGTATACGAGATATGTCTACATTAAATTCCTCTTAAGTCTTTTTTTTTTTAATGAATGAAAAGTGATATGTATACGTTACGTACCTATTCCTATTATCCTCCTCCTATATATACTAATATATTATGTTCAAGTTAAAAAATTATATATCCATACATTTTCATTTTCTATACACATTTCATTTCCTGTCACATACATATGTATATGTAAGTATATTATAAAAAAAAAAAACGAATAGGAAACTTTATGATAATTTTTATCTTTTCTTGTATAGAAGATAGATACGAGTACCATATATGAGTGTGGTGTGATGTTATGTGCGTATACATAGTAGATAAATTCACATAACATTATTTATATAGTCTAAACGTATATACGCTGTAGTATATGCATTTTATAAAATGATATCCTTTTTTTTTTTGCTCTCTGATATATGTACACATACGAATATAATACAAATACAAATGTACTATAGTTATTATGTATATTGAAGCTACATTTTATATACTTTCATTATAAGATATATTTGCTAAAATTATAATTTTTTTTTTTCAAAAATATCTATATACGTATCACACATTCATATATCCTTGAAAATACATATATATATATATACATATGTGCATACATTCATTTGTATATACAAACATACATACGGATATATTAGTTCATACATTAAAATGGATTTTACACACATTCATGTACAAAAATACATACATACTTACATACGAATATACCTATACGCTTATATACCTATATGCTCCTTATGATAGAAATTGATTTTTGTTATGGTTTTTGTTCTACATTTTTTTGATAATATATATAAATATGTGTGTGTAATACTGTATATCCGAAAATAAGAAAGTTATATGTACAAGTATCTACGCGAGTATATTATGTTAGATATTTTATAGAAGAAGGAAAAAAAAATTTTTTTTCTCAAGAAAAGTTTAAAAAAAAAAAATACCAAAAATCCATACACACAAAACGTTTAAAGTATCTATCGGTGTCAAGGGTTAACCCAAATTGAAATTATATGTTATTTAAAGTACATTATAGATATGTACAGAAAATTTCTTATACTAAAGGTGGTATTCACCAACATGGATATATCCGTCGGATATATTTTAGCCGGATACAATTTCAGCTTATTCATCAATCTAGATAAAATTTGTTTTCGAACTTCGTTTTCGGGTCGAACATGTGTGTCAAACATGTCAGCTGTTTGTATTTTTATATTACAAAATAAAAAACAAGGTTCTGTGATGTGATAATTATATGCAAAGATGATAATACAGTATAACTACGTTATCTTTATTTGTGCTGTTGCTGTTAATAATAAGGTTATGTTCGAACGATATTTATAATACCAGCCCGAGGTTGTCTTAAAAATATCCGAGTAGTGTTCTATCCAGGTTGATGAATACACTTTATCTCAGATAAAAGATAATCTATGATGGTGAATACCAGCCTAAGTATACATAAAATGTACCTACAAAAACATCGATATCATACAAAAGTCAATTGATAAAAATCTTCTCTAGAGATTATTACTTACTTTTTTTTTCTTGTTTTTTTGTTTTCACTCATTTTGTCATTTCTTTTGAATAAAAATTTAATGCTGAACATACAACACTAGATATATTAATTCGGTTCATTTTTTTTTTGCTTTTTACAATTTTTAAGAGATAAAAATTTACAAATAAAAGTTATCCACTTTATAGTTTGTTTGTTTTTGTTTTTCTGATATTCTTTCTATGCAAAAATAATTTTTTTTTCTACTACATATACTATAATATAACCTATAACACAACTCTGCTTTATTATGCTGTATACGTATAGTAATTGTTTTGATTTTTGGCAGATAAAGTTCCTATATATAAAGTATACATAAATTATGTAATATTTACTGAAGTTATATACATACACACACAACTACATAGATACTGTTATATATTGGATGGAATGATTTTACAATTTTTATATTATAAAAGAACTTTTCATTAAAAAGGATATTTTTGACAAAATTTTTGCAAGTATGTTTAATATCTTTTTGTCAAAAATTATATACATAAGTATTTCTTTTTGTTTTAGTTTTTCTCAAAATTTAAATTTCGAAGATGTTAGCAAAAATATTCTTTTTGGAATTGTTCCGACAAAATTTATATGATATGTACATATTAGAATATCTCTACGAGTATACATAGGCCTGGATTTACGCATAGGCAACATAGGCAACTGCCTAGGGCGGCAAATTTTGGGGGGCGGCAAGATCTTAAAAAAGGTAAAAACTGTTCAGAAAATTATTTTGCTTTTTTTTATCATTACGAATTGCAGTTTAACTTTATTTTAAAAATAAAATTAAAACAAAATATGTGCCCTGTTGACCATTGTATAAGTAGTTATGATTTTTGATACTACATATACACGAGAAATGAAGCTAGAGGTATTCGAAAGCAACTGGAGCGATTGGAGACCGCGTTTATGCAGTGTTTGTGGAGTTTTTTACTTGCTCGCTTCAACGCCGTCAATAAAAAATTACAAAGCGTTGATATTAGTATTTCTGAAGTCATCGATTTGTATGAAGGGCTTATTAAAATTGTAGGAGATACTCGTGAAAATTTTGATACTTATGAGAAAAAAGCACTAGAGCTTTCAAAAAATAAAACTTATCAATTTTCTGTTACCAGGAAACGAAAAAGGAAAACTTTTCATGATGAGCAAAGAGAAGAAGATAACATTGAATTACTTGGAAGAGATCGTTTCAGGATAGAAACTTTCAATGTGATTCTAGACAATTTATCCTTTGAGTTAAAACGAAGATGTTCTTCTTACAGGGCTATTATAATGAGAAGTTTTCTGTCCTTACAGAAGTTAAAACTCTGGATGAAGGAGAAATGCGCCGTAGAAGCAAGGAATTGATAAAATATTACAGTGGGGACTTGGAAGTGTCATTTGAAGATGAACTACTGCACTTTCAAGCCCACTGCATACAAAACGGCATAGAAAAATACACTCTTTCAGAATTACTGAAATTTTTGCGCCAAAATGACCTCCACACCGTTTATCCAAATGTTGAGATTGCGTACAGGATGATTGTTTGCACTCCTATAACGAACTGTAGTGCAGAGCATCATTTTCATGTTTAAAAGGCATAAAAAACTATCTTCGCTCAACGATGACTGAAGATCGTTTAAATGCTTTGGCAGTATTGTCGATTGAATCGGATCTTTTATCATCCCTAGATTTTGAGGACATTATAAGTAATTTTGTTACTAAAAAAGCAAGAAAAAAAACTTTTTAAAGCATACTTTTTACAATTTGTTTGATAATTTGTCATAAAGTTAAAATATTTATCAACACTATTTATTTGAAGTTTTAATAAAATATTTAAATATTAAAAGAGGGGCGGAACTTTCGTGTGATGCCTAGGGGCGCTTAATTTGTAAGTCCGCCACTGAGTATACAAGATTTATGAATAGTTTATATAACAATTATTGTCATACTAATAACTTTATAAAACTTTAACGACATTAATATTAGACTTTTTATTTTTGATCCGGCTAAAAATTATACAAAATTTTTATGAAATTGAAATAAAACACATTATCTTATGTTTCTAAATATTTTATTTGAAATCTTAAACGCTATTTGATTTAAAAATTTTCATATTTTTTACAAAATGTACATCAAATGTACGTATACCTATAATAGAAAAAATTATCACAGGGTATTCATATTTACATATAACAATACGTTTTCATCGATCATAATTTTTTAATTATACTTTCTTGTTTACATCGACTGTGATTTTGTAGATGATTTTGCAATTACGAAAATGTTTACATTGACAGGATGAAAATTTTGTTTTGACAAATCGCCAGTCAACCATTCAAATTGAAGTTAACAGTTTGTTGTCAAACTCAAATTGAAGACGTGGGGGCAAAAACCAGATAACTCCATTTTTTTAAAATGTTCAGGAATTGAAAAAAACTGTTTTGCTACGACTATGAGTGTTCTGTTGTAATTTGAGGTATATTGTTGGAAAGTACTAACAAAAAGAATATCTTGTATGAAAAAAAATCCAGCCTGTGTTTTTTTATTGAATAATTATAGCTTAACAAAAAAAATTCATTATCTTGTTTTTGCAATAACATTTACGTTTTTTGTAAATCTTAAAAAAGTAATTTGCTTTATGCAAATAATTTTTACGGCAAATCGTCACTTTCGCTGGCCGTAGAGTCAACCGTGGCCTGTGTACTTTTTAAACTGTTATAAAAAGCTATATCAGCCGCAGGAACATATTTTTGCGCAAGTTGCATGACATCAGAATACTTTTTTTCTTCTATGGGTAGGCTTGTTTTATATAGCCGCTCCGGAGAAAACGGATCTCCACCAATATTTGTTTTTTTTGCCAGCGGAAAGAATATTTCGTCGTTAAATGAATGGTTTACAGACACCAATACACCATCAGGCTGATCATTTGCATAAACAAACCTTTTGTATTTGGAAATGGTCCATTTTTCTTTATTTGGCCCTTTAGTGGTTTTGTTGTAAAATTCATCCAATCTTGATTTGAAGTTGAACAAAATGTTGAGGTCTACATTAATCACGTTGAATCTTCTTGAGCATTTTTCCACTAAGGTTCTCCAGTGCGAAGGCAAAAAGAGTCTTTCGACTTTTCTTTTTTGTTTTTCTATTACGCCAAAGGAACGATCACATGGCATATAGCTGTGTCCTGGCTCTGGAAAATGGTGAATAATTTGCTTAAGTTTTCCAAATCGTACAAGTGAATTTAAATATTGCACCATTACATGATTTTTGTTTTGTGCACTGCAGTTATCAGAAAAAATGTATAACTCATTGACTTTATTCGGCAGAATGTTGCAAATAAAATGGTGCAGGAGACTAATGACCTCATTTTGTCCTTTTCTGCCTACTGTTTCATCATACATGTACATATGACTAACGCCTGTACTACATTGATAGATACAAAAATTGTACACCCATAGTTGTCTTTTGTAGAACACATCACTTGATGACACATGGGGAAGTGGCATGTTTTGTTGAAAATCAATAGTGATGCATTCCGTTTCAGGATAACTTTTACATTTATTACTTTGTTCTTTAAGGTTGAAATAGAAAGATTCAGCCTTTTTTTTGTGTAAATCATTCTGAACAGTAAGGAGCTTTTTTTCCTCATCATTTGCACAACAACTAAGTTTTTTTGTGAACTGATCACATGTTGAACACGTATCACTTTTTGGATTCCCGAAAGAAAGTTTGAAATTTGTGAGAAAGAAATTTCTGAAGAAATGGTAGCTGATTTCTGGATCCACAGTTTTTTTATTTTGAAGTTCCAAAAATACTGATGGCTCGAACTTTTCCAAATAAAGTTCATGCATTTTGGTAATATTTAATTCTGGTGATAAATATCTGCAGTTATTGTGGGTGTAGTGAGAACGTCGACTCGGAAAGCTTTGTATGTGTTCACGAAGTTGTTGTAAAATATGCTCAGATATTTTGTTGGGCCGATTAATATGTCTGCCTCTCATATCCACAGGAAAGGTAACGTTTTTTAAGAGATACGATGCACACCGCTCGACTCGGCTCTTGTCTATTCCGTGAATAGCACAAAATGTTTTTTTGCACACCTGTACCTTTGTTGTTGAAGTAAGTCTAATATGATATTTGTTTGACTGTTTTCTATTCTGTCCAGTCTTCGATCTATTTCGTTGTGTTTTTGATGCGGTTATCAGTCCACAAAGATATGCATCCTGCTTTTCTTTGTGACCTATTTTGTTAAATTCTTCAAAAATATGATTCCTTTCACTTGAATTCACATTTTTAGTACATTTAAAATGACATTTTTCATTACATAGTTCCTTTATTTGTCGCTTTGGCACAATATTATCTTTGTAATTTTTGTATTTTTTGCCCTCAGCCCTTCTTTGTTTTTTTAAATTTCGCTTCCATTTTTTTTCGTTACGAACTCTTTTCTTTCCTACAAAATAAAAAGTTAACATAATGTCTGTTATATTATCATTTTTCAGGATATATTTAATTCCACCTTTTTGTACCGTAGTACTTGAACTAAAACTTGACTCTGATGAATCTGAAGGACGATATTCAGAGTCCGAAACACTAAAATCATCGTTTTCACTCATACTGTGTTTTATTATTAAGTAATTATTCACAAAAATTTGAATAAAATGATCAATTAAACCCAGAGCTGTAAGTCACGCTAAAACATTAATGCAACTAACTATCATCTATCACGAAGCATAGAACTCAATAACAAGTAATAAAATTTGTACACTGAGAAATAGTAACAAAAACATTTTACAGTAAGAAGTGATAACAATAATTCATAAAAATTTTACTGTAAAAAATAAACTTGTTGTGACATGTTCTTAATGCAAAAACAAGATAACTTCTTAAGTTACCTTGTTTTTGCACTAAATTATTGAGAAAGGTAACTCCAAAACAATAATAAAGACGGCATTAGAGGTTGAAAATGTATCATTTTAGCACCAAATTTTAGGAAATTTTTTTATACATAGTAATCCATAAAAAACTGTTTTTGCTTGGTATATGGAGTTATCTGGTTTTTGCACCCACGTCTTCAATTTCGAAAATTCGAAAATGTAAAAAATTAAAATTTTGATGAGTGTGTAGAGTGTACACAATTTTGAGGTTATTTTTTTATATTTTTGAATATCATTTCATTTGTGTGGGGAATTATGTAATTTTCGTAAAATCGTTTAATTTTGTGACGATGTTAAAGGAATGTTAAATAGATTCAATCAATATAATTTGTTGAAGCTATATCTACATATGATAATGTTAGAATCAAATTATTAACTGTTACTTGAATCTGTCAAAAAAATTCATACTGCTCAATGTTTTACAATGAATAATAATAATAATAATAATTTTTATGAAAATTGAATTTCATTTTATTTGTGAATTTTTTATATTTCGAAAAATACAAGAATTTTCTTCAAAATTATGAAAAATATGTTTTTTGTTTTTCATTTTTCAAAATGACTGTTATATGAAATTTTCAAAGTATGTAGATATACATCCATACATTATATTATGTACATTTTGTGTAATAGTATTTTATTGTTATTCATTTGAAAGGTCTACAAAAAAATAAATAAAAAATATACTTTATATGCGTTTCCATATTTATACATCGTATTTGTATGTTTGTATGGTTGAAAATAAAAAACAAAAAAAAAAAATACAGAAACAACTTCAATGATATATAGTTGTATAAATGGTATTATGATGTTATTATTATGTATTTTGACTCCTCTGTATAAAGTCATTTTATAGATATATACGAGCAAACACAAATATACAATTTCATTGTTCATTTTTGGATATATATGCACACACATTCCCATATTCACACGACAGATAATTTAAGATAATATTTTTGTAAAAAAAAAAAAAAATGAAAATACATACATACATACATTAGTTTGTGTTTTGATGTTATTCATGAAAAATTATTATATGATTCAATTCTTTTAACATGTTCATGTCCTTTCATGGATTTCGATTACTTCTTATATTTTCCACATTAATTTATAGTATTATATACTGATATAGTAATTCTCTAACACGCGATAAAAAAATTTTTTATCCAGAATTTGTACATTACAACTATACAAATATACGTACGTAATGTTATCTACACATTCAAACACATACTTACTCAACTGAATATACAATATAATATCGTTACATATTTTTTTTCTTTTTCATTTTCATTTTTTATTGCTTTTATAATTTATAGAAACGAAATAAAGTGTGAAAATAGAATTTTACGTTTGGGAACTGATTCAAAATTTATTACCATTCAACATACAAATGTATACATATTCGCATATACATACTATATATAATAGTATACATTTGAGCAAGAAAGGTATTTCAAAAAGAGGAATTTTATTTATAAGTATATCCTTTTATTTTTTTGTATAAGTATTTTTATGCTGCTGAATTACGTTGGATTAATTTATTGCCAAAAGAAATTATGTGAATAGAAGAAAAAGAAAAACAATTTTTGTTTTTGTGTGGTTTTATGTGTACGACAGAATGACATGTATTGTATGTAAACTTGTATTATAATGTTTTGAATATCATATTGATTGTAAATTTTTTTAAATAGAAAATGCATTTTAAAATAATAAAATAATACAAATAATATCCACGTTTCATGGTGTATATTCGTAGCACAAATTCGTTACGAATTGAAAAAAAAATTTTTTTTCAGTGTACTCTGGAAAAATTTGTAAATAATTTCCTTTATATCTCAACTATTAAATATTTTGTGATACTAATACACCGACTATATGCTAGGAATGTAATATGTATGCACCCCCAATTTTATTCAGTTGAGCACCGGGTGTAAGACAAGAAAAGTATAAAATAAACCACTCTTCACTTAGCTTTCTACTTCTCAAAATATTCAAAGGTTCAATGATCATGTTTGTTTACACATGAAAATATAGGTGAACACATTTATTGGATTTTCTTGTTTACACAGATCTTGTTCCAATTTGAAATTCTTCTTCGTACACGGCTACTGCATTTTAGTACATAATATATAGACAAGAAAAGGAGAAGAAAAACTACTATTCGAGTATGTTTTCACTTTTCTTTCTATTTTTCTTTCAACATCTCAAATAGTCAAGAGTTAATCACCGCACGCTTGTTTACAAATGAAAATATAGTCAAAACAAAGTAGGAAGAAAAATAGAAAGAAAAGCAGAAAGAAAGGTAGACAAATACCCGATTACTAGTTTCCCTTCTTATTTTCTTGTATATATTTGGTACCATACTGTATAGTAGGTGAGTACGAAGAAGAATCTATGATAAAAACAAGCTGCGTGTATATAAAAAAAAAACCTATAATTGTTTTGGCCTATATTTTAATTTGTAAACAAACACGATCATTTAACTTTTGAGTACTTGAAATTTAGAAAGAAAAGCAGAAAGGCCAAACAAAGAAAATATAAGAAAATTGGAAAAATATCTCTTCATTTCTTATGGTAATCTACATGTTTGATTATTACAGGCAAGCGAGTACACTCTTTCGAGGTGAAATTTAGCTCAAATTTTGATTAAAACCTTTAAAGTGAAAGTTTCTGGTGTAGCATAACGATTAATCAGTTTTGAAATCTTAAATACATCCTTATAGTGTTTAATCCTTAATAAGCATACAAGGCATACAAAAATATTCTTGCAAATATTTATTATTTTTTTAGTTATTAATTTAAATGAGAGCTATAAATGATTAGGGTTGAAAATTATGGATACATTTATACTCTTATAACAAAATTTCATATAATGTTTCTCTAGAGATATCAAAGAGAAAATAATAAATAAGAAAAAGGCTGACAACACATATAGGCTGACTGATATATACATATATAAAAATATATACAAAAAATTTTATGTACAAGCATATGTGTAGTACTCATTCATAATATTAAATATCAAATGATAAGTTATAGACAAAAAAAAAAAAAAAAAAAAAAAACAACAGATGGATAAATTAGGATTTTCTTTAAGGAATACCCTTAGGTAATTATATATACATATAACATTTTTTTAGTTGTGCATATAGCCCACGTATGTACATGAATATACAGACATATGTTATTGTGTAATACAATCAAGAAAAATATAATTAATTATTATATCTAAATTCATTTCACATATAGTATTATATTACGCATCATATTTACGTGATATAATATGATGTATATATGTATAATATTTTGTTATAAAAAAATTGTTAAAAAAATATAAATTAGCTATTTGAAAAATAAAATGAAATATTAAATAAAAATTTTATACTTTTACTTACATAAGTATATATATATTTTTTAAGGATATCATTATATTGATTCTATATTATTTGTTGGCATATCATTCACAAATTCCTCTTACAGCACATTTTTATTCAGAACATCTAGGATATACTCGTAATAGCTGTGTTCCTTTCACGTGAACGAAGTACTTCTGAGCAATTATTTTAGCAATGACTCAAACTGTTCAAAGAAACATAAATAAATTTGACAAGTGAAACAAAAGATAACCTTAAAATTATTTTACTTTAAATTTGAAAAGTTTATATTAAAGATTTATATAAAACACTCCATATGATATTTGTTTATACCAAGAAATCTAACCTAAACAGTTTCCATTTGTTCCAATTTCCATTTGTTGGATAATCTGAAACTAAAAAGACATTTGGTAGAAAGAAATAACGTAACTACTTACAAAGTATGAGTGAACACTACTGTTGAAAAATTGTTTGAGCAGATCACACATAAAAATTTAGTGAAGTATTAAACCAAACTGATTTTTAAGTACTTTGCTCATGTGAAAGGATGTGCACAGCTATTATGTGTTCATGTGTATAATATGTATGTATCTCTATATATCTTTATATGAATGATATGAAAAAGGAATTCCTTTTTCTTAAGAAATATTGTTTTTTTTCCATATTTCATTCATAAATATTTCAAATATTTCAAATTATTTTTATAATATTAAAAGCAAAAAATTTTATCTACACTTATACATAATGTACATGTATCCATAAATATATGTAGATTCAAATTTCCCACACAAATTATTATTACAATACTCATATGAAAATATACACACATATAGCAAATGTATTTTTGTATAACAAAAAAAAAGATATTTTCTAATATGTACAAACACAAATATTTTAAAAGAAATAAATAAAGTCTTTTTCTTTTTATTATTATAATTAAATCTATGTACTTTACTTATCTAATGATAAAATATATCACATGATAAAAGAAAGAATTTTTTTTTTTTTTTCATTTTTGATTTTATATAAATTATATCTATTTGTTTACAGATTTACACGCACTCATATACTCCTATAAGTAATACCACTTTTAAATGAAAAGTAAAGATGAACAAACGGAAAACCTTTTTTTTTTTTCTCTTTCTTAACTAATTTGAAAAATTATTTGAATATTATACATTAATATAGTACTTACTTAAGTACTTATAAAAAATATAAATGTATTAGTAGTGTGTATAATATAAAATATAATTAAAATTTAATTGAGAATAGGTATATATTCAACAAAAATTAATTTGCGGTAATGGATAAAAACGATTTTAATTTCTTTCCCAAAAAAAGAATTTAATATACTAACTAAGAAAAGAAGATTCCTTTTAAGAGAAAAGGATATTTTTTCAATACAGATAAATGAGTGTATATATTACAATATTTGTTGATTAAAATTTAAACATTTAAGGATTACGCGTATACGAATATATAACACACTTTTACACTGCGGCATTTAATTTGTAAGTGAGTTAATTAGTTGGGAAAATTTTTAGTTGCTAAAAATGAAGAAAATCTTTAAAAGGTTCGCTGATACATATAATATTTTATAATACATATTTGAAAATCGTTTCAAGAAATTTCACAAAATTATGGAAATAATTTATATGTAGTATATAGGGATAAATTGTATCGAAAGAAAGTTTTATTTTAGCCAGAGAAATGTGCTAGATTAAATATTCAAAATTTATGCAGTTGATTTAATTTTATTCATTTAACTTTTTATTTTTCAAAACGTTACTATACGGTCGAGTACAAATACACTCAAGTCTTTCCCCTGTATCGTATATAAGTAGTATCTGTAATACACGCTACGCAAGTATGAGTATAATATTCTACACATCATTCGTGTACTCATTTTTGAATTTTCATTTTGCAACTTTAAATGGTGCCTAAATTCGTTTAATCAGAATATCCTCCATTGAAAATCGGTATACCTATACGCATTCATTCGTTTAAATTTAAAAATGTTTCCCTCTCATTAAAAGGATTTAACACTCGTGCAACGCACGCATATGAATATATGTAATGTTGAAATGTAATTAGGAAAATATATGTGAGTTTGTCCTTATGTGAACTTAATGGACCATATGTCAATACAATTTTAAAAACAAATCTTTTTATATCCTTTATACTTATATATATACATATTACTTATATAAAATCTTTTTATATTCTGTTCATAAACGTCAGTTAGGACTGAAATCATTGTTATGCAATTGAAAATAAGAGTATGCATCCATATAAGGTAGATCGTAGATATGAAGCTTAATGTCTAAATTCTGCTAAACTGTGTATTTGTTCATGTATATGTACACTAGTATACATTTTCACATCTACCATATAAGTTCATCTGATAAATATGTACATATGTGTACACGAAAGTATTAATTTCAGATTTTTGTTGATAAATACTTATTTGTTGTTTTATACACAAAATCCATATGTACGGTACATGAACAATTTTTATCCTCCAATCATTTTATCTGTACATTAATATACAAATACATAAATATATGTACGAATTTAATATACTTATTATAATTTCATTATTTATACTTTTAAATGTATATGTATAAGTGCAAATAAATGAATGTATTTATACAAAAATAATGTACAGAATTTTATTTCTCTGCACAGTTTACCGATCATTTTAATTTTTTCTTCTTTTTTTTTATAGCAATCAATTATTTTTCGCAAGTATATACAATTATGTACTGTAGATAGATTTTGTACTTTCATTTATATTTACACACGACATATATACTCACATATTTATTATGTAAATTCATACCACGTACATTTATTCATATATGTACATTAATTGAATCTATATAATATACTGTATGAAAGGATAATTATTCTAGAATAACATCAAAAACAAGACCTACATTATTCGTACATATATGTATAAGGATTAAAAACAAAAACAAAATACTTATACTGTACGTACATATAACATATAAAATCACGTGTGTACATCATAAGCAATTCAAAATTGTATAAATATGCTTCCCTATATTATGTACATATATTTATATAATGTACAAGCATGTACAAATACAATTTATACAAATACATTACATATTAATTTTGTTTACATGCACCACTATACGTTATAAATATATACTTAACAAAAGATTAAATTTTTCTTTTAATTATTTTATACATATTACATGTACATATACGTATACATATTTTATTATTTTATTGTAATTTTCGTGTATAATATTGGTTTTATGATGGCATTAAAAATAGTGTATTAGTATATAGTTAAAAATTTTATATACTTATATACTTAGTACATGTTATGTAAATGGTATTTAATTTTTGGTACATTCAAAATTAAATTCACATTTTTAATTACGTAATATGAAACTTTAAAAATTGTTAAAAATGTTTTTGGTAAAATTGTAAATACACAACACACACATACTTATGTACTACATACTCGTATATATGAAGGGAAAACTATTAAAACAATTAATGATTTAATACTGCGTAATTATTGGTTTAGAGATGCACAAAATAAAAAATACAATTTAATATATTAGCTGCAGATGTAAGTAATACAGATGAAAGTAGATGAATACTATTATGTTATTATCATAATCCAATAACAACGTACAGAAATATAAAGAAGAAGGATATTTTTAAATTTGGTTTAAATACATATAAAAATATTTGAAAAATAAAATGATTTCACAATCAAAAATCAGAAGATGGATTTGGTGGAAATCTAAAAATGTAGGATAACATTTAATTTTTTGAAGTTTTTGTAATATTTTATCATTAAAAACAATTGTAAAGGAATTGGTGGTAAATTAAATGCTGCGCATAATTGTATATATAAATTGAAAATTGCTCATGTAGACAATTGTGAGCATGTTAAACTCCTTTGCAACAGAGTGTAATATTGTCTCACATTATTTAGATAGTAAAAAAGTTGTATAAAATTCAAATTTTCTCATTGAAGTTTCATTGACTTTTTTTTGGATGATTGTTGATTGATTGATTTTTTCACGCCAGCCAAGTAGACGTATTTTCATTTTCCTTTTACACTTGCTCCGTACTACATACTACCATACTACATACCATATGAGAAGCATACAAGAAACAAAAAGAGACGGTAAATATTAGGAATGAAGTTATTGGCAGTGGCACCTGGTGGCACCCAACTATAGTACGACATACGTTAGTAGTAACTTGCAGTTGCACAGTTGTATATACCATATACTCGTATTTTTGTTCATGAAAAAAATTCTTCTCTTCTTTACACCCGCTCTGAAGTCTGAACTACACAGTTTGACAAGTAGAAGTATACGAACAAACAGAAAGAGACATTAAACAGCAGCAATGAGGGGTATTATGGGGTATTGGCAGCTGATTTCTGACTAAATACGATATACGCTTGTAGTATCTATCTCACATATCATGCACTCCTATTTTCATTGGTATTATTTTCGTATTAAATTTATTGGTATATATGATCCTGAGCTGCCTTTTGATCATTTCATCATACATTTATCTACTCTATTTACTATTTAAGTAAATGACACATCCTAGCATTATTATTTGATCATTTCATTTTTATTCAATAACCAGAAATCACAAATTCATTTATTATTCGTATGTAATTATGTGATAACAAATCCTTATTTTATTTTTCTTTCTTTAAATAAATCAATTAATTAAAATTTTTGAATTTAATATTATTATGTATTTTATTTTATCAATTTTACATTTTTTTTTAATATATGTATGTATCTATATTTTAATTTAATTAATTCGAACTCATCCTTGCATTGACGTATATAACAGAAAGAAAATCTATATGTATGTGCATACACGCATGCATTATACATACATATGTACATTTTACAAGTACCTACGTTAATGTATACATACATACTTTATATCCACACCTGAATTCTAGATAGATAGCAAATGAAATAAAAAGAGTAATTAAAAATAAAAAATCTTCTCGAATACAGACATTCGCTGCAAAGGTAATTAAAACACTAGAATGGGAATTAAGTACATACATATGATGTATATACGAGTAGATATCAGAGAAAGGATTTTAATAAACCTTAAGTACATATATGTATCATATATATAAATGAGTTCAAAATGACTTGCATATATGAATACATATACATATAATATCATTTCGTTTCAATTTCATTTTGATTACATTTTTTTCATGTATGCATTCACAATCATATAAATTCTCGTAGATATACTACTGTAATTAAAAAATCAAGTGAATTTTTCATTTAAATCATGGCAAATAAACCAAACTATCCTGTCCTGTAGTAGACATCTGTGATAAATTTCATTTCAATATCTTGTCATTCCATGTCAAATATCTTAAACAATATCTCAACAAGGAGCATATTTCGATATTTAAAATGAATTTAAAAGAAGTTTATAACAATAATGCATCTGCTCACACTGCATTGATTATTCAACTCATATCGTTCTAATATGGTTCCAGAAAACCTATTTTAGCCGTCATAATTTAAATGGAAAATTAACCTGATTTTTTGATCACAGTATTAATATACACTAGCTTTTTATTTATATTAAGTGTTTTTATATATATGTATTCGTATGTTATATATATGAATATGTTCACATTAATACGATTTTATGTGATATAATGTATACTTAATATGTAAATGCTTGCATGAATAATTATTTTTGAATCAAAAGATTTCTTTGCAATTTCATCAATAATAAAAAATGCGTATATGTATAGCTATGCAAAAAGATTTATATTATTTTTTTGAATATATTGTTTCTTTTTTTGCAACTGTATATTAAAGGATAAATTTATTTAATACACATTTTATTTTTCATTTTAGCTTATATTTCAATTATAATTCGCTTTGATTAATCGGTAATTATAAAAACTATATATATGACTTGATTACATATTTTTTATGTAAGTATTTTAATTATCAATTTTTTTTTCTCTTTAAAAATTATACTTTTCTAAATGAAAATTATGATTTCGATTGATATCAAATTGAAATTCTAATAGTGATTGATGTCAGCCACAATTATTGTTTATTTCAACATTAATCAGAATTTTTATTTATTAATCATTTTACACCATACTTGAAGTAAACATATGCATGAATGCATTCAATTCATGTAAGCAAAAATTAAAAGAAAATATTGCCACTATGGTTGTACATATCTAACAAATGTGACCTAAAAACGATCTAAAACCACTCAAAATTGAGAATGAATCTTCAGACTAAATTCAATTAGATTATTTTCTTTCTTTTCTTCGATTACTCCCACTGCCTTCACACGATGGCACTGTACTGCAATAGTCGAACGGCGAACGAACAGAGACTCTGTTATACTCCTAGGCAACTCAGTGAATCCATCCATACGTATAAATATAAGAAACAAGAGCAATAGTCATGGAAACGTTCAAAAAACATGACAAATATAAATAAATTATCAGTTTACAGAGAGACCAACATCCATTCAGTCTGAAATTGAACTCATTAGAAGTCCTAGAAGGACTCATTAGAAGGCTATGCCTCAATATGGTCTATACAGTGTTATTGAAAAAGAATATTTTTGAAACGTCTACACAAATTATTAAATTTTTAAGCACATACAATGTCTGCCAATTAAAAGGATCTAGGCCAAATTATAGAGTATATTTTTTTAATAGCTATACCTATACAATGAATATTAAAAAACTATTATATACGATTATTTCAAACTTTGTAAAAATAAAAAATTAATTTAATTGAAAATAAAAATTTACAAATTATATATTTTTTTTACTTGTAGTTGTATTAACTGAAATTTAACAAATCCAATTTTAATTAAAAGAAAATATTACACACATTTTTTTGTATGTATAAATGAAATAAAATTTTGCCTAAAGCCATAAAAAGATATCTGTGTACATTTATACGGTCAGCGAAATTAATTAAGGCGCACCTTACATATTTTAAACGAAAGTATGAGTAGCTTAGGATTATTACAATTTTTTAATTTGAAATACAATACGAAAAAGTTGTGAGTACTTGCATGTTACCAAATTCTTTTAAATATGCATAAGATATAATATGAAAAAATATTATTGATTTTCATTGAGTGTAGGTTCACACGCTAAATGAATGAATTTCGTTGGTGTTTATGATGAGGAAGGACGCTTACTGGCGAATCTTAACACTCACACAGAGCTGTTTATTATACTCAAAAACCCCCGTCAATTGGATAATTGTCCGTTAGATAAAATACAATGAGTCCTCCAAATTTAGTTTGATAAGTAAAAGTTCAAATGACAAAGCTAATTGAGGCTGCAGTTGGTTGGTTGGTTAGCAAAAAGTTGGGATGACTGTAACTTCTACCAGGCATAATTGTTGCAATCTAAAAATCATATAAAATGTTACTAAATAAATTTTGTATGATGTGCTGCTGTAACATTTTCATTGTATGATGAGTGTAAGGTGTAAGGAATTTTAAAGTTTTTTTTAACTAGAAAACATTTTTATTTATATAGGTATATTCCTTTTTTGATTTTAGTTACAAAAATGTAATTTAAATAAAATTACACATAAAAGTTATTATTTTCATTTAGAATAAAAATAATAAAGAACATTTTTAAATTTAAAATGAAAACAAATTGTTAATTTTATTGTTGAACATATGTACATTCATAATTTTCTTCTATCTTGAAACATTTATACTAAATATAGAAATCAGATGGAATTCAAACTCTCTTCTTTTCTCTATTTTTTTCGAAAACGAACACATGAGACTCGTACAGATATTCGAAATACAACTGTATAATAGTAAATATTTGAAACATACTTATTTTTTTTTCGCATCATTTCTTCCAGCACTTTAGAATCAAGGATATAATGTACTTGTACATCATAGAGGGAGCAAATTGTATATGATATGTTTTTTAGAAAAAACAAATTTTTTTAATAAAGTGAATATAACCTTGTATGTACTTATAGATGTTGATACATATGTATGGAGATACATATGCAAATTTATTCACCAGCCTCTAGATTATTACTTTAGTATGTGTGCGTATTTTGATTTTCATTTTAGGTTAAACAAACATTGACAAGAAATGTTATATCAAAAATAAAAATATCTAAATACTTATTAAAGAAAAAAAAATTAATAAGATACAACTCTGTATGGTTTTAAAGCGATCTACTATAATAGCGAATTGTATATACATATTTAAAAATGAAATGCGTACACATGAAAAGATAAACTATATCATATCGTTTTTAAATTATATATGAAAAATGTACGATGATTTAAATGTTGCACTACACATTCAAATGTATTACGTAGGTATTTTCAAGTTTATAAAATAAATATATGCATTAGAAATTATTTATAACTTGAACTTGCTTCTTATAATTTATGTAAATTAAATGCAAGAATTTCATTTCATATTTGAAGGAATGAGTTTTGTTATAGACAAAGAAAGATAAGTATTCTTATTTCATTTCATTCCTATTTCTATCATTATTCTTGAATTTTTGAGGAACGTAAGAATTTATTATAAGAAAAAAATGTCCTGCATTTCACTCTTCGTGATCTATAGCTTTAATTACTTCAAAACCCAGCTAATCTTCTTCCATAAATAAGGATTATAGTTTTACAGTCAACAATTAAATTTAATTGCACCTTAAGTACAGTTTAAATTGATTTAAGTATAATTATTGCAAATATACGGAACTCATTAAAGGAAAAATTCAAGGAATTCTCAATGTAATGTGATTGGTATGATTTATATTTCCCTCAAATAATACTTAATTCACAATTAACCGCTTCAAAGGGTGTAAGTGCTGAAATGATCAAGTTTGTTTTTTTTTGGAGCCATAAATCAATATCTATTATCTGAGCTCGAGTTTTAAAATAAAATTTGCAGTTATGCAAATTTTGTAAATATGCATAATAATGCAATATTTCTAACATCATTAATTCCATCAGGCTACCCATACAAATAGACCATAAGTAAGTCTCATTTACATTTGAATATGATAATGTTTATTAGCAAAAAATATTTTTTAATTTGTGTTACTTACAAGCATATGCATGAATGTAAGTGTGTGTTTAGCTGCTGGACATAAATCATAAATGATCATCCCCATATTCATAACAACATCAAACAAATAATATTTATCGTATACTATACACAAATAAAATTATTGCAAAATATAAAAACCGCGTGTGTATACGCGTAAATAATCGTGTGTGATACAAATAAATGAATTAAAATATGTATGTATGTACAGTGTATGACTATATGTACTAAAATCATATACAAATTAATTCTACATTCATGTACACTTTATGCCAGTTTGCCCGTGTATATAATAAAATAAAATGAACACAATAAAAATTAATTGTAAGTGAATATAAGTAGTAGCTAACTGCAGTGTATATACAAAGTGTTTATTTGCATTATGCAACATTTTAAATTATGCACTCTATTAAATACATATAACAATTTTCACATACCATACATATTTATACTCGTATATATACGCACACACATTTATTACAAATATGACAAATAAATAAACGAACAAAAAATATGCAAATAAATAAAATTCAAAATATTGTAAATTCAAGATGAACTTTCATTCGAATTTTTTTTTTTTATTTTTATATATAAATAAATATTTATTTGATAAAAATTTAATAGCAAACATTCAACAAAACAAAACAAAAAACAAAACAAAACAAAAAACAAAAAAAACAAAAAAATTGTTGTTTTTAAACTGTGGTATAATTTATGCATACGTACATTATATGCAAATATTATAATATATAGTACATATACTCGTTCGTTATACACTTGAAAATAATAAAAAAAAAAAATAAAAGGCATACACACTATAAAATAAAAATTCGTAAAAAAAAAAAAAATATATATATGAAAACAATTCAAACGTGATTTGAATTCATTTACCGAAAAAAAAAAAAAAAAAATATTTGTATTTACATTTATAACGTGTATGAGTGTGTGTGTGTGTGTGTGTATGCATATTTATTAAAAAATCTTCAAAAGCCTATAAATATTTTAACAATATATTTGTTTATTTGTATTATATGTACACGAATATTATGTATGTATGTTTGTGTAGTTGTATGTAGGTAGGTAGTACGTGGTAGTACATACATACATATATTCTGGAAAAAAAAAAGAAAACAAATACGTTGTGATTTCGAAAATTTTAAATATATCAAAAAATTGGATACTTATACCGGCATGCATATAGTACGCACTCATACACGACAACAACCAGAACAGAACACAGAACAACAGTTTAAACGCAGATAACAAAAAAATTGCAAATAAGAAAATTTACAAAAAATTTACATAAAACCGTGTTAAAAGTTTACTTTCGTTTTACATCATTTACATTTACGTTACATACATACCAGCATATAATATACATATATGTATGTAGTCGTATATATAGTAATACTGGAGAATAATAATTAATATTTATGTATAGAAATTATTATTTATTATTGAAAACTTATTAATAATTTATAAAAAAAAAAAATGTTTCAGTTGTTTGCAAAATAAATACTCGTATACGCACACATGCATAAATATTCGATGTATATACGTTTAAATATTAGGTAGGTATTATACACAACAAAAATATAGGAATTATTAACTTTTAAATAATAAAAATATGTATAGATATGTACATATCTGAAAATTTAAGATAAATAAATAATAAATATTACTTTAATACAACCATGTAATAGATATTAAATAATGAATTCAAAATACAGGCAAAGAAAGAAAAAACAAGTAAACAACATCAAAGATAAGATAAGACAAACAGGACTATAAGACTATCGAGTAAAATATTCTTACAAATTAATGAAAAATGGTATGTAAACTGTTTGTGTAGTACTTGGTAGTACGTTTGTATCCCAGAAAGAAGTAAAACTTAAAAGCAACGAAAATTTTTCCGTATTATATGTAAAATGTTTAGAATAAATTATTGATATACTTATGTATATATGGTAATTTGAATATAGGAAGTGATAAAAAATAGAAAATGTATACAATTTCCTTCAATTTTCTTTCATAGTTTCACCCACTATAAGAGCTGTAGTTTTATCAGAAAAATTTTTGTTTCAATTTTAATTCGATTAATCGTCTTTAATGCATAATTTGTCACTTATATACGAGTATCATTTTCAAGCATCTTTTATTTTACATGATCTAGTCTTCATCTATACATTTAGATTGCAGCCTTTTTAAATTACAACTTCAACATTTCACTCTACAGAGTAGTGTTAGTAGAAAAAATCAATGGGTTTCGTTCTCTCTACTGGGATGTGCACAGTATAGAACCTAGTTTTCACTTTACCACAAGGAATCATCTGCACTCATTTTTTTCAATATTCTTACTACTTGTCCCAGCACTATATCAGCACTAAACTTTTCCTTTAAAGGTTTTCCAATAACAAAATTAACAACCAATATACATACGCATCCTTACAAATCTAATATGTGTTTTGTGCCACGAGTACACCTCGTTTAGGTTTAAATGTTCATAGAACCTAGTGTTCACACTACCGCGAGTCAATTCTACTTTAATCTACTTTTCTTATAGCCACCTTAGTCCTTTGCATATTTATAAACAGCACTATATCGGTTTGTTCTCTATAAAATTATCGAGTTCATCATCATAGACCCCTCCGTATTCAAGCAATTTGTAATTTTTGTCGGACCGTAAATTTTACTGAGAATTCTTCTTTCGAAGATGGCAATTGCATCAATCAATATCTCACTTTTTCAGTGAAAAAATTCACAGCCAATTTTCATGTCATTACAGATTTAATTGGATGGTTTTGTGCCCTGAAATCTTCAACTTTGATATGATATTCTTGAACAGGAGCTTCAGTTTAACGAAAGTAATTGATCTACAATTGGTCTCTACATAATCCTAGACACCATTTAGCTCTTATCAGTCACCAAATAGAGCAATTTAACAATAGTAATGTTGTATTCTCGCTCGCTAAATGTATTCAAATATCTCTTTTACTATCCACTAAATTCAAGAAAAATTTTCTAATGTAATTTTAATCTCAGAACTTTTACAACAAAAATTTGATAGGATTTAAATGAACAGAATGTAAATAAAGTATATAAGAATTATTCAAAAAAAATTATATATATAAATATATATATTACACTTAAATAGCTTATGAATCACTTACCATTTAATGCTTTGGAAAATTTTAAATAACTTTTTTTCCAATTTTCACAGGTTTTTAAGTAAAATTATTTTAATGTTGCACTTTCGTTTATAATAGCCATTTTATTTTAAATAAGACTGAGTAAATATATCTTAAAAATAATTAAATTAATTACAAAATATCAATGTACTACACACACAAATTAATATTTATATATATACACATTAGTGTATGTAATATGATTTTATTTTAAGTTCTTTTAATTAAATTTATAATATTTTTTTTTCCTTTTTCTCTCAACACAAGTATTTTAATATTTTTGTATTTTGAACACTTGACTTCTAGAACATCTACCTTCAAATGTATATTTGCATATAGTACAATTATGTATTTTGCGTAATAATAACGAAATGCCCCTTAAATATTCATATAAATTCGTGATAACTGCTGTATATAGATACGAATACGGATACGAGTGTATTTCAATTTTAATCAAAAATTAAACTTTATTCAATGGTTTTCTTTTTTAATTGAAACTTTAATCTGTAAACAAAACAAAAAAAAAATATATATATATATTTTTCCTGTTTGTCATTAGCATCCTCTACTATCTGTGTATTGTATGTATATATTCATTCGTTCAATCATTCATTATCTTTCATTTCATTACTCTGTAGCATATTTTTTTGATTGAATATTATGAACTTGTACTTTTAGTGCTGTATCCTTTTTTTTCATATACTTATCACATTTAATATTATTTGAAAAAATAAATTAAATACGTAAGGTAAATCACTCACTATATATTACAAAATACACGTACATACGTATAAGGACACAATTTAAAATAAATATATATTTTTATATCCTTATTATAATCATAATTATCATATTATCATATACACATCTCAAATACTTACTTGCATAACCAGAAAAATTAAATAAAATAAAATTTAATTTATCGTTAACAAGAAATGAGAAGCACAAAATAATAAAAACCGCAAGTAAAACAAAATTACATTTTTTTCGCACTAGAAAACTTCAAACACTATATATATGTATACAGACAAAATATTTATCAAAAACAAAAAAATGTATACATTTTAATTTTTATTTTTTTTTTTTCTTCCAAAAATATTAGGTATTTAATTTTTTCTTATAAATACATATACACGCTCGTACATACGTTCCTATATGTGAGCATATTTATTTGTTGAATATGAAATTAAAAAAAAATAAAATGTTTATCAAAGGAATTTTTTCATTTTTATTTGTATACGTACAAGAGCAGACTGTCGTCTAACTGAATTATTCACAGTCTTATATGTATATTTGATTTATATTTATTCAACTGTGTATAAATATTTTAATAAAATAAAATAAATATTTTTTTATCCTTAAACTGCTGTCGTTAATATCAAATAAAATGACACAATTTAACATTTATGTGTGTATTAAGTATAGTAGTACATATACCGCATCCCATTCCATCCCATCTAAAAGGGGGGAATTATGTTTATTTTTTCTTGAAATCTTCAAAAAATCATACACACAAATAACAGCAACGACAACAACAACGACAACATAAATAACAACAAAAAAAAAAACTTTAATTTTCTCTAAAATATTGAAATCTTTTATTTCACTGCACACAAATTATTTGAAGTAAATTGAATTTTATAATCTAAAAATCATTTTTCTAGCACACACATAGTTTTTTTATTTATGGTTCAGATATAAAATTTGTACATTCACACACACACACACAAAACCATAAATGATATTTATCCTTCATAAAAGATGTTTAAAATATTGAAGAAAACAAATTTAAATGATTTATTTTTTGTGTGCGGTTTTAAACCAACTACCAAATTATGGAAACAAATTTAATTTAGATATTTTAATTTATTTCATTTTTAGATTTTATTTCATTTTATTTTTTATATATATTTTTTTTTTATTTTATGTGAAACTTACAATACTAAATTTTCATTTTTTTATATACATATATACGGATACAAGTTACTTGTAAAGTTTTAATTTTTTTTTTCAATACTTTTTTCCATATAATTTGAAAAAAATTGTACCCTGGATTTCCTGTATTTTCTTTTTTAAATCAATTTTTACATTTTTATTTTCGAAAATTATCACAACTATACAGGTTGAAATTAACGATACAATGCAATTATTACGTATATGTTACGTTGTGAAGGATGTGTTATTTAACAAAAATTTTTATATATTTTCTGGTATCTTCCTTTTTAAAAAAAAAGAAAAAATAAAAATAAAATTTATATCAAATTAAATACATGTACTCGAACGAATTCCGAACAATAATTTAAAAATTCATCTCGTATACGCGTATATAGTACATACGTTACGTTCTTATATTTCGTATTTATCGGAGGATACTTGCAATATACTATATTATATCGTGTTTGATATCAATCAAATTTATGAATGTTCATGCGAATTGATCATTCTTAACCGAATGCTACAAAACAACTGAAAAAATTTATTCTGTATTTTTCTGTATAGAATGAAAAAAACTTTAGATTTTTATACATACATACTGTCCACAAGTATATACACACATATGTTATTGTAGGCACCTACATATAGTATATACTAAAAAAGAAAATAACATATAACATCAGATATCATCTTATAAAAATGTCCACATTTATATTCATCAAACGTTCGATACCGTGTGTACCATTAAATTTATCCTATATACAATTTCTATACATTTATTTTTCTCATGTTCCCCATTTAATTTTTTAGCTTAATGAAGACTTTTTCTATATGGTCATTCATTAGATATACATTGTAAATGAAAAAATTCTTAATCAGTTCTTTTACATATGTATATAGTATTTCTTATAAAAGATTTCACGTGTTATACAAAAAAAATTTTAAATTATCAAAAAGATCTATAATTGAACAGAAAGTAAAATGATGAACGTTAAATTCAAATATAAGATGCCTAAAAGCATCTATGTATACCAGTTCATGTTCGTTCATATATGTTAAAATTTAAAAGCTGATAAAAGTCTCTATATATTCAAAACAAAAACAAAAACAAACCAGAAATCTCATCAGATCCAACGCACTTCTATTAACGTACTTGTACATAAATACATTCCACATTCCCCAAAATTGTGCTCCATCGATTTTTTTTTTTGTTTTATTTTCACTCCAATATTTTCTAAATTTTTATTTCAAAAGTTCACAAGAATTTATAGCAAAAGTATACTGCTACTTCTAAAGTACTCCTCATAATAATTATGAACGTTTTCCTCATAACTCTGTACCATTTTCAGATACTTACAGGTATAGGTATACTTTGTGTTTATTACTATGGGGAAACATACTATATACATCAAATCCTGTACCCTGTACCTTTTATATCTCCCTCTTATAAAACAAGTATTTATGTTCTCCTTCTGGAATTATATTACATTATTGCTCCTCTTTTTCAGTTCCCATAAAAAAGGAGTAAAGCTTTTCGTGAAAGTTATGTCCATTGAAATCCAAAATTCTGTATTAAGAATAATGGTCAGCATATATGCATCTAATCGTATGTACACACCATACATACATTATATCTTTTGTTCAAAAAAAAAAAACGAAAATATTATGATTACAAAAACTTGTTTTTTGCTATGCGTATTTTATATACAATGCACCTTTTGAAATTATTACCTGGTTGATTTTATGCCAATCAGTTCTAAGAAAATTAAGTTCTTTGCCTTTGTCTCATAAATCTTTTGTACAAATTACGAATTTTCTGTCGTATATATAAAATTTAGCTATAACTAAAAAAGTTGATAAAAATTCTTCTCAAAACTTTAAATCTTTGGGAAAAATAAAATAAAAATAAAAATCTTAAAATTTTAAGTTAAATGGGAATCAACATATATTTAATTAACAATAAAAAGATATTGAAATGCTGGTAAGTATTTTGAATAGTATATATGTACGTCAGAGCCAGACATATATTACTACAAATTTCATATATAGAACTAAATTGTATTTCCGTTCAGTAAGTAGAAGATATTTATATAACAAGAAAGATTCCGCGAAAAATATGACATGCTAACCACAGACCAATACACGCCTATCCTGGCCTATACGTTACTTAATGCAAAGTGTATATATAAAATAGTCCATGTCAGCACTAAAAATTTTTATTACCGCGAGTTCAACAACTTCAGCATAAATCTAAATGAAAAGATTTACACCGAAATGGTTGGGTACTATATGGAATGAATTATAGACAAAAGATTACAGTGTGTTATTCAACATTGAACCTTTAAAATAATAAGGTGTAGTATTAAGATGAATAAAAAATAATTGATTTTTTAATTATATTCTCTCAAACAATTTTTTGCCGATTTGATATTTGTACCACAAGTAAGTACGTAGACTTGCATAACTTAATGAATGACAAGAGATCGTATGATGGATTGCTAACAATAACAATATTACAATGTTAATTTACGAGTAGGTATATACCCAAATATGCATTTTCATGATAAGTATCTCATACAGAATATACCAGAAAGTACCAGAAATAATATACAACTTGGTAAGTCTCTGATTATGATATTTATTCATCATGTGTGCGATATGTGAAAAGAAAATTTCAAATTCATATCAAGAACTTCATTAAATAAAGTTCCCCTCAAAATCATTAGTTGCAAACATTTTTAAAGTAAATTCATAAATAAGATCTTTGAATAAATTGAAATTACCCAAGATATACTCGTATAATACAAAGTACAAAAATTTTCTAACAAAAAAATTTACATAATTTGTTTTATACCTTTAGTTGTTACTCGTCGTATTCCATATTGACTTTCGCCAAAGTAACCCAATTTTCTTTTTTCTTTCAATTTTTAATTAAAACTTTCCGATGCATTTTTATAAATGTATATATGTACGAGGGGGATAACAAAAATTCTCAAAAAATATAATATAATCGCAATTCTCGATCCATCCATTCATCTGACATTGTTTGATGCTTTGGGCATCTCTCTCGCGAAGGATCGTCTTTAACATTGAAATAGTCAGATTATAATTTCCTGCACAATTCATAGTGTCCAGATACAGACCATAGCTATACCAAATGCAGTTTTACACTCTTCAAATTATTGATTAATAGTCCCTTGAAGATTACCAAATAATATATCATATCACATTTTAATTTTACTGTAGAAACTGCGTAAACACGCTGAGGCTACTTTCATTTATCAATCACTAATTAAAAGACCATTTTTCTTTCTATACTTTAATAGATAAATGCTACAGATAATACATACGTTTTCTGGAGAATCTTCGTTACTCCCCTCGCGTATTGCATGCTTAAACGGAATTTTTTTCTTCTTCTGTAAAATGAGAAATGAAAAAGTATTTCCATTTATTTCCGGATAATAACATAGTTAGTAAGTATATAATTTGTTGCTTCGGCAATCCTTGGATGGAAAGATATGTAACACACACAAAGTATCCATATAGACATATACCTTTGTGTGTATGAATGTTGTGAAAAAAAAAAATCTAAAATGAATCTAAAGGGTTCTTTACAGATTTTTCTAACATTTATCTAATATCAGTATCATGCAAGAATTTTTTCTCTTTTGCATTTAAATTTTTTCTACCTTTTTTTATAGTGATATATAAATAATAACGTAGAAAAATTGTCCTCCAGATATTCTATATTTTACGTACAGGTACACAAATATGTATAGTGAAGGTATGCTCGTAGCTCGTACAATGTGTAGGTAATGAGCTTTGAAACTGTATGCAGTGTATAAAAGTCAAGAAAATAAAAGAAAAAACATACACGTACATAAATTATAAAACCTAAACACTTCATCCTCCTTCTTATATCCACATACATATCACCATAATTCTTTTTTTTGTTTGCAAAACTTTACATCGTTTCCTTTTTCATCAATTGGTATACTAAAATCATCAACATCATCATCATCGTCATTCTCGTCATCATCATTGTCAACAACGTCAACATCGTCATAATAAATAGCACCTCTATAATATATCATAGTTATTTTTTTTTGTTATACACTATAAAAATCTGATGTTATTTTACCATACGTATACAGGTGAATGATATATACTCGTATGTAGATAACCTTCATCAAACTTCAAAAAACTATGCAATTCGAGTGCTCCATAAACATCCATAGCGCATTGTTATTCATTATTCACATTTTCATATTAAATATTGTGAGAGTATATAATATACGACAAGGGTGCATTATAATAAAAAATATAGAAAATAAAAATGTTTTGTCTAAAACGTTGCATCCAACAACACACTCTATATGCATGCATAGTAATTCTATTCCATGTTTGCTTTTGTGTATTGTTAATTTTAATTTTATTATGTTGTTTCTCCTTTCAAATATTTTAGGCACAGCATATATTAGTATGTACATACCTACTGATAATAAACTGACAAAAAATTTTTTAATTCATAAATTAATATTTTCGTAATTTTGAAAATTATTTTAAGAATGATTTGCATATTAATAAGTCCTTGACAAACGAGTGGATGGCCTGGCGATAATATTAATTAACTTGTCTCTAAGAGAAACTATAAGAAATATACATAAGTATGTATGCCTAAATGTTATTGCTAAATTATTTTTTAAATCTAAACAACTACCAGGTAACGTATTCGACATAAAATGATTCACGAGATCCTTCCTAAAAATCAAAGTGATGAAAAAACAGAAAAGAAATAATAAACTATATTATACAAGATGGAAATCCACCAATAAAAGGATATAATGAATATGAATCTGGAACTTATTTTCGTATTCGCCTAATACACTACATAGTGTAGTACATAATTTAGACAAGAAATGGAGAAAAGAAACCAATATTCGCTTAACTTTCTACTTTTCAAATATTCAAAGGTTCAATGACCATGTCTGTCTACATATGAAAATATAGGTGAAAACATTATAGGTTTTTCTTGTATACACTGAACTTGCTTTAATCCTTAATTCTTCTTACACAGAGCTACTAGAGTGCAGTACCAAAAATATGCACAACAAAATAAGAAAAGAAAGTACTATTCGCTTATCGTTTTGCTTTTCTTTCCACTTCTCTTTCTACATCTCATTCTACAAATTCTTGCAAATAATAATTTCTTTTACCCTTTTCTTATATAGAAGTGTACGAAGAAGAATTTCAAATTGAAACAAGATCGATGTAAACAAAAAAGACCGATAATTGTTTTGAACTACATTTTCATCTGTAAACAAACACGGTTATTGAACTCCTGATGATTTGAGAAATAGAAAAAAGAATTAGAAAAACAAGTAAATAGAAACGCGAATATTATTTTGTCTACTCCTTTTCTTGGATATATTATGTACTACACTGTATAGTATTGTATAAGCGATTACGTAGAAGAATTTCAGATCGAAACTAAGTATATATCTGTGTACAAAATAAAAAATGTACATACATAATTTATACAAATACAATAAAATAATATTTATATGTAAATTATTATTCAATATTATTTTGCTTGATACGATATTATTATAAATGTTATTTGATATTTGAGGATATAATAATCTAATTATTATCGAGAATTTGTTATTTTAATTAAATTTAATATCTATATACAAATAAGAAAATATTTTCACACACTATATCGCATAGAGATAATTGTATAAAAACATATATTTATAGTAATAAATATATATTCGTTCATATACAATTCTTGTATGTACATCAATTGTGCGTATAATATTTATTCATTATGTACCTAAATATGAATAGACAAATACATATTCAAGAAATTACACACGTACACTTGAAAATAATAGTAAATTAATCCGATTTAATATATGATGTTTAATTATGTTTACAATTCAAAAAATTTGTTATTGTGAAAATGATGCCATAAATATTTACCTATTAACAATTGATTCTGAAGAAAATTTATAGATTAATATAATTTTAATCAAAATACTCTTACCAGTAATATTATTTGATATTTACAACTTTATTAAATGTAATTGGCTATTTTTAGTCTACGAAATACCTTTAAAGTTTTAAAAATTCAACAGTTTCTATAGCAACAATTTGAACAGCTTATAAACATTTTCGATTTAAAGAAATCAACGTAATTATCTCAACTGAAGATTTCAAATTTCCTATAAATTAACCTTTAAAATTTCAATATAAACATCAATTACTAATTATAATAAATGATTAAAGGATTCTTTAATTATTTAATTTTTGTCAACTTTTAAATAATATTTTAGATTTTAATCATTTTAGAATCATCCTTTTGAATTTATCGAAACAATAACAAGAATATGTATACACAGAATTGTGTTCATGTATTACTATATGTATATGATAATATTATGACCGAACAATAAAATCACATAATAATCTTCTTATAAGTATGGTATTAGGTATTAGGTATTAGAGAACAATTCAAATTTACACATCGAATAAAATTTATAAATTCAAGAAGATCATAATTCGTATCTATTCTCTCGTAACATTCTCTCACATGGTGTGCGTGTATAAATTTTAATTTTTTAGGACTATTTGTAAAGTAGTAAAATTTCGAGCTGTTAATATTGAAATAAAATTTTAAGGAAAATACGGAAACTCTGTGATAAAAATTTTTGAGAGAAAATTCTATCACACTGTCTTTGCGTTAAATGAAAACACTATTCGACGGTAAGGTTGATTATTTTAAACGTTTTAACACAAAATCTAAGAATGGACTGATCTATTTTTAAGAATTTGATGAAAAAAAAAAAACATCCTTGATGAATTTATAATTTATATTTACATTATCGAATAACATTTTGAACGACCCACTTATTATGCATATGAAATACATATTCATTGATTCATAAATCTATTTGTTTACATATCGAATGTAATCCAAAAAAAAATCATTTCATAATAACATAATCTTCTTCGTATTATTATTCAATAATTCGATGCACTTCTATATTTCACATAATATTAAAATTGAAATATAATATATAATTATACTCGTATGAATATACATATGTACATTATGTATATGATTATGTAATTTCATGTACATATTACTATCATGATAAAAAATAACCTGACATTATTAAATAAAATAAATACAGAATTATATTAGTACATATATTTATTTAGGAATATTTATATTGTTCTCTTCAAAGTGATATTCGTCTTATGTAGCTTACAAAACAAACAGTTCTCGAATTCAATCTTCTTGATTGTCATAAGATCATTTTTTTTTTAGTTTTCTTTTACATTTCAGTACAGTACTATCCTCAAAAAACTACAAAACGTGCTCCTCGTAATAATTTTTTAACGAAACCATACAAAAGGAGCCAAACCATTTTATTTCATTCATGAGAAAAAATACTTGCTCTGCACTAAACACCATAAGAAGTATATAAGAATACTCTTTATACTTGCTTTTCACTATACGCTATGAGAATATACAAGAAACAGGAAGAGATGGTAAAGAAAATGAATGAAGTTATTGTCACCTAACTATAGCATGATATTCGCTATAGTGCCTTGCATATCATATACTCGTATTTTCATTCTTGAGAAAAAATTCTTCTCCTCTTTATATACTTAGTTGCTCTGCACTACACCCCATAAGAAGTATACAAGAAAAACGAACAGACAATGACTGGTAGCAGTGAGGTTACTGGCAGCTAACTAGATTATTATGTACACTCGTAGCACCTCCCATACCATGTAATCGTATTTTCATTCATGAGAAAAAGTCTTCTGCTCTTTATATTTGCTCTTCACTACACACCAAACAAAAGTATGTACACATAAAAGAAGCAGGAAGAGACAGTGAGGAGTAGCAAGAGGTTATTGGCAACTAACTATAGTACGATATGCGAGTACGCTAGTAGTAGATACCTTACATTCAATGCAATCGTATTTTGATTCATAAGAATTTAAATTTAGAGGTGGTCTCAAATGGATATTTTTGATCAAAGAAGCAGTATTATATAATAACAAAACAAACTCGTGTGCATAAATACTGGCATGTTTGTAAACATGTAAAGATTATGTATATGTATTACATCATATAATAAAAATGTATATCCTTAATCAAATTTATATAATTGAAATGCATCCACATTTATATTCACATTATATATGTACTTGTATATTACCGTATACTATCTATTTACTTTAATTATAAATTTAAAAATAATTCTTTTTTTTTAGAATAAACTAAACAATACATAATTTAACAGAATAATAAATAAATGAATAAAAATAAAAATAAAAAAATTGTTCATATTTACACGGATTTCAAGTTGCATCTGATTTTTCCACCTCCATTAACACAAACAAATAGCAAATACGTAAATATATTTTTATAATTATAACACCACCATAAATACAGCGCAGATACATATGTACATACATAAATGTATATATACATAGGTGGGAGGATACGATAATAATAATAATAATAATAGCAATGAATTTTTCAAATATAATTTATTTGAATCAAAATTGTGGTCAAAATCACAATTTTAAAAAGGATAATTACTATGCACAGAAAAAAATAAAATATGTAGGTATGTATGTTTACATAATGAAATTAAAATTATTCATATAATTTTAGCATACATACTCGTAAGTGCATAATTATATATCCCTACGCATAAATGTACATATTTGCATACACATTCGAATATATAAAAACCATATAATTTATACAATATCTTGATAAACTTTGATTTAGTTCCATCATATAATATAATGTAATTAATTGTATTTTTCACACATATTAATTATCGACTGACAGATACAGAAAAGTACATAAATTGCCAATACAATAGAAATATTTAATGTTATAATTATATGTGTATTAAATTTAATTAATTTTAAACTTTAAAAATGACACTACTCATTATAAATAAAGTTTTAATGAAAAGAAAAATGATTGAAAGAAAATTTATTTTAATGAAATTTCATTTAATAGACAGCAGACACCATCTTTCGAATTGACACACAAGAAACAGAGAATCAAATCATCAGCTCAGAGCATAATACTATAAACTATAAATTCGGAATGGAAATACTTACAGTATAGTGCACATACGCTTACAGTTTTCTTAAAGCCCGTGGGCTGCAGATTTGAGATCTTAAGTACAATATTCATCACAAACATGAAGTTTATCGAACGATAAAAATCTTCAACTAAAGCTAACCAATAACCTACAGTTTTTCGGACAATCTTAAAGGTATCCATTCACTTACAGTTTTGAAAATGATCTCAACCACATAGAACTAAAACTGTTAATTCAAATTTTGTCGTTGACCACACACTAAAATTCAGTTTAAAAGTACAGTCAAAGATTTGTCAGTCTTAAATTTTCAGTTATGCGAAAATTGTCCATTCATTATTTAATTGTCCACTAATGATTAAAAAATTCCCGTCTGTCATCCACATCAAATAAAATGTACTCGTATATACAGTTTTACAGATTTACAGTCAGTAATTTCTTGATAAAATTCATGCAATTGTAAGTACTACAATCCCTTGAAGAAGGATTTGATTAAAGTCTATACTGCTAGACTGCAGTCAAAATCGTCCGATATTAATTGTAGTGAATTGTAAGTGAATGGGTACTAAGATACTACATTCGAAACTGTACTATATCATATAACATCTTCATAGACTAAAGTAAATTCTTTTCTAAAATTTTTGATCAAAATTACCTACTTAATAATTTTCTCTTTTATTTTAATTTTTATTTTATTTTTTTCTCAATTATTTTCAATTTGAGTTCTTAAGGGCGAATGTTACTCTCGACTTGTTCTTCCTGTAATTGGTATAACTTTTCTTTAAACTCTTTTAAAGGATAACAAAAGAAAGCCAAACAAAAAAAACATAAAAAAATAAAAGGAAATCAAAATAAAAAATAAAAAATCATTATTTACAAAGTACACATAATTCTTCTGGTAGCATAAAAGTGGCTTTCATTAATAATAATTTTTACCATTATATAGCTTATATGAAATAGTTTCTCATTAGAAAAGTTTATCCTTTAAATATTATTATCGTATAGTCGTTAAATTAGAATGCCCTTACATAATAAACAAATGGAAAAAAAAAATATTATCTAGAAAAGGATAATTCTAGCACTTACATATACATACATACATACATACAAAAATGATTATAAATGCTAACCGAGCTGTTTTCCTTGATAAAAACAATAGTTTTTAAAGAACTTAACAATTGTAGATATTATTATACGTGTAGTGAGTGTATGTAGTTTCATTTAGACAATGTTATATATCATTTGAATGAATGAACAAAAATAAGTATATATATTCACTAATTCCTAAGAATACCAGAATAATATGAATGTAGTCATTGTCATATAAATTGCATAGGATGTATGTATGCGATGTTGGGATGTGTATGGATGAACTAGGATTAAAATATTTTAAAGTAAAATTTAAGAAAAAATGAATATTAAAGTGTAAAATTTGAAAGAAAAAACTCACTCGTTTTAAATATGTATTAAGCGAACAATATTTTGTTTATTTAAAAAATCGAAATCGAATCAAAATCATGGCTTGAATAAATTACAATTAAAAAATTCGATATTCAAGGAATTATAAAAAACTATTGGCAAACTATCGGTCTTTCCTTATTCTAGAGAAACCTAAAAGTTTCATAATATTCAACAGTTCCTAATGTATATAGTGATTTGAATTGACATCGATCACTATATGCGTAATTTTGTAAAAATCTATAGTAAGGAAGTTATGATAAATTCCATTTACTAACTAAATTCCCAACTCTCTTATATTCATGATAATTACTCATCCCGAATTTTTAGAAGATAATGAAATAAATATTGATTTTCTTTTAAATGTTACTTAAACATAAAAATTTGAAAAAAGTAAAAACGATTCATAAAATTCTATAATAATGAAGTAATATTGAGCATAATTTTTTTAGAAAATTTTTATCCAATTATACACTCAATTGTTTTTTCACATTCAAATATTAACTTTATGAAAATTATATAACGAAAATTTTTATTTTTAATCTTATATACACAAAATTATTAAACTATCATCAAACTTATAATGAAATCATATTACATTTTAAGAAATCACATATGTATGTACTACATACGTAGAATAAATGTAAGTATATTTTTCTTACTACACTTTTGAAATGTATACATATACAGATATGCTTGTGCGTATTTAATTGTTATTGCATATACTTAAGGAATTCTTTTAATTATTCCATTCTATTTTATATTTGAACAATATATATAAATGCATTGTCAAACTGGTTGTAGTATTATATAACATTTGATTAAAATCTTTAATTTAAAAAGAATGTTTTTTTTTTCTTTTATTTTTGCAAATCTTGAATTGCATTTGTAATGACGGAATTAAATATATCTTACTACTTACATATATGTATATGTATCTATATGCAGAAAAAGTGAAAAAGCAGCCAAAACACATACCAAAAAGAGGAAACAAAGAACACAAAATTGTTCATATCTTAAAAGTTAAAACGTTTCGTTCATTTATTTTTCTTTACAATTTAAAATTTAATCACGTGCTTAAACAAAAATAAAAAAATCTTGCAAAAAAATTTAAAAAACTAACGCAAAAAAAAAAAATTGAGAATACGAAAATTCTTTAACTTTTATATGTTCTTTTCTAAAACTATAAGTGTATGCCATTGTATTTAATAATATAGAAGATATAAGGTATGGATTTTTCTTATGAATCATAATCTACGATTTAATATTATGTAAGGTTCTGCCAGCGTGATGATTTAATATTATGTAAGGTTCTGACTCGTACTGCAAGCATGATAAGTAAAGTAATTTTAGCTTATATCACACTATAGTTAGCTGCCCAATAACATCATTGCTGCTACTTACTGTCTCTTCCTTTTTCTTGTACACTTCTTATGGTGTGTAGTGCAGAGAAAGTATAAAAATAAAATTGATTTTTCTCATGAATGAAAACACAAGAGTGCAAGAGCATGATTAAGTAAAGTAATACTAGCGTATATCTTACTACGGTCAACTGCCAATAACCTCATTTCTACTACTTACCTTTTACCATTTTTTCGTGTTTTTCTTATATTTTGTATGGTCAGTATTGCATTACAAGTAATAAGGAGAAAAAGAATATTTCATGAATGAAAATACGAGTACATATTTTTGTTTTGCTTTGTATATTGCCTGTCGAATAACAGTTGACACAGTGACGTCAATTTTTCACTTATAAATTAACTAACATACCATATTTATTTTAAATACTTACCATGGTATACATAATATTGTATGAATGAAATCATGTGAAAAATGTTCATACGATATTCTTTAATCATATGGACATACATACGTATACGTAGATCTTACGTTATAAAATATGCATAAATATATTGTACATAACAATGCAATTTTTTTTTTCATTTTTTCATTTTTTTCTCACTATACATTTTCACACATATGAATATGAACGAATTTAAATTACACATTATATAAATATGTGTGTATATCTCTTCTATAGCTATTCAAACATATTCATATGTACATTATGTATATATTTTATGCAATTGCCAATTTATATTCCAATTCCACATATTTGCATGTATTTTTGTGCATATGTACCTACAATCATGCAAAACTTTTGAACGAATGTAAAATATATGCGAGAATACGAATGTACAGTACTTGATAAAAAAAAATTACATATACACAATTTGAAACTTTATATAAAAATAAATGTATCTTTGGTGAAAGTCAAGTATGACATATTGTTTTTCGTTATATAACAATTAACCAGATATTGGATAGGATAGGAGTTGCCATTCAGTTCAAATTGCTGTCAACCAGACTCAATTAAAAAAGCTATTCAATGTGTCACTTATCACACGTTGAACTTGATCTTGATGCATTCATTGTGAACATAAATATTATCCAATGATAACATTCACCCATTTGTTGTGTGAGCCTATACAGTCAATGAAATTTTTTTTTGGAAAGCAATTGCAACTAATTTTCGGAGCTAATTTTTCAAGTTGAAAAAAAAAAATGTTCACATGTTTAGCATTAAAAAGCACTCGAAAAATTTCTATAATGAAATTTATTTTTATAAATAAAATGTTACGGACAATTTTTTTTGGTGCAGTATGTATATGATGTATTGTACATTCGTATAGTAACTAGTAGAAATATTACATCACATACGATACATATGCATAATATAATTTTTGATTAAGGAATCTTGTAATAGAGAAAAAAGAAATAAAAGTCCAAGCTTATATACGTACATACGTATATATCAAAATGAATCTAGTAATGTATGCATGATCAATACGAAATACGATCACATTTTCGAATATAATTTTCACACATTAGTTATTCATACACAAGTTTACATATATAACATTATGTATATATGCATAACATTTTATAAATTATATTATACATTCATGTAAAAATGTGAAGAAAAAAAAAATGAACATCCTTAAAACTTATATACATACGAGTTTGTGAATCACACATATCTGTATACTATTGCACGTCTTCAAAGAGAATTATTACTTAATACAAAAAATCATAACATAAATTTCCTTTTAAAATATAATACTGTATACTACTTATATGTATGTACATTATATATAATATGTATATTGTATGTATGTATATTATTATGTAAACGTGCATATAAATATACATATGTATAAATATTTTAAAATATTATATAAATGTTATTCATTTATTTCATTATTTCATGAAAATATATTTTAAATGGACAACAATAATAATATTTTACAATATGCATGCACTTATGTAAGTGCATATATACATATATACTTATACTGTATATGCACACTCATAGTAATATTTGCTATTATCATGTATAACGGATGAGTTATAATATAAGATTTTGTTAGCATAAGAAAAAGGATAATATTAAAGTTCAATATAATGGTTAAATTTAATATATATGGAAAATTTTCTTTTTATTCTACACAACTTACCACTGCATAAAAATATCAGTACTTGTATGAGTATGTATGAGTATTTTGCGCCTGTAAGTATGCAATTTTTGAATATAAATTTCATGTTTAAATGCAAGTTTTACATACATAGCTATATCGTTCGTATACTAAAATTTCTAAATTCTACACACATCTATACATACTCGTACAAGATTGTGTATACTTATACTTCAAACAATCGCATAATTCAGTTTTAAAATATATATATGTGTACATGAATGTAAAAAAGAAACCATATGTCTTGAGAAATTTAAATTTTTAATTTTATTTATTAAAATATGCATTAGTTTTAGTATGGATGTTCAAGTATTTGATAGTATTTATGAAGAAGTAAATCTTGTACGTATGAACATAATGAGCAGTTGAAATATTCATACGATAACATAGAATTATTCATAGTTTTGAATATAGGAGCTGTAATAAAATATGAATAGGTACCTATAAGTATCAAATAAGTTTACATGAAAATAAATATTGATGAATATTATTCTGAGTTAATAAGAATAGAAAAAAAAATCTAAATAAATATTAGACTGAATTGAATTAAAGACAATCATGTAGATTTAACTGCTTGTTTACGATCAAAAACTCCAATATACTCCAACGGTAGTAAATAAATCAATTGAATTTGAATTCACTAAAATGTTCAGTAATTTAAAATTTAAATCAAAATAATTTCGTTCCTAAATTTTCATTAAAACTTAAATCAAAATTTTAATTAAAAACTATATTTACAAAGCAATAATTAAGAAAAACAATTAAAAGCTAAAATAAAATGATTTATTACGTATCTATATGCACAGATAATGTGTACACAAATATGCATATATGTACATACTTATTATATCGAGAAAAGGTCAAATCTAAATAATTTTTCTTTAATAACAAAAATATCCTCCTTTGAAAATTAGGGAAAATACAAAAAGTACCTAATATATACAAGAAATAGGAAGAGAAACTAACTACTATTCGCTTATCTTTCTATACATTTATTTTAACTCCTCTTTCTACATCACAATTCCACAGGAGTTACCTACATGAGCATTTGAGAATTTTATACATACTCGTATAACATACACACGTTACATTTTTTTTTCTCTTTTTAATTGATTTTTTTTTTTTTGTTTTGGAAAGTCAAACAATTCGTGACTAACAATAAATTTCGAATATTAAATATTTATTTTTATTTATACAATTAAATATGATATGTGTATACGAGTACGAGTACCAATTTATATGTATACGAGTAGGTATAATAATGTATTTTAAATATGTATTTTTTGATGTTTCTATGTAAAATATTCGTATATATTTCACATATTATCTACGACAATATCAAAATAAATATTTAAAAACACTTACCGAAAAAATTTAATTTAAAAGTTCTTCTATCGCCAAGAGGCTCCAAACTTCTAACGTCACAGGAGGCCAGGAGGTGTATTAAAATGAAAAGTAAAAGTGTTTTTCGTTTCTGGGGCTTCATAGAAAAAAAAAACGATTGAATCAAATCAAATCAATTTTGAGTGTAAGTTTGAATATTTTTACGTTGGTTATTATGCTAAGTTTTTTGATTTTTCAAATTTCAAAAATATCGATAACTTTGATCTTACATATGACTGTAGATGTTGTTAACAAATGAATTAATTTAATAAAGTTAGGACTGTCAAATTTACAATTATATTTAGGATTTATTTAAAAAAAAAATCCTTTGAAAATCCTTTATTTTTCTTTCAGTTGGTTTTTAATTTTATTTTTTTTTTTTTTCGTAATTACAAATCTATTTTACAATATTTATGTTGAACTTTTTAATATAGAATGACAAAAGCGCACATGTAAATGAAACATATATACAGCTCATTTTAATGCTCAAAATAAAATGTTTAATGGTCGACTCAACAAAACTTAATAATAATAATTTAAATGAAAACAAAAATCAAAAATAAAATTACATGAAATGTGAAAATTAACAAAAAAAAAAAAAAAAAATGAGCATTAAGTATTTCCTGATTTTAACATTTGTAAAAATTTTCCATTAGCATTCTGTTGTAATTCTTTTGGTGTACCATCTTCAACAATAATTCCATTTTCTAATACAATAATTCGATCATAATTTAATAATGTTGATAATCGATGCTACAATGCAAAAGAAAAAATATATTAATTCACCATTTCTGTATTTTAAAGTGAAAAAAATAAAAAAAATGTATTTTTTCCTTGATTCTTACAGCAATCGTTATGATTGTCCGACCATTGAATGCGTTATGTGCTGCTTCTAATAATGCATTTTCAGTTAAACTATCTAATGAACTAGTCGCTTCATCTAATACTAAACAAACTGAACCACGTAGTACAGCTCTGGCTAAACAAAATAATTGCCTATGACCAGCACTTAAATTTTGTCCACCTTCAATTATTTCGGTATCTTAGAAAATGAAAATAAAAAGAAACAAAAACGTGAACAACCAAAAAAAATTGAACATGAAAATACAAAAACATTTATACCTAATCCAAAAGGCATCGCATTCACAATATCTTTCAGTTGCGCTAACTCCAAACAATTCCATAATTCTAAATCTGTATAATATCCATGAGGATCAAGATTTTCACGTATTGTTGCACTAAATAAATGCACATCTTGCGGTATTATTGAAAATCTTGAACGAATCTCATCGGGATGTACAAGTGTTATATCAACATCATCGACCAATACACGACCCTGAGTTACTTCAAGTGCACCAAATAATGATAATGCTAAAGATGATTTTCCGCTTCCTGTACGACCGCATATACCAATCTACAAATAAATACAAACATTATTCTTCTTTAGCAATTCTAATCACAGTCTAAATTGAATCAAAATTTTCACTTAAGTATAATTTCTAGATTAATTACTGTGTTAGTAAATGGACCTACAGTGTTATCAATAGCGAATTTAGCAATTAGATGCTCCTATGGAGAGAAAATCAACTTTTTTCACAAAAATACTCACATTATACCTTTTTTTGTGTCATTTAAAAGAATCAAAAATAAAACTAAAATAAAAATAACAACTTATTATTATGCTTCAACTAAAATTTTACCTTCTGTCCAGCTGGTATTATCAGTGATAAATCTTGAATGACATTTTGCTTTTGTCCTTGATACCGTAAACAGACATTTTCAAATACAATATCACCTTTTTGTGGCCAAGATATTGGTACTGGCTTATCTGTAAAACAATAAAATTTGTTTTAAGTTTTTGCTCACAACTATATACGAATCAACTTTCACTTACAATTAATTTGATTCGAACTATTTCCATAATATGAAAATGATGATGATGATGCTGTTGTACTGGTGGCTGCTACTGGTCCTACTGCTGCTGTTGATGATGATGATTCTGATAATGACGATGAAGGTATTTCATTATTATATTCGCTGCTATAATATGCAACACGTTCAACAGAACCAATATACATTTCCATATCAGCCAAAAGTTTAACAACCCAATTAAGATAAATTGGAATAAGTAATGTATAATTTATTGCTAATCCAACCAATGATGGTGACAGAAACATATCATCTGACATAATATTATCATCATCATTTTCTTCATTAATACTCGTATCAGTTATATTTTTATCATTTGTACCATCAATAATATTCATACTGCTGTCGTTATTTTCATTCATTTGTATAATACTTGATGTAGTTTTAGCTATAATTAATGCAGTTAAAATAGCAACAAATACAATCATACCACCAAGATAATCCTGAAAATTTTACAAAAGTACATATATTTTACAATCAGTAATCATCTTGTTAAAAATAATAATTGTGATTTTGTGAAATATTTAACTTACCAATGCAATTCCTAGCCATCTATTGCTTGTATTAAGGATAATAAATGCTACAGTATTCACTTCTAAACGACGAAATAATATTTCAGTAAATCTTGCTTCTTGACTGTATGCACGTATTGTTGTAACACCTTGAATTGTTTCGGTAAAATGTGAAATTACTGGTGAATTTGTAATATTCTCGATACGTTGTAATTCTCTGAAAATGCAAAAACAAAACATAAATTAAATCCGCCAAAAAAAAACAAATTTTCACAAAAACTTTATATGCATAAGGAATGTGAATTATTTAAAAATGTATTTCGAGATTTAGCAGACATCCAAGACGAAATGGTGATCTATCATTTCTATTTATTGTCTATCCTTCCATTTGCGTTGGTCGTCTTCAGCAGCCTTGAGGAAAATTGATTGCAAAACCAAATAAAAATAAAGTTCTCAATCAAATGAGAAAGGGATATACCGGTTGACGTTTGAGAATCACAGCGCCATAAAAAAGGATAATTGAATGGAAATGAAGGTTCATTTACAATTCAGAGTAGATTTCGTTTCAGAGTATATAGATTCAGATTAGGATATATTTCTAATCTGAAGCTGGTAATTGTGAAATCTATTATATTGAAAACTTGATTATATACCAATGATAGTAATCTACGCCATTCTATTCTGAACTTCTGAGTACATTTTGAAAGTTCAATCTGCTCTATTGAATCTACTTTAAATTGTAAATGAACTTTGAATTTACACTGCACACATCTATACATTTACAAATCCTCAAGACAGTCTTCATTCATTTCATTCATTTCTTACAGAGTCACTAATACTATATAATCACCTTAATAATGTGCATATACTAATGCATAGTGCATAATAAAATTCAATTATGTACTTATTTATTTAATTTAGAAAGGTCCTTGCCAAATTGTTTTTACAATTTCCAAAAATATAAACATATATACAGTAAAAACAAAATACATATCACATCACATCATATTACCAATTACGTTACGTTACATTACGTAATAATTAGTAAGTATGTACATACATACCTTGAAGAACACCTGTAGAACTTTTGAATAATGTAATAAGCAATTCCGATGGGTATCGTTAATATTATGAACCATGGTGTAATCGTAATATTTATTAAAACTGCACATAAACATAGTAATGAGAAATGTAATAAACGAATACTAGTTGCTGCAATTTTCTAAAAAAGTATAATCAAAAAAAAAAATAAAAAAAAAAACAAACGAAAACCAAAATTATTATGGTTAAAAAAGTTTTCTTAATATTAATTATAAAAATAACGATTATTATTAATTTAATATAAGGAATATATAATTTACCTTATCAATAATGGCCATATCATTACTAAAACGATTTATAATCCTTCCAAATGGTGTTATTTGATAGAAATATAATGATTTTGTTAATATTGAATCCAATAATTTATTATATATAATTTTTCTAGCATAACAGCCAGCTAATTGTCCAGTAGGTGTTGATATTAATGACATTATTATACATATTATTGATATAATTGTATATTTATTAAAATAATAATTAATATCACATTTTGTATTTAATTTATTATTATTATTATTTGAATCAGCCCAATTTCTTAACCATACATCTGTATAAACACGTAATCCTTGCCATATTAATACACCAATAAAAAATATTATAACAATCCATAATTTACATGATTTTAAATATAATATATAAATATCTAATGGTATTTCACCATATTTACGTTCTTCATCATATAAAAAATTACTAAATCCATCATCAGTTAAATCTACTTTCAAAAAATGAAAATAAAAATAAAAATACAAAAAAAAGCAAACATTTTTAAGCATTCTTTATGGAAACCATAACGAAAAAAAAATTAATTAAAATTCATTCGTATACCATGTACAGATTCATCATCTAAGTAATCACTGCTGGCCTCAGAACTTGATCGTTTTAATGTTGGATGTGATTCTTCACTAATACTCCTTGAAAATATAAACAAAAAAAAAATAATAATAATAATTAAAATGAATTTTCATTTAATGTTTTTCTGACTAAAGTAAATCCTACATAAAATAAAATACTTAAAAAAAATCTGATATGAAAAACAATTAAAAAAAAGGAGAAAATATGAATTACTGAATTGAATTTGATGCACTTATTGCTCTATGTATTCTAGCTCCAACAGCCGTATTCGATTTTCTTGATGACATTCTATGTAAAAATTGTCTAAATCCAGATTTTGTTTTAAAATCATTATCTGTGGTTCTATAATATATGAGAAAAAAAAAAAAAATAATATCAAAGATGTATAAAATGGGAAAAAAAAAATTTTTCATATTTTTAATTTAATATTTTCATATATATTCAAGGTATGTATTTAAATTACACACAAATACACGTATACAACAAAAACTTACCGATATTTTGAAGAATCATGATATAATGATGTCGGTGATGATATATTTCGAACAACAGGTACCCTTTCTGTTTTTAAAGCAGCTTGCGGTTGTAATGAATTAACTCTGAGGACATTCTTTCTTTCAATAATTATACTACTACCACTACCGAAATCAATTGAATTATTTATACATGAACGACGATTATTATTATTAATAATATTACTACTACTGCAACCACCAACACCACCACCACCACCGCAACGTCTCTGTATTATGATATCATCATTTTGGCATTCATCAATTGGTAATGGAATGTCATAGATCAAATGTCTGGAACCAAATATACTTGAACGACGTATATTTTGTTTGTATAATGATTGTGTCTGTAAATGACATCACAAAAATTGAATCCAAAACAAAACAAATACGAAAAATTGATATTATATTTATATTTGACACAAATATACATATATACATATATAGTACAAACACAGCATAGAATACACACCTCAAACTATCATTCATATAACAATACCACACACTCTATACCACAAAAATACATAAATCAATCATATTTTTGAAATATTTTTTGGGTTATTTTTTTCATTTTTTTGTATCTATTGAAATGAATCGAATCAGATATACATTCAAAAAAAAAAAGGAAATCATAAAATACATACACATAAATTAATTAAACTTATCGATTTTGTTTTTTGGTAAATATTTGTTGATGATTACAAAAACTTACTGATCCAGTCTCATTTTGCTCAACACTTTGTGATGACCGCAGTAAACCCATTTTAGATACATTTTTAAATAATTTCCATCTTTCTCGTGCTGTTTTACCGGAATTACTTTTAAGTAAATTTGAAAGAAAAAAAAAGGAAAAAGAAAAATTTACATTAATATGCATGTTACTTAGTATGATATGAATTTCCCTTTAATCATATCGTTGGAGACAGTTAGTTCGATTTAAAAAATGTTTTTTAATTAATTTTTTTTTAACAAATTTGTCTTTATATATATGTATTTTTTTTTATTTTTCAATACAAATGTTCATGTAATATTCATTTGTCTGTAAGCAACATACACTGTAATTCCATTGCAACTTTTGTTGAATTCAAATTTTTAATTAAGACATTTTCATGTTTAAAAACATTCAAGAGTTTATTCGATTTTCTTGAATTATACTCAAGCTCATTAGCAACAAAAACAGAAAAAAAACTAAACTAACTTTCACAATATGGTTGATTTTTAGAAGAAAAAAATTACCTTATATCTTCGATTTCATTCCCTTTGGCCATAATCGTATTCCATTCAGTTATTAATTCTGGATATCGATTTTCAATATTATTCAAGCTACCCGAACATTGAACGTAACCATCTTTTATAACAATAATCTGTAGATAATAAGGAAAATACATTATGTACCATGGAACAATTTAAAATCATAAAGTAATTTTTTTGATATTTTTTATTAAAAAATTTGAGAAAATACTTGGAAAAACAAAGGAGCAGAATTTCAAAACTTTTTCATCTAAACTTTATTACACACCTAAAAATACTATACGTATACATTTAAATATGCAATATTAATTCAATCTTCAAATCTAATTAATTCAATTTTTCTATGCCATATCAAAACTAAAACATTCATATCTATTATTGAACTTTTCTAATCAAAACTGTGGCTAATTAATTACTCGAAAAATGATAATTTTAAACTACTATTTTCCAATTAAGAAAGATATATTGTGATAGTAGCATTTTACCAGGCAATCCTAGAAGTACCCCCGAACTAACGTTCAAATGATATGGTATTTAATTGAAATAACGAAATCCTTATGAAGGAAAATATCAGCCTTATAAAACTTACTAGGTCGATTATTTCCAGGACTACCCTCGTGCATGCAAACTATTAGTTTCTATCTATCATTGTAGATACAATTGTATACATAATCGTCTTGTGCATATATCTGGGAATAAAGTATATTATTTGAAAAAATACATTTCCTTTAAATTTAAAAACTTTATCAATCAATATTCACATCTTGCAAATAAATGCAGAGAGAGAATACATTTCTTGGTATGAATTTATGCATTTTACAAAATAATATTACATATTGAGTAAAAAAATTTTTGAAAACTCATTCAAAATTATAATAATTCTTAAAACTTTTAAAGATTACATCCGTTATGGTTTTCTTACACATACATATATGATGCATGTGCATGTATGTACATGTGATACATTTACGTTCTTATACATATAAACTGTATTCCAGTCTATGCAAAAAGGATTATTGTAATTGCAATAATTTTGAATACCTGTAATGTATTGCTTATGTTGCGTACAGTCCATAACCAAAGAGTTATATTGAATCATTAAATTTTCAATTTGAACACAATTTAAGTTTGTATTTAATTGAATTGGTTGATTTACTTCAATTAATTCAGGACTAAAATGCACATAAAGCAATCGAAAATAGACGATTATGTAAGTACTTACATTTGTTTACTACAAGTTTAATGTACTGGCAGCTGCATTTATACGTCAACATCAATCTATCATCTTTCAAAGATGAATTTGTATATACTATATGCATGCATATTGTGAGATTGTACATACAAAGTGCACTCTATAAATCATCCCACATGCTCATATAATAATTTGCTATTATAAAGAAAATATTTCTAATGATAATAATTGGAATATAAAAGGAAATTGAAAGTAATCGTTAAAGTCTAGACCAAGTATGAGTACCACCTACAGATAACATTGACTGTTTTATACTTTTTTTATATTTTTTCAAATAAAAAAATTTATTTAGTTTCTCCATAAGGTAAAATTATTAAAATATTCTGTAACTTATTCTAAATATGTTGACCATGAATCGTTAATATTTTATTTTACGTCACATCACTTCTATAGATTAACTTTATAATTTTTGATTATATATTAAAATTATTTAATTTTCTTTATAAAATTTAATCTTACATTTTTACATATTTTTTACGTGCACTTACTATAATACACATACTTACATAGTCTGAATAATATGTTAATTTCAATTTTTGTGTAACCAATATAACAGTACGATTAGCTTTTAATAGCATTTTCTTAATACTATTTTCAAATACGTGCTTAGCAACTTCATTGTCTAATGATGAAAATGGATCATCCTTTTCATATGTACCCGGTACACATACATATTACATATTACAACGTTGAACGAATATCAAATCATACATGTATGATACACGATATTATTATGGCAATTATTTTGATGATAGCACGCGATGGTGATGATTATGATGATAATGATGACAATATAACCATAAAATGATAAAAATTTAAAAAATCTTTTTAAAAAATCTACTAATACATTGAATATAAGTAGTGCAGTGTTGAACTATTATAAAGTTTCATAAAATATTATTTTAAAATATCTATCTGTATATATGCGTACATTAAAAATGTACATATAATAAATTTAATAAATAATAGTAATAATAAACATAAAAATATAACAACAATATAGAAAATATATAAAATATAATATCAAAAATAAAGTATTTTATCATGTAATTCATGTTTAATTTACCATAATAATAACATTTGCTGATGAATATAATGAACGTGCAATAACAATACGTTGTTTTTGTCCACCAGATAAATTAATACCTCTTTCACCAATAATTGTCATATCATTTTCTGGCATTAATTCAATATCTGGCTTTAATGCACATGCTTCTAATACTTTATCGTAACGTTTCGGACGAAATGATTCACCAAATAAGATATTTTCACGTATACTTGAATTTAATAGCCATGGAATTTGTGGAACATATGCTATTGTTGAATACCTTTTTTTTTTATAAAAATAAATAATAATGTTAATAAAATATAAATCCTTTGAATTGATAATCATTAAAATAAGCAATTGGAGTAATTTTGCATGAGATTCTAACACAATTTATAAATGGATACAAATTATATGCATCGGTAAGTTACATGTTTCAATTATTTTTGTTGTGAAATTATACTAAACACGTTCTTATAAATGCGCAACTTGCAGATTTTCAAATTAAATTCTAACATCAACATGCAAAAGTATTATGGAACATTTGCAATGCAACGCTAAGTGAAATTGGAATTTATCTTTCTTTCGTTCCTCATTTTCTTGCGCGACATTAGATATCTGCGTCACTTTCTAATTGAAATTGAAATTGCTAAAGTAAAGTGAAATTAGGTTCTATTTCTAATTTCAATTTCACTTAACAAAAGCTATAAATTTAATTACAAAAATGTTGTTAGGAAATTGACCAACAGATGGAGACTTCCAAAAAATGCAAGAACTTCCCTAAAATTCCTTTAAATTCCCACTTAAAAATGGAGAAATTCATTTGAGAATTTGAAAATTTGAATTTCTAAAGTCAATTTAAACAAAATTTTAATGTCAAATTTTCCGATTTCAAAATTAATTAGCTTTGCATTGTTAACAGTTTGTTTTTTCAAGAAAATTTCACTTTCACTTAGCGTTACATTGTGAATGTTCCATTACACTTCATAAGATATTCGCTGTTTTGAGTTTGACGACTTACAGTTGATCGCATCATGTAATGTAAAGAGTACTTGCTGTTTTGAGTTTCACGTAAATCATTTGCGCATGCGAGCCGCGCATTTATGAAAACGGTTTGTATTTTTGAATTTTTCTTTATCCAATTACATGAAAGAAAAATCAACTTGTAATAAACGTAATTCAGAATCGAATTTCAAGGTTATACATGCACAGATGCACAGTAATGTAGTACCCACATTTATTTATTCGAATAAAAAAAAAAGAAAAACTTCCCAAATAATTCCCCTTAAACATTTCGTTAATAAAAGTAAGTATGTTTACTAACTGTAAGAAGCATTGAGAGTACATACATAATGATCTACATATACACATTTCACAATTTACCCTTAAAATTAGATTTCAAATCATATTCACTTGATAATAAGAATAAAATTAAGGAACCGAATGAAAATAAATTTATTTCTTATTTTTCGTAAAAGAAAAATTTGTTCTTAAATTTTTCAAGGAAGTAATTTCACTTTTCTTGTAGGCACTTTTGTTATTTTGTTGAGCGTATAAGATTAACAATCCTTAAGAAATAAATTATCCTTTACATTACAATAAAATAAAAATCATTAGGTACATATGTACATTATATATTCAATTCAGTAGGTATACAAATACTATACTTATGTATTCGAGTACTCACTTATTCCATATAACTTCACCAGATATTTGCTGCATTTCTTTTAATAATGCTGCCAAAAATGATGTTTTACCACTGCCACTTTTACCAACAACTACTGTCAATTTTCCTGTGATTAAGGAAATAAATGTGAAATTATTTTGCAAACGAGAAAAAAAAAACAGATTGAATAACAAATTTTGTGATAAATTACAATCAATAACAATATGAAAAATCATGTCAAGAGTTATTTTATATATGATGATATTTCTTTCATTACTTATTCATTTTTTTTTTCTTTTAAATAAAATTGTGCAGGATGATTCGTTTATGGAGAATAATAAAATAGAATAGATGATATAATGTTAAATTTTATGATGAAATATGTATACAGTGAGATGACAAATCATTTTAGATCACATATTTTTATGAATTCGTCCTTGAATTAGCCTAGACCTAAGCCACTTCAGTAATTCCTCCATAACCATGATCATGCACTTGTTTATTCTCAATTAGAAACCACAAAGTTGTCACAGTTACAGTTAAAAACTCAGTTACATGATGGGGCTTAGACTGTTTTTAGAATAATTTAACAATGTTTTTGGACAAGTAGTCTTAATTGACTCTGCATTTCAGAACTCTTTTTCGGGACAAAATGGTGCTCATTCAAAGCTGAATGAACTTTAGAGATAATTGAAGTTTGTAAAGGTACCTAATAATTTGAATTCAGAACTTTGTGATCACTGAACGGATGGACCAGCTCTCTGCCCAGCTTAGACACCGAACCGTCTATTGGATTCAGTCCGTTTTTCAATCAAATATATTCATTCAAATGTACATTGAAATAAATACGATCCACCCTTAGTCATGAACATAAGATATTCGTATACAGGAAATATGTAAGTATATGATGCGGCAAAAAAAAAAAAAAACAAGCATATTATTTCCGATTATATTTTATGCTCTATATGCATAATTTATATATCGATGTAGCACACATAATGTACTCGTATTATGATTGTATGTATGAATAAGTATTCAAGACAAAAAAATTCTTACCTTTTGGTATTTGTACATTATCAATTTTCAGCATAGTATTACAATTGTTCCATGAAAAAACAGCGTTATCAATTGATACAGCGATACTGTCAGATGTTTGAAATTGAATTGATTCACGATTTGTTAAAGCCTTATGACGATGACGTGAAGATGCTTTTTCAATACGTGAATTTCGCATTAATTCTTTACCTTTCTTTGGTGGCTGCTGATACTTACTATGATGTTGCTGTGGTAGATGACGAGAATCTTGTGGTAGATGACGAGAATGTGAATGATAACAATGATAATTTTTCAGCATCTTCTTACTGTCATTTCGATTGAGATTATCTTTAGTTGTTGTAGTATTATTAGCAGTTGTAGTAGTTAATGACGAAGATGCTATTGGGGATGACAATGATGTTAATGATGTTAATGATGATGATGATGATGTCGGCGGTGGTAATACAGAATTATTTGAACATCGTTTATCTGTTTTTAAATTTGAATTATTTTCAAATTTTTCATCAAATATTTTTTCGTTTTCATTTCCATTCATGATTGATATTGATTGCCTCTTATTATTATCAATAATACTATATTTTGATGAGATTATTGTCATTGGTAATGTAGAAGATATTGTAGTAAATGGTATTGGTGTTGATGCTGTAGCATTATTCAGATTTAATGCTGTTCCAATTGATGATACTGATGGAGCGGTTGTTGTTGTTGTTGTTGTTGTTGTTGTTGCCATTGTTACCGGTGTCATTGTTGTCATCTTATCAGTTGTATCATGATCATTTTCATACATATCCAAAGATGCATCACTTTTACTTAAAATTCTTGCCATATTACGTACACCTTCAAATTCTTTTTGTACTTCTGGCTCTTGTAAAAACCGTTCTAATCTTTTTGTACTAACAATTGCTGATATTATAATTGGTACTGTTATTGGAAATATCAGTAATGGTACTGTCAATTGATTAAATAATGCCAATGCCGAAAATAATCGACTTGCTGTGAACTCATTCATAAATGTGTACGTTAAATTTTCGATATTTTGACGATTATTATCATTATTAATACCACCATTTCCTGCAAATCCACCTTTACCACCATTTGTCATATATTCATTTGTCGTATTCATAAAATTATTAACGAAATAATTTTGATCATTATTCGACTGATACAAGGATTTATTTGATATAGAATTATCAGTTTCAAGTCTTGTATAAACTGCTAGAGTGACAAATGTTATTAAAACGGACGATACATGAGTCAGAAATGCTACAATTATAAAAAGAAAATGAAAGAAACAAAAACAAAAAATACAAAAATGGGTCAAAAATATAGTTTTCTATATACTATACACAAAGGAAAAGTAAAATAAAAATAAAATCATCAAAAACTAAACCATTTTTCTTGACATTTTTTGTTTTTTATTCTTCTTATAGATGAACAGAACACAAAAACGACAATGAAATGAAAGAAACATGAAAATTAATTGAGGAGTCAAAATTTTAAGCTTCGTTAAACATCATCATCATCATTTTTTCTCATGTATTACAATACTCTTACGAGTATATACATTATTTTTGTTTTTCTAACTTTCATATTGAAATTATTTTCATCCAGTCATTCTTTTTTCATTTAGCTCTTATGTATTTGGAAGTACATATATATTTCATTCTGATACACTTTTCAAAACATATAGAATGAAAATAAAAAACAATTTACATTCATGCCAAATACAATTTTCATAAACTAACATCAAAATACGATATGAAGAAAACAATATACAAAAACTGAAAACAGATACTTTTAAAGGACATTCGTATGTAGTGCATTCGTGTATATAATTCTCGTGTATGTCTGTGCTAAATGAAAGAGTCGCCTTTCGAATGAAAAAAAAAAATTTAAAAATTACGACGAAATAAATAAACGTAAATAAATCTACATACATATTTTTTTAGAAATTAATTTGTTCTTTCAAATCAAAAAATTCGTTATAATTTTTATTCAAAAATTCCAAAAGAAGAAGTCAAAAATTAAATACTAAAATTTATACAAAAAATAAATTAAAACTCTGATTGTTAAAATATAAATACGTACATATATAGTTTAATTTTCATACATTCATACAATTAGTTAATATTTTCTTATATACAAATATTTTGTTGTTAATCAAAAAATTATATACAACATTCATATACGTACATATTACTTACTCATCAATGTCCAATAAATTGAATCCTTATTTAAATATTTTAATTCCTGTTTTCGACAATCAATCAATTTATTACGAAATACTTTTTCCCATGCATTTAATTTTATTATTTTTATTCCTAAGAAAATATCATTGGTTTTCTTCAGTCTTTCATCTGTGCACTCCTGCGTATATATGAAATCAAGATGAAAATAATAAATTAATCATAATTAAAAGTTAGTTCTGAAACATATTCATGTACGTGTACAAATATAAATATGCAGATTAATTCAAAAGTTCATTTCAAGTTAATTTCAGTATAAACTTATACCCCTGATAGACGGCAATTCTTCAATGATCATTCTTCCAGTTTTCATTCATGATCATTGCAAAAAATTCCAGACACATGTAGTACATTGTAACAAATGATCATTTTGTCAGTGTCGGTGTTTATGTGTGTCAATTTTAAAGTTTCATTATCAGTTTTAGCTTTTGCTGTTATTCATGAGTGTCAATTAGTACTGAAACTTCGTTAGTATTTACTTGAGTGAAGAAATAATTTATCATTTCAATTTTATTTGGGACAATAAACGGGCACATATGAGTAATCATTCGCTGTTGTGATGATCATTAAAGTAATGCCGTGCATCAGGGTCATTAGATACATTATAACAGACCTTTTTCATAACTATTAAACTTTTGAATTTATCTTAATTCTTTTAATTTCGAACAAAAAAAAAAAGAAGTAAAATAAATGAAAATCTTACCGCAGCCTTTTCAGAATTTTTTGACATCGCTTTACCAATTAAAAATTGTAATGGTGTCATCGTTAATATACACACAAACGATCCAATTATAGCACTGATACCCAATTTTAAATATAATAAGTACATAACTAAACCAATCTGTAAATGTACATTTAAACAAAAAAAATAAATAAATAAAAATAAAAGAAAATGTAAATTTTTGAATAATGATAAATTATTACATTACCAAAATATTTTGAATTAATATCGTACATTATACTCGATTCATAATGCATAAATAAATACGAATACAAGCATAAATGTACATACAATCGTGCTTCATACGCAATCTCATATTCGTATGGAATGTAATGTAAATTTTCAAAAGGAAATATTTAAATTAATTATCTGTATACTCTCTTTTACAACACAAGTATTTGAAGATTTTATTTCTTTGAAATATTTTCATATTGCATTTTATACACTTAACATTAAAAATGCGCAAATGCAAGTTACATGAAATAACAATTTTCTATGATAATTCTATTACCATTAAAAAAGTAAAAATAATTGATACGATTTTATTGTACAAATTTAGAACGGAAACGGAAGAGCAATAAAATTTTGTATGTATAATGTACATCATATACTAGCGGTCACAAAAAAAAATGCATCACCTTCCTTTTAATATTCATTGGAAATTATTTGATAGTAATAAAGTCTAGAAATCACTTCAGTAAAAAAGTTATGGCTCACCTAAAGCTGTAGCGTTGTTGATGATGATGAATTTTGTGTTGCATAAATAAAGAGTGCGCACTCTCAATCTTCTTCGAATTAATTCTGTTTTGAATGCTGCCGAAATTTATTGATCGATTTATGTACGAGTATATCTGTTAACACTCTCTCTGTTGTAACTCATTTTAATTGATTGATCAGTTGTGTGTATATCCACGCATCATTTAATTTGATCACTTTACTTCAATCTTATTTACCTTACTTGTGATCGATAATTACGCAAGTAAATGTGGCCAGTAAAGTAAAGTAAAGTAAAGTAAATCGCTTTCTTTTTATTTTTATGAATTTTTCGTAATATATATTGTCCATGTAAATTAAGTATTTTCAGTGCACTGAAACACTTCGATGTAAAAATATATCTCAACCTTTTTTCAAATTTCATATTTAATGGGGTGATGCATTTTTGTGATCGCTTGTATACTCATACTCATATTTAAATAAAAGTGTAGAATGTAATACCATGTAACACACTATACAACTATTACTATTTTCTTTATGCAAATAAAAAGAAAAAAACATGAATCATTAAAAACATAAATGAATTTTAAATTACTCAAAAAATTCAAATTAATTTTTCCATTTTTATGATGATAATAATTAAATTATAAATTTCAAGAAAAAGAAATTCATTTTTTGATTAAATTTCTGATAAAATAAATTTCCAAAATTTTCTTCTATATAACATTTTGATAATCGAAAGTAAAATATTCGTATATGTATACTTAATAATAAATTACAAATTCCTTTTCATAAATAATTATCTTAATTTCTTAAAAAAACAAAAAATATATATATACATACCTTGAGTGGTATTGCCCATACATAATGTACAATCCAAAAGAATGACATTATATTAATTGCATCTTCAGACATTAAATTTGTTATAGCACCAGCATCTTTAGCACAATAAATTGTATTTGAACCTTTTCTAATATGATTAATATTGTTTTGATGTTTTTTATTTGAATTTTTTAATATATTTTTACTTATTATTTTTGTATTATTAACAATTGTTGATTTTAATAATGTTTTATTATTACATTGATTATTATCATTATTTTCTAAACGTTTATTATTATCAATATTATCATTTGTACCCAATAAACTTGAACTTAATAATAATGTTTTACGATAAATTAAACTTTGTAATGATGTTTTTATACGTATACCGGTCATATTAAGTAAATGTGTTGATGCTTGAGATAAACCACCCTGTATTAATGATGCAATCAATACTAACCATGCTATTATCCATCCATTCGATAATAATTCATTCCATCCAGGATAGTATATTATCATCATTGTATTCTGATGGCTACTAATAGTAATATTGATAGGAAGTAAATTTTCTGGTATTACTGAAGAGCTGTTCTTCTTCTTCTTCTTCTTCATCATCATCGTATTTTTCTTGTTGTTGTTATTCATCAATTTAAATTGATGATTATTTATTGGTTGATCATTATAATTATCATTATTATTGTTTGTATTTGTATTTTGTATATAATTTGAATTAGATTTGTTAATACTTGTTGTATTATTGTTAAAATTTTTAAGGTAATCGTAATTATTTGGCAATATAAAACTGTCAATATTATATCCCTCAAGAATAATTGATGAATCTTTATTACTATCATTTTGTTGTTGTTGCTGTTGTTTCAACTTTTGTTTACTGAACATTTGACGCTGTTGATTCTCATACTGATAAGGATTCATTGTTGTTACCGTAGTACCAATTACTGTAGCAGGAATTTTGCTTAAACTACTATTTGTAATTGTAGTAGCATTTATATTTGTTGGTGTATTCGTATTCATTATAATTGCTGCTGATGCTATTGTGGCTGCCGTTACTAATGGAAGAACAGAATTTATTGTTGAATTTGTAATTGTTATCATTTGTGTTGTTGCTTGTGTTGTTGTTGATGTTGTATTATATTGATGTTCAATAAATTCAACTATTTGGTGTATTGATAATGGTCCAATCAATGCTGATAAATCACCAAATAACTTTAATATGCCACCCAATGTGAACATTTTCCAACTACTTTTCAGATAACATAACCATAGTGATGGATTTTTTGACTATATAATAATTTTTATTTTATTTTATTTTTAATTTATTTTATTTTATATTTTATTTTATTTTATTTTTGTTTTTATTTTTTCATAGTTATATATAAACACATATACATATTTCCATTATGCATATTTTTTGGTTTTGTTACATTGTTGTAAAATAAATTATTATTAATGGAATAATGTTGACGACAGTCATCAGTTTGATGATCAATTTACGTACGTATGTATGGGCATAGTTAACCATCATATAAATTATAAATGAAAACAAAAGAAAAATAAATGAAAATATGAAAAAAATTTATTAAAATCAAAATTTTTTGATATTACTACATATACTAGATAAAATAAATAATAATAAAGCAATAATTGGTGCATTTTTGAATGAACATGCATATATGTATGTTGTATACGTACAGGATGACTATACATATTACAATGTGCATGTTCCAAAACCTTACTATAGACAAACTACAGTCATTAGTAATAGCAGTAAAGTTATGCTGTGATTATGCTGCTCGAATATTAAAGTTACAGTTTTTGAAAGCATATTAGCTACCACAGCATAGTTAAATAGTATCAGCTGTCAAAAATTTATTTATAATATATAATATTTCAATCATTGTCATCGAAGATAATAATAAAGAATCAGCTGATTAAAAATCAGTAACCCTACTCTTGAGCGTGTGGTTAAGATTTTAAATAAACCATACCATTGCAGTTTCTGAACACTTGAAAGTTATTTTTGCTATAGTTATGCTCTTTATAATTGCGGTATTTTTGATCGACAAAAAAGTTACTGTACTTGACTATAGTAAGGTTTTGGAACGCACTCCATAAATGATTACAGATTTTAAATGAAAAATATTTTTTAATCTAAAAACTTTTTTTTTTTGTATATCTTTTTGTAATAAAATAATATAATTTTTTAAAACATTTAATTAATAATTTATTTTTTTTATTTTTATCTCAAATACATTTTCACTTTTAAACAAAGCTTTCCAAAAAAAAAAACTCTCAGCTCTCACAGATATTTTGATATCAATTTTCATTAGTGAATGAATGCTTCCATATTTTGGTAATATAACTTCAAATAAAACCACCAAGCACCAACATAAAAATCAAATTTCATCGATAGAATATAGATAAATATATGTATAATTTTTAAGTGTAGACGTACTATATATATGTACTTCCTGTACGTATAGAAATAATAAATATGTATATGTAGATATTTATATTGTATGTTATATGTACATAAAGTTTATGTATAGTATATAAATTAGTGTACATTGTATAGAGTATAGAGTATATACAATATTGTATAGATATAATCATTTTACAATAATTTATACGAAAACCATAATTTAATTTTAGATAATTGTGTCAAAAAATTCATAAAATATGTTCAAATATGTCAGTTATTATATGAAAGAATGAAAGTACGTATACAAAATACTCGTAATATACAACCACAATAACGTAATGTACATTATATGTACTGTATCTATTGTATATAAAACGCAATCAAAAATTTTATTCAAAAACAAGAAAGGATACAAAAACACAAACAATAAATAATAATAATAATAATAGCATTTATAACATAAATATACTTACATACACATTATTGAATACTTAATTAAGTTTACATTAATTAGTTAATAATTTATACGAAATCATAAATTATTATATTATTATAAATACATCTATAACAACAGCGTGTATATGTGTGTGGTGTGTATTCATATGTAAATGTGTAAAAAATAATCATTTACTCATTTTATTTATATATTTATTTATTTTTTTCATCATTATTGTTATGATATCATTTTAAAAATTAAAGTTTTTTAAAAAATTTTCAATAAAAATTTCATACTATTACGTATATAATACTCGAATCCTCGTTCGTACTATACACTTAAATAAAGTAGGTATTGTAAAGGATATTTACAAAAATTTAATACTTGCAATTTGTAAATACTTATTCCAATTAAATTATTAATTAAATGCATGTGAATATATATACAGTATAAAAGTATATTTGAACATGCTTCTTAAACTTAAGGTCAATTCACACATTATCTCAGTCATTTAGATTCACACACTTCAGTTCGGCATCAAAACTTGAGTATATACGAATAGGTAGTTTCTTTCGTTCACTCCTAAGTGAACCGAACGAAACTGTTCATTTGACGGCCAAAATTTTTATTGGAAATCAAAACAATTAGACAACTGTAGTAAGAATTTGGTTAATTTCTTACGTTTGTTTGTTTTCATTTGAATATTCAATTATCAATTTCGATTCGTATCATTCGTTCTTTTTCAATCTGACTTTATAGCTTCATTGTTTCACTTAAAGAATTAAAAAGCAAGAAATTTGAGATAAAGAAAACGAACAAAACTATGTGATCAGACGATCTGTCACATCAGTTCTTTATAGTTGAATATTAATAATCACATCGTGTTCTTCTATTCGCTTGATTATCATCGACGTAAATCGATATACAAAAAGCCTGAAAACTGTCTGAATTCCATTAGTCTTTTCATTACAGTATCGCTGCAAATGATTCCGAATATCCCGGTGACTAAACCAATAATAAACAGAAATAAGAATGAACTGACATGTGTATGAACATGCCTTTAACCATCTTCATTATAACATGTTAAAATGAAGCTGAAATCTAAAAGCAAGTCATAGACTTACGCCTTCCAAAATGCAGTTTCATAAGTATACTTATTCGTTTTAAAAGCAAAAATTAATAAAATGTTTTATTTAAATTCATATACGCGAGTAATTAAGTATTATCATAGACTAAAATATAGATAGGAAATGCTTATGGCAGGAATCGTATTCATAACTATTAAGTAAACATCAAAATAGCTTTTGAGAGATTTTGAAAAAGCTATAAAATCAGAATAAGGAAAATAAATGAGAGAACTTTTGTAATTTTTTGAAATCTTGTATACCTTGAAGAAAAAACATATTTAAAAATCAAAAATCTATGTAGCTATATTCTTATCGGAAATGATAAAAAATATCAAATAACAGGCAAATGTACAAAATCGTATATTTTAAAGGAAATTTAAATTTTCAACAAATTTATGTTATGACTGGCAATGAATATAATAATATATATTATCACAGACAAATATCCTTATCTGTGATATTATATATACAATTAAAACTGGTTTTGAAAGTATCTAACACATATGTGCATGCATACTATCAAAGAATATATATCTACTAGTTACGTTAGTTATATATTCTTTGATACTATGCAATCTGTATTGTTGGCTACATGAATATAAATATTCTATATTCATGATTCAAGTAAGACCATGTATGACGGTATAACATAAGTATAACATAACCGTATAACACAGTACTACTGCCAGCCATTGCAATGAGTATGTATTGTGTATTGTTTTTTAAATAAATATGCATGTATTTTCATTGCCAGCTATTGAAATCACAGTATATCTATATTCATACAGTAATGACACTGAGCACGCGTTAGCAAAAATTTCTCATGACCTTTGTCCCGTTATTCATTCGGCCTTAACGGTTTTGCTAAAAGTCGATAGCAATTAAGAGCCTTTGTATACGAAAAAGAGACAAAAAAAATGGAACTGCAACACCAACTGTTTTAAAAAATATAACATTATTACAGTGTATACCTACTCATTAAAAAAAGTACAAATTTTGTTATTTAAAATTTTTTATCTAAAATAAACAAAATTAATTGTAAATGCATTACACTTAAAATTTTGTGTTTGATATCAAATGTTTTTACATTTTTGTTAAATTTCTTAATTATAAATTAAATTCTTACTCTAATATATAGCTTAACAAAATAAACTTTTTCTTGTCTTCAAAATTCTCAGAAATTATATGAATCACCTTATATCTTGATATAATGACGCGTCAGGTAGTCAAAAAAAAAGTTCCAGATCGCCTTTAAAAATGCATTGTGAAAAAATCGTATACATGTACAATATGATTGTATTGCTCACATGTATATATTGTTTTGTATCTTTTCTTCATTACGGCGGTTTATAAGGAAATATGGATTTGACATAAGTACATTAATTCTGTACTGTTTTTGTAAATTGAATTTTGATTTTTTTTATTATTTTAAAATAAGTAATTATGTGTGTTAGTAAATTTAAAAAAAAAAGAGTGTCACATCTTATTGCTTTGTTGATCAGTGATAAATATTCTATATTGATTCCAGTACTACTGCCAGCTATTGCAATGAACATGTATTGTGTATTGTTTTTTAAATAAATATGCATGTATTTTCATTGCCAGCTATTGAAATCTACAAAATATGTAATATATATGGAAATTCGTGAGCGAAAAATTATCTCTCCTCTCAGTAAAAGCTCCTGCCAGCCATTCTTCAAGTTTCTGCCAGCTATGATCGATTTCAAAAGTGTATTAAAAATTTATACGGTCATTTCCTATCTATATTTTAGTCTATGGTATTATTAATGTGTTATAAACAAGCTATACTCATGTGTTTACATTACGTATACATAAATAATGTGCGTGTCTTAAATAAAGAAACTAATTAAATATGTATGTACTATATGTTTATAATTAATTTTATTTATGCGCAAAATGATAAATTTGTTTAAAAATATTTTATACAAGCAATTTAATATTTAATTACCGCAACTTATTACACATTTAAATATTCTCCATATATACTCACATACTCGTATATTTAGTTACTCATGTTAAAAATTTTGATTTCCTTTTTGTTTTCTTTTTTTTTCCAACTTTAAATTTAATTAATTTTTGTTAGTTTATATGCAAAAACGCATTTAAATTATTTATTTACATGCAAATTGAAATGAAAATATACATATATTATTATTGTGTAGGTGTAAGTGAGGTATATAGATACTCACTTTTGCTGCTGCTGCTTTGTAAATGAATAAAAATTGATCATAATGATATTTAGCGCTATCTTCTTCACGTAAATCACCAAGATCATCTTGTTCTAATGGTTCATGATATCCACGCCATAATAATGGTGTTAACCACCAAAATGTTATTTTTGAAAAAAATGTTGATATCGAATGTTTATAACCAATATTATCATATTGATTTGCTGATATTTTATCATCAATAATCGGTTTTAAACGCTTTAAATTAAAAAAAAAAAATGAAAAATTAATAAAAAAAGGAAATACATAAAACAGAATTAATATGAAAATAACAGAATACAGATAAATAAATAAATATAATTTTATATTTTAATTTGAGAAAAAGAAGAAGACTCTTAACGGTTTTTACTTATTCCTTGTATTTTTAATATTTTTTTAAATGGCCATAATAAATATTAAATTTGATTCGTATCAATGGATGTAACGAATGCATATCCGGTTCTTTTGTAGGTTGAAATGGTTCACTGAAACCGATGTACAATGTATAAAAACGATGATAAAAACACAGTAAAAAGAATATTCTCTGTGAAAATGTTCTCTTCAACATTTATAGCTTTTTCTGGTATACACTACACAGATCAAGTATCAATTTGAAATTGTTCTTTGTACACGCCCACTGCAGCGCACTACCTAATATACACAAGAAAATGAGAAGAAGAGAAACTAGTATTCGCATGTCTTTCTACTCCTTTTTCTATTACCCAAATTATCAAGAGTTAAATGATCATGTTTGTTTACATGTAAAAATATAGGTGAAAACATTATAGCTTCTTCTTATATACACTGATCTTGTTTTAATCCTTAATTCTTCTTCGTACACGCCCCCTACAGTGTAATATACACTAGAGAATAAGAAGAAGAACTACCATTCGAAGAAACACTATACAAACGAAGAAACATTTCAGATTAAAACAAGATCTGTGTAAACAAGAAAAACCAATAAATGCATTGACCTACATTTTTATTTGTAAACAAACATGGTCATTTAACTCCTGGGGAAATGTGATGTATAAATGGAAGTAGATAGAAAAGTAGAAAGATAGACGAATAATAGTTTCTATCTTCTTATTCTTCTGTGTATATTAGATACTTCAATGTAGTAGGCGAGTACGAAGAAGAATTTCTGATTAAAACAAGATCCGTGTAAAATAGAAAGACCGATAATTGTTTTGGCCTATATTTTCACTTGTAAACAAACATGGTTATTGAACTAATGATTACTTGAGAAGTAGAAAAAAGAAGTAGAAAGTAGAAAGACAAGTAAAAAGAAACGCGAATAGTAGTTTTTCTTCTCCTGCTCTATATGTACTGCTCTGTAGTAGGCGAGTACGGAGAAGAATTGTAGATAGAAACTAGATGTTTTTAAAATTTTTTCCTTAAGTACACCGGGCACCCAAGAAGCTAAAACCAACATTGAACGAATGACTGTATTATGAAAAAATATTTTTCAATTTCACAACTTATTAACATTTATATTTTAACATTATCCATATTCTTAAACTAAACATTTTATTTCATTTTGATCCTTTTTTGTATGTCATTAAATATTTTTACTTAAATAAATTATCATATTATAATCATGAAACGAATTCGCATGTAGTTAACTTTACTATTACTTCATTCTTCTTTGTGCAATATTTTTTTTTTACTCAAGAAAATCCGTCTAGAAGTTATAACAAAATAAAAAAAAATGCATATACCATAATAAAGAAAATATATTTTTCTCATAAAATGCATTTCGAATTGCAAAAACAAAAAAAAAAAAAAAAGGATTTTAAAAAGAAAAAACAAACTTTTTGTTGATGAGTTTTACGTGTATTCTAAAGTTTGAAGTCAAAAAAAAATAAAATAAATATATTAAAGCATTTCATTTCTTTTATTTTTCTGTTGTTAAAATGATGAACTTTTCTTCGACACGTACGTCTACGTATACGTTACCTATTATAGTACACCCACTTAAGTGGCAACGTTAAAATCGATTTTGTCATGTACATTACTTTGCGTCACTGGAAAATTGGTTAATAAAACTTTTTTACGCGAATGCATATTATATAATTTTTTTTTTTTGTTTTCTTATTCATTGTTTGTGCTGGTACGTAAATGTATATGTATATGTGATCGAATTTGGAATAAAAGTATGTGCATTTGTGTACGTTTTAAGCATATTATAAACGACAAGAAAACTTCATAATCTTTTGGTTATTTTCATAGAATTTAATTCTATTGAATTGAAATATTGTTTCTATTTGCATGTAATGCACTATGAACTATGTACCTATATACTGTATACTCGTACGTCTATATATAAATCAAAAGCAAATTTTTGCCAATGTACACATTTTTTTTCAACTTCATTTGGTAACTATAATCGTTTATTTTAACATCTTACATCACTATTTAAATGAAAAATATTTACTTGATCCTTTTATAACCATCCAACGATAACATCAAGATTTTCGAACTAAAATTGCCTACAATTATAAAAACTGTTTAGAGACGTAATTAAATTTTGATGCGGTTAATTAACAAAAAGGTAATGGAAAATCAGAAGAATTAAATAAGGAGAATATACTACTCTATTAATTATTAAACAGTTCTTCTCATGCTATCCGCTTCAAAGTGACAACCACGTCAGAAACGAGGTAATGTACAGAAAGTATTTCAGTTCTGTTCTGATTATCATACCTATCAGAATTGCGACTGGTATATAGATGCGCTCTAAACAAATTCTTTAATTCGATAGAATGTTCATAGGGTTCATACAAAAGTGTCCTCTCCTCTCACACCCTGCCATGAATGATGCATGTACCTCTCTTCGCTTCTAGAGCTTAGACAACTTGTTGACTATCCAAGATCCACCCACAGTCCTGTACGATTTGCCTCGCAATACTCATCTCGCATCAGAGTAAGATAAATATGGAATACTTACTTTATTCTATTTATTTTGGCTTTAGAATACAAGTAGCTTTGAGCACTGTCCTTAAATAAATCATCAGACATTTATAACATCTTCATATCTTCATATTCTAGCATCCATATAGAGAAATTAGAATATTTCAATAAACATTTCGATTTTATGTAATAAAAAATCTTAAACATGAACTGCAGGTCCAATAACTCAAAATAACTCTACATTACTCGCATAGAATTTTTTAAATATTTTAAAATACTAAATTTAATTTTATTTTTTCAAACTGTATTGTATCATTTTTTTAAATGAAATTTTATTTCTTTTTTTTCAGTGTTTTTTTATTATTTTTTATTAATTTATTTATTTATTTTTTTGTTTTTAACGCTCTTTGCTATAGTAAAACATTTTTATAATATTTTTCTGCTTTGTGTAATTTTCTCTGTATTTTTTTTTTTTGTTTCAAGCGTACATTGGATAACATTCAATTCGTTTTTTAAATAAAAAGGGAACATATCATATACAACAAATATACGTAAGTAAATGTAAGTATATATGCATGTAAAAAATAATCTACAGGCATACTTACTTATACATACGTAGTACGGTCCACTGAAACGCGACCTGGGATATAATGAAAGGCAGGAAGTAAAAAATATTCTCCTTTTATTTCAATACATTTTTTACAACGTTTAATTAGCGCTTCTATTGCATTAAAATAATACTCTGGAATTTCGTCCTCAAAATGGACTAAAACTGCCTGTTGAATCTGTTCATCGGTCTCAAATTTTCTTCCTCGTAGATCTGCCTTTAATTTTGAAAATAAAAAATAGTCGCTAGGTGCAAGATCGAAACTATAAAGCGGGTGGTCAAGTTCTGTGAATCCACAATCCACAATCCACAATTTATAGCGCACCTTAGAAGTATAACGGCTGTGTGTACAGGAGCATTTTTAAAAATGTATTCTACTTGCACTATACTCAGTCTCAACAGGACACCAAATAATTTTCGAGTGGTAGTGACCGTCCTTATATAGGCAACTGAGAGGTAGACGTACCTGATAAAAAAAAAATTCCCGGAAATTCGAACTAGAAATATGTCAGGTCGCTTTTCACTGGACCTTACTACGTATGTACACAACTACTACATTTGAATTTGAACATTGCGGGCAAAAAAGTACAAAAAAAAAATGTTTAAATAAAATAAAATAAAATACGAAATTTTCTGTAATAAATTCAAAGCAAAAAATAAAAAAATCATCAAATTTAAAAATTTTCCTTTGCCTTCTCTCTTTTATTTAGTTTTTCTGTTCCTTTAGTTTTTTATTGTAATTTTATTTTTTTCTTTTACTTTATCAACATTATCCTGCAAAATTTGTATATTATTTCGTATACATATAAGAGAAAAAAAATTTGTTTTTCATCATATAAAATCGCGCACAAAAAAAATACATTTGTTCCTTTTTATTTTTACGAAAAACAAAAATTATTACTTTCATGTCCTTTTTTCTCAGTTTTTTTTTTTTTTTGCGTGGAATGAAAATAATCGAATACATATTTTACTTTACACACACATACATACATGCTTATATGAACATTTAATATTTTATATATTTCAAATGTAATACTTATAATATGGATTTATAGTTGTTTCAAAGGTAATAATGTATACTCATGTACTCGTATTTGTAAGCTTGAAAGCATAATACTTATCATCCAACTTCCAACTAGCATGGTATCATGAAGGAAGATATCATACAGAAATAGGAAATTTTTCTATAGTCTTCTTCTGCAACATTATAATAAGCAAATATTGCATTTCGCAAATATGTACTTATATTCAAAATATTTTTCATAAATCAAACAATAAATGCAGCAAACAGCAAATATCATAAAATACAGTGACGACGGAGTTTTTTATAAACGAACAAGACTAAATGTACTTCATATGTGGGTGATTTAACCTTCAAACAGGACAAAAATACTAACAAATCCACAAAGCATCAATAACATTTATTATATTTTTATTTCGATTTTATAAAAGTACATAATTCAGAACGTTATTATTGATATAGTACAGATAATATCATGTGTGATATTTAATACGATATCACATTATTTGAACTGTCTCCCACGATTATTCTATATATGTAACATTTACACCTACAATTTATTAACGTTAATTATAAATCATATATCAGAAATTTCAATGGGAGAACGAAGATGAAAGGGGTTAGGTTAACTATTTATATCGGAGCAAATCAGAATGTTACTTAAATAGTTAAATGTTACTTGTTGTTAGCAAGTTGATCAAGTCTGAGCAATATTTTAAAGCTGCTCTATACGCAGTAAGCTGTCGGAACTTTTTAAGATTTTATTGACAAACACCTTTGCACATCTTAATCAAACTCAAACGACTACTCAATTGGTAGAACACCTCATGAAAATGAAGACTAAGAGAATGCATTTGAAAAGCATAGTTTATGAGAGATCCGTTGGTGAATCTGAGAAAAAATGTAGACGCACTGGACGACTCTGAAGTAATCCTATAGAAAACATGAACTGGGAAATTGGAGACTAGTTTTTCGTTAAAGCAAGCGACAGGCATATAAGAAGGATATAGAAAGAATTTTTATCTTCTGCAGAGACAAGTAGACTAAATTATTTTTAGCCAAGACAACTGAGGTCAAATATAGCTTCACAAATATGTGTTAAGACAAGATTCGATATAGATTGCATCGCTATTTTATGATGATAATGACTTTAAATCCACTGACATTTCCACACCAAAATATTGAACCTCTGTATGAAATAATTTTTTATAATTGCGAACAATAATTGATTTTGCACTTTAAATTGAAAAATTATTATCGATATTAAGTTTTTATATAAAATGTGCATCTATGGATATTTTGTGTGTGTATGTGTGTAAATTTTACTTGCCACAAAGTTTTTAAATTCAATTAGTTTTCAAGAAAAAATCTGTTGCAATCAAATACCAAAAAAAAAAAAAAAAAAATGGTGATCCTGTCTTTACAATTTTCTTTTCAATTGTTTTTTTTTTTATTTTCTTCTGTAATGTAAAATAAATCAAAACAAAAAAAAAATATATAATAATAAATTTCCAACGATTTGAAAGAACAAATTACTTTTCTTACAGACATTTATTACAATTAAATCAAAAAAAAAAAAAAACAAACATTAAATGAATTACGTTCACCTTGTTTTTCATTCATTCATTCATTTTTTATTACATATAATTTTTCCAGTTAAAAATTTTATTTTATTTTTATTATTTTTATTTTTTCATTTTCTTTTTTCGTCCAAAAAACTTTCGGTCAAAACAAAAAATTAAATCTTAAATTGTTCTTCTTATAACTTAGATTCATACTTTTCAAAAAAATGAAAGCAAAAAAAAAAAGAAACTAACAAAACGAAAATGAAAAAATGAAAGAGAACAGAAAAACAGTTACAACAAATATATATTAAGGAAAAATATACATTATATACTTTTTTTGGTTATAAACTTTTTCGAAAGTAAAAGTTTTCTCTCAGAAAAACTTTGATTTTTCCAGTTCCAGCATATAAAAGTTTTGGTACCAAAGATTTCGTGCTTCATCTTCATTTTATTCTCTATTCCTTTTTGTTTTTATTATTTTTTAATATTTGTTCAAATATAATATTAAAGATAAAGTATAGAAAATTTTCTTTCATGTAAAATGCAGGTTATTACAGAGGTCACGATTTATTTTTTATCTGCCAAGGAATACGTTTATATACGAGTAACGAGACGAGTAATGCAGTATGTGTACTGTGTACTATATGAAGAGTATTTGTACTCGTCAGAAGAATTGAATTAAATACAGATAAATAAATAAGGATCAAGTGGAAAAAGAAACAAACAAAAGAAACAAACAATTAAGTACCAAAACATAAAAAATCCAAATTATAAAAAGAGAACATTTTTTAAGTGAAATATTAAATTAAAATTCTGTTAATTTTTAATATGAATTCAACTTAAATTTAAATTGGCTTAATATACCCGGCCCTTAATATCCTAAGAACTACATTTGTATGTTCATATATTTATCTAGAAGATTTATGTATAAGTATTTACCTGCTTATAGATCGTTATACAATCTAAAATGAATAAACATGTTAACAGAAATGTTGTGCTAGCTTGTAGAAATGGTTCCAATTCTGTTATACTATGATCTTGAGTAATTTCTGTCACTTTGTATATCCTTGTAAGTAATAAAAATGATTCTGCAACTGTGCTTATGTAAAGATAATCTAAAAAATATTATTTGAAAAAATAAAAATGTATATCAAAAATAAAATTTACGTGGTTGATATTACAAAAATTTCCTTAAAATTATGAAATTGTTTTAATAACTTATTGTGGTCAAATGAGCTTGCACTTAAGTTTTATGTAATAAAAGAGAAAAAAATATAAAAATTAATTTATTATAAAACAAAAATGAAATGAAAATACAAAGAGCTACATATAGGTATATTATTTCTTTATAAGTTTTTTGGAAAAAAATTTTTAATTATTTTGTAGTCATTTTTTGACATAAATTATGCGACCATACAATTTAAATTACAAATATTCGTATGATCATAATTTATTTAAAAAAATAAATAAATAAATAAAAATATAGATAAATTCCAATATGTATAATATGACAAAGACATTTTCGCTTTTAAAGCATACTTTTTATTTAAAAAAAAATAAAAATAAATTAAAAAAAAGTAATGTATACGCAACAGCTTACCAAATATATGCTCATAGTTAGTTATTCATTTATCCACTTTGTATATTTCATTTAATTTCATTTCATTTTATATTTAACATTTTACAATATATGCCCACAATAATAAATACACATATACATACTTACATATGTACGTTACGTATGTAGTACGTGTTCATATAAAAATGCATAATAAGTATAAAAAAATTCGACCGTAAAATTGAAAAAAAAAAATAAAATAAAATAAAGGAAATTTTATTAAAATGATGACAACAAAAAGATTTGCAGTTATCGTTGTCATCGTTTTTGATATCCGACCGAACATAACATCATCATCATCATCATTATTATCATATCATCATTGAAATTTTTTATATTGTATAGACATATTATTTGTATGCATGCATGCATGTAAGTATGTTCGTTTATACATCATTTATGTTCACAAATCATACGATATCTACACAAGTACAATAAATTATGATGCCTATATAGATTCATGGATTCATATGAGTGTTTATATACACAAATATATACAATTATCTGATGTACAATAGACAGAATAGAACAAAATAGCAATACAATGTAATTTTAATTTATGTGTTATAATACAATATTTTAAAAAATAACAGCAACAAAAAAATAATGTAAAATAAAAATGATAAATTATTCAATGATCATAAATTTATTTTTGATTTTTTGTTTTTTTTTTTCGATTTTACGTTTTTCTGATATGTAATCATATACATTTAACTACACGCTATACGGCTATATACACGATCACTGTTTGGAGTTATAGTGAGTGATCATTAAAATATTAAAAAAAAACGAAAACAGGATCTATTCAAACTATACTGATTCTTCTTTTTTTTTCTTTTACATTCGTGTGATAACTACTGTTGCTTAAAATTATAAAAATAAATTGAAAAATAATATCTATACCAAAATGAAATATAAAATTCATAATTTCAAATCTAGGTACCATAGTTAATTTTAATTAATGGTGGATCGATCTTAAATGTAGGCTGACTTCCAAAGTGTATCAGTGATACTGTTGCAAAGTGTTTCTCGATATCGGCTATTAAAAATGTCGATCGAGAAACGCAGTGAAAATTTTTTCTAATGCATTGTCAATAATTTACAAAATATAACCTCAAAAACAACTTATTTTTTTTAATACATACATAATTAAATTATTCGTCTTTTCAAAATACCAAATTTTTGGCTTTTCCATACTGTAATATTATATGCATATTTTAATTGTCAAAAATGAATTTGTCAAACTGCGCGGTTTGTCAAATTGTATTTGCTTCATCAGAATTTGACATTTCGGAAGACAGCCGTATAGTTATCACACACAATATTTTTCAATATATTGATTGATGATGCTTTTTCGAAGCTAAGGTATGTATATAAATAATATTAACGATATACCGTATGATATACAGTCTGGATATGATAATGATCGTCTCATAAATAAATATGTTTATTGTTACAAAAATGATTAACGTGTAAAATTTGTTTTAAATTCAATTTCATTTGTAAATTGAATTACATACATTCAGGAAAATTAACTATTTTCTTTATAGCATTCAGATGATTATAAACTAATATCTACATCATACACAAGCTCATTTATACAACATATTTTCAACTTATTTTTTATATTTTATACAAATTAAATTAAAATTCAAAATAAAAATACATTGAGGGTATTCACTTGATGTGAGTAACGTGCAACGTGTTACTTGATTCATGTGCCTTTTTACTACATTAAAGTGAATACTCTCATTATTACTTTTATTTACTCAAATACGCTACATATTATAATAAAAGATACGCAGAGTATATATGTATCTGTTTCTGTATACAAACCTGGTATATTTTTTATTTCAACAATACGATGATATCCAATAAGACAAATTGTTGAAAATATTGCTAAAATTGAATTCCAAATTGTAAATGGAACACTAATCATGAGGGCATGACCATTCAATTGTGGTAAATTCAATAAATATATATTTTCTGGTATTATTGCTATAGCTTCTACAACATTTGTAATTTTTTTTATAATTTCTGTTTGTATATCGTTTGATGTTGCAGTTGATTGTATCTGTATCGGAACTATAAATGATATTGGTATTGGTAGTAATGCACTAGCCAATTCGAATGTGTTTATAATCAATAGCAATAATTCACATGTAGATCGTAAATTATGAAAAAATAATAATGTCCTGAAATACCTGCAAATAGAAAAAAAAAACAATAAAAAAATGAAAAATAAAATACAAAAATTAATCAATTTAATTAATTAAATGTTTTGTAAATAAATTAAAAGTTCAATAATAATTTTTATTTTACAAATGTGCATGTCTGTACATAAAAATAGTATATATATAGATGGATTTGAAAAATAATTCAATTAATGGCTTTTCAATAATTTATAGACCCACATAGCCAAGCAAAAAATACATGCATATTTTTTATTGTACTTTACAGTACATAAAATGTATCATTCTCATAAATTTTTTAGGATTTTTGAATTCTGTTTACTGTTTAAAATTAAAAAAAAAAATCAAAACTAGTGTGACACACTGTAAGGGTATTCATCAACTTTCGTATTTCGTATCATAGACACAATTAACTTAGATTTTTATGAATATATAATATATTTAGCTGAAAATTCTGACATAATGTATTTGGTAGAAGAGGCGCAGGAATCTTCTTATTTGTGTGGAATTACTTTTCAACTAATGAACTAACTACTAAATAACAATACTGAAGATACATGGCACGTAGTTGTATTTCACTATTTCATGTAAGTATACGAAATACGAATTTTATTACATTTTTCAAGAGTACAAGAAACACATATTAAATCTGATCTGATGAGCACCCTTTAAAATATTATCTTGTATAGAAATATCTATCAGTATTTATTAAATAGTTAATTATTTATTTTATGAAAACATGACTTTATAAATTATTCAATTTACAATATCAAATGTATAATTTTTGATTGGTTATACATATGCTCAGATCATTTTATTATGATGAAAAATATTACAAAATTTTTGAAATCTAACTTTCATATTATGAAATTTATATTTGCTGTTTTTTTTTTTTTTTGTTTTAAAAAAAACTTCAATTTCTTAATTTAACAACCAACATAAGTCAAAATAGTCAACTTTTCTTTCAATTTCTTTAAATTACTTATAAAGACTATCTACAAGAGTAATAATATGTATTCCTTTTTTTTCAAATTTTAATTTACTTGTAAATGTCCAATTGACTATGAAACATAGACAATAAAGATAAAATTATAGATGCTTAGTCAGTAAAGTTTTATACATACATACATATTTACATATGTACAAATTATTTACACACAATATACAGATGTAAAATACATACATGTGTAGATGTAAATACATATAATACTCCTGTTTGAATGAAATGACAGAAAAACAATTTAATATTATCAAGTATAAAATCTTATATGATTATGTAAACATGATATTAAATTAATTTCCTATCAAACATGTGAATATCATAAATATAAATATGTATGTACATACGAGTACAATGTATCTTATTTATATTATATTATATGTATATATACAATATTTCATATGTGTATATTATTTTGGTCAACTTATTAATACATACCGCACATTCATACACATTCATGTATACAAGTGGTATGTCATAAAATTATTACTGGATATTTAATATGATTGACTCCTTATTACCTGTCTTGAAATATGCATTGATCTTATAATTAATTTCTTAACTTAGTATAATACGACTTAAGATTAAGAAAAGTAACAGAATTATTTTCACATATTTACAGTATATTTACAGTTAATTGCAAAATGAATTATATTATATTCATGATGATGTCCATGTGAACTAAAATTTAATACCAAACAGCAGCCTCTTTTTTATTTTATTTCGTTGACAATCAAGTAATTTTTCATTTTTACTTTTTTGAATGCTGTAATATTGCATAATTACTCAATAGACTAGGAAGTAAGTCTGACAAATGAAAAATGAATAAACATTTTTGGAAAAAAACAGTCTAAGACACCGTAATAATCCTGGTATATTCAACGGCGAGTTAAAATGTATCTGTATCTTAAACTGAACAACTCTTAGTTTCATTCTGATTACAAAGTCCAAAAAAAAAAAAAGAAAATAAATACTGTGTGAAAATTTACAAGAATCTAGAATCATAGTAGAAAATAATAATTGGAAAAAAATCATGTTCTTGTATAGATAGTCAAAGAGCTTATAACCCTGTAAAATGTCTGGACAATTATGTATGGTCATAAGGACTGCATAAGTTAAATGTAATCTATGTTTTTTGATATCATATAATATATATCGTAGAACAGAGCAAGTATACGGATTTTTCTTATGAATCAAAATACGACTGAATCGTAATTTACTATACCGTACTACCGAACCAATAATCTCATTAGCATTACTACTACTTCTGGTTCTGTGGTCTCTTACTATTTCTTCTATACTTTTTACGGTATGTGATACAAAAAAAAAAAATAAAGAGAAAATGGAAAATGAATGAAAATACGATTACATGGTATATTGAAGGTACTACCAGACCAAGGTAATTGGAACACTCTATAGAGTATAGAGTGTTCCAATTACCTTGCTACTAGACTAGCGAACATCGTGCTATAACTAAATGCCAATAATATCATTGCTATACTACCTTACCTACTGTTTCCTACTGTTGCTCGTATATACTTCTTACATTTATGATGTATATAGTGCTGAGCAAGAATAAAGGGAAAATGAATCTTTCTTATGAATCAAAATACGAGTATGGTATGTGCTACTACTTTCTCTCTCTTCATGTTTCCTCTATTACTTCTTTTATGGTGTTTTAAAAAGAAAATGGAATTTTCACATGAAGAAAAATACGATTACATGTTATGCAGTCTACTTAGTTGGCTGCTACTACTTACTGTCTCTTCCTGTTTCTTTTATATTTCTCGTGGCGTGTGGTGCGGTGGTACAGAACAATTGTAGAGAGAAAATTGAATTTTCTATAATGAATGAAAATGACATACATTACGTAGTATTAGTATCATGTATCTAGCAAAGAATCAAACGTAAGTATTATTTCAAAAATTATTGTAAAATATATGTTTTTGTACGAAAGTTTAAAAGTACTAACACATTAAAAATAAATGTATTTATAAATTAATGTAATTTACAAATTATAGCATAATAATGTTTATATTAAATAATTCATAAATCTTGAAATGAACCTTTATTAAACATTAAGCTATGTCAAGACATGCAGTTTTTTCTATAATTATCCAAGAAACTAAAGAAAATGAACTAATTGCGCAATACATTTGAATAATATCAATATGTATTGTCCAATAAGACTAAGTATCTGTTCATAGCTTTATACTAAATTACAGAAAAACAAGCATATATTATTCTTAATTTTTTCTAGTTCTTCCGTTTTATAGGAAAATTTTCATATTTATTTCTGTTGAGATCAAAGCATGTGGATATCATCCATAAACATATGTAATGTAAATAATTGTATCTTTTTAATGCCATACGTTTATTTTCTTATTTTATTTTCGCTTAAGGTATATATATTTTCTATATCGAATATAGAATGTACACATGTAAACGATATTCTGTACCTGTTGAATATGAATTTAATCAATTTTTATGAAATGATCATAACGTAACCATAAACCGGGCCTGCATATAATTTTCTAGAATCGAAGAAATTGCGTCATATATCTACATAAACGTGTATGTAATTACATACATGAATATGAAACCAATACGAGGATAGATTACACGAGTATGTATAGATTTTTTAAAAATAATAAAATTGATTATCTATAAATAAAGGAATAATTGTGATAATGAATGGGTATAAAGATTATAATAATTATTTTAATATATTTTATTTGTTTCTTTTTCAAAAACTCTTTTTTCTTATGGCATAGCTATTGCACAGGATATAGACAGTGTGAATTGTATGTAATTATTAAGGCTTTTCTTTATAATCATATGATGACAGTTAATTTTAATCCCTTTCACAGTACCTCATAGTATCTAAATATATAATTATGTATCTTTAATTTGTATCTTGTATTATATGTATAAGAGAATTTCTTTATCGATTTATTGTAATTTGTAATACTCGTACCATATTTTATATGTACATACAGACACTCCTAATTTTTTATATACATATTATGATCTTCAATTACATTTGACACTCCTCTTTTATTGTTTGTGTTTCTATGATCAGATATGAAAAAAAAAATTGTTTTTTTCTTTAATTCTTTTGTATTTTATTTTATATAAATTATTTATAAGTATTTGAATAAATAGAATAAAGATAATCATGATGTTGATATAAATTGCACAAGTCTATAAACCTCTTTGTACAAAATTGACAAAAGGAAACAAAAAAATGAAATACTCTTGATATAGTTCGCCTCTTTATATCTATGCATAAAAAATTACTTTAATTTTTTTTTGTATTTTTCGAAGAATTTAATTCAAAGATGAATAATGTATCTTTTTTTTTTGTTCTCAATAAATATTCAAGCATAATTTTATGTCATTCAATATTTGTCACTATTAGATATATTGACAATCTTTATTTTGAATCAAAATTTTGGCATCAAAAATATTCCTTGATCACAAAATACAAAATATTCAATATGAAGCTACTCACTCTCTTCTCCTTAAGACTTCTCTTAATCTGACTGGCATTGGAATCTCTAATTTTTCACAAAATTTTGATTCAATTTTGAAAAGTTTTTCGCAGAATGTTTATACTCTATTTATGCATTACAGTGCTGAATCCTTGTGTCCATGTCCAGATGATGTTCCCAAAACATCATGATTACATGACGTTTAGCTTAGAAAACACTTTCAAATATTATAAGGATAACAATCCAAGAAACACGCCTAATATTAGATTTTTGTCGTTTATAACCCTTCGCATTTACTACTTTTTTGGAGCACAGTGACATCGATGTGATTTAAAGACTTATTGCCATTGCCAATTAGTTGTCGTTTGTATACACACCTGCCCAAAAGTTATACAAACACCAACTTTAAAGTCTAATCTTGAAACCAATCGAACATCTTTAATTCGTTTCAAGAATTTTCATTCATCCAAATCCCAAATACTTTTTTAAGTATTATCACAGACAATATATATATTCTCTGTGGTATTATTAAGCAGATAACTTTAAATTGGCATATTTTTTGTAAATTATAGACAATGTAGCAGAGGGTAGCAGTAATTAAAAAATTGGTGCAGTGATTTTCGTTTGGCACTGTATGTAATTTGTATATTAAAATGTTAAATGCATTTACGAGATATATATATTTAAAAAATGTTGAAAAAAATTAAATATATAATTACATATTTTTTATCATTTTTATTTAATTTGTCATTAAAATAAATAATTCATTTAGATATATAGTATACTGATCTTTTGCATTCATCTTGAATTTAAATAATTTATGATAATGTAAAAGTCTTTATTCATTCTCATTAATTTTTTTTTTTCTCTTGTGTTTATGTTTTTCTTTACGAGTTAATTTATTATTATTCACGAGTTTTTTGACTCTTTTTTTTATATATATATTCTCAGAAAATTAAATGTATACATATATATTTTGAATTATTATTTTAAAAATAAATGTACATTCATATTCCTTCGCCTTAAGTATGAAAAATATAGTTAGTGTCCGTATACATTAGTTTATAAAAATAAAAAAAAAATGGTTGTTTTTATTTGTACATATTTTTTTTATCTTTTCTTTTTGAGTTTACATATTATATATTAATTATTGTTTAATATTCTGAAGCTCTACATTATTTGCATACTAATTTATATTGTTGTTGTTATACAAATTGTACTTTTTGATTATTTGATGGAGGTTAAGCAAGCATTTTAAATGTGTATTTGTAACATTAAATGTATATGGAAATACTCAAATTTATTATTTTTTTTTATTATTATTATTTATTATACTTGATTTCTTTTTTTTTTTTTATTCTTTTGAAAGATTTTCTAGCATTAAAAAACTAAGTAAACACCAATAGACTATAATTTTGGCTCCAGAACATATATAAATAAATAACCACAAATTTAATTACATATATTTAATTTTGTTTATACAATTAGAAAAATATTATAATATTCAAAATTTATCAGACATCATAATTTAAAAAATGTTCCAGATAATTTTATCTTTAATTCTCTATGATATTTATATAATTATTATAGAACAACAATTTTCCAAAAATTCCTATACACATACACACACACAAAATAAAATTTGTATTTATTCTAAATAATATTGTATTCAATTTCGACCAAATTCATTAATGTACATATATAACAGGCCTGTTCGATAAGTTTGTGAAAAGATAAAGTAGATGTCATCTTTTTTTTTCTGGAAATATTTCCTTCTATACCATTCTCTTTTTAGCTTAATATACATTTTAGCTACAACTACTTTCAGTAGTATTACTTTACTTATGATACCATCTTCATAATTAAATAAATCTATAGTTCTGTAAACAATTTTTTTTTCTGTAAGCTATTTCTTTGTGTCAAATGCAATGACTTTGATGATCATTAAGAACTCGAAAACAATTGTACGCAAACGTCAAATCGAATATATCTATATAGACATCAACGCATTCTATTTTAACTGCATTGCTCTGCTGCATTTTTAATTTCTGGTTTCAATCAGTGATGATCATTAGATGATGCTGATCGTTAAACCGATGATGATGAAAAATTCGGTATCATGGACTAATTGATTTGTTATACTAAATTCTCAAAATGAAAACTTTAATATGATCATAAAATCAACAATAATTTTGGTTTTTTGACAAACTTACCGAACCGCTTTCTTTCAAACTTAAGGTACTTCTCCACGATGCAATTTTTCTTGCGCGAAATTTGTCTTGCATGCAAGAAAACTTGCAGTACTTCGTACACACGACGCAATATTTCATGAAAAATATGCAATTTTTCTATCATGCAAGAAAAAAATATCTTTGCAAGAAATTTTTATTGCACGAGCACTTACACGAAATTCTCATTTTCTTGCCTATGCATTATATGTCAAATATTAAATATTTTTTTATTTTTTCAATATTTTAAGAAATGAAAGGCCTACCTTTCTAATAATAATAATAATAATAATAATAATAATAATAGAAAATACATACCAAATTCACAAGAAGTCACAGCACAACACAACATAAACAAACGAATGATAGATAACACAGCAACCCATTACATTTTACTCAACTGATTTTATTGCATATGCAAGAGAAATATTTATTGAAATAAATTTTTCTTGCGCGAAATATTGCATATCTTTCTGCGTACACTATGCAATAAAAAAAATTGCTTGCAATAAGAAATATTGCATGAAATACGTTTTCTGTGCAATATTTCATCTTTCTAGGCAGCGTACACTTCGAAATAAATATTTCGTGCAATTTTATATGTCAAAATCGTATTGCATGCAAGAAAAATTGCATCGTGGACGAGTACCTTTACGTCTGTATGCAAGTATTATTTTTTTCATATGCATTTTTTCCAAAATTCTTTATTAATTTTGTTCTAAAAAAGCTTACATTTATTTACATCCATTCGAAAATGAACATATGTATGTCTGCTTGTTCTTGTGTTTTTAATCTATATATAAACATATAAAATACCATCAAACTACGATCAATTGTATTATAAATAGAGATCATCAAATGTAATACATAGTACAATCATGTATGTATTTAGAAAGTATATTATCTAAATCAGATATAAATAGAAATGAAATTTTTTCTTTCCTTTTTGCTAATTTTTAGATATTAAAAATTCTAATTCAAACCAAAAGTTTCTAAAAATCTACAATATACTATATATAATACTGTATGCGCAACAACTATCACACATTTTTTATTTGCTATATACCATACTATCCCAGTCCCACCCTCTAATTCTCCCACAATACTACTTTTATGTTTACAATATTCATAAATATACAATTCACATATACATTCAAACATTTATGTAAACAAAAATATATAACACAAATTAAAAATTTATATGTAAACAAAAATTTGAAAATGTTCTGTTTTATGATGATTATTTTTGTTTTCGCCTCCTTTTTGTTTTTTTTGATTTGATTTTTGGTTTTTCATATACTATACATACTACACCAATAAACGTATAATATATGCAGTGGCGTGTATTTACAGATTAAGCGCTTCGAGGCATCAACTCAAAGTTTCAAAAATGAAAATTCAAAAATTAGCACACATGATTTGTGAAATACTACTCGTTCTATCGTAGTATATACTATAGATACTGTAATAGGGTAATAGAATCAATGGCATCCACTGCTCGAGAGTGTGTAGAGTATGAGTAGAGGAGCAAGTATAAATGTTGTTAGTTGATTTCTCTGTGTTTTATCATTTACAATTACAATACATATTCGCATTCTACTCAGGGATAAAATTAAATTTTTCTGCAGATAGCAAATGCGAGTACACATGATGTATGGAATACTATTCGTTCTATCGTAGGTAGTGTATGCAATAGGTCAATGACTCCTACTATTTTAATATTTGTTTTACTTTTACGTTAAAATAAAGTGAAATTGCGATTTGTAATGCAAGTAAATTTGTCACCCCTCAAAAATTTTGTGCTCTAGGCAACCGCCTATGCTGGCTTACGATTAAATCCAGCCCTGAATTTATAATTAAATATAAAAGGCAAAACTTTTTGTATTCATATAATATTCAAAAATTTCAAACTTTTATTTCATTATTAAAAAATATATATTTTTTGTTTTACTTTTAGAAATGAAATTTTTTAGTGAAAAATTAAAATAATAATCATAAATATTTTATAATAAAAAAAACCAAAGAAAAAATATATATGTGTATCAAAAAATAAAACTCAAGAGATATAAACAAAATTGTTTAATATATACTCACTTATCACGGTATTTATATAAAATATAAATTCCAGTTGAAAGTAAAAGCATGCATATTAAACCAGTTATTATTAACTGACATAAATTCACGATACAAATATTATGATGAATTATTGATGATGATGATGATGATGATGATGATTGTGTAGATGTTTGATTATAAATTTCAGAATTCATCATTATTTTATCATTTAATTTTATTTATTTTTTAAAATATTTAACCAATGGACAAAATGTTTTTTTTTAGATTTTATTTTTCGTTTCTCATTTTTATCCTTTTATATACCGCAAACAGGAATAATAAATTGTTCTCAGAATTCTTAAAAAATTTCACTGAAAGTTTTAATTAAAAATTATTTGTTCATAAATACATTACGTAGTATATAGTACCTGCATGAATGTATTCAAGCGAAAAAATACTCGTAAAATTTAAAAATCACTAATTACTCGTCTAAATGCAAGTACATACATATCTCTAAGCATATCGAACACCATATTATTATAAGATCCATCATACACAGTTAAGTATTTAAACTAAAATATGCATTTATCTCATTAAAAATTTAATTAATTTAGTTTATGTTCGTTCAGAAAGTGTAGAAAAATTTTCATCAAGTTTTCACGCAAACATATAGTATCATATAAATTACAATCGTATGAAATTTCAAAATTATTTTCACCAAAAAAAAATAAAAGAACAAAATCAGTAACTTATATTTTCATGTATGCAACATCAAAATAATAAAACTGATCATGTTTTCTCGGTATTCAAAATGAATAGAAATTATAATAATTAATTTAAATTTATAAATAAGGAAAATTAATATCAGATAATTATAAACACGTTTTTATAAAATTCAACACGAGCATTTACATTAATATTTAATTTTATATAGTAAATTACAAATTTAAAAAAAAAAACAAAAAAAAACACCCAAAAATTTAAATAAAAACATTAACCTTTATGATGTATATTTCTATTTCTATACTTAGTTCCAAAACTATATATGCATTATACACAATAAATACACACCAACGGCATTGACACTGATTAACATATTTATGTATGTAAATCAATTAACACATAACTATGTATATTTGTTATTCAAAAATTTTTGTTAATTTGTCATTATTTAAATTAGCCGGAAAATCATCATTCACAATCTGTAAGTTTAATTTAGTATTATGTTTTGTTTTTATTTTCCCCCTTTAGCATTTATTATAGTAAATTTAATATCTATTCATAAATTCCTTGCATTTGAAGGATTGATTTTTATGTATTTATTATGTTGTTTTTATTTTCCCCCTTTAGCATTTATTATAGTAAATTTAATATCTATTCATAAATTCCTTGCATTTGAAGGATTGATTTTTATGTATTTATTATGTTGTTAACATTTCCCAAGGTAATATGAAAACTGAATGCACGCACATTAACAATAATTATCCAACATTTTACCATTTTTAGAAATTTTAAATATTTTTAATTTATTTATTTTGTTTTGTTTTTTTGTTAAATTATTATTTTAATGCTTCTATTAACTATACATTACATATACACATACGAGAAACTATAATGTACATATGTATATTTTTATTTTTATGCAAGCGCGAAAAAATACACGTTAATGCTAACGCTCATCATCTCTAATATACATAAAAGTAAAATAAATATTTTTAAAAAAACTAATAACAATTATAATGCAAAATAAAATAAAATGTAACACACTGAAAATAAATAAATAAAAAAAATATTAAAAATAAATAAAATGTAAACTCAATGATTGGAAGAAATAATAAAGCAAAAAAAAAATAAAAATAAATCTTAGTGGTGATGTTTAATTAACGACTTTATAAATATATAACCGCCGTCTGTCGATCACGATAAGAATAACAGAACAGCACTAAATAATAAATGTTGATCGTTTATATTTTATATGTTCGCTTTATAATATATAAGTATTTTTATTTTTATTATCCCTCGTTCTGAATATCTTTTCATCTACTATCTATATGTAGTGTATAGTATGAAAATTCCTACATAAATAAATTTTTTACCTTTTCACAATTATTATTTATGTTACCTATACTATAAATATTACGTTATACTTTGTACATAATATAAAATGCAAATACAATATATCCTTTTTTACTTTTGTTTTAATTCTGTTTTTATGTTTTTTTTTTGCCAATATATTTTATTGTATTAAGTTTATTAAATAGAAAACGGCGCTAACTAAGTTGTTGTATACAAGCACGTTTTATATGAACCATTCATTCTACAAATAAAATGTACGACAAGAACACTACATTATGTACTATGTATACTTATGTATGATACATACATTATATGCAAAAGACCAGAAAAAATATGTACACCTTTTTTAAGTACTTTTAAAGTCAACATCTATCAGAAGACTAAATCTATACACATCAGCTACACCAGCTACACCAGCTACACCACTAAATCTGAATCTGATGTCTGAACGAACGAATATTATTATTCATGTAGAAAAAAAAAATACATAATAATAATAATGTAGTGAAAAAACAATTTTTTTTTTTTAATGAAAAACAAAAATATGAACCAAGTAGTAGTACCCAACAAGAGCATGCATGCATATACAGAGCATATACAGTCATCCATACAGCGGCCTAACATATGATTACATTATATAGGTAATCGTACATATGTGGATCTATAAATCTGTTTAGATTTTGTTATACGATATACTATATACTATATGTATATGGCATGAATGGTAGTGATCAACATAACATTTTGACAGTTTAAATGAGATCGCGTTCAGAGAGACGAACGAAAATGAGGATGAATATGAAGAAGATGATCATGATGATGATGATGATGATAATGGAGGCGGTTTTGTGTGTGTATATGAGGATGATCATGATGATGGTGATCTTTCAATGTTTCAAACCAAACCAAAAAAAAAAAAAAAATCAAAAAAATTAAAATTATAAATACTCATGTATGTATATGTATGTACATGTGTGTAGTGTAGTTTCGAAAATACATTATTATATGATATGTATTTAAAATCATTTAAAACTATAAAATGATCATAAATAAATGTACGTATGGATATGTACTTTTGAACGCGAACTTGATCCAATATATAATTGTATTGGCTATGAATAAATATTCTAAATTCTAACATAAATTTATGTAATATACTATTACTGGTACATATGTATTGTGAACACCTTAGATCAAAAATACATGGACAATTTCATTCAAAATCTGCATAAATGAATAATTATTATACTTTTGATTATTGCAATAATATGAAAATTAATATGAGTTCTTTTGTATATCACTCCCTTTCATTTATTATAGTCTAGAGAAATAGACGAAAGCTCTTCAACAATGTTCCAGATTCCTCTAGTCTAGAAGGTGGTTGACTGCCAAACTTTCTTAGATGCTAGTTAACCTTCTTATTACCTTATTTATGGCACTAGATTATCGTGACATTCTTTCACGATTGCCATACACTTTTGCCAATCTTTTTGAGACAATAGTGGGTATCTTAGAAAGTAATGGACCAGTGAAGAGTCCATTTTGTGTATGAATTTCAATTTTTTTGTGAGACAAAGCAGTCTAAGAACAATAATTTTCTAAAGGGAAAAATTATAATAGAATGTTCTTTAAAGAACTTTTTTAATGGCGCACAGTGTGCACAAAATGTGCAACAAAAATATAATAACAACAAAAAATAAACATGCACATACGTACACAGACAGACAATCGAATATATTTTTATAACAAAACTAATCTATACACACACACACACATATACACATGTCTCTTTTTAAGAACATTTTTAAAAAAGATACATTTTCAGAATATCTATAGATTTTATATTTTCTCCTTTTCATTAATTTGTAATTTTTTTTTTTTTTTTTGAGGGTTTTCTTTTGTTTTTATTTTACCCGGAAAAATAAATTCACTTATAAAGGAATTATATTACATTGTATATACATATTGTGCATATGTACGTATAATGATATATATCTATATAACATAAGTTTGTATCTAACATATTAAAACATTATAACAGAATGAATATATAGAAGAAAAAGTCATCATTCATTGATTCTATTTTTGAAAAAAGAAAACAAAAAACAGAAATACTCGTACACTACACACTCACTCATATGTATGTGTATAGAAATAAGAAAACAGAAGAAATGAAAAATGGAAAAATTAGTAAATACTTGTAGAGATACATATATGTACATATGTGCATATGAGTAACATATGAATGCACATATATGTACTTTCACATCGCGTATAAATAAATGTACATTTATGTAGACACATAGACCGGTATTCACCAACCAAGATTATCTTTTATCTAAGATAAAGTGTATATTCATCAACCTCGATTACAAACTACTCGGATATTTTTAAGAGTATAATCTGGGAGTGGTGCTAATAAATATCTTTTGAACATCCTTTTTGATAATATTCTTGTTATTAACAGCAACAGCACATTAAGCTGACAGTTGACATGTTTGGCACTCCGAAAATGAAATCCAAATATATCTGACGGATAATTTTGGTTGGTGAATACAGAGGCCATAAAGTAATATTACACATTAAAAATGTGGAAATAACGCAACAATAATATATATTATATTTAATAAGATCAATTAAAGAAATGATTAAAACATATCATCTGGTTATTGTTATAAGAAGAATCATATGCATTACTTTGCTAAACACACATTACATACATATACGATGAATCTATACATAAATATATTTAAATTTACTTAAGTGCATGATATGATATACGCAACATTCATGCAAGACATTCATGCATCTATTAATATACACTCGTTCTTGTAAGCCATTATAGAAGAAATATCTACAACAAATAAAATAATAATTGGGTTGTAAAAAATTGAATGGAAAAAAAAACAGAAACAGAAACAGAAAACAAAATATCATAATTTTTATAATTCAAAAGTTAAATTTTTTAAAGTATGTAGGTAATATTTTTTTCTAAGAAAAATTTATAACCAACAAGAAATTTTAATTTAAAAAATTTAAACATTTATATTTGCTGCATGCAAACGAATACAACAGATGTACACACATACATATGTACATATGTGTGAATTTAACAAAGCGATGCAATAATATAAGTTATTAACACATTACATTTTCACACACATAAATCGAAGCATTAAATGCAAATTGCATACCAATTAGTTAATGAAATAAAATATATAAGTATCTATATTTGCTGGTGATATTAATAATTTATTTATTTATTTTTTGTTTGTTTTATTTTTTTTTAACATTATTTGTTTTGTTACTTATTTGATTATTATTATTAATATTATTATCATTTCTTATAGTCAGATACATATACATTTTTTGTACTTAAATAATTTTTATACAATTTTATACATTTCATATCGTTTCTTATTATATGCACTATTATATTATTCATTACACAGTCGCCATAATTGTATACATACACAGAAACAATAGATAATGAAGTGTGAGGTACTTATATCTTCATTAAATTTTAAAATTGAATTTAATTATTTAGTTTGTCAAAAAGAGAAATTAAATTAAATAAAAATAAAACGATTAATATATTTAACTGAATAACGTAAAATCACGTACTTACTTATAAGACAATAAAGTTGATACAATGTACGATGAATTTATTTATCCTTCTAAAGATATAATAATTAAATTTTGAAGATGCTTCTTTTTTCTAGCAACATTTTTCAATAATTTAACATCAAAATGCTGATCTAGGATTCTTAATTAAATCACAGCAATGAAGTACATAATAATAATGTAAACTGCTCTATGGTCTTATTTTCTATTAAATCTTCTAGCTCATCATTTCGTCTCCTCCTGTATAAATCATTTGCAATTTTTACTAGGTCTTAAATTCTTCTGTCTAGACTACTAGATCTAAAATCCTGTACTCCTTTCCTCTTGGAGAGATATGTGCCTCTAATTAAATAACTTTTTTTTTCTAGCACAAAGACATTGATTTGAGACCCACTTTATTTGCATTTCTCTTTTAATTTTCCCCCATTTCAAGCTTTAAATAATCAAAAATTTAGTCATCATGATATTCAAATCGTTTTCCACCCATATATACAATGGGATGACTATAAATACGCTATGTACTTTAAATATTTACAAAAAAAAAAAATTGATGAAAAATTGTCAACATTATACCCAATTGTCAACATACGAGTATCTAATGTGTTAATGTGTATTTTATTTATGTACAAGACTGTGTAATTTGTACATAAAATTCATTCACAAAATGACTATAAAATAAAAGATAAAAAAATTACATCAATATTCATAGATATAAAATGTTTGTTTGCAATGCAAATGTTGACGAATTACTAAAATGTGCTTTGAACAGAAATACAAATGTAATGTATACGTATTTATGCGTACAAAATAATATTGAAAAGATAAATATACATATTTGCAAAAGATAAACAAACAAAAAAATTAAAAAAAAAAAAATACATACATATAAAAAGAAGTGTGTGCAAATATGTAATAAGACGATTGTCCGATAGTAAATTTGTATATTGAATGATTTATTCAATAATTATGAATATTTGTACTTGTACATTTATAGAATCGTGTATCTTCTTGTATATACATACGAGAGTGTATAAGATCACTAAAATAATGTTAAATTTAAATGTGATCAGAATCTTTAGAAAATAAAATTTATGTTGTTTATTCAATTACAAATTTCAAACGAAATGATAAATGAATGGACGGATCACATCAAAAGGTTATTCTTATATTAAATTGATTTTTGGGTTTTTTCGAAATTTGTGTCATAAATGAAGAGTTAGCTATCTGTTCTCACTTCGATTGATGCTAAAATTTTGTACATTATAAAAGAGTTTGTTTTCATGGAAAAAAAATTCTAAATTGTTTGAACAGTAAATAATATTAAAATTATGTATCCTGTGTTACATTTAGAATTTAGATTTAGATATTAAAAGAGGATTACTTACATAATACGCCTATTATACCTTGGATACACGACAACACTTCTTTAATAATAATCATTCGTGGCGAATGTTCATTCCATTCCATTTATCGTTCATCACTATAGAAATTAAGTTTAAGGTCAACCAAGATCGCATTGGGAAGATGAAATGATGAAAGACACGAAATAATTCTCAAAAATAAGAAAGAACGAAAGCAAAATGCCACAGATCGAATCATTTATTGGGGTGGTCAGAAATATCAGAGGTGCAAGAATGATTTGTAACAACTTCTCGACAATCCATTGAAAATAGAAAAAGAATAAAATGAAGGAAAATTAAAACAATTCAATGATTTTTATAAATACTTTCATGTCTATGTACAGAAACAGAATATATAGTACATAAAAATTTCAATTTAAAATAAAAGTTTATTGAATTTATTTTTCAAAAATAAAAATATGCGCAAATTTTTTTTTATTAATTAATTTAAATTAAATCAAAAATAAAAATTGTATATGCAAATACTTGTGTATGTATAGGTAATTAAAAATTCCAGTCAAAAGATACGTATTTTTAGATTTAATATTTTCAGTTTTAAAAAAAAAAAAATTTCTTTGTTAACAAATTGAGTTAAATGACATTAAGTAAAATACCATAGACAAAAATCCTATGCGCTACACGGCATGGTATATTATACAGGATTTAAAGAGAGAAATTGACGTCATTGTGTCGTGTCGACTGTTGCATGACAAGCAATATAAAACTAAAATAGGTATGTTTTTAATTGATATTTTCATTTATGAGAAAAATCCAATTTTCTCTTTATACTTGTTCTACACTACACACCATACAAAATTTACGAGAAACAGGAAGTATTTGCTTTACACTATATAGACACACAAGAAGAATACGAGAAACAGAAGGAGACAATAAGTAGTAGCAGCCAACTACAGTACGATATACTCTAGTAGTAGCTTGCATAACATGTAATCGTATTTTTTTTTCATGTGAAAATTTCATTTTCTCTTCTAATTTGCTTCGCACTAGACACCATAAGAAGAATACGAGAAACAGGAAGAAACAGTAAGTAGTAGCATTGACTAGTAACTTCCATCGCACAATTCGGGCGACAGCGACAGCGTGTACAGTAATTAAATGGGACTTTTTACGCTGAACTTTACTCTGTCGCTGTCGCCCAAAAAGATTCTCTTCTATTTTTCGGCGACAACGAGCCATCCCGACCTAGATTTTACAGTAGTAGTAATCTATTCGCAAGAAGAAGAAATGTAAAATTCATATAATCAATTATATTTTACGCTGCAGTTGCGCCCGAATTGTGCGAACTTTCGGCGATATGCTGTAGGTGTCTCCCTAATTGTGCGATAGCAGTGAGAATTCTTATTAGACAATGGTAGTGGGTCTGGGTAGTAGAGTAGCAATGACTGTACTAATAGTATAGTACGATATACGATTACTATAATACGCTTGTAGTACCTTACATACCGTGTTATAATGCATGGCAATGGCACGGTTAAAATGAAAAAGTTTAAATTATACGATTATATTCATATACTCGTACATTATATATGTATTATGTACATTTATATAATTTGCAAATATTTATACATTAATTTTGTATATACAACACTCTGCGATCTCTGATGTTTATATTTTTGATTGTTTTTATTAATCCTATGGCAAATTTTTATTTTTCATTTACTTCATGATAAAAGCACAAACAGACAAAAATAATGGCAAAATATTTCGCAAAAATAAAAAAAAAGAAAATCTAAAATATCATTTATACGAGTTGATACATAAATTAATCTAACAACCACGCATTTTTATAAAAATATTATACGAAATACGAATGTATTTTATACTTGTTTTGTTGTAATACATACATACATCAATCTTAAAACATTATAAACATTTTCCAGAGAGCAATATAATAATAAACCAATAACGTATGCCGTAAACACTAAACAGATATAATATAAGTATACAGGCCGTCATAAATTTTAAATACCCTCTGTACATTATATCAAGGAATTGTAGTATACACATATGCAAAATACACAACGTAAGTACATATTTACATACCTATGTACATTGCTACATGATAATATATCTTTCAATTTAAACTTATAAAAATGCGTATCTAAATCTAAACTGATTTTTATTTTTATTTTTCTCATTACATAAATATTTTGTACTTTCTATATTCAATTTGGTAACATATGCAAATTATCATTGACATATACAATATTTGAGAAAAAGAAAAAAAATTTTTTTTATTTTATTATCCTTTCTATTTTCTTTATTTTTTTTTTCTTTCAATTTTTTTTTTTTTTTGACTTTTCTATCTTCTTATGCACAATTATCTACATAGCTACATAGTATTTTTATTTTTATATTTTTGTCAAAAATATTTTTCAATTATTTACGTATGCACACGCATTCACGCACTTTCACAAAAATTACATGATAATTTTGACCTAAATTTTTCCTTTTTTTTTTTGTTTTTTCATTTCTTTTTTTTTTATTTCATATTTTTATGCGGTGTTATGGTATGATGTAGTATCATATAGCTACATATGTATATATCGAATCCACACATGTAATATGAGAAGAATATATACATTCTGTTAGCATATGTAGTTACATAAATATATATATGATATCAATATATTGCACTTGAAGAATTCTTCAAATTACATACCTCTTTCTACATACACATACATATTATGTGAATAACGAAAAATGAAAGAAATTTTTTTCAAAAATGAACAAAATTAAAAAAAAAATAACAAAAAGAAATATAATATATATTAATAAATTTTGACACTTTGTTTGCATATTTTTATCTTTAAAAAAATATATTAAAAGATATTTTATATACATACATAAATAAAAAGCACTAAAAAACTGAATCTTTTATATGTAACAGGATGTCTATATACATCTACTATATATGTATTATGTACCGTATCAATGAATTCTTTGAAATACTTGGGATTCAAACTATTGATTTCGTAGATGAATAATTAATTTTATGAGACAAATAAATTTATGACCATAACCGCATATCATTCATATAATCATGCATATGACTTCTCCATAATCTACTTAAATAACAAATATGTATAAAATTTCTAATGTCCTTTAAATTATTTTTAAATACTTTAGCTTCTAATAATGTACATACCTACATATTTATCGATTATAACAGCAGGACAAATTGTTCAATAAATTGCAGTTTTGACCGTTTTTGTCATGTACTTTTTTCTACACTTTTCAGTGAGTGTTTAATACACTTACAATACTCGTACATTATATACATTAAAGGTACATAAGTATATGGAAATTTTAAAAGGATCATAAACAGAATGATACTCAAAATACGCCCTGTGTAATGAAAATAAAATATTCACTCGTGTAATTCATGTACCTAGACCTACATATGTATTATACGAGTACATGTGTGTGTGTATGTGTACATACAAAAGAAATTTCTTTTCTTTTTTTTCTTGTTTTTTGATTTCTCTTGATCTTGTATCACATTAAAATATCACTTTTCTATCTTATAAAAAATTTATGATATTTTCAGTCACTTGAAAATTTAAAAAAAAAAATAAAATAAAATTAGATACATATACCATTAGTATGAAAGTATTTGCATGTGCATATACACAAATACGAATTTTCTTTTACTTGCTTCTTGAGTTATAAATTCTTATACATTATATTTTTCTTTTGATTCTACATAGAACTGATTTTTTAAATAAACTGAAGAATTACAATAATGATGAATCATTTATGTACATAAAATCAAGTAATTTTTGCAGAAAATTTTTTAAATATTAATTTATACATACAAATATAAATTTATTTACGTACACATACATGCAAACAGGAATATAAATACATAATTTGAATTTAAAAATACAGTAACTATGTACATTCGTAGTCATAAAAAATTTATCATAATTCCGAAATTTTCATGAAATTATTGAAGGTGTGTAAGTAAAAATGTGCTCCGTTACTTAATTTTCAAACTTTGTCGAATCGTTACCATACTAATTTTTACAAATGTTTTTCAATTACCTCTTCTAAATCTTTCTTGAATTCTTCTGCGATTTTAAGACGATTTTCCAAAGTTAACCTAAAAAAATATCGATTAATTGATTACTAATACAAATGTTTTCAATTCATAACCTCTTTTTTCTTTGAAAAGTCTTAGTTTTTCGATACTTTTTTTTCCAAAAAACCGTATACAACTATGGATTGATTTCAATTCATTTTTGCTACTATTTAAGTATATTAGATAATTCCATATAAAAAAATGTGAGTGTACTATTATTTTACATTTGTCACCTTCGCTTAGTTGTGTATGCCTAAATTTAATTTGATCACTCTGACTTCATTCTTATTTAGTTTACTTTTCCATTATAGCTGTGTTCCTTTCAAGTGAGCAAAGTACTTAAAAATCAGTTTGGTTTAATATACTTGACTAAATTTTTATGTGTGAACTGCTCAAACAATTTTTCAAAAGTAGTTCACTCATACTTTGTAAGTAGTTACGTTATTTCTTTCTACCAGATGTCTTTTTAGTTTCAGATTATCCAACAGATGGAAATTGACTGTTTAGATTAGATTTCTTGGTATAAACAAATATCATATGGAGTGTTTTATATAAACTTTTCAAATTTAAAGTAAAATAATTTTAAGGTTATCTTTTGTTTCACTTGTCAAATTTATTTATGTTTCTTTGAATTGTTTGAGTCATTGCTAAAATAATTACTCAGAAGTACTTCTTTCACGTGAAAAGGAACACAGCTTATGTCTATAATAACGCAAATGAATGTTACAATAGTATGTACATAACTTTATTTTCTTTGCGAATTTATCTCGTTCTCTCGCAATGTGCTGTTCAGGAAAACATATATTCCATATAATTTTAATTTCATATGTTTTATGGGTGATGTAATTTTTGTGACCTCGGGTGTACATATATTCTTGTAAGAAAACAAAAACTATGAACGTACATTAGAGATACACAAATTACCCTAAATATTACAACATATGATAAATAAATAATTTTATTTTATAATTTTACGTGTTCTCTACACTATATGTATTATTGTTCTCTCTATTGTTGTATGTACATGTTATAAAGTATGTATATTATTTGTACAAAATAATATTATGTACAATAATACAATAGTGTATGAACATAATATTTACATAAACAATAATTGAAAAAATAAACCTACTATACATTTTTATAATAAAATTCCTTTTCACTGATAACATCAAGAATTTTATTGATATCTTTAATTATAATCTAATGTTTGAATCTTAAATTTATTCAATAGAAAAAATATTTAAGAATTACAATACCCGATTATAACGTATGTACATACATATGTATTCGAATATGAATACGTGTATTTATGTTTTTACATAATATCATAGACTAATAATAATATTGTATTTTGTATTACATATATTGCAGTTTATAGGTATGTGTAGATTATACATGTACGTGTATTTTCATTTGTTTCTATAGTTTTTTTTTCCTTTTATTTGCTAGCTTAATAATAATCTAGCAGTGAATGAATATCCATTGACTTCTTAAAGTACTTGATATAATATTGATTTTAATATGAAGCCAGCCTATATACTACATATTACTCATGTACATAACATTATATAGAATACATAAATTTAAGTATGTAATTATTGTATGTTGTATATAGCTTATAGATATAGTAATTACATAACATAGGGTGATTCATTTAGAAGTACATTTTTGATAGGTCACACAGAGTCAAAATGCGAATAGTGTACATGACAAAATACGGAAAATCAACTATAACAACATTTAATACTTTCTCCTCTTCTCTACATATACTCACATTTCACGTTTTGAACTGCGGTGAATCAGTCCCCTACGCCCTACGTAGATCATTTAATATCACACATCTTCGAATTATTTCTCTGGCATTACATGAAATCTAAAATTTAAGTGGGTAAGTCAGCTACGATTTATACATCTTGAAACCAAATACTACTTATGTATTATTGATCAGTTTCCATAGTCGCAATACCAGAATAAGTGGTTCAAAAGTGTATCACCAAAATTTTAGCCGGCTACAACCTACAACGGCCATCATTTGAATGAAAATATGTTCTTAATTTTCAAAAAATTAAATGATATCGATTGTTGTAATTCATGTTAATTGTAAAATGTTTCATCATTAAATTAAATTTTTATGTGTTTTGTTTAAAAATATTTTTCAGAACCTTTATAATGATAGTTAAGTGAGTCACCCTGTAGATATAGGCACATTTGATGTCAATGAAACAAACAATTTACACACATCTACCGTATGTTTACAATTATTATTGTTTCTCAGTAAGTATGTATTGTATATTATTCAAATATTCTGAACATACATTAGATTGATTATTATTATTATTATGAAAAATAAAATATAAGTATAGATGCGTAATGCTTAATGTGTATAATATAATCTACAAGAATGTATATAATATGTATGTGTGAATATATGTATATGTACAGGGTGATTCGTAATAAATTGTTCCAAAATCAAACATTTATGCCAATCGATTCTTTAAAGTAATACATATTTTGATCAGCATTTACGATAAGGTGGTAAATTTTTGACCAAAATTTCTCAAAATTTTCAAGTTTGAATGTTCATATCTGTGATATTTAGCAACGCAGATCGGGATATGTTAGATACTTTTAGAAAAGTTCATAATACATACTTTTTATCTAAATATTATTTGTCTTCTTATTGTATTTCGAACAGAAATTATAACGTTTTACGAGTATATTTATGAGCTTACCTCCCTGCAAACATAAAAAAGTTTCAACCCTTAGAAATGGGATGAAGGAAAGATTTTACGAAAAAAAAAATGCCTCATCGTAAACGATGATCACAACACTTCAATGAATCGATTGATTGGTATGTGTTGAAACACAATACTTTATTACAAATCACCCTGCACATCTACATAATATCGCTTAAATTAATATACGAGAATTGATTTCTTATTAAAAAAAATATAGAGGAAGAAATTTGTTTCTTGTCATCAAATCAATATTTAATGATTCAATAATTTGAAAATTTATTTTAGGTTTTTTTTTTTCATTTTAATTTATTTTTGTATTTTTCAATTAACCACATTACATATCAATATTCCAGTGTATATAACATATACGTGGGTCATTCAAAAAGTTCAAAAAGTAAAATTTATCAAAATGAATCTAAAATTATGCAATTTTATCGGATTAAAAAATACAAAAATTACTATTAAAAAAGGAAGAATCTGACTTATTTCTTATTTGTATAATTTACAAAAATATCGCATATTTTTTGACATCCATTGCAATAAATATTTTCACGTAATTTTTTCACCTATACATTCATACATACCATACGCATATGCGTATACTAATGTAATATGTATTATAAGAAAATTTTCATAAAAATATGTGCATATAATAATAATAATTCCTCGAATTTATTATAGAATTTATTATACATACTTTATTTAATCCTCAAATAAATTTATTAACGTATAACAGCATTATTCAATCAAAACAGTTGTTTTTCCGTATTTCACGGAAAATCTTTTTGAACATTCTATAAATTTACATGTACGCGTATATACATCTAACATGTACGGAATATGAATTCTTATATGTATGTGATTGTGTATAATAATATAATTGCTTTGCTGTGTTTTGTTTATAGTACATAAGTACTTACATTTATAAAATGTTTTTATTGTATGTATATTTTCATTTCGATAAACTTTTTTTTAAAGCTACATACATATATATTTTGTTTTTCTCTTTTGATTTTGATTTTATTCCTTATTAATATTTTTAAATAAATTTTTCATGAAAGTTAACAAATTAATTGTATATAACTGTACCTATATACATGTATGTATGTACATGTATGCTTTCATAAAAAATAAAAATTACATATATAAAATGTTTTCAACACAAAGTAAACAACACAATAACAAAAACAAAAATGTTTTAATTTATTTCACTTTAGGGTAATTTTCTTTATTTATTTCTTATATTTTTCTTGCTTTGACTTTATTTACAAAATATACACATACGATACGAGTATATATACCTACATTACATATGCGTTGATTTCCTTATGATAATTTCTGTTCTGCAGAAAATTATTATAAAAAAACATATATCAAACAATCAAACTTTATCAAACTCATATACGAGTGTAAAGTGTAAATCTATTGTAATGTATAGTATATATAGAAACTTTTATAGAAATGTACATATATTTTTTTAAAGGTGATTATATATATAGTAGTATTGCAAAATTTATTAAACAATCAAAATAAGAAACTTTTATGAAAAAAAAAATGTATACATTTATGTAGACAATCCACACATACATACACTTATGCATAAATAAATTGAGTCTAAAAATTTTTTTTCACAGAAACTTCAATTCAAAATAAATTTTAAAAAAAAAATAATAATAATATTCCTGTAGATCTGTGAATTGTTTAAAAGTTCCTGTTATTCAATTTACAGATCATGGATTCATTTCAAATTAAAAAATAAATAAATAAAACCAAACAAAACAATACAAAGATATTGATTTATCCTAACCATTCCCAACGAAATTAATACGAGTATATAAATAAATATGATAGTTTCCTGTGACTTTGTAATTGCAATTTTCATCGAATCAACACATAGCTATATTTAATAAATAATTTATGGTAAGGGGTGTGGTTGGTAAACTTAAAACGAATATGTACTATGCGCTCTTGTATATAATAATACTTATATTTCATTACATAAAATATAGTTTTTCTGCAATTTGAAATTTAATTTTTTTTTTTTGAATTTTTATAATCCACATGGACCTAAAAAGATATAACATATCAAAATAATTATGGGCATTATTAAGTATTAAAATTTAGATATTGTGCGCAAGTTAAGCTCTCTTAAGATGTTCATATTTCTATTGTATATTTTTTTTACTACATATACCTTTTGTCTTCATTTGCAGCCTTTAATCCCAGCGGAAATTGAAATTATCAAATGAAAACGATGACAGAATGACACGACTTAAAAAAAAAATTGTAGCTTCTATTTATAATACCCAGACAGTTCCAAAAGTACCCGATCTGATATTTAAAAGATGATAAGGTATAGAACTATAATTGACATGGGTAACATGGGAAACATGGGAAAAAATAACGAATGTTAAAACGTCACATTTGGTTAACTATAATAACATAGATAACATACTAAACATATAAGCAATACGAATTTCGCAAAATTAGGTTATGGCTTATGTTACTTATGTCATGTACGCTTTAGATCGTGCTGCTTATGTCGAGCTTATGTTAAACGAATTTTTAAGGAATGTCGGCAATGTCAATTACAGTTTAGCTGATTGATTTGGCTGTGTTCGGCTGCGACATATGTCGTAGCTTATGTCGCATATGTCGATTATAATTCCCACTATATGTATTTGTTTGAAAAAAAAAAATCAGTTGGTATGACAGAAACCATAAGCCTTAATAGCTAATACAAAGCTTACGTTCGATGTGATGTTGTAAGACACTGCATTGTTTAATGTTTGTTTGATACATATAAATAGTGAATTTATGTCCTCAGTACATATGTAAACATGCAATAATATTGATCATCATATACTTGCCTTTGAAGAGTCTCAGTCCGAACCAATATCAAAATTGAGCTAAATTTCACTTTGCGATAATGTATGTGTATGGAGATTACATTGAAAAATGAAGAAATATTTTTCAAAAATGTTTGTTGTTACTTTATGAGGCCAGATATTTCTGGAACTACTATCATCTGTATATAATTTGTATCATAGACTATACCTATATAATTATTAATCGACGCTTGTATATATATTTTAAAATGTATACATATAAATGTTTTCAATATGATAATTTCAAAATAAACTGTTATCTGATTACATCCTAAAATATATATACTTTCAGAAAAAAAGTATATTTTGACATAACATCATCAATTATAAACCCAAAATCAGAATTACTTAATTGTAACATTAACGAAAATGTCTGCATTTTTCAATATTAAATAATTGATCACTTCTTTTCTAATTTTACACATATACACATTATGCTTGTACATTATTATATAACACGAGTACATGTAAATAAAATCATTTCTCTTTTTATTTCGTTTTGAATCAACATTTTTAGAGATCATTTCCTTCCACTTTTGATTTATAGATTCTTTTTGTCTCCTTTTTCTGTTCATATATATTAAACGTATATGTGTGCTACATATTGATGTGTATTGGTGTATATTATGTAAACTAAAATTTGTTTGTCTTCTTATGCAGACAAAAAAAAATTTTGTTTAATTTATTATTTATGATTATATAAATATTTACTCAACAATATTGAGATATTGGGATATTGGGATACTAATACTATTGTCTATATGTATATACATGAACATGTATAGATATGTAGCGCGTTTATGTTATTTTAATTTGAATGTTTAATTTCTTTTTTTTTTCAGTTTACCATTATGATATGACTTAATATAAGTAAAATAAAAAAAAATAAAAAAAACTCCAAAAATAACCAGACATTACTCCATTACTCTGTCATTTTCATCCATTTTAATATCACTCTATATATATGATATATTCAATATTTGGAAATTTTAAATATGTAAAAATGAATTATATTGTACCACGAATTCGTCGTACGGTCGTACATACTCAAAGACATATTAATTTTATTGATTTTTTTTTATTAATCATTTCAATTTTAAAATGTCTATAATGTTTACATTCATGAAAATAATTAATTTTTGAAAAAACATAAAATAAAAAGTGCCCAGAAAATGTTTATCTATAATTACATATTAAAAGGCATATTTTAAAATTCTTTAATTATGAAAGCACTTATAAATTTGAATCCACTTCAATTTTACAATTATTTGTATATTAATGATAAATAGTAATAAAATGAAAAATGGTCATAATTTATAATATTATTAATTTAATAGAATACATATGCATGTATGTACAGTGCCGGCTTTAGCCTCCTGGGCAACCGGTGCACTTATAAACTTTTCACTTTCCTTTAAACCTTCTTAGCACAGCCACATAAACAATCGCTAGTCGATTACCTTCTCATGCGGCGACCAAACATAAGCAATAATTATGGAAGATCGGATAATCAAATCTGGGTAGTTTAGTAATTTTCGATGCCAAATATATCGGTAGGGAGCTTCGTGATGATATAAGTCTCAACGTATTTGAGTTTTGTGTCCCAACAGAGTATGTAGCATCAGAGAGGGTGCCAAGTAAACCTGATCTATTCGGATCGCCAGCAATTCTCAAGTCTTTCAGGAAGACTACTATATAAAAACACAAGAAGACTACAAAAGATTACTATATCATGAAACCGAAAAGTAAGACCAAGAATTGTGGGGACTAATGACCTAATGGCTATATAGTAAGACGCTTCCAATTCTAAATTTGTAGCTCGCATTAATATATACTTATTTCAATAATGCACACCATCATCTAAATTTCTTGATTTTTCTCCGAGTATTTTGCTGTTATCACGAATATATTGCTTATTAAATCCTTTTTACATATATATCGAACGAAATCATTCATTCTCCTATTCACGTGACTTCTATTACTAATTATATTATTTAGATACAACATACAGTACAGATAAAAATTTATAATTATCGTTGAGCATGTTGTATATGCACACTCTTAGAAACGATTATACTGGGTAATATTGGTAATATATATATACTGCAGGAATATACCAATATTTTGTCCAAATATGTATACATATGTGTAAGTTATATAAATTTTCTATCGAACATTATACAAAAATAAATTATTCTTTTATATAATTTACAAATAATAACATTTGAATTGAATATCTGTTGGTCTATTAATTTAGAAAATGTTTTATGTTAAAATAAAAGTATATACATTATTGCTTCTAGTCAAATAATATAATTAACATGTCTGTTTTATAAACAAAATTTATATACTGCATGCATCTAAGGGCGGAGTACATAAATATTATAAATGTTATTTTTTCGAATTTATAATTGGTTTTTTCATTTCGTATTCACACAACTAAGAAAATTCATACATTATATATATACATAAATAACGCAACTTTGGAGTAATTTTTATACACTGAATATATAGTATAATTTTGTATTGGTATCAATTATAACAATTTAAAAAATAATGAACAAACAAATATTCTCTAAAAATTGAAATATGATCATTTGATATTTTGTAAAATTTCTGTATTGAAGATGCATACTCGTTCGTTTACTACACAGATTTAGATTATTAAAAGTAACAGAATCAGAATTTATACTAACATTTCATAAACTTTCATCCTTTCATAAAGAATCTTAAATGGCATTTAAAAATTAGTCTATCTAACAACTGTGATATAGCCACAGAAATAATAAGAACCATAATAGAGAATGGAAAATAAAGCGTACAATTCAATGAAAAATCTATTGAAGTCTATATTGGGATTTCAGGCAGTGGTAACGTAAAGCTTTGGACCTGAAACCTAAAAGGAAAATGGTAATGTGAGCTATACATACATATAATTGAAGTTAATATTTTCTCTTAAACTAAACCAAAAAAAACTTAAGGTCAATTTTACATAGTCAATACAAGTGTATATAGGGTATAGGGATATGGATGTTTTTTAACTCCTGTTAGAAGCAAATAAACACAATTTATCTTAACTTAAGGCAACTTATAGGGCATATTATAAATTTCAGAAAGAAAATCTCTTTACAGTTTGAATGAAAAATTCTTAAAACTCATTTTTAGTCCGATTGAAAACGGTGTAATGAATACCATATCATTATATATGGAATTTTTCCTTTACATATCGCTATCATAACGCGGTATAAATTTTAATTTATATGTTTTGACACTTTTACTAAATGTTGTTACTAACAAATGTCATTTTATGTATATTATACTATAGACATATAATTTGTGAATTTAAATAAAATGTATTATACATCACACAAATATGCGTACATACGATATGCATAAACGTATGTCGTAAACTCGTGCGTTGTTATATTATGATTATATGTATGTATATGCTTTATTATTATTACACACATAGTTCAATTTCCTATCATCTCATGTAATGAATTATTTCGCAGGGCCAATCACCCTTCTTTTCTTTTCTTTTTTTCATTCATAATAGTTGTTATACCAAACGAGACTTAACCTATACGCGCATATATATTATGTTTGTTTTTTTTTCGGTTTTTTTTTTCAATTACATATTTAATTCATAAAATACATACACATGTATGTATACAGGGTACAGGCAATATTTGTATCAAAATGTGGTTGTACATAGATATGTATTTTTTCTATTATATTGTATGAAATTAAATGGTTCACTAACAAAAAAAAAAAAAAATAAAAAAAAAATTACTTTATTAACAAAATAATAAAAATAAAATTTGTGTTGTAATTGAATGGCGCAAATAAAAATAGTGTGTGTAAGTATGTGATGGATATGAGTAAGAGTATGTCACACTCATGATGTACACTCATACATATGCAATACATACATATTCTACAATTACAAATACATACAATAAATTAATGATTACATTTATACGAGTATATACAGATCAGCCATCACTTTATTGCTACAACTACATAATGTTCAATAGCTGCTATAGAGTCTAGCTAGAGTAACTTTTTACATATATGATTACAATTTAATCAGATATATATGTATATATGTATATGTAGATTATTTTTATTGTACTAAAATGTAATTTGTGTTTTGTTTTTTTTTTTTTTTTAAATAAACTCCTCATCTCTTCATATGATGATACCAAATGAAATGAAAATAAAAAGTATACAAATTTCATATATGTAGTTTAAAGTTTTAGTTTATTTTATAATGCAATGTATAACTCTTATACCCTTTTATGTTTGAATTTGGTCATCATCATCATCATCATCATCAATACAATAACATAAGTAATAACAATAATATATAAGCAACACAGCATCATTAACATCATAATAATGAAAAGTAAAAAAAAAAAATCATACAAAATAATGATAATTCAAAATGATCATTGAAAAAACAAAGGTTTTTTTTTTTTTAAATTCATGCCAGTAAATAGCGCACATTATTTATTTACATTACGTTATTTTTCTGTATGTATATTAGAATATTACTTAGCTATACAGAATATAGTATGAGTTTTAAGTGCATGATGCATGTTATACATACCATACTATACTATTGTAATTATGTTGTAATTGTAATGTATCTCCAATTAATAATGATCTACTGTTGAATATTATAAATAATAATTTTAATTTGAAATAGCATCGTTCATAATAATAATAATAGAATATACTTAATATGGTTTTTAGATATAAATGTTGTAGCTTAGCTACATAAATGAAAAATTATTTTAAAAAATATTACTAAAGATATTACTACAATCTACAATACATATATATAGCTAGATATGTACATATGTATGTGTAGAAAATTACGTGATTAGTTGAGTGATTTTCTATTTTTCTCCTTTTTTTTATTTTAATCTGTGGTTCTTTTTGTAGATACTTATTTTCATCTCGATCAAAAAAATAAGCACTAACATTTTTAATTTTATCTATTCGGTTCAGTTAATAAAAAGTGAAATTTTATTTGAAAGTTATAAATTCGGTCGTACAAATTCAATTTTCATTAATCATGATACATCATACATTATCTATTAATGAATTATCTATACACGTATGCACATACAATGTATAATATGATTTTTGGTAAATTCATGTATAGATTATAGGAAAAAAAAAGTAAAAATTTAAAACAAATATTCAATATATTACTAGTAAAGAAAATATGAATTTAAGGTTTATTGGCATGGCGTCAAAGGGATATCACATTTTTATATTTTTATTTTTTTTGACAAAAATTTACAATATAAGCCAAAAAATTAAAATAATAATAATAAATACATTATATGAAACACAATGGACAATCAATTATGCGATAATTTTATAATAATTCATTATTTGGATATTACAAATGAAGTATAGTAACGTTTTAAATATTTTTCGTTATTTTCTTTTTTCCTGTTTTATTAACATCCGGTTTACATAAATTACCAAATTATGTGTGTCAGTGATAAAATGTTTGTGTCTTGGCTATTCGTTGATATAATTTCCTTAAACTACATTATCTGCATAATATCACAAAATAGAGGAATTATCTTCGCTTTGTATACAAATTCAAATTCAATTTTACGGCTACGCTACTTCCGATTAACGATTAACTTAAAAATTATAAGCTAATCCATTAGTTCTTAAGGTACTGACTTGACACCTGGCAGAAAATTTTTAAAACTTTAATGCCAAAAAAATGTTGCATCGTTTCAATCGTTTTCATTTCATTTCGCCAGAAAAAGATAAACAGATAAATCAAGAAATATTTGACAGAGATATCACCTCTACTATAATTGTAGAAAATCTACTACTTTTACCTATAAAAATATTTTATGTATTTACTGCCATGTCTACTACTACTACTAGCCAAAATCTACTACTTTTCTATCCATCAACTATATACTTCCACAAATTTAATATAAAAAAAATGTGTCAAATCAATCAATCACGTGCAGTGTATAAATAAAAATGTTGCTTCATCAAATTCAAATTCAAATAGCAAGCAAATTTGAAAGCTGATTAAAGATTTCGCATATTTTTGTAGTCTGTTCTGTACAAGAAAATATAAGAATACGATTTACGTAAGCTGTTTCTGTTTCACCAAAATTACGTTCATTCAGTCACATTCACGACACGTGTCTTCTTGTTTTCCCAATTCCCATTTTCTTCTTTTTAAGGTAAAAAAATTAGAAAGAAAAACATCACACTCACCTAACCTATATCTATCTAGCTAGATCCTAGATAGATGACCCAAGTGAAGTAAAAATACGGATCCTGACTGACTCCTGTTCCGCTCTGTCCTAATAAGGATAATAAGGATAATAACAAAATAATCTTATGTTTATTTAAATTTTCTAAAATTAAAAAAAAAACTGATTTCTAAATTCTAATAAATCATTCATCTTTATCTAGTAATTATTTTTATTATAAAGCTGAAAACCCATAGGACGATGCAAGCTTCAACGCTGCAAGTCTCAAAAGCAAAATTTTAAACGCTGCAAAAGTTTGAGGCTTTGCAAATCCAAATCAATACCTCATATTGGTAAAAAACCACAATATATTTGTTTAAAATGACAACTCATGTGAGGTGACAATAACATAAAGTTGGGCTTCATGCCGCAAAATTTAAAATTTAACAAACCTGCGCTTCAGCTTCAAATGAGGCGTGAGGCATGCTTCACATGAAGTACGTATTTGGTACGCTTCTTCGCATTTTCCTATGTTTAAATTGACAGCGAGATACAAAAGCTTGCAGCTTGAAGCTTGCAGCGTGCTATGGGTTTTCAGCTTAATTCCTACATCAATCCTCCCTACTTCTCCTATTCATCATTTACACAATACTCATACTCATCTCATATCCTATTTCTATATCTCCTATGATGATCCTATGCCTATCCTATTTCTTTTTACTTTTTCTTTTTTTTTAAACTAAAAAATCACTAATTTTTTGCTATATGCTTAAAAATAAGTTTTTTTTTGTGAATAATTAAATCGGGACGGCGCGAACGCCATTCCCGGCTACCAAAAATTTCACGCACGAGTTATCCGCATTAGGGATAATCGCGGAGGTCAACCAAACCGATGTGCAATGGCTAGGCCTCGCTCCGGGGGAACCGCCTTCGTGATCACGGTAACCCCTGCGCCAGGTAAGTATGCTAAACCATGCATATACATTTCCTTAAATAACTAACACACAGATTCCAAACGCGAATTATATTATATCTCAAAGTCAAAGTATCAAAGTAAGTATATTCAATTTCAATATTCAATATTCTATATAACAAAATTATTTTATAACAAATTTGTACAAGTACTAAGTACATAATATTTTATTATTTTATGAATATTAATTCATATTATTATATTAAACCAATGAAAAAAAGGGAAAAAAAAATATTTTTCTAATTTTTATATTCTTTCAATTTCAATTATTGAGAATTTTTTTTCCTACCTAAATTCATGAATTCGATACAGCCACAGCCATACAGCACAGCACAGCCATACAGCAACAGCACATGTACACTGTACAGCCATTCATACAAATACAACGCATGCGCTCTTACAGTTTACATACATACATAATATAATTAATATACCTACATAAAGCATGCTATATTGCTGTCATGGCATAACAAAACAACTAATACGGAAAACTAATTTTTTATTTTTTGTTTGAATTTTTTGAATTAATTTTTATTTATTTGAAATTGTTTTCTTTAATACAAAATAAATTTCATCATTCTACTCATCCTACATTCGAACAAAATGTTTTTTCTACATTTTCATGTATTAAAATTATACCATGACAATAAATACAAGTAGTAGCAGTAGTAGTATGTATTTGGCATTACGTTTTAGTTGAATATAATTCGCTACCAGAATTTGAAAATGAATTTATAAAGACAGTGACCGAATTGTTTGAATTTATCGCTTCTCGGCCTTATGGCTAAGATCAAAGTGTAGTATCTGTTCTTATCAGCTTAACATCTGATAGATCCTCCATAGGAGGACAACAAATGTTAAACTGATTTTTGGAAATAGACGGAGTGCTAGGAGCTTGCTCCACCTCTGTCACGGGTTGGCCTGGTATTGCAGTACCGCCAGGATCGGCCCAAATAAATTATCATAAACATAAAACAAAAATATAAACTAAATTCTGCCTGTTTATTGTGTAACCTAGAGTCTAGTCTAGACACAATCACAATATGGTTTTTTCTGTTCAGTCAGAACTGAAGTCAGAAGTTCACACGAAGCACCCACGGCCTCAGCCACGCTAATACGATTTTGGTAGGTTTGGTCTGGGTTTGGTACAGTACAGTACATGATGTAAATATCACAAATTTAATTCATTTTTTATATCTATGTATACATAGAAAGAACATAGCTATTGTACATACACTGAAAACTATATGGTATCATCAATACACCGCATCTATGCATTTTGAAGCTCAATCATTATTCATCATTTCCAAAGAATTTTTTGTTAGATTATTATTGCAAATTTAATTTGCATCATTTTGTAATAAACGAAAAATTTACGATATTTGTACACCGAACAGTGAAAATCCTTTAATGCTATCGCACAATTGGGCGACAGTGACAGCGTATACAGTAATACAGTAATTAAATGGGACTTTACGCAGAATTTTACGCTGTCGCTGTCGCCCAAATAGATTCTATTCTATTTTTCGGCGACAACGAGCCATCTCGACCTAGATTTTACAGTAGTAGTAATCTATTAGCAAGAACCAAGAAGAAAAATGTAAAATTCATATAAATATTTTACGCTGCAATTGTCGCCCGAATAGTGTGATGGCTGTTAATTTTACAAATTGATGATGTGTACGTACAAAAAACAAATCATACAATAACAAAAAATTTAAATAATAAATATTTAGAAATATTCAATTTTTGTTTATAACACAATGTATATGACTAATAAGATGAATACCGGAATGTATCGGAAAATAAATAAATTAAAAAATTTTTTTTTTTGTGAATAAATTAAATAGGTAGGTCTAGGTACCTACTTGGTGTTGGTATATAATTCGTGTATGGAATATGACAGATGTATATAAGTAGAGAAGTGAATGGTGGTATCGTTAGCTTTGCGCAGAGGCGATATCGTAACCAATGAGGTTTTACCGAGGTGCGATTATTGCTAGTTGAAAACTTTAACCAATACCCCGCCATGGGCACGTGAAATACCGTGCGCTACGGCAATTTTTGAAGGCCCGAGAGGGCATAATTAATCATTAAAGAAAATTAGAATTAAGTTTTAGATTAGATTTAATATGTTAGAAATTGGGAAGAACAGAAAACAATTGAATTTTTGTTCTTTCTGCCTGTTTTCTTGTGGAATGGCGAGACAGCTGGTCTTTTTTGGCCTGGACTGGTGGCCGTGGCAGCGGCAGGGCAGCCGTCGTAGTCCCGTAGTCGTCGGGTTCGAGATAAATTCTTTTATTTATTATTTTATTTTATTAACACTTTTGTTGTGGAATTAATAAGATTGGATAAAAAACCATTATATCAGATGCAATTCCAACCACAGCAGAAAACAATTGAAATTTTTGTTCCTGTTTGTATTCTTGTTAGAATGGCGTGACAGCTGGGCTGGTCGTTCTATTTATTATCAGTTTATTATTTTATATTACACGGTAGGTATTTGCTTTTTGTTGCGGACTGCTGCTGTTCTAATATTTTTAAAAAAAACTGATTTCTAAAATTCTAATATTCTAATTATTCTTCCTTAGCGATACTTTTTTTTTCAAATCTACCGCTACGATTAAATTTTTTTTTTTTGAATAATTAAAATTATCTTGCTTTATTACCATACCAATACCATACTAGATATTTAAAAATTTAAATAAATAAAAACTATGTCTATGATAAAATGTGATAAGATAATAAACGATGATAATAAAATAATGATAATAAATAATAAATAATAAACAATAAATAATAATAATCTTATTCTTATAAACTAAATTTTTTTTTGTGAATAATTAAATCGGGACGGCGCGAACGCCATTCCCGGCTACCAAAAATTTCACGCACGAGTTATCCGCATTAGGGATAATCGCGGAGGTCAACCAAACCGATGTGCAATGGCTAGGCCTCGCTCCGGGGGAACCGCCTTCGTGATCACGGTAACCCCTGCGCCAGGTAAGTATGCTAAACCATGCATATACATTTCCTTAAATAACTAACACACAGATTCCAAACGCGAATTATATTATATCTCAAAGTCAAAGTATCAAAGTAAGTATATTCAATTTCAATATTTAATGTTCTATATAACAAAATTATTTTATAACAAATTTGTACAAGTACTAAGTACATAATATTTTATTATTTTATTAATATTAATTCATATTATTATATTAAACCAATGAAAAAAAGGGAAAAAAAATATTTTTCTAATTTTTATATTCTTTCAATTTCAATTATTGAGAATTTTTTTTCCTACCTAAATTCATGAATTCGATACAGCCATACAGCACAGCACAGCCATACAGCAACAGCAGTCAGCATCAGCACATGTACAGCCATTCATACAAATACAACGCATGCGCTCTTACAGTTTACATACATACATAATATAATTAATATACCTACATAAAGCATGCTATATTGCTGTCATGGCATAACAAAACAACTAATACGGAAAACTAATTTTTTATTTTTTGTTTGAATTTTTTGAATTAATTTTTATTTATTTGAAATTGTTTTCTTTAATAAAAAGATAAATTTCACCATTCTAGATTCTACTCATCTTACATTCGAAAAAAAATGTCTTTTCTACATTTTCATGTATTAAAATTATACCACGACAATAAACACAAGTAGTATGTATTTGGTATTACGTTTTAGTTGAATATAATTCGCTACCAGAATTTGAAAATGAATTTATAAAGACAGTGACCGAATTGTTTGAATTTATCGCTTCTCGGCCTTATGGCTAAGATCAAAGTGTAGTATCTGTTCTTATCAGCTTAACATCTGATAGATCCTCCATAGGAGGACAACAAATGTTAAACTGATTTTTGGAAATAGACGGAGTGCTAGGAGCTTGCTCCACCTCTGTCACGGGTTGGCCTGGTATTGCAGTACCGCCAGGATCGGCCCAAATAAATTATCATAAAACATAAAACAAAAATATAAACTAAATTCTGCCTGTACCATTTTGTGAGTAGTGTAAAGTGTAGCCCATAGGCCATACAACGCCACGCCACTCCACGCAATCGGGTTTTTTTTTGTTTTTCACAACTTGTGGTATTTTTAAATGGATAAGGAAAAAATAGTAATCACAAATCAGTCAGAAGCGAACACAACAACAATATATTTTAAAAAATGACAAAAAAAGTATTTATAGAGTTCCACTTCCAATGCTTTTTTTTCGAATGTCAATTTTTTTGTTCTTTTTTTTTGTTCAAATTCTTAATTTCCCCAATCTCCCAAAAACATTAAATTTTATTAAATATTCTGTTTTTTGCTCAGCCTGAAACAATTTCCTTCACAGTTCACACCCAAAAAATTCAAATTGATGAAATTCCACCTTTTTTTAGAATTTTATGATCAAATCGATTGAGGAGTCCATTTAAATCACCACATGAACTCCTCAATCGATTTGATCAAATAAAATTCAAAGTCTAGATTAAATTTTAAACCTAAAATTTTTTTTAAACTTAAAATTAATTATTTTTATGAATATTTATGGCCCGCCTCGAAAGGTAGGCTCTGCAAAAAATTTATTTTCTTAGACTCATTTAATTGCCCCTGTCCACGGAAATCTTTAGTAAAAGGCGAAAGATTTATTCGACACTGAACAGAGGCCAGAGTAACTTTACACCAGTTCACTAATTTTATTTATATTTAAAACATTCATTTCAGTAGCGAATTATAAATAAATGTATAATAATTTACAATGATTACAATAATTTATACCAATTTGATGATTTCTGATACGAATACTTAATTATGATTATGATAAACAATGAAAAAGGTTATGATTTATGAATGATTGACTACTGCACACAATGGAAGCAACTAACAGAAATCTTTGGTGCTTGGAAAATAAATGCTTGGGCATGGGCAATGACTTTGACGACAGTAACATTGGATCAGAAAATTTACGTGCTATGGTGTGTGTCAGTGTGTGTTTAAGTAATGTTGAAATTATTTATCTGCAATCTGATAAGAGTTATGCCGACAAGTGGACTCGAATGACTCGAATAGACTCGAATAAGCATTTTCAATCTTTATTGTTAAGTTGATTAAATTTGATAAGTGATGAAAATTGAAAATAATTATGATTTAATTCACGTTTAATTTATTCAAATTTTATTAAATTAAATAAAATATCTAGGTACCTAATTATAATATTGTTTTATTTAAAAATTAAAAAAATATATATTTATTCAAAGACAATATAAACATGTACAGTATACCTACTTATCATTTTTTTAATGTAAAGAAGCCTTCGAAATTTAAAAATCATACAAAATACTGACTGGGTACCACTACATTAGCTATCATCCATCACACACAATATAATTAAATTGAATTATTTATATGTGATATCATCATAAAAATAAATCTCAAACTTTTATTGCAACTACAAATGACTGATCTTCCAAAATCTTTCTTCATTTCTATAAATATGAATTTTATTTTTTCATAATTAATTTAATTCGCAAATAAATAAATAAACATAAAACAAACATACAGACAGACATTCTTATTTTTTTTACATTTTATTTTTTCTTATCAATATTAATATTTTTGTCTTTTACTCTTTGATCTTATTAAAGATATTTACTTTATACGTATACACACTTCATATCAATTTTATATATTTTTAAATTTCTGCTGATTAATATGATTGAAATGAAACAGTTCAAAGTATCAGTAATACATTGATTGACTATGAATTTAGGTATAAAAGTCCAATTATTATCTCATCTTATAGATACAATCGCATTGCCATTACCGACCGACCGACTGAAAATTTATTTTTTAAAATATAAAATGAATAATACAAAATTTTGTTAATAAATGTATATACATAACATTTTATTTAAAAAAATATACATCAATTCGAAACAATAAAAAAGAAAAAATATTCTCAAAAACTTTGTCTAGAAAAAAAAAATTTTTTTTTTTTCTTTTTTTACATTATAATAATTATTACAATTAATTTTAAATTATCATTCTTTTCAAAACATTTCCAATACATTATAATTCATACATTACCATTATAATATTTATTGTCTGTCAAATACGATGGTACCTCTACCTACATTCAAAATTTACAAAATTACATTACAATTTAATGAATATTTCGTTTAATTAAAAATTGAACAAAATCAGAATTGATTTAAAGCTTATTTCAATATATTTTACGTGTTTTCAATTGTATGCACATTACATTATTTTAGTAAAATAATGATACATTATCATTTACATTAAATCAATAAATAAATTTCTTTTAATTATTTATTTCTATTTTAAAAAGTTAAATAACATTTTATATTCATACATCCATACATAAGCCTCAACCCTCAACCTTCCTTCAAACATTTCTTTTCTACATTTACATTTTGAAAATAAAAATTTTTGTGCATATTATGAATGCATTTTTATACGTTCTACTTCTACGTACTATGGTACTATGTACATGTACATTATTTCTATTAATTATAATTAACATATTGTATATTCACATTTTATATTATTTTCATATATATATATATATTTATTTATTTACAATCTATTTTTATATTATTATTATTGGCAATTTGCTACTTTATCTATTTTAATTTTTTCATTAAGAAATTCTTCAATTTTTGGCCAAATTTCATTAGTGGCACTTCCACAAAATTCATAAACAATATTCATTTTTCGATAATAATCTATAACTGGCTGTGTTGATGATTCATATATTTCTAAACGTTTACGTACTGTATCTGGTTGATCATCAGGCCTTTGTACTAAATCTTCACCAGTTACATCATCTTTATATGGTATTTTTGGTTCATTAAAACCAATATTATAAACACGTCCACTTGGTAAATGTATCCAACGTCCTTTAACTCTTTCAATAATAACATCTTTTGGTACACGTAAATTAATAACAGCATCAATTCTATCATATTCATGTAATTTTTCAGCTTGAATTTTTGTTCTTGGAAAACCATCTAATAACCATGATTTATTACCAACATTATTGATACGTTCCAATACACATTTTATAACTAAATCATCAGGTACTAATAAACCTTTTTCAATAAATGTTTTAACTTGTTTACCTAATGTCGTACCATTTTTCATATTAATACGTAATATATCACCAGGTGCAATATGAATAAAATCAAATTTTTCAACAATTCTTTTTGATATTGTACCCTTACCAGATGCCGGTGCACCAAGAATAACAGCACGTAATATTTTTGACATTATTACAATATTGTGAAATTCTGAAATTAAATGTATAAATTTTATTTCAATTAATTTTGTTTTAATTAAGTTAAGTTCTACAGGTGTATATTACATTTTTTTTTTCTTCACAACGCGCAATTAAATCCAATAAATACAATTTATACAGCTAAACATTACTTTTTATTTTTGATTAACATCTGTGTATTTTATTTACTGTTAAATGTTACGTTTATTATTTTGGATTATTTTTATTACGACTGATTCAGCAGGTCTATCACGATTGCTATGCTACCCTACACGATCAAAAAAATGAAAAATTATCACAAAACAATATTATATTTATCAAATTAAATGAATGAACTAAACTTACCGCAATTGACAAGGCAATTACTGTATTTCATCTTGATTTATTTGATCTATTTGTACAGTATTTCATTAATTTTTTCCTGTTGGCCTTGTCCTCTTCTGAATGACGTAAAATGTTCATTTCGTCGTCTAAATATTTTTCATTCCATCGAGCATAATCCGACGACAATATATACAAATAAATAATGAATGAATGTTAGTTGAAGCTGCTGAATGTGAATTGTGTTGTGTGAATATGAATACTGATTTATTGATGATGCAAAATATACCTGAATTGAATAATACAATGACATGATGACTATATGATGATGACGACAGAAAACACATGCTCTATATAAATATTTTCATATGTTTAAAGCGCAAAGGCAAAATACAAAAATATGTTGTGCTGTGGGCGGATAAACAAACAAAATAAGGTTAAGTTGAAAATTAAACTTTTAATAAGAAAAAGATACACCATTTAAATTGAATTATTAAAAATAATCGTGAATTTTATTTATTATTTGCACTTACTTATCTTATTCTTATAGTCTCTTTAAAATACATTTAAAAAAGTAAAAAAAAATTTTTTTAATTTGGAATCTTTTTTTAATTTTTCTTTATTTGCGCCACGCCACGTTCATTTCATTGCAATTTTTGCAATATCTTGTCACTTCACTGCACTGCAAGACTGCAATTGCATTGCATCTTTCAAATCAGTAGAATGTCAATAAAATATTAAAAACAAAAATAAATCAAATTACGTTTAACAGCCAACAGCGCTATCTGTGTATGAAACCAAACTATTTCAATTTTTTTTTGAATCGTTAGTTTTAAATTTAACCAAACTGTACGATTTTAGCTAATAAAAATTAATCAAAATATCCACTTAAATAAATTTTCTTTTATTTATTCAAAAAGGTTTGTTAATATTTAGTAAAAATTACACAATAAAAATAAAAAAATATTTAATACATTTATTTACTATACTATATTTTGGAATATGATTATTAAAATATGTTCAGAGAGAATTTATTTAAAAGAGAAAATTTAATTTACAATAACTAAAAATATTATATTTACATATTATAGGTACATATTATATAATATTTTTTGTAATTATAATTATATTACATGATGATCACATAAAAATTATCATTTCTTGTATTAGATTAATATTAAAGTAGAATTGATTTAATTTTGTAAAAATAAGTAATAATAATAGAATACAAAATATTTTGATTTTTAGATAATTTTTAATTTGCTGAATTATTTTAAAATTCATTTATACCAGGTATCGATATATTGATAATATTCAAAAGTGTAATAAAATTTTTGAAGCTGAATTATAAATTATATTGATAACCACCAAAGACAACAGAAGACAGAAGTATAAGTCATATTCTAGTCCAAGTTGATAAAATCGGAAAAAATAGCTTACATTTACATATTGCGGGTAATGGATACCCAACATCAGCAGCTATAGTCCGATCGAAAACACATCGATATATACATTTTAGAATTCAGATTTTTTTTTTTTTTTTTTCACCATAATAATTACTAAAATGATATGTGATTTCATAATAGTAACGTTATATATAAAATATTATTATTATTATTTTTACAAAATGAATTTGATTTAAAATGATTATGTGGTGTAGCATTCATTAACTACTAACTACGACATTTTCTTGCTGTTGCTTTTCTATTAAATATGTTTCTGAAAAAAATAAAATAAAAATAAAAAATATAAAATCGTTTTACTTTATACTTTAATCGTTTTACATTATAATAATGCATAAATGAATTAATAAAAAACATGCAATTTAGTAAACATTTAAATAAAAAATTAAAAATAATTTTCAAATACTGTACTACACGAGAAAAATAAACCTCTTAGAAAAGAAACCAATATTTGATGTTTTTTTTTCCGTTAGCTGCTAGAAAAGGTAATATAAATTCATTATATTTGAACACTAAATGGCAATTGGCATAAGATTTGTCTTGTCTTTCCAATGAAGCCAATATTATGATGGCTCTATAACACGATTTTTACATAAATTCTAGTTTTATCAGAATTATAAAATTATTAAAATTTATAAAATTCAAAGACTAGATTAAATTTTAACTCTAAAATTGTTTTAAACTTAAAATTAATTATTTTTGTGAATATTTATGGCCCGCCTCGAAAGGCAGGCTCTGCAAAAAATTTATTTTCTTAGACTCATTTAATTGCCCCTGTCCACGGAAATCTTTAGTAAAAGGCGAAAGATTTATTCGACACTGAACAGAGGCCAGAGTAACTTTACACCAGTTCACTAGTTTTATTTATATTTAAAACATTCATTTCAGTAGCGAATTATAAATAAATGTATAATAATTTACAATGATTACAATAATTTATACCAATTTGATGATTTCTGATACGGATAATACTAATTGTGATTATGATTATGATAAGCAATGAAAAAGGTTATGATTTATGAATGATTGACTACTGCACACAATGAAAGCAACTAACAGAAATCTTTGGTGCTTGGAAAATAAATGCTTGGGCATGGGCAATGAACGACAGTAGCATTGGGATTGGATCAGAAAACCAAATTTTTGAAACCAATATTTGATGTGTTTTTTTCCGTTAGCTGCTAGAAAAAGTAATATAAATTTATATTATATTTGAACACTAAATGGCATAGGATTTATCTTTCCCATGAAGCCAATATTATGATGGCTATAACACGATTTTTACATAAATTCTACTTTTATCAGAATTCAAAGTTCAAATCGTTCAAATCTCTAAAAAAAAAAAACATCCTTTACAAAAAATTTAGGTAGGTATATGAGTTCCATATCGTTTCACGTATTAAATAAAGAAAATTTTATTCAATGGGTGCACACATGATATAACTCATGTTATATATAGCAGTATATAATGTATATAATGTATGTATGTGATCTAAGATAATTAAATAATTACAAGAAATATTGAAATTTTAATTGAAAATAATAACAAAAAATTTTACAGCTATATACCCCACTAGTATATACCTATGTACATTATAATTAAGAGGTCAATTATTATATATTATAGGTATTACTACTAAAATTAATGATTTTGTTCACAATTTATTCTAGACAATTTATATACAAAAATAATTACATATTTAGGAATGATTTTATTAATTTTTATTTAAAATTTTTTTTACCTTATAATCATTTTTTTTTGCTCGTTATTATTTATTTGTGCTTTTATTTTTTATATATTTGTACACATTTTTATTTATTTTTTTAATACACATGTACATCCGCTATATGCAATATGCATAATTTTAATAAATTGAATAGTTAATTTTATATAGAACAAAAAAAAAATAATAATAATAATTTGTTTTTAAATTTTTAAATCAAATTCATAAACACTAAAGATTTGTTTTTTTTTATTTCACTCTTCGGTGTTGTATTATTGTTATATAGAGACCACATAAGTAACAGTTTTGCAATTAATACTCCAACAAAATAAAAGACGATAGACGCATTTCAGTTAATTTAGCTTATAATACAATTTAGCACATTACATACCTATATAGTGTAGAAAAAAAAATGAATTATCTGAAAAATTACTTTAAAAATCGTATTGTAAATTTAGTATTAATCTGAAACCATAGCAAATTTTATTATGACATTGAATTCTATGCTGAATTATAGATGCTGAATTCTAAAATACATCGATATTCAGATTCAAAATTTATAATCATTTTTAATATGTATTACATACATACATAGTATTGTACATACACTGAATTATATGGTATCAATGCATTTTGAAGCTCAATCATCATTCATCATTTCCAAAGAATTTTTTGTCAGAATTATTATTTCAAATTTAATTTGCATCGTTTTGTAATGTAAAATGATAAACGAAAAATCTACGATATTTTTACACCGAACGGTGAAAATCTCTTAATGTTACAAATTGATGATGCGTACTGCGTACGTACAAAAAACAAATCATATAGGTAATAACAAAAAATTTAAATAATAAATATTTAGAAATATTCAATTTTTGTTTATAACACAATGTATGACTAATAAAATGATTACCGGAATGTATCGCGGAAAATAAATAAATTAACATTATTTTTCTTTTGTAAATAAATTAAATAGGTACATTACATAGCTGATAGAGCTTACAGCTAACTATCATTTTTCTAAACTAAAAATAATAAATACAAAAAAAAATTTTTGATTTAAAATAGGTATACTAAAAAAAAAAAATTTTCTTCTAAACAATTTCACTATGATTTTTTTCTTTTAAAGAATAATTGAATTAATTAAACTCGGTCAAATTTTACAGGCGGCAGCGGCACACCATCAATTTTACATTTTTATTTTAAACGCATGATGAAAAATAATTTACATAATTATTTTTTTCTCTAATTTAAAAGTCAAGGCTTTAGCTTTATATTCTTTGACTTTACACAAGATTTTATTTGCAAGCTTTTAATTTTTTGAATATTTCTTCTATTGAAAAGCTTGAATTTATAAAACAGTCGTAGCGTAGTATTTATTTATTTATTTTATACCTACATTACATAGCGTAAAATGTAAAATGTTTAAAAATTGATGGTGAGCCATTAATTCTTTGACCAAAAAGCAAAAATACACAAAATAATTTTGCAATTTTTATCAATTATCATAATATGTACCTATTAATTAGATTAATAATTAATTATTACAAGTTACAATAAGGCTGAGTTATAAAATACATTATTATTTATAGAATATTAGATACAAGCAATATCGATACGTAAATTCAGCATCAAAATTTAAAACGCTGAATAATTATTATATATCGATATTGGATCAATGCATTTTTTAACTCAGTCTAATTTTTTATTCTATCTTTTTTACTATTTTTTTTTTTTTTTTTTAAATAAATAAATAATTAGATAAATAGTTCTTAAATATATATAAATATTATTGCTGCTAATTTTTTTGTATGTTCTTTTTTTTTTCAAAATATACACTGTTTTGTACAATATTTATCTATTATAATACCATTTTCATTTAATTCCAATAGTTTAATCACGTTTTTATTTAACAAATTGTAGCCATAGTAGCTGTGTAATGTGTATATTTTTATTAATTTTACATTTTATTACTTTTCTCTCTAATTTATTTCTAATTTTGTTCATAATATTTTTACATTAAAATTTTTTTAATATTTTTTTAATATTATGTAATGTATATATAATATTATATAAACTAAAATTTAATTTTATATCATTGACGTACTGGTGGGGCAACAGGAGGAAATTGATGTTCATCATCAAATATTGTTTTTGTTGGTGTATCAATGGCATCATTTAAATTACGATATTTATCCGATTCTGTCAATATAACATTACACATATATTATACATAAATTATAAAAAATTATAATTATACATAATTTTTAATATAATATAGGTAAATTATGAATAAAACTATAACTATAATAATCTTAAGATATTCTCAAAAACTTCATTAAACGAACCAGATCTTGAACTTAACCAGCTTAACTTAATCAAGTATTAATCAATTTATAAGCATAACTAATAATGATTTTAACACATTAAGATGAGAAAATATTTATACGATATAGAAACTCTACACCACACAAAAAGATTGACCATAAAATTTTCAAAGTTAACAAAAAACCCATTTAGACTATTAGCTATTATATATATTAGTTTCCAATGTAACATTGTACATAATCGTGCAAAAATTCATGTCATCTTTGAAGATGATTATAGTTAGGGTTTATTTAGATGTAAGGAAAAATTTTTGTCATCATTTTTTTTTGGATGCATACAAATTTTTATGAACAATTTGAATAAGTAAATAATTTGAGTAAGTAAATTAATTTTTTAAAATGTTTATTTGGAATGGAGCAGCTCGAACATACCGAAAACAATTTACAAAATTAAGTACGAGTGATTTTTATTAGAATTCGAACCAAAATCGATTTGAGTAATACTAAAATTAGTACCGATACCACCGATACTAGCATTTCTCGTATAATTTCTCGAAAACAAGCTACATAATTTAAAGCTAAATAGGTAACTTTAAACTAAATGACAAGGATGAAGGAAAAACGAAAAAACAATTTATTTTAGTTTGGCTACGACAACTTAGGCTATTATATAGCTGATGATATCAAAAACGAAATGCTTCAGAATATAATCAGGGAACAAAAATATCATATGTATTTACTTCTGTGAAGAATGCAGAATGTAGCTAGGCCTTTAACTTTAAGCTTACCGAAATTCATTAAACAAGCGATTTGGATTACATTACAATTGATTTTGTGCTGCAAAAAAACTGAATAATATAATATTATTATTTTGTAAAAATAAAAATGACAAAACTTTTCCTTTACACCTAAATGTTTTTGTTACATATTATAAGTTACAGATAACAAAAATGATATAAAACTCAAGAATTAAAAGAAAAAACCAGAAAAAACAAAGTAAAAATGTACATGTACATGTATACAATGTACTGTAAATGTAAGTAATTAATTTAATTAAATTGATAACTAGTTAACCTTTTACCTTTACAATTCAAAAATATCATTTTTATGATACCCACATTTAAAAAAAATATATGTAGTATATATTTTATTATTTATTATTCATTGCAACTTTAATTAATAATAATCTCGTTAAAGATAATAATTGTATGTAAATTACAAGGCAAACAGATTAACAAAATTATGTATTCAAAAATAATAATAAAAAAAAAATTTTGTAAACAAAGAAATATTTAAAATTATTTATATTTTTTTGTTTTTATTTTTTTAATTACCGGTCATTTCTTTAGATTGATTTCCTTTTAATACGGCAGCATAAGAAGCATCTACTTGACAATCATTATTAATTTGTGAATTTCCAATTTTTAATATTTTACTTCTTTTTAATGAACGAAAACTGCTTGTAGTACTATCACTACTACTATTATCATTCATATTTAATTCTAAAATGTAAAAAAGTAAGAGAGAACATTAAACAAAAAAAATGTGAAAAATTAATTTTTTTTTTATTTTGTTCTAGTTGTATTATATTACCTATAATTCCTTCTAATGAATTCCTGAGATCATGTACACGTATTAATTTACATTGTCCACCACGTGAATCATTAAAATCGTAAATATATAAAAATCCATCTTCACATGCTACCAATAATTTTGTCTCTTTTTGTATTCTTGCCAAGGCACACCAATGTTTTAAATTGATATTCTGTTGATTTTGTTCAGTTTTTAATTGTGCTGTTGCAAATGCACGATCCTGATTGAATACATCATAAACTTGACTAGGAAAATATGATGTAACTGCTTTTGTTAAATAATCAGACCATCCTCCTCCATTTCCATCATCATTGTATTTATCATCTGTATTATTTGTATCAGTAACTGTAGTACCAGCACTACTGCTACTATTATTTTTTGATGAATTATTCTTCAAATTATTATCATTATTTGTTTCTGATGATCGTAATATTTGCCGTTTCTTTTGGGTAGTCGATAACGGTGATGATAATGATGATGATGATGTACTATCAGCAGATTCAGTTTCATTAATTTTTTTTTTAGATTTTGATATTTTATCATTAAGATCTTCTGCTGATGATGATGATGACGATGATGATGATGTTGTTGCATCAATTATAATTGTATCATCAGATATACTACGACGTTCAGCCTCATCAATTGCCTTCGAATCAATTTTAAATATATGAATTGTTTCTGTGTTTGAACTGCAACTTAAAAAATCTGAATTAATGCTAAATATTAATGATGTTATATTTACGCAACGTTTAACACCACGTCGAAATTCATGAACTTTTTGCCCATTTTTAACACAAAATACCCGAATAACTGTACCACGTATTGATGTTGTTGCAATTAATACACCATTCGATGAAAAATTCAATGCTGATAATTTTGTTTGATGTGCTTTTATGCATAGACCATATTTTAATTGATCAGCATTAAATATTTGTACATTACCTTCAGAATTATTTGATTTTGATTTTGAATTTGATGATGATGATGATGAAGAAGAAAATATTGTCGGATATGCTAAATGTGAATTTAATGATAATGAACATAAACCAAAATCATTAGATGGCATTATATTATGAATGGAATGTAAAATTTTCATATTACGAATATCATGTATATGAATTGATTCAGCTAAACAAACAATTAATCTAGTACGATTCATTCGTATTGTTAAAATATTTGTTGGATAAACACAATTACATATATCTTGTTTCTTTTTAAAATGTAACATTTTAAGGCAATTTGGTTTTGAATTTGTAACAACAACAACAAGACTACTATTAAAAAGTCTTTCAATAATTCGTACATCATCATCATTTTCATTCTCTTTAAAATATATTTCTTCAATTTTATCCACTGATGATATTGTAAACAAACGATATCCTGTTTTATCCAGCACAGATAATGATCTAAAACAAAAAAAGATTTATTATATATATAAACAATTATTAATAAAAAAAAATATTAATTAATAATGTTATTAAAGAAAAAATAGCACAAAACTTATAATTTTTATTTTTATATTTAAAAATTTCTTCAGATTCAGATTCAATTCAGAAGACACGACAATAGATTATTTTTTTATTATTTTCTTTTGCTGCTGGCTGACGATAACTAGACTAGATCCTAGATCACGTTTCACGTCACGTCACGTGCTGGTGCTAATTTATTTAACAAAACAACATAACATATAACATCTAACATCTACAGACTACAGCACAGCAACCAACAATAGCTGCATTTCAATTTTTAAATTCAATGAATCAATCGGCGGTGACCCTGACCAAACACAAATTCTTCAAAATTTTCAAATATTTTTTTTTTTTAGATTATTAATTTTTTTTTCATCCCAATATTCTAATTTCTAATGTAATAAAATGGAATATAATAAAAATAATAATAAAAAAAAAATATAGATATAGGATACCGCATATTCCAGCATACTCGTAGTCGTATCATCGTATCATACATTATTATATTATAAAAAAATTATACTTGGTGTTGGTATATAATTCGTGCATGGAATTTGACGAGATGTATATAAGTAGAGAAGTGAATGATGGTATCGTTAGCTTTGCGCAGAGGCGATATCGTAACCAATGAGGTTTTACCGAGGTGCGATTATTGCTAGTTGAAAACTTTAACCAATACCCCGCCATGGGCACGTGAAATACCGTGCGCTACGGCAATTTTTGAAGGCTCGAGAGGGCATAATTAATCATTAAAAAAAATTAGAATTAAGTTTTAGATTAATATGTTAGGTTAGGAATTGGGAAGAACGGAAAACAATTGAATTTTTGTTCTTTCTGTTTTTCTTGTGGAATGGCGAGACAGCTGGGCTTTTTTGGCTTGGATTGGTGGCAGGGCAGTCGTAGTTCGTCGGGTTCGAGATAAATTCTTTTATTTATTATTTTATTTTATTAACACTTTTGTTGTGGAATTAATAAGATGGGATAAAAAACCATATTATCAGTCAGATGCAATTCCAACCACAGAACAGAAAACAATTGAAATTTTTGTTCCTGTTTGTAATTGTATCCTTGTCCTTGTTAGAATGGCGTGACAGCTGGGCTGGTTCGTTCTATGTGGTTCTTATTATTTTATATTACACTGTAGGTATAGGAATAGGAATAGGCTTTTTGTTGCGGATTGCCGCTGTTCTAATATTTTCTTTAAAAAAACTGATTTCTTAAATTCTAATATTCTAATTACTTCCTTAGCGATACTTTTTTTTTTCAAATCCTCATGCTTAGATTAAATTTTTTTTTTTGAATAAAAATTATCTTGCTTTCTTTATTACCATACCAATACCATACTAATACCAAAAATTTAAATAAATAAAAACTATGTCTATGATAAAATGTGATAAGATAATAAACGATGATAATAAAATAATGATAATAAATAATAATAAATAATAAATAATAGTAATATAGATCTTATTTATAAACTAAATTTTTTTATGTATAGATTAAATCGGGACGGCGCGAACGCCATTCCCGGCTACCAAAAATTTCACGCACGAGTTATCCGCATTAGGGATAATCGCGGAGGTCAACCAAACCGATGTGCAATGGCTAGGCCTCGCTCCGGGGGAACCGCCTTCGTGATCACGGTAACCCCTGCGCCAGGTAAGTATGCTAAACCATGCAAATACATTTCCTTAAATAACTAACACACAGATTCCAAACGCGAATTATATTATATCTCAAAGTCAAAGCAAGTCAAAGTATCAAAGTAAGTATATTCAATTTCAATATTCAATATTCTATATAACAAAATTATTTTATAACAAATTTGTACAAGTACTAAGTACATAATATTTTATTATTTTATGAATATTAATTCATATTATTATATTAAACCAATGAAAAAAAGGAAAAAAAAATATTTTTCTAATTTTTATATTCTTTCAATTTCAATTATTGAGAATTTTTTTTCCTACCTAAATTCATGAATTCGATACAGCCATACAGCACAGCACAGCCATACAGCAACAGCAGTCAGCACAGCACATGTACAGCCATTCATACAAATACAACGCATGCGCTCTTACAGTTTACATACATACATAATATATTAATATACCTACATAAAGCATGCTATATTGCTGTCATGGCATAACAAAACAACTAATACGGAAAACTAATTTTTTATTTTTTGTTTGAATTTTTTGAATTAATTTTTATTTATTTGAAATTGTTTTCTTTAATAAAAAATAAATTTTATCATTCTACTCATCTTACATTGGAAAAAAAATGTTTTTTCTACATTTTCATGTATTAAAATTATACCACGACAATAAATACAAGTAGTATGTATTTGGTATTACGTTCTAGTTGAATATAATTCGCTACCAGAATTTGAAAATGAATTTATAAAGACAGTGAACGAATTGTTTGAATTTATCGCTTCTCGGCCTTATGGCTAAGATCAAAGTGTAGTATCTGTTCTTATCAGCTTAACATCTGATAGATCCTCCATAGGAGGACAACAAATGTTAAACTGATTTTTGGAAATAGACGGAGTGCTAGGAGCTTGCTCCACCTCTGTCACGGGTTGGCCTGGTATTGCAGTACCGCCAGGATCGGCCCAAATAAATTATCATAAACATAAAACAAAAATATAAACTAAATTCTGCCTGTACCATTGTGTGTAAAGTCAGTGTAGCCATAAGCCACGCCACGCAATCGGGTTTTTTTTTTGTTTTTCACAACTTTGTGGTATTTTTAAATGAAGTTATGAAAAAAAGTAGTCATCAAGGTCATCACAAATCAGTCAGAAGCGAACAACAACAACAATATATTTTAAAAAATGACAAAAAAAGTAAATAAGAGTTGGAATGCTTTTTTTTCGAATGTCAATTTTTTTGTGGGTTTTCTAATGAAATGATTCTTACAATTTCCCCAAATTACATTAAATTTTATTATTATTTTTGCTCAGCCTTCAAATTATCCATCCAACTGATCAACAATACTCATCCTTCGCACCCAAAAAAACATCTTGCATGAAATTCCAACTTTTTTTAGAATTTTATTTGATCAAATCGATTGAGGAGTTCATGTGGTGATTTAAATGTGTAACATGGACTCCTCAACCGATTTGATCAAATAAAATTCAAAGACTAGACTAAATTTTAACCCTAAAATTGTTTTAAACTTAAAATTAATTATTTTTATGAATATTTATGGCCCGCCTCGAAAGGTAGGCTCTGCAAAAAATTTATTTTCTTAGACTCATTTAATTGCCCCTGTCCACGGAAATCTTTAGTAAAAGGCGAAAGATTTATTCGACACTGAACAGAGGCCAGAGTAATTTTACATCAGTTCACTACTTCTATTTACATTCAAAATATTCATTTCAGTAGCGAATTATAAATGTACATACAATAATTTTTTAATTTTACACAAGTATAGTATAGTATATATAAGTATATATAAGTATAGTATTATTAGTATTATTATAGTATATTATAGTATATATACAAGTATAGAATTTTTAAAAAGCGTTATTTATATTTTTATTTTATGTCTGAATCTGAATGGATTCGAATCTGCAAGAAAGCTATAAAAGCTTTAAATCTGCAATCTGTTTCTGTTTCTGATGTGCATAATTTATAATTACATTTAACAACCTTACCTTTTATTGCTTTTATTTTTAATGACATTTTAACATTTTTTTTTTTTTTTAATTGATATGATATGATATAAATAATCATTCATTTTCATATATCGTGTTACATATTTTGTGCGAATTTATTATGAAATCATGAGTGTATTATAATAATTTCATAATTATTTTTATATTTAATAATCCGTATGATGGATGATGATTCAGACCAATAATTTTTACTTATTTTTGTTTATTGAATTGACTAAAATATGAATAAAATGTCAATCATTTTTCATTTATTATAGAACAAACTGCTGATTATTATTACAATTTTTGATGATGTCAACCAAATTGAAATTTTCAATTTAACTTTTTTTTTCAACTTTTTGTAGATACTACTACCAACGTACGTAACCATGTAACGTGAGATAAATGTACGTGTGTGGATTTATGGACATAATTTAAATGATAATTTAAAAAAAAAAAAAAATAAGACAAAAATTTAACTTACGTAAAATCTTGATTAAAGTTGATTTTATAATCCGTTGTTGCGTTCATTATTTGGAATATATTATTATTAATTTAGAAGTGTGTTTTTCTTTTCTTGTGTGTATTTATATTAATTTTTCTATTATTATAAATTATTTAAAATTTATGATATGAAAATTTAATGTCTGTTGAATAATAATAACAAAACGATAAATTTATTGACTTCAGAAAAATTTTTAACTAGAGATACTAAAATTTAAATTAATTACTATTTCTTTCAGTTTAGTCGTTTAGTTTAGAATCACAAACAAAAAGAAAAACAAAATAAATAAATTGATAAAATGCAAATAATTTTAATATACAGTCAGTATGTGTGTACAGAGTATATTGTTGTAATGATAAATATAATATGATTGTGATTGTGTGTATGTATTCAAAGTTTTTTATCACACACAGTTTATATTTTATTTTTTATTTGTTTATAATAATACTATATTTTTGTTTTATTATTATATTACCTACATAAAATGTTTATTAGTAAACATACAACAGCTGATTTAAATTTCTATTAGAAATATGCATACATTTACATACATACGTATATATTTCACTGTTCACTCATATTAATTCATATTTAGTGTTGTGTTAGTCAGAATGTAATTTAATGTAATATAGGTACATATATGTACATATCTATATTTTTTATAGATTTATGAAAGAGCGTATGTATATAATATATAATATTAAACACGAAATTTGTAAATGTATGTGTACACGTTTTCAAGGTTTCATATAAGTACCTATATATGCATGACGTATGCATATAAATATATTTTTTAAAGTCAGCTTTTTTTTTGTTATTGTTCAGGGTTATTTTATTTTATTATTTGTTTGTTTGCTTGTTATTTTGATGATGATAATTGATAAATTATTGGAAGGGAAAGCTTTTTTTGCAATTTATTATTATTAATTTTTAATATTTCTTTTGTTTAAAAAAAAATTTTTTTTTTTTTGTTTGTAATTTTATTTCATAAAAATATTAGAATATACCTCATTGATTTGATTTATTACAGATAATGGAATAAATATTTAAGAACTTTCTAATAATGATTTTAAAATATTTTTAAATTGTTTTTATAGAATCAGTTTAGTTTTCTTATTAGAATTATAATTTTAAATAGGTACTTTTAATAAACAATAAATAAAATAGAAAACTTTTCGTTAATGATAATTTATTTATGATTTTTCTTTGTTCTTTTTTAGTTCGTTGTTAACTAAACTGCGATTACAATTACAAGATAAAACATAAAACACTACAAAAATTACAAAATTAAATTGATGATTAAATTTATTATGTACAAATAAAATCTCAAATTTAATTAAATCGATATGATGTGTAAAATTACACTTTTCATTAATATTTAAAAATTCTGATATATTTTAAAATTGAAAGAAGGACAATGTATAAAATTTACATAAATTATAAAAAAAAGATTTTTATTTTAAATTAATTCACAATAAAACTGAAAAACACTTTTGATTTCTCTCAAGTTTGAATTTCAACTTAGAATCTCTGCTGAGGCTGACTGCTGCTGAAGTGTTGACTGTGACTGTGTAATGTATAATACCTGCCTGTACTACAATTTTACAATATTTTGATCTGGCTGTTGCTTTATGTTTATAATAATTATGCATATATGTATGTGCATAAATAACTATATATAATTTTGTATTAATAAACATATATGTATATAAACAACAATAAAATAATAAACTTGAGATTGAGAGCCCTACAAACAAATAAAACTCTAGTGTAATGTAATGTAATAATTACTGTAACATTACTCATTTATATTCATATCCATACCATGATATCATACAGTAGTTAATGTAGTTAATTACGTACACGTACGTAAAGTATTCATTTTTTTTTTCTTTTCAATATAATATAGCGCTCAATGTTCAATTTCAATGTTTATGTTTTTAAAATGAAAATATGACACACAATACGCAACATATGTTATTTAAATTATTTATTCTTTTGTTTATATTTTTAAAACAAAATTCAGTAATATAATAAATATGTTATAAATGTAAATAATAATTTACTAATTAGAATTCAGCTTATTTTCAAAGCTTTCTCATTTGAATTTATTTATCCAATTGGATTTATAATTATAATAATCGAATCCGAATCGTATTTCTCATTTCATTCAATTCCCTCCTTTCTGATTTTTTGGTGAATTGGGTGAATTTAATTTTTTTTAATTTTGAATTTGTTTTTCTCATTATTTTGTATCTTCCCTCATAATTTCATAATTTTTATTATTGAATATGATTTATTTTTAAATTCTGGTAATTCTATAAAAATTGTAATAAAAACAATTGATAATTTACATTTTGTGGTAAAAATTATATGTCATAATGTGCAAAGGTGTGTAGCTGTAGACTCTGTAGAATGTTAGAAGCGTGGAAGAGGTATATGGTATATTACGATTTGGTTACTTTTTGCATTTTTGTTTAGACTGAAAGTGAGGTGATTGGTGAAAGAAAGGTGGGCGAAAACGAATATAATAAACATTAAAATTTTCAAAAGAAAAAACGAGAAATTCATTATTATTCATAAATCACTTTTAATTAAAAATTATTCAAAAATTCAAATATTCATTTCAAAATACACCAATTACCAATTCATTATTTAATTATTATTTTTGTTGAGATAATAATTCTGGTATATTCGATTCAATTCGATTCACAATTCTAAAATCGTTTTTAACTAAATGTACCAATGTATCAACCATATACAATTCATACGTTAGAAATTCTTTTAATTCATTTTCATATTCGTCAGCAACACCTAATGCAATTGTATTTGATCCATAATATGATTGACGCCGTAATCGTACACGCGCAAGAATCTCCTGTAAACGACCTTTAACTAATCTTGGTGATTGCAATATAAGATTCATATTTTCAATTTTATTTCTGATTAATTCCTCTTTTATTGTTATTGGTAGACCAATTTTTCTGATATATTCTTGTTTTGCAATTATCTCCAATATATTACGTTTAGTAACAATAACTAATTTACGTTTTAATCCTTCAATTCTGGATATATTTGTTAAATGCCTTCGTCGTATATCAGATAAAACATTACGAACTGCTGCCACATATTTAGTTTGTTTTTCAATTTCTTTATCTTGCATCTGTATACGTTTTTTTAAATCATCTATACCATATACAGGTACTGGTATAAATTTATCTGGATTTGGATTATTTATTTGAGCTTGACTCCACATTCTTGGATCGATACCTTTTGGTACGGTTTCTAAATATTTATTTAGATCTTTTTTATCCATTGTTACGGGTATTATAGATTCTATTCCCATATTTGTTAATTGCATATTATATTGCATTTGATGTAAATAATTACTAATATCTGTCGATGATATACGACGTGATTCAGTTGAATTTAAAAATGTTTTTTCCTCAACATATATAGTAACATAACATTTATTATCTTTTTCTCTTATTTTATCAATAGATATTGTTAAATTTGCTTTATTACCAAATATTTGACTCAAATTTTGTATAATCTGTTGTTGTTGATTTCTAATCTCATCGTACGTTTTATTAAATACCAATAAAACATATTCACTTTTATTATCTATTTCTTCTATGACATAATATGTTATAGTTTTAAAACGACATAAAAAGTTATCTGGTGTAAGATCAATTGGTGGAGCATTATTTGAGTAATATGCTTTTCCTGTTCCCCATAATGCTTGAACATAATTCCATTTTGCAATTAATGAATCTCGTTCATCACCATATATGTTTACATTCAAAATTGCTCTTGCGAGCTGATCATTAGGATCTTGTGGCTGTTGTTGTTGTGCTGCTTGCTGCGTTGCTTGAAATCCTGTTGACGGCTGCTGCAATCCAAAGCCTAGATTGAAATTTCCAAATGCCGATGGTGTTGTCGTTGCAATCGCTGTTGTTGCAGCTGGTTTTCCAAAGTTTAATGAGCCGAAATTAGATCCAAATCCCATTCCTGTCGGCAATGTTGTATTAACAGAACCTAAACTTGTAGAGGTAACATTCGTACCTCCAAAACCACTGAAAGTAGATGTCAAAGTATTTGTACTACCAAAAACTGATCCTGTTGCTGGTGTTCCTGTTAAATTGAATCCTGCACCTAATGTTGGAGCTGTAGTTGCTGTTGTATTTCCGAAACTCATAAAACTAGATCCTTGTGTAGAGGCAGTTGGTGCACCGAAACCTCCGGTACCAAATGTTGATGTAGGAGCACCACCGAATGTGGATTTTGTAATCGGAGTACCAAAAGCTGGTGTCGTACTAGTTTGTGCACCAAAATTAAAACCATTCAAACCTTTTGCAGTATTAGTTTGATTAGAATTAGGAAACATTTTTGTATTTTTACTTTTTAATTATATTGAGTTAAAAATGTTTTCAATAAAAAAAATACTAGATTTATTTATTTAAATGTGTTCAAACATTCTATTCTATTCTATTCTTTCTATTTCTTTGAAATGTGTTTCGTGTAATCGCGTTTGTATTTGTCTAATGTCTAATCTCTGGCATCTGGCTGGCTGTGTGCGAATTTCAAAATTTTCATACTCTTTTATATGGTAGTCCTAATCAGTAAAAATTTAGAGTAGACTTGTACTTGACAGTTGCTTAAGCGGTATTACAATGTTTTCGTTTTGTAGGTATGGTAACGATTGCAATGTATTCGTTTCGGCTTGTATGAAAAATAAAAACAAAGTAGAGGATGGTGGTTAGGGTTACCCAACTCAAGTAAATGTCATTTCGATCCGGAAAATATTAAAATTCAATTTAACTTTTCGTTTCGTTTCGTCTCGATTCAGCACGCACATTAGCCGAAACGAAACGAAAGCATTGTAACACCGCTTTACTTGGACTTGGTTTTGTTTAGTGATAAAGGTGAATTTTCAATAAAGAATAATAATTTCAAAAAGAATAAAATAATTAGTTTTAAAAATAATAAATTTAAAACAAAAAATTTTCTACGATCATCCATATTTTTATGTTTCAAAAGTAGATTATTGGATATATGATTTATTTTTTGAAGTCTGGTAATTCTATAAAAAGTAAAAACTGAATTTGATAATTTACATTTTATGGTAAAAATTATACTGTATATGTAGAGTATTATGTAATGTATATGATTTGATTACTTTTTATTTTGATTGAAAGTGTCAAAGTGTGGTGATTGGTGAACATTAAATTCTCAAAAAAAAAAACGAAAAGTTCATATTCATATAATATAATCATATATGTTAATGTACTAATGTACTTGTACATAAAAATACTAAAAACCGAAGAGAATTAATAAAACACATTTCTTTAATTAAAAAATTCATTTTAAAATTAATTTTTTTTTCAATTATAAATAATCAAATCATATTGCTCCTAGAACACATTTTAATAAATCACAATGGATTTAGAATTGAAAAAGGTTTGAATTTAAAGTTACTTTATTATAAATTTATCATCAAAAAAATGATAAACAAAAAACAAAAATTAATATTAAAAATATAGAGGTTAAGTTTGAAAAAACTACATAATTTTAATTTTATGATTCATTTTTAGGCTTTTACTGAAATGCAAATGAATAAAATAGAAACCACAAAAAAAATAAAAATGATTGATCTGCAATGTGATGTGCTAAAAACATCAAAACAAAAATGTATTCTCACCGAAAAAGGAACAAGTGATCTAACACCGGAAACTAGGTAAAATTAAGGATTATTTTATGATGATGAATAAATTAAAAAATTTTTCAGTTGATTTGCAAATTTTTCACAAAAATCATATATTTTTCTTTATGTATAGAGTATATTCATCGATTGGTCGAATGTTTGTTTTGTCAACTATACCACAAATGCTTGAAGAATTGAAAGCAAAACAAGAAAAATGTGATAATTTAATAGAGCAATTCAATGAGAAAAAAGAATTTTTGAAAAAAAATTTAAAAGATCAAGAGGATGGTGTAAGGGAATTGGTAAACCAAAAGAAACGAGAATCTAATAATAGTAAATAAAATTTTACAAACTATTACATTAAATTCGAAATTAAAAATTAACATATAAAAATTCATTTTTATTTAAACTTATAAATTATCAATATCAAAATTTGTGTATAAAATAAAATCATTGCCTAAATTTCTTTTATGTTTTGGCTCATATGATGTTTTTGATAAATTTAAATATTTTTTAATAAATTTCTCAACAATAATACCAGAACAAAACATAATTTTTGTTGTATTATCATTATTATCACCATCATTTTGTTGATTATTTGTTTTCCTTAAGTTATTTATAATTATTGAAATTTTTTCAATACATTCTTCAGATAAAAATGGTGGATCAGCAATAATAATATCAAACATTTTATGATATTCATTTAAATATTGTTGTGTATGAGTAGCTTCATTAAAATCATAATACACAAAATCATCACCAAATGATTTAAAACGTTTATCATATTCGAAAATTTTAACTGAAAAATGAAAATAATAAACGAATTAGGATCAACATTTTAAATTGAGAAATTTTATCTTACCTTTATCATGTACACTTTTAACTGAATTATATAGTGATGGACATGAAAGTAATGCAATATTTGAATCATTTTTTGTAATTTTTTTACAAATTTTTGTTAAATTTTCTATTGTTTCTTCATCATACCAAAATTGACTGAGTTGCTAAAAGAAAAATAAATTCAATTCTTATTTAATTTCAATGAAAAAAAAAAAAATTAAATCATTTCATTTACCCAATTCTCTTCAAAAGTAACATTTTTCTGGTTAACATTTTTTAAATATTCTTCTAATTTTTCTTTTTCAATTTTATCTTGAATGAATTCATTAAGAATTCTTAATGTATCTTCTGGTAATTTAACATCATCATCATCATCATCATCATTACTATCGTTCGCCAGAACGTCTTTATCTTTTGTGGTTTCTTTAATATTATTGTCTAAATCCATTATTATAAGAAATATAAATTTATTTTTAACTTTATTATACCAGTTCTACAAAATTAGAATGAACTTAAACATCAATTAATCGATAGCAAAATTTATAAATTTAAGGTTAAAATTACAAAAACTTTGATAGTCGATTATTTTTTTTTTCAGTTTGACATTTTAAATCTCATCTAATCAATAATCATATTACAGTGGTAAATAAAAATTCTACATTACCATCAACAACAAAATCTTTATCATACATTCAAGCGTGGATTCAAACCTTACAGCAGTACCTAATATACCAATTGAACGCATATCTAGCTAATCTAACGCCTTTTAAAATGCATTGTAAAAAAATGGTATACATATACAATATGATTGTATTGCTCACATTTATATATTGTTTTGTATCTTTTCTTCATTACGGCGGTTTATAAGGAAATATGGATTTGAAATAAGTACATTATTTCTGTACTGTTTTTGTTAATTGAATTTTGATTTTTTTTTATTATTTTCAAATATTTATGTGCGTTGGTAAATTTAAAAAAAAAAGAGTGTCACATCTTCTTGTTAGTGGTTGATCAGTGTTCATAACGTAGTATTTTTTAAAATTTTCTACGATCATCCATATTTTTATGTTTCAAAAGTAGATTATTGGATATATGATTTATTTTTTGAAGTCTGGTAATTCTATAAAAAGTAAAAACTGAATTTGATAATTTACATTTTATGGTAAAAATTATACTGTATATGTAGAGTATTATGTAATGTATATGATTTGATTACTTTTTATTTTGATTGAAAGTGTCAAAGTGTGGTGATTGGTGAACATTAAATTCTCAAAAAAAAAAACGAAAAGTTCATATTCATATAATATAATCATATATGTTAATGTACTAATGTACTTGTACATAAAAATACTAAAAACCGAAGAGAATTAATAAAACACATTTCTTTAATTAAAAAATTCATTTTAAAATTAATTTTTTTTTCAATTATAAATAATCAAATCATATTGCTCCTAGAACACATTTTAATAAATCACAATGGATTTAGAATTGAAAAAGGTTTGAATTTAAAGTTACTTTATTATAAATTTATCATCAAAAAAATGATAAACAAAAAACAAAAATTAATATTAAAAATATAGAGGTTAAGTTTGAAAAAACTACATAATTTTAATTTTATGATTCATTTTTAGGCTTTTACTGAAATGCAAATGAATAAAATAGAAACCACAAAAAAAATAAAAATGATTGATCTGCAATGTGATGTGCTAAAAACATCAAAACAAAAATGTATTCTCACCGAAAAAGGAACAAGTGATCTAACACCGGAAACTAGGTAAAATTAAGGATTATTTTATGATGATGAATAAATTAAAAAATTTTTCAGTTGATTTGCAAATTTTTCACAAAAATCATATATTTTTCTTTATGTATAGAGTATATTCATCGATTGGTCGAATGTTTGTTTTGTCAACTATACCACAAATGCTTGAAGAATTGAAAGCAAAACAAGAAAAATGTGATAATTTAATAGAGCAATTCAATGAGAAAAAAGAATTTTTGAAAAAAAATTTAAAAGATCAAGAGGATGGTGTAAGGGAATTGGTAAACCAAAAGAAACGAGAATCTAATAATAGTAAATAAAATTTTACAAACTATTACATTAAATTCGAAATTAAAAATTAACATATAAAAATTCATTTTTATTTAAACTTATAAATTATCAATATCAAAATTTGTGTATAAAATAAAATCATTGCCTAAATTTCTTTTATGTTTTGGCTCATATGATGTTTTTGATAAATTTAAATATTTTTTAATAAATTTCTCAACAATAATACCAGAACAAAACATAATTTTTGTTGTATTATCATTATTATCACCATCATTTTGTTGATTATTTGTTTTCCTTAAGTTATTTATAATTATTGAAATTTTTTCAATACATTCTTCAGATAAAAATGGTGGATCAGCAATAATAATATCAAACATTTTATGATATTCATTTAAATATTGTTGTGTATGAGTAGCTTCATTAAAATCATAATACACAAAATCATCACCAAATGATTTAAAACGTTTATCATATTCGAAAATTTTAACTGAAAAATGAAAATAATAAACGAATTAGGATCAACATTTTAAATTGAGAAATTTTATCTTACCTTTATCATGTACACTTTTAACTGAATTATATAGTGATGGACATGAAAGTAATGCAATATTTGAATCATTTTTTGTAATTTTTTTACAAATTTTTGTTAAATTTTCTATTGTTTCTTCATCATACCAAAATTGACTGAGTTGCTAAAAGAAAAATAAATTCAATTCTTATTTAATTTCAATGAAAAAAAAAAAAATTAAATCATTTCATTTACCCAATTCTCTTCAAAAGTAACATTTTTCTGGTTAACATTTTTTAAATATTCTTCTAATTTTTCTTTTTCAATTTTATCTTGAATGAATTCATTAAGAATTCTTAATGTATCTTCTGGTAATTTAACATCATCATCATCATCATCATCATTACTATCGTTCGCCAGAACGTCTTTATCTTTTGTGGTTTCTTTAATATTATTGTCTAAATCCATTATTATAAGAAATATAAATTTATTTTTAACTTTATTATACCAGTTCTACAAAATTAGAATGAACTTAAACATCAATTAATCGATAGCAAAATTTATAAATTTAAGGTTAAAATTACAAAAACTTTGATAGTCGATTATTTTTTTTTTCAGTTTGACATTTTAAATCTCATCTAATCAATAATCATATTACAGTGGTAAATAAAAATTCTACATTACCATCAACAACAAAATCTTTATCATACATTCAAGCGTGGATTCAAACCTTACAGCAGTACCTAATATACCAATTGAACGCATATCTAGCTAATCTAACGCCTTTTAAAATGCATTGTAAAAAAATGGTATACATATACAATATGATTGTATTGCTCACATTTATATATTGTTTTGTATCTTTTCTTCATTACGGCGGTTTATAAGGAAATATGGATTTGAAATAAGTACATTATTTCTGTACTGTTTTTGTTAATTGAATTTTGATTTTTTTTTATTATTTTCAAATATTTATGTGCGTTGGTAAATTTAAAAAAAAAAAGAGTGTCACATCTTCTTGTTAGTGGTTGATCAGTGTTCATAACGTAGTATTTTTTAAAACACTATCTCTATAACCTAAAAACCGATTCTTGTTGCTGTTGTTTCTTCTATTTAGATATGATGTTTCATGCAGTTGCAGACCATGTATTATTTTATAGGAAATCGATATGTAAAATGGTAACACTGATAAAAAAAAATTATGTTGTCGTTGGTGAGGTGAAAATCTGAATTATAACTTTGCTGTCAGTTGTCACTTTGTCAGTCATAAAAAAAAAAAATTTAAATAAAAAAAAGAAAATAAATTTTTGGGCCACATATGTATATCATATTTTTATGTCGTGTTTTCTAATTTTTTCTAATTTATATTATAGTTAATTATTTTGTATTAAAATTAAAATAATCCAATTAAAATCAAGACAAATTTTTCAATATTACATACATATTAAAACATTCGAATATTTCTTTTTCTTTGTAAATAGAATTTTTAATATTTACAATTTGACAGTAAGAAAAAATATAAAATAAAGAAACCGAAGCCAATTAGTAGCTAGTGAGTGTAAAGTGAACGTGAAAGTCCAATTTTTCTTTTCTTTTTTTTTAGTACTGAACTCAAGCCGAATTATATATTAAATAAATAATATAATAATAATCTTCTACACTACACAATCATTAAAACAGATTATTTTTTATATTTTCCAACAAAAGGATACCAGGATACAGAGTACGAGTAAAGGATTTATAAATAATTATAGAACATACTCGATAAAATACACGTAAGCATACATAATTTTTTTTTAATTATCTTTTACATATTATATACATTAAATAAATATTTAATTAACAATGCGTGCGTAATTTTATATAATATAATTTAATATATTTTGTATATATGCATAGCTTTATATGTATATGTGCAAAAATTATATAAAATTGTATTTAATTAATTATTAACCGGTTATAAAAAATTTAAAATTCACTATTTTACTAATTACTTTGTATTCATAGAAGTTTAAAAAAAATTGCGCAAGAATTTGTAGAAAAAAAAACATAATTTTGAGTTATTGTTCGTTAATTAATCATTCATATATAATATATATAATATATATATATATAATTCATGAATATTACAATTCAATAAATAAGTGTCTACATATGTAAATATAAAAAATACCTTAGGAGGAAAAAATACCTACAATCTTCCAGCTAAACAGTGGTATTTGCAATTCTCCAATATGCGTACAAGATCAAACATAGATCTTAAGCAAATATAGATTGCCTGTAAGAGTATAAAGTAGCCATTCTTGTCCTAAACTCATACAAAATACGATGCAGATTTATGTGAGAGTGCATCGAGGTTCTCAAGAAAATTTTGTCCGGAGAATATCAGCTAATATGGGTGAGGGTTGGTACCTTGGTTACCTTGGTGACATTCAAGGCAATAAACCAGCTAACAATGTAATAAGAGCTGGCTCATCATAAGGCTTCTATAATGAACAAATATTCACTTGTAAACTATGCCTAGTGTAGAGGAGTAGAAACTTCTTTGCACATATGTACTGATAAAGTGTCCAAATCGAAGATCAGACTGTTTGATTGGTCATTTCCAAAAGTTTAGACGATTCTGTACTTTCGGACCGCATTACGACTGCATGAAATAGATCATACTGATCGTGGTAACAATACATTGCCCTGGCATGCCCTTGAAAAAAATTAATTTCTGATCATTTATTCTAGGTGTACCGAATACGTGTGTGTTTTACCTATTTTTTATGTTTTGAAAATTAAACGCAAAATGTTTTATAATAGAAGATTTAAATCTAAATGACAAAATAATGATGAACATGAAATAAAATTATTATTTTCGTATATATTTATCTAAAAACAATTTTTTAAATTTTTTATTTCTCACGTAAAATTCTCAAAATGACTGAAATTAATGAAACGAAAAAAAAATTTTTTTTTTTTTTAATTTTTAGAGCGCTAAAAAAATATTTTTTTTCTCCATTCCATTTGCACTTACACAAATTTCTTTTTATTTACAGTTAAATGCATTCAAAATGATTATTTACTTTCACTTTTTACAAAAAAAAAAAAAAAATAATAATAAATAAATAAAATGTAGCACATCGCAAATAATCATGAACATAATGCACATATATTTACTCGTACATTATCTTAATCTACCCATATCATATAATGATGCCTACCTACATACATTTTTCGTATTTTATTCGTATGTAACAGGTACAGTGTTGTGAAAAAAAAGAAAAAAAAAATGATTGGATAAACATGATTTTTTGAATTTTTAAATTTCCAAATAAAGTAATAAAAAAAAAAATAGCAAAAATAAATTCATATATATATTTGACTACCTATCCTGTACTTAGTATGTAGGCTTGTTGATTAATTATTATATTCATCTTCATATCATAAAATGATGATTTCATAAATGACTGATTTTAACTAAAATTTTTGTTATTACAGATATGTATGTATGTGTAAATTATTGTAAAATAAAACATTAGATAAATCGTAAAATATAATATGAGATAGTATCGTTGTTTTATGGTTTTTTTAAAAAAAAAAAAAAAGCTTTCCTATAGTATTCTTATAGTTATTTTGATATTTTTTGTTACCAAATATACAACACAAACAACAGAAACATACAAATACGTACATTTATGTAAGCGTTATACAAAGTAATGAATGTGAATAGTGAATTTTTTTTTTATTTTTAAAAACCCACGTGTCTTAATACATAATTTATTATTGTAAGATTATGAAATTTACTAATTGTTCAGACTTGTAATGATGATTTATACAATAATATCATAATTTATATATATGCGTTTATTGAATATTTTTTATGATTTTATTTTATTATTTTTTTTTTGTTATGCTTTATTTAGCTGTTGGCTATTGTTGCTAATTGTAATAATGAATGTTAAAATTTTGATTTTACTTTCTTTTTAATAATAATTTTTGTATATTTTTTTCTATAGAAAAAATATGGGAGATGAACAAAGAGATACAACAAATAATACATCACAGTCAACCGGTAGCAGTAGTAGTAATGGTGATGGTAATGGTGCTGGTGCTGGTGCTGGTGCTGGTGCTGGTGATATTCCATCCATACATGTTCGATTAATCGAACATGTTAAAGCGAATAAAGTTGATGTTGCATTATGGGCATTTCGTTTATTAACAATTATATTTGCAATTGGATATGTATTACCAATATTTGGGTAAATTTTTTTTTTTTTTAATTTTTCTTCATTAAGGATGGGATGAGAGCAAAAGTAATGTCATCATGTATGTGAATTAGCTGATCATTTTATTACTAAGAAATGAAAAACAAAACTGAACTCTGTAGTTTGAAAGGTGTAAAAATTATTTGTCTGCCTGTAACCACTGTAACATAAAAATCAAACCGCGCTACTTATGAGGGAGGACATTACTTTTGCCCCCACCCCACCCTATACGAAATTTATTTAAGTTTAAAATGTACTTAATAATGTGAGTATATTTTTATTTATTTTTTTTTTGTATTTTAAAATTATAGAAATTCTCAAAGTAATTACAATAAAGTATTATTGGCAAATGCAGCAACAAGTGCATTAAGGCTACATCAAAGATTACCAGCATTTTCATTTTCCAGGGAATTTATATCACGTCTATTTTTAGAAGATTCATGTCATTATTTTTTCTTTTCACTGATATTTTTATCAGTTAATCCAACATTACCAGTTTTAATGCCAGTTATATTGTTTGCAATATTACATGCATCAAGCTATTCATTGAAATTATTAGATGTAAGTTTTTCTTTTTCTTATTTTCTTTTTTAATTTTGATGAAAGAAGATCGACATTACAAATTTCTCATTTTACATTATTTATTTAATTCTTCAAAAAAAAAAAAAAAAAAAAAAAAAAAAAAAAAAAAAAAAAAATTATTTTTTCATATTTTTCTCATTACATTTTTAGTTACTGGGACAAAATTCATGGTGGGGTGCAAGATTTATAATATCAATTGTTGAATTTCAAACAACGAATATATTACGTTTGGCGGCATTTGTTGAAATTGTTTTAATGCCAATGACTGTAATTTATGTTTTCGTGTAAGCATATTAATTACTTTTCTCCATTACGTGGAAAACAGAATGTGACACTTGCAAGATGTGCACGTGACGCTGCAGATAAACATGTTAAATTGTTGCTAGCCAAATTATGGCAACAACACACAATGTATAGCCATATAGCCGTAGCTGAAGCTATAAAATGTAATGGAATACAATGCTAGCAACTTTTAATAGATTTAGCTGCAGCAGCGTCCAGCTACAACTACAAGTGATGGCACATTATAGTTTTCAGCTTTAATTATATTTATTAAAAATTTTTTTTGTATATATTTACATATATGTATATATATATATAATATATATTTTTTTTTCGTTATATAGCGGTCGTGCTGGCTTAATAACACCATTCATTTATTATCATTTCTTAATAATGCGTTATTCATCAAGACGAAATCCATATACACGTAATATGTTCAGTGAATTACGAATGACAACCGAAGCATTAGCATTACGTTCACCATCAATTATACAAAAAATTTTATACGCTGGCATTAATTTTGTAACACGTATGGCACCTCAACAACAATAACCGGCTGCAACAAATTAAATGATGATGAAAAAAAAAAAATGAAATTAAAATGTATTAATTAATTATTTAGTTTTTTTTTTATTGTTTTTGTTTTGATAAATTATAAAAATGTAAAAGAACAAAGAATGAATGAATGTAAAATTAAAAATAAAAAAAAAAACATAGTTAGAATTATTAGGTTTTTAAATAATGTAAATCATTGAAAAATTTATTATAACGGTTTATAATGATAATATAAAATATAATATGAATTAAATTAAATTAAATTAATAATTATGTACTCAAGTGTATATATATACATACATAGATTTATATAATATATATATATATATTTTTCTTTAATTATGGTAAATTTATTTTTTGTTATACATATATATATTTTTTTTGTCTACATTTATATACATATAAATATAATTTATAAATATTTTTTTTTCTTTCATTTTTAAAAAATTTTATTATGCACACATGTACATATATGTATTTAGTTTATGAGAAAATTTAAATTATTATATGGGTTGCTTCAGAAGACAATCCGCGATTAAATTCAAAAAAGCAAATTAGATTAAGAAAATTAAAGCAATTTTCAAAGTTGCAAATTGTACGATTTCTGAACGACTCATATATCTCAAATGTTGCAAGTTGAAAGTTTTATTTTTTTTTAATTTAAATTTAATTTTTTATTTTGATTTCGTACTCTTAAATTTTATTAAAAAAAAAATAAAAAAAGAAGTAAAATAAAAGGTGAAATAAGGGCTAGAGTTTAAAGTGTGTTCATTGGTAAAATAAAAAAAAAATATAAAAATATAAAATTATTAGATGGTTGGTATTCATGGTTACATGTAACTGCTTGTTCCTTGGTCTTGTATCGTTTTTGTATTATTATAAAGGTGTAGAAAAATTTAAGTTGCGCCGCGCCGCGCCGCACCAGTGTGGTAACATCCATTACACACATCACAAAAAATTATTTAAATTTAAAGTAATATATTATTTTATTCAAAATATATAATTTTACCACCTTTTTTGTGTATATTACAAGATGACAAGTACACTATACTTAATCATGAATACCCTCATATGTATATGTATAATTAATATTTTTTTTTTTTAATAAACATCAAAAGAAAAACAAGAACAAAAAACCAAACAAAATCATGGACCATCTTATATAAATTTTAAATTCTTTTAGTGTACATACATCTAGATATACTTTATAAATATGTACCATAATGCAATTAACAAAATAAATGAGTTTTGATAATAATTAATCGAGAAAATTTTTAATAAATTTTTTTCAATACTCATGGGCTCATAGTAAAACACGAAAGTAGATTTATTACCGATTAAAAACTATCGCATGTCATGCTTTTCAAAGCATAGTAATTTATAAAATTGGAATGTGTTTAGAAAAATGAATGATAAGTTAATTAATAAATTTCTCATATAAATTTTTTGCGCATTTTACATATACATAAATTCAATTTAATTTCATTGATAAATTACCAATTTTTGGAAAACTAAATTCAATAAATAATGATAGTGTAATTCTCTATCTCTAATGATTGTGTAATTCGATCGATAGACGAACGAAAGAAAAAATTTGAAAAAAGAAATACACTAAACTGAAGTGAAATAAATATGTACTAATTTTCAAAGAAATTTGTTTACTTGTTTACTTAATGACAATTGAGAATGTTCAACGTAGCATTTGAATTCTATATCGAACAGCATTCAAACAATTGAAATCGTTCAACGTAGCATTTGAATTCTAACGAACATCGTTCAATTGTACTTTAATGGAAAATATGTATGTAATCGAAATAAATAAAAAATGAAACTCAAAAGCGAACGAAGGAATTTTAAAAGTCAACGTGTTTAAGTTCTCCTTGAAAATTAGTTTTTAGTACGTTTTTATTTTTCGAGCTTTATAGCATAAATACAATTATACCACAAAGCGACGTACGACATGCGACATACGACAAGCGACAAGCAGATGATTAGGTAATGTCGTTGCTATGAATTAAATAAGGCGATAAAATCGCTTTGTCTTGTCATTGTTCATTGCCATATGCACAGTGATTTGTGAAAGTCTACATACACCAATTAAAATTCAGAAAATTGAAAAAAGTAATATGATTATATTTTCAAACAAAACAACAACACAAAACACACAGGTTATGTTGTACAGCAATGGATAATTTTCAATCTGCCTCAATCGTTCGACACAAATCTTCTAGAAAATATATGGACAGAACTATAAGGAAGATTCAGGCATAGAGAAATATCGAACAAATTACAACTAATGCGGCTGGTAATTGAAGACTGGCCAGATAGATATTAAACTTTCATTTATTGAACTGTATGCAGACTTTTGCAACAGGTTTTCTAATAATAAAAATTAGATATAACAAATGGATATTTTTAACTGTATTTTTAATTGTTTTTTTTTTTTTTTTTTTTTTTTTTTTTTTTTTTTTTTTAAGTAAATTTAATGTACATTTATTATGATAAAAGAAAAAAATTGAACTGCAAGCCTGTCGTGTTACTTTTTGTCAATTTTCTTGCATTTTAATTGGTGTATGCAGATTTTTTCAAAACACTGTATGTATATCATATACATCATACACAAATAAACATTTTTTCTTTCATTTTCAAATTCAAAAATTTAAAACATAAAAAGTAACTGAAATTTTTTCAAAAATGATTTGTCAAAATGAATTAAGTCTTCTTCTTCCCAGGCGGCAGGCGACAAAATTAGAAATAGGTTTTAATTTTGTCGCCTGGCGATAATATCGCTTGTCGTTGTCGCTTTATTAAATTCAATTACATACAACTACATGTATTTAAAAAGTTTTTGACATATAAATGTCGTATGTCGCATGTCGTACGTCGCTTTGTGGTATAATTGTATTTATGCTATTATCGTTTGTCTATCGATCGACGAAATACACAATAGATACAACATAATTTCTGCTTTTAAAATGTAATAGCATAGACTAATATAGATTGGAAATGCTTATGGCAGAAATCGTGTTCATAACTATTAAGTAAACATCAAAATAGCTTTTGAGAGATTTTGAAAAAGCTATAAAATCAGAATAAGGAAAATAAAATGAGAGAACTTTTGTAATCTTTTGAAATCTTGTATATCTTGAAGAAAAAACAAATTTAAAAATCAAAAATCTATGTAGCTATATTCTTATCGGAAATGATAAAAAATATCAAATAACAGGCAAATGTACAAAATCGTATATTTTAAGTCTACTGTCACATTATTCTGATTCTGAATCTGAAACGTAAAATTTCAGATTCAGAATTCACTTTTTGTTCATTCTGATTCTGAATCTGAAAACTCCTTTTCAATATTTTTCTTTAAATTTGTTATTGTTATAAAACACTTTACTTATCGAGTGAACATTAAACCATCGAACAATAACTACTATGAGTGGCGAGTACGTTGGTAAGACGCACTTTTCAATGGAGGGTGAAATAAAGTTAATCTTCTGTCTTCTGTCTTCTGTCTTCTATCTTACGATCTTCAAGTTGTATATAAACAAGTAATTTTATGTCAATTTATTGAGTGGTTTAGCTATGAATTCAGATTCAGATTTCAGGTACATGTGACATGTTACATTTACTGTCAGCATGTTTCATTTTCTATTCTGAAAATAATCAGATTACAAAACGGAAGTACGAACCGGAATTTTTTTAGAAGATGAATTTTTCAGAGCCATGTAACAAGTCACATTTACTACAATGCATTTGAAAGTGATTCTGAATTTTTCAGATTCAGAATCAGACTCATGTGACAGTAGGCTAAAGGAAATTTAAATTTTCAACAAATTTATGTTATGACTGGCAATGAATATAATAATATATATTATCACATACAAATATCCTTATCTGTGATATTATATATACAATTAAAACTGGTTTTGAAAGTATCTAACACATATGTGCATGCATACTATCAAAGAATATATATCTACTAGTTACGTTAGTTATATATTCTTTGATACTATGCAATCTGTATTGTTGGCTACATGAATATAAATATTCTATATTCATGATTCAAGTAAGACCATGTATGACGGTATAACATAAGTATAGCATAACCGTATAACACAGTACTACTGCCAGCTATTGCAATGAACATGTATTGTGTATTGTTTTTTAAATAAATATGCATGTATTTTCATTGCCAGCTATTGAAATCACAGTATATCTATATTCATACAGTAATGACACTGAGCACGCGTTAGCAAAAATTTCTCATGACCTTTGTCCCGTTATTCATTCGGCCTTAACGGTTTTGCTAAAAGTCGATAGCAATTAAGAGCCTTTGTATACGAAAAAGAGACCAAAAAAATGGAACTGCAACACCAACTGTTTTAAAAAATATAACATTATTACAGTGTATACCTACTCATTAAAAAAAGTACAAATTTTGTTATTTAAAATTTTTTATCTAAAATAAACAAAATTAATTGTAAATGCATTACACTTAAAATTTTGTGTTTGATATCAAATGTTTTTACATTTTTGTTAAATTTCTTAATTATAAATTAAATTCTTACTCTAATATATAGCTTAACAAAATAAACTTTTTCTTGTCTTCAGAATTCTCAGAAATTATATGAATCACCTTATATCTTGATATAATGACGCGTCAGGTAGTCAAAAAAAAAGTTCCAGATCGCCTTTAAAAATGCATTGTGAAAAAATCGTATAAATGTACAATATGATTGTATTGCTCACATGTATATATTGTTTTGTATCTTTTCTTCATTACGGCGGTTTATAAGGAAATATGGATTTGACATAAGTACATTAATTCTGTACTGTTTTTGTAAATTGAATTTTGATTTTTTTTATTATTTTAAAATAAGTAATTATGTGTGTTAGTAAATTTAAAAAAAAAAAGAGTGTCACATCTTATTGCTTTGTTGATCAGTGACAAATATTCTATATTGATTCCAGTACTACTGCCAGCTATTGCAATGAACATGTATTGTGTATTGTTTTTTAAATAAATATGCATGTATTTTCATTGCCAGCTATTGAAATCTACAATATATGTAATATATATGGAAATTCGTGAGCGAAAAATTATCTCTCCTCTCAGTAAAAGCTCCTGCCAGCCATTCTTCAAGTTTCTGCCAGCTATGATCGATTTCAAAAGTGTATTAAAAATTTATACGTTCATTTCCTATCTATAGATTAGTCTATGGTAATAGTAATAATGTAAATGGTAAAATTATTTTATTTAATGGGGTAAAAAGTTAAAAATGAAACAAAAAAATCAAAAAAAAAAAAATTAAGAAGTAAAATAAAATGAAACAATTTTCGAATTATATACATATGTAAATTAAAAAAATTAATTAAAACACTAATTTAATTAGATAAGATAAAAAAAAATTTTTTTCACACCACAAAAAAAAAAATATGTATATATGTACTTTAGAAAAATAAAATCAAATTAATTAGATACACAGATATTCCAAAATGTAACGAAGGTAAAAGAATAAAAAAAAAATTATATGTAAATTGTTTCCTTTTCAAAAATAAAAACACATAATACTACATATAAATAAGTATGTAAATGTATATTGTGGAAATCATATCAAATTTATGAGTAAAAAAAAAAATAATGTTAATTATTCAAAAAAAAAAAAAAAAATTGATTAGTTTTCTTTTTTCGTTTTTGTTTTATTCCTAAATATAGTATTAAAGTTCTAAAATGAATTATAAATTTTTAAATATAGACTCTAGAGTCTAGACTTCATTTTTTTCAAAGTTGCAATCTTTATATTTTGTTAATTGCAGTTTATGATCGCACAATGATCGCACTATCGCAGTCGTCGTCGTGGTTTGACGAAATTGTTGTGATTTCATCGGAATTGTTGATTTCATATTTAAGTATTTTTAATATTGCTGTGAAATTCAATGAAATAATACAAAATGAAAAGAAGAATACGTTATGAAGAAAGATTATCCTGATAGTAGAATCAAAAGTAAACATACCTATCACACCACCGCCTACACATCTTTTGAAGAAAAACAGAAAACAAAAATTACTGCCCCGATTTTATGTAAATATAAATTAACAATTATGCATGTACAAATAAAAGGTGCTATTATACATTCCAATATTATATTTAAAATGAAAATAAATTTATTTACATATGTAAGTTGTTTACTGGTCCATTCATTATTCAATTATTCATGGTCATTTTCTTTTTAATTTGAATTGCAACATTTTTTTGAATGTTCAATCAACCGGAAACGGAGATTACATCTGCATCATCTCTGCAGCTGCAGTTTAATTAAATAAATAAAACAAAATTAAATAATAATGACGGCATCTGTTGTACATAAATAAAAATTATTATACCAATTCTTAAATTATAAATTTGAATTATCTAACTATTTCCATTTATTTAATGTGTCAGTTTATTAAATTTTTAACAATTTAAAATGTTTAAAATTCAAAAATTATTTAATATAATTATCGTTTATCAACTAAAAATGCATATTTTTTTCGTATCAATGATTATTTATAACCCTGTTCCAATTGATAACAGAATTTTACAGAACTTATACCAAACCAACAACTGTACCCATGTACCATGTCGTCTTCTTCTTCTTGTATTATTGTCATTTCGAAAATTATGAGTTGTAATTTTAGAATATAATTACTCACCATGAAATGATTGTGTAGTTGTAGTTGTAAGGGGGAATGTGAAGTGTTTTACTTGTGTGTAAAATTGTAAATTGTTTATTATTAAAAAATGAAATATTGAACAGCTGACAGCTGATATGCAACACAAACACAACACAACACCCTCTCTTTTCTCAACAAATCGACAAATTATAATACATTACCATTTTAAAATAATAGAATGAAGAAAATAATAATTATTAATTATTATATGTAGCATATATATATGCATACCATACATGACGTATAGAAAAAGAAGTGCACAAAATAAAAGTCAAAATTAATAAAAAATAGAAAAAAAAATTGTTAAAAAATTATAAAAATCTAATAAAAGTGTATAAAAGAATTTTTAAAATAATTATAAAAACGATATATGGCAATAGCATAATTTAAAAAAAAAATAAATGCCAATAATTTAATAGGTATTTTTTTTATTTTGTGTGTATAATAAAATAATGGAACCAAAACAAATAACATCATTTGCAAATTTACTACGTGATAATGGTGATAAAATATTGACATCTGAATTTAAATTAACATTATCTGGTGAGTTTAATAATATTTCATTTTTAAAAAATAATTTAAAAAATTTATCATCATCCCAGTAAATGTAATGTTCATAATGTAGGATAAAAAATAATAAATTTTCTATTTTTTTCCTATATGTATTTTGATATTTTGTTATCAGAATAAATTAAAAAATAAAAAAAAATATTGCTATTAATATTTTTTTTTAATTTGATTTGATATTTTATATTTAGCTATTTTAGTAAATAAGTAATGTACACATAATATGAATGCGATAATGAATGATTAGAGATGTGTATGTATGAATATGAGATATGTATGTATGCGTGCTTATCAATTAACAAAGAAAATAATAACAATGGTAAATAAAAATATTATGAATTATTAAAAATATAAAAGACTAGCCTTACTTAACAATAATCGTCTTAAGATGACATAAGAAGATTTTGTACGTACTACCACGTACTACAATGTTACATTGACAAAGGACAACTGCAATAATCCTAAAGGGCCCTTTCGTTAACTTTGATGAATAACATTTTTGTCAATTTAATTTTTTCGTGTATGTACGGTTTGTGCCGTACAAATCAAATCTTTTCTCTGACTGGCAATTATTACGAAATCGATATAATGTCCACAGAATGACAAAAATAAGGCTGTAACTCAAACTTTGATACGAACAGTGGTTTTGTATGGAAGTGATGAAGCATGGAAAATATTTCTACTGGATGCTTTCGAAAGAATAATGCTTTTTATGATTTACGGACCAGCAAAAAAAAACAAAAAGAATGGGGCTCTGGCTGGCGTATCAGATATAACGATAAGTTGTGTATAGGACTGTACAAAGAACCGCAACTGTTCATTCATATTTATAAAGTTCTGAGGCTTCAATTGGCAGGACATGTGCAGAGAATGCCGAATAAAAGGGTACCCAAGAAAGCAATTAATGGACGAATAATTGGCAAAAGACCCAAAGATAAGCCACGTCTGATATGAGAGAATAACGTGTGAGAAAATGCTGCAAAAATATTAGAAATCTAGAACTGGAAATTAGCGGCGGAGCAACGAAACGAGTTCAAGGCTAAAATGAAGAAGACCAAAGCTCGATTTGGTCTGTCTGTAGCGTCATTGGAGATAGAGATATATTATATTTCTCTCCACAGTGGAAATATTGTACTTCATTAAAAAAAAATAAAGTAATTTAAAAATTTTCATTTTTACTCATACATAAATGTAACACAGATCAGCTATACATTTGATTGAATCTGTAATCTGTTAAATAAAATAAAATAAATTTATCTCTCATTTTAATAATTTTTAATAATATTCATAAATCCAATACAATAAAAACTGTTATTTAAAATGAAAAATACGTCCGAGTAATTCTCTTTCTATATTTCTTTGTCATTGATAAGCTTATATTGTAGTTAGTATTTATATCTACCGTATTACATTTACATATGTACATACAAGTATAATATGTATAGATGGCTGTAGAAAATTCTTGAAAATTAATACATACATTATTGCATATTAAATTATTACGTAATAATGATGATTTCATTATCATTATTATATGTGGCAAAGATTGAAAGATCACATGAAATACAAATGCAAACTATGTATATCACAAACTAACAAAATGTTGTGAAAAATTTTTTTTAAAAACTTTTTCAATTGATTAATAACCCTCTAGCGGGTAATACCATCGAATTTTTAAAATTTAAAATAGTGTTGTACGTTGTACCATGTTGTAAATAGTTGAGTTCATCATTACAATCGAATTAGTGATCAGAGAAGATAATTAAAGTAGTATTTGAAACAGATCGAATAGATTAAATTCGAATTGAACTTAAATTGCAATGCAATTATAAACTCTGATTTGAGAAATCAAAGCATTCAGATTACAATAATGAACGGCGCCGCATTAGAATGCTTAGATTAATCCAATCGTAATCATGAATTCGACCTAATTGTACATAATTTTTTCTTCTGATCTAATCGCATCGACGCCTCTAGACAATTCATCTGCCCACACACCCGAACATTGTACATTTTTCCCTAAAATAATGTTGAACTTTGAATTTTTGGGATATCTGCTGTTTCGTAGAAGAATTACGCTTTGTTAATTTTGTTAGAGGGTATTCCTTTATTTCTTTGAAATACTATATTCAAATTTTTCATTTTATTATTGCACATACATTTTTCTTGTTTGTCGCTTTAAAGGCCCAGGCGATTTGTGGCGCGAGCGAAGAACAGGAAGGTTCACCTATCCTTCCTTTAATTAATTTAAAATTACAAAAATAAAATACATTTTTCTTGTATTTCAGGTTCATTATTACGTGCATTAAATGATTCATTTACATTGATCGCTGATCAATCTGAATTGTGTGCACCATTACAATTTCAAGTTGTTAAACCGAATACATCAAAATCAGATGTATTTCGTGATCTACAATTAATACATGATTTTGTACAAAAAACAATACAATTATGTATAAAATATATGAGCTGTAACGGTAACGGTATCAGTATCAATGGCGGTGATGTTGATGATGATTATTTTGAAGGTTTAATCGATATAACAAAATTTCGTAATTTACGTATATTAGAAATTCAAAAAGTTAACATAAAACAAATAATTGGTATACAACCATTGAGAGCACAATTAAATAAATTAATATGTCAGCGTTGTTTAACATCGATCGATGATATTATAACGTATTGCGGTGGAGATAATTCAAATGGTTTTGTATGGAATGAATTAAAATCAGCCGATTTTAGTTATAATAATTTAATGAAAGTCGATAAATCATTAGAATTTGTACAATATTTACAAATATTAGATTTGAGCCATAACAAATTGATTAGTTGTGAGGCAATTAAATGGTTACCAAATTTAAAAATATTAAATTTATCATATAATCGTTTAAATACGATACCATCATTTCATTTAGAAGCATCAAGAAGATTACAAATATTATTAATTAATAATAATTATATTGAAAATTTGAATGGTATACAACGTTTAGATGCATTAACTGAATTAGATTTATCTGATAATTTTTTATTAGAACATACAAAATTATTACCATTAAATACATTAGTTACATTAAAATATTTAAATTTATATGGTAATCCATTGTATTGTCATCCAGAACATCGTATAAATACAGCATGTTATTTAAATAAAAATGCTGAAAGTGTTAAATTTGTATTAGATACAAAAACATTAACAAAACATGAAAAAACATTTATTGGAAAATATTTAATGTATCAGCAGCATTCGATACAAACATCAGCAACAAGATCAATTTTATCACCGTTAAAATATGAAAGATCATCGATTACAAATGAGCAAATGATAAACAGCACCACCACCACCACCACCAGCACCAGTACATCACAAAATCGTAACGCATATCAAAATCAAATGACAGTATCATCGAGTGTAGGATCAACAAAAAGTTATGGAGGATTGAATGAATCTATGACAACAATAACAGTAACAGAAACAACAGAACCATCAAATATAAATAATGATATGACAACATCATTATCATCAATAAAAAATGATAAATCTACCACGAAAAAATTACGAAGAAGACGAACTGTTGATTTAGAACAGCAACAACAACACAACACTATCAACAATTTCACATCATTATCATCATCATCATCAGTAATATCGCCAAATTCTCAATCAAAATTATCATCATTATCAACAGCTGCATTAAATATCACTTCTGCTGGTACTGTTTCTGATCTAGATTCATCACAATTCATGAAAAAATCAAAAAATAATGATAAATTATTGATGACAATAAGTACAGATCATTTAGAAACTAAAAAACAAATTGAAGATTTACGTAAAAGATTCGGTGATAGTTGGTTACATGGAGATAATTCTCATATGATAAAAAGTGTAATTGGATTGAATGATAATGATAATGATAATGATAAATATTTTAAATTAACATCGAAACAATTAATTGATGATTTTCTAGGTGAATCAATGATAACAAATCAACAAGATTTATCAAAAAATTTAAAAGAAAATGATAAAGAATTATCATCATCATCTAATAAAAATAACGATTATCATGATGATCATATTAAAAATAAAGATAAAATCGATGAAATGAATACTACTGATAATTCATTGTATAAAAGTGTAACATCAACAGATGATAATAATACCACTAGTAATTCGAGCATTTTATATAATTCGGCCATAGAAGATGGACAAAGTATATTGAATGATATTTATTCATCTGTGAATGATGAGCCAGAAAGTAAGATGTTACAGAAAATTTATTGATTTAATTTGAGAATTGATATTAAGGAAAAAAAAAATTGTTTTTTTTGTTTAAATTTTATAGTTTCAGAACCAGAAGATAATGAAAATACTTATATCGTTTATGGAACTGATAAAAATGATGAATTATTATTGACCGTATCGGATATTTCAATCAAAGAAAGAGACGTTCTAACAAGAAGGTAAATTTCTAATAATTGTATCTTGTATATATTTTGTTAATTGATTTTATTCGAGATTTATTGAATCTCTTTTTTTAAAATTAAATTTTTATTTTTAATCAACGATGGTAATCGTCCTCATAACCAACTAAAAATTTTTTTGCCATTTGGTGTACAAATTTTTAATGTTTTATCGATAAAAATCAATTGGTTTTTGAGTAAAATATCTGAAGATCATGAAGATCATGATTCAAATTTTCAAAAAAAAATTTTTATCACTTAAAAAATGTTCATTTAGTGCAGTGCGATCTTGCATTATCGTGAAGCATGCATAGTAAAGCTTTTTCTATTGATAATAATCACTGGGCATTTTTCAATTAAACATTCATTCATTCGATCCAATTGCTCAGAGTAAAGATCTACCTTCACAAGGAATAATGGTAGCACGTAATTTATTTCTAGTTCGACTTTAGACAAAGTCGTTTCAACTTTTGATTTCATAGCATGTAAGTTTTAGGATTTCAAAGTGAAATGATTCCGCGAATATAATCCATCAAGTACACAAAAACGTGTTTTTAGAGGATTTTGTAAATTTGGTGGCGATTCATTTTAGAGACAGCCACTGCGTTTCGTGTTTTGAATTATCATTGAAGATCCGTTTATCACCTCCAGTGATCAAGCAAGCGATCAAAATACGCTTTTCTATTGTGCCTTTTATGTTTCTTTTCTTTCTTTCTTTAATTTGTAATTTAATTTAAATTTTAGAATAAATAAATGAATAAAATTGTTTTTTTAAATTAGAACAAAAACAAAATGGAGCCTAAAAATTTTACAAAGTTGTGATCGTATTAAAGCGAACACATTACGTATTAATTTTGATACAATAAAAAAAGATAAAAGAGAGAGAGTTTATACAGTTGAAGAGGGTTTATGTCAGGTAAAAAGAAAAAAAATGGCAATTAATTTGGACAAAAAAAAATGTTTTCAATCATTTCTTATCTTTAAGGAACTTGAAAATTACTTACGTGATATCCTATCAAAACGATTATTATCTGAAATGAATCAAACTGTTTACAGATGTGTTAATTGTGCATGCCAATTTTCAAGAGAAAATACATATAATAAAAATCCAGGTACATAATTTTCTAATTAAAAATTTTAAAATTTAAATATAAAAAAAAATAGTTCTTAAAATCAATTTTATTTTTTTAAATTATTTTCGTAGATATTTTTTGCCCGGAATGTAAAAGTGCATACGTTGTTGAAGTACATGAACCAACATCAAAATCATCCGGAATTTCTGTTTCGCTTGAACAACAACAAAAAGATTTGAAATTTCATTCTACTCCTGTCATTATTACAACGACAGCAGTGATGACTAGCACTAGCACTAGCACTGCTACGACTGTTGTTGCCAAAACTCCTCCTAAAAATAATACTAGTAGTAGCAGTACCACAACAATTAGTGATGCATTAAAAGCTGTACAAACATCTTCTTCAATATCTACAACAATAGCAGCAGCAGCAGCAGAAGTAGCAACAAATTTACATAAGCAACAGCATGGAATTAATGAAAATTCCGGTGAGATATGTTTGATTGATGATAATACTTCAAATAGCAGTAGTCTAGGTAAACAGTTAATTATTGTGGGTATATAGTATATGATAATGATGAAGTGGTCTAACGAATTTGAATCCCAAACAAAAAACAAATTTTGTTTTATTTGCAATTTTTTAAATTAACAGAAAATTTATTTTTGTTTTTTTTTTTTTTTTTTTTTTTTGAGATTTATTGAGTTTTATTAGACTTGAAATTATCATTTTGGGTGAGTATCAAAACGTTTAAATACCGCTTCTCGCTTCGTAAAGCTTGCGGCAACTTTTAAAAGTTTTAAAACGTATTGTGAATGTATTTTTGACGTATCAGATAAGCAGCAAAATGCATCGAAAATTTTTGTGATGCACAAACGAAAGCAATGTCTCAACAAACAGTGATATTGTATAGATTTTGTATCGAAACTGTGCTGCTGTACCGCCGTAACAAAATAAATTTTTAAACGTTTTGAAACGCTCCGATTTTTTTTTTTAAATGTAAAATCGAATTTTTATAATTTTTGATTTGAATTTTAATTTGAATTAATCTTAGAATTTAAATAATTAATAGCACAAATATTTAAATTTAATGAAAATTAAAAAAAAATAATAATTTAACCGTTATCTTTGAAAATGGTATAAGTCCATATTTTATTGATTCAAAGATATTTAAACTGTTGCATTTATGAATGGTAATGATGAACATTTTGAACATTTTGAAGAAGAATTTTTCTTGGGAACTGGACTGGAATTATTTAACTCGATTCGAAATCAATCTCGTTTTATATCATGGATTCGAATCGAAATCGATTTAGATAACGCCAATAATTAGTATCGATACTAGAATATTTTTTGTTTGAAACGAACTGAGAGATTGATAAATGAGAGAGACTGCCTTCATTTTCATGATTATCCTAAACTAATTTTTTCAAAAAAAAAAATTGGACTTACACCACTTTCAAAAAAAAAAAAAAAAAAAACGGATCAATTATATCATTTGCAAGATTATTGTGTGACAAATTTAATTTTAACTTTTTGTTTTTTCTTTTCCTTTTTTTTTGTATTTTTTATTCCTCATCTTCTCAAAATAAATTGCATGATTGCAATCATCCCCACACAACTAATGTACTACTACTACTACTACTACTGCTATCAAATCATTTCTCATTATTTTTTTGTAATGTAATTATATAATGGAATGATAAAAAAGGAAATTTTTGGAGATTATCATCAACTAACAAGAATTTGAGTAATATTTTATTTTTAAATTTTTTTTGTTTTTTTTTCACTAAAAAATTTTATATTTTTACTTTTACAAATTAATGTAGAATTATGTAAATGATAATAACTTTAATTTCATTTTTGGTTTTTGATTTTTATTTTCCCCCCTTCAACATATTATGATGATGATGATGTTATGTATTTAGGTTCAGGTGGATCATTAAATGAATCATCGTCATGTTCAAAAATATCAAATTCACAATCATCATTTGATTCAAATCAAAGTGTAGCTGGTAGCTCAACAAATGAACGTGATTTGGATTTATTAAATTATTTTAAAAATAAAAATAATTGTGAAAGTGATGTAGAAATATTAAGTAATCCGAGTCAAAGTAGTATTGAGGTATTAGATAGTGGTATTGGTGGTTTAATAACAAATTATACCAACAATAATAATAATGGTGGAGGAGGAGGAGGAGGAGCAGGAGCTGGTAATGGAAATCGTAAAATTTCTGAAGAAAGAAAATTTTTACAAATACCATCATTAGAAACAATTGAAGATCGTAATGTGAATATAAGTGATGGTGATGGTGGCAGTAATTATGATGGTGATGTTGATGATGATGATAACGATAATAACGGTATAAAAATATGGGATTATAATTTACAAAAATTAATGATAAAAAATACTGATAAAAATGAAAAAGATAATTCAACAATATCAAATGTAAAAACTGATGATAAAAATGAAACAACTACTGTAGAAGATTTGAAGAAAACAACAGAAACATCATCAGCAAAAACATCATCAATAAATGATTTGATGAGTGGTGGAAAAAAAAATTTATTATCGAATGTTAATTTAACAGAAAGCAGTTCATCTGGTTCAATAACGGATAGTATTTGCACGGCATATGAACAACAACAAAATGATAAAGTATTAGATACGGTATCAACATCAACGCTAACCGGTAGTAGTGGTGGTGGTGGTGTTGGTGCTGGTGCTGGTGTTGTTGAAACAATAACAAGTGGTGGCAATAAAACAATAATTATTGATAAGGATAACAATAAAAAAGATGAATCAATAATAACATCAATGTTGGGTGGTTTATTTCAAACAACAAATTTACTTATGTCATCATCAAAATCACAAAAATCATTATCATCAAATACAAATTTAGATTCAAATATAAAAAAATCATCATCATCATCATCATTATTGCAATCTAAAACATCATCATCAACATCATCATCATCAGCTACAAAAACAATTTTAGAAAAATTTAAATTTAATTACGAAGATTTCGGTGATGTTGATCATCGTTTAAAATTATATTTTTATCAAACGAAATTCGATGATGCCAATGAACATTTTAAATGGTTAGTTAAAGGTAAAATATTAAATGAATTAAATATGGAATTAATAAATGGTATAATTGTAATGTCAACAACAAAATTATATATTATGGAAATAATTGAAATAAATAATCAACATAATAATAATCAAAAATATAATAATACATATGATAATGATAATATTACGAAATGGTTAAAACAAATTGTTAATATAAAATTGGAACGTTTAGAAAAAATACAATTATTACCATGGCATATTGGTTTATCATTTAAAATACGAAATTATGGTACATTTTTATTAATATTACAAGATATATTAAGGACAGATAGTTTATTGTTATATTTTGCAAGTAAGTATACATATATCTGTTGTCACTATGTATTGAGAAAATTTTACATTTTCTTTTTAAATGTTAAATGTTAGACACATCAAATTCTCGAAATCATGTAATAACAAAAAAAAAAAAAAATTCAAAATGATGCACATCCGTTTTCGAGTTCAAAATTCTAAGAAAAGAAAAACATGATTAAGATTTAGATGTGTACAGCATATTAATATTGTTTTACTGTTTGTTTGTATTTTTAATTTTAAATTAATTTTATTTTATTTTTTTTCTCTTTCTCTCTCTCTCTCTCTGTAGATAATCCACTTCCATCAAATTGTATACTAGAATATCAAATATCTGATAAATTAATGAAAAAATTATCAATATGTGTTGATTCAGAACAATTAAAAATGTTCTCATTATTAAATAAATGTGAAATAATAAAAAATTTAGATATTAATAATAAAAAAAATAATGATAATAATGTAAATATTATGAAAAATGATAAAATTATATTACCATCATGTTGTTGTTTATTAATAACTGATACACATTTATATATAACAAAATCAAATTTATCATGGTTATCATTAAATTTAAATACAAAAATTGATATATATATGAAACAATTAATGAGCAATTTAATCGAAATAAAACGTAATAATATAAATTTAAAAAATATTTTCATAAATTTTTTAGATGAAACAAATCAAAAAAATGATACAAAATGGAATTGTGAATTTGAGACAATAGAAAATACAGATAGCTGTTTAAATGCAATCGGACAATCATGGGAAAAATTATTTGGTGTGCCTTTAATATTTAGTAGTAATAATGATGATGATGATAATAATGATGATAATGTTTGTGATCAAAAAAATACAACATAGATATACATAACGTATGCATAAATTAGAAAAATTTTAAATTCGATTACCCTGGAAAAATAAAAAATAAATAATTCGATAATCGATTTAAAAAGCAGTGCCGGTTTCCTTTGAAAGTGGAATAAATTCATTTTTTTAAATAGAAATTTAGCTAATAATAACAATAACGAATGTGCAGTATCACATAACGATCTTTTATTCTGTAGAAATGCCGTTTTCGATGATTCAGATCTTTTCCTGACATTCCAGTCAGTTCTGAATTATTTTTACACTGAATAAAAAATATATATATTATGTAAATTTTGTTCAAAATATACTCAAATTGTCTGATATTTTTTTTAACCGAACACTCGTTAAGTTTTCGTATATCTTATAGCCTATGTCCAATGAGGACATCAACATTAAAATAGAAAACGATAGAACGCGATACGTCCGTCCAAGTACACGTCGAATGGACTGACTTCAACATTCAATTAGATAGGTTATTACTTTGGCTATTACTTGGATCTGAATTTCCAGAAACGATCACAATTCCTAAACAAAAATCGATTAAAGCTAACTCAAGATATCAGCATATATCTTGCTGTTTAAAGTTAAGTAAACTAAATACATTGTATGCTAATGATATTGTAAATGATATTTTATAGATTATAATTTCAAGTAAATTGTTTTTAAAAAAGAAAAAAAAAATATTTTATAAAATGAATTTACACCACTCTCAAAGAAAACGACTCATACAATTACGGATGATATAAAAACGAGAGTATATACATATATATAATTTTATATCATAAATATGAAAAAAAAAGAAAATAAATTGTACATACATATTTTGTGTTGTTTGTTTGTTTGTTTATACTTTTTTTAATTTTCAAAATTATGTAACGTAATTCAAATGTTAAGAATAAAAAAAAATATACTTACCTATATGTAATGTGTAACGGAAAAAAAAAACAATTTGTTTTAGTTTTTAGTCCATAGCAATATCAATACGTGACCGTATAATTATGTACCATACTGTAAAGTGTAATTTTTTCTATATAAATGTATGTATATAAAAAAATTTTATTGTTTATAATATCGAAATAAATGAATAAAAATATGATAAATAATATAAATTTGATAATAATTTTGTTAAAATATATATATTTGTTTTGTTTTAATATCTGCATCCATGTAGTATTTATAGATCTGAAGCAGCAACAATTATTTAGAAATCCGTTTAGAGCAAAACATGTACCAGAAAAATATTTCGAAGTATGCATAAAAAAGTAAGAACTACGGTTAACGAATCTCTGCAGAAGTTGAGGTGAAAATGGAAGACCATATTGTGTACTTCGATCAACAGGAAAATCAAAAAAAAAAAAATTTGGAAAAAAAGTACTAAAATGGAATAAGTACGAATTTTCTAAGTTTACTTAATGGTAATCGAAATCGATCGACGTAAGCAGTAGGGCAGTAGGCTTTAGACTTTTATTTCATTGCTTTTTCAAATGGTCATTGATCATGTAACATTAAAGAGTATCCAAAACCCTCTTCAACGGACTATTCTATATTCTAACAATGTGGTGATCATATCAAAATCTATAAAGTAGCTGGAGTATAAAGTAAATAATCGTTGCGAATAACTTAAAATATCACAGTATAAAACAATACATGTTCTCTCAATCCAGTATTTTAAGGTTAATTTTGTAGCGAAATTCTATCTGATAATAGCAGCTGATACTGAAATTGATGAGAATATCATCCAAACAATACATTACATTACATATGGTCAACATTTGTGTTATTTAAAAATAAAAATGTGCACGTATTTTAATTCATTTCAATTTTTTTCATCTTTCATTTATTTAAAAATTAAACGTAATCAATACATTAAAAGAATTATAGAATATTATTATTTATCGTTTACCACCAACTCTTGGTGCTGCTTTTTGTGTAACTTTAACAGCTTTCTGTTTTTGTGGTTTTTGTTTAGTTGCTGGTGCTTGTTGTGTTACCTTTTTAGCTGCTTTTACAGCACGTTTCTGTTCTTTTGCTGCTTTTATAGCTTGATCACGTTGTGCTTTACGTACTTCTGGCTTCATATTTCTTTTAGCCATAATTTCAGCTAATGATGCACCAACGATAGCACGTTGAAATTTTTGTGTTCGTCGTGTACGTTTCTTATGAGTTTCTTCCTCAATACCTTTTTTATGTTTACGACGATATAAAACGGTCCATGTTACTTTACGTGGATTACGTTTCATTAAATATGACCGTTCACATTTTTTATCCAGGAAAGTGAATGTCTACAAAATAAAAAAAGAACAGAGATAATGTTTGTTTGAAATCTTGATTCGAGAAAAAAAAAATAACTAAATGGATAATTTACAAAAAAATAAATTCAAATTCTATAATTTAACACAAAGTTTTGATTTTTAATTTCCGTAAGTATACATACTAATCAAAAATATCAAAACAATCAATGATCATTTTACTTTATATTCGAACGATAATTCACACTGCATTTTGATAATTTATAAATTTTGTAATAATTTTCCTCCACCATTTAAATTGATTTCTTTTAAATTTTAAATGAGAATAAAAATTAATTTTTCATTTAACACATACCTTTCCATCAACTTTAACCATAGTCTTCCCATGTCCTGGGTAGATTTTGTATCCGCTAAATGAACATAAACCAATCCTAAAATATAAAAAATATTTTTATCATCAGCTACATTCATACATAAATTTAATAAATTTATAAAATAATCTTCATTATTTGAAGTGATGTTTATAAAAAAATAAAATTATTTTTCCAACTAATATTTAACTTACTTCATTTTGGTAGTTGTTTTGACACGAAAAGAACGAAAAACCGGAAGAAAAGTCAGACGATTGTCAAATTGACAATTAAAAACAATTAAATTTAAGAGAAAAAAAAGAAGAAAAGAAATAAAATTGACAACTACTAGGCTTAAAATGAGTACTAAACGTTAGAATCGCCATCTATTATGAGTGAAAATAAGAACATTCAATTTTACGTTTAAAATTTATATCCGTTGTGTTATTTTATATATTACAATATTACCAGATTTAAAGTATTTTACAATATAATGAGGATATAACTACTACTCCTACACCCATTTATTGCATTTATGTATGTATATCCTTTTATTAATAAATTAATATATGTAACACTTGACACAATACAAATGCAATGTACTTACAATTATTTACAAATTGAGCAGATAAGTAGTAAAAGAGAAGTGAAAAATGCAAAAATAAACAGAACAGTCCATGAGAAATTGTATATATAGATATACAATACACCATATAACTATATAAGTAAAAAGGATAAAGGATAAAAATTTATACATTTTTAATTATTGCGTAGGTGTTTACCTTTACAAAAGATACAAAAGATAACTCATCTTTCATTTTTTTTTCGCTGCTGTTATATTATACCACATATCCAAAATGTCAATGAATAAAATAAAATTTAAATAATTTAAAAATAAAATAAATTAATTAATTTTTCTAAAAACAAAACAATAAAAGAAAAATACATAATTTTAATTTATTGAAAAGTGAACGTGTTGTTTTATTTGAAAAAAAAAAAAAACCAAAATGATGAAATTATCATTAAAACGTTATTCGGTTATATTATTTTTTCAATTTTTATTTTTAATTGTTGATTTATTATTAAATAGTTTTTCATATCTTGTACGAAGGGATAAATTAGCAACAATTTTTATTTGTTTGTAAGTTTCTATTTTTGTGGATTCATTCTCATTATACTCTGTGTTATATGTTTCTTATTTATTTATATTTTAGGACACAAGATATTTGTTTGATTTTAGCATTTACTGCACTCGTATTCAGTATGTATTCTACTTACGTTTATCAAGTGAGTATTATTTTATTTATTATTTTTAATATTTAAAAAAAAAACGTAGAACAAACCTAAAAAAATTGAATCCGTTCGAAATTAAATTAAATTTGGAAAGTAATTCATTCTAATTTTTGTAGGCTGGTGTTGCTGAATTACTTTATAAAAAATTTCGTTTTCCAATGATTGCAATCACAATTTATTTTATATTATGCGTATCACAACATATTTGGATTGTTGAAAATCATCATAAAGGACCATATTCATTTCAATGGCCAACTGGTTTGACAGCACTATTCATAATTCAAAGATTATGTAAGTAACTAGACTAGATAAGGCACCCTCTGCATTCTACATTCATATAAAAATTCAACAGTCATTCAAAAACAAAAAAATTTAAAAATTTTTTAGAAAAACAGAAAAATTCAAATGTTACATGCTATTTCTTTTTTGCAGTCTCACCAATTTATTACTACCTTTATAAGAGATCAGCATTAAGAATGAGTGATCCAAGATTTTATGAAAACATGGATTGGGTTGCAGAACAACTTGCCATTAAATAAAAAAATTGTCGAAAGTTGCGGAGAGGAATGGAAAAATATAAATAATATATTAAAAATGTATATTAACATTTTTTTTTTCCAAACACAAAAATCAAAAAACTTTATTTGAAAAAATAAGTAGAGTAGTGTTATTGAAAAATTAAAAAAACATATTTATTGGAATTTAATTAAATTTTAAATAAAATTCTAACTTTATATATTTTCTTTCTTCAAAGTAATGTCCTACATCCAATGAGCACGTCAACGTCGTTGTTACCGTCAAAATATAGAACACATCCAGGAGACCTCTAAATACAATATGTATACATCATACGTCCAATAGAGACTGACGTTAATTTTCAACTTAGATCCAATATTATTTGACATTTTTACATTGACGCTGTGACATGTTGGCGTTGACGTGCTCATTAGATGTATAGGCTTTAAATTGTATATATGGAAATGTAAATTATTAAAAAAAAAGTGTAAAAGTAAAAGAAGAAAAAAGTGTTAAAAGAATGCAAATTCTGAGTGCTAGAATAAAGTGTGTAGCTGTAGTTATGGCTGAAACATGCAGCAAAGTTTGAAATCATAAATTAATGATTAACAACAGTGTGTAGCTGCTGTTAAAGTTGTAGTTGTGGCTGCTGCTAGTCTTTAACAAATTTTAAATTTACAGCACCACAAATTGACATTTCAGTTTTGTGATTGAAAAAATTTGAAATTTGACATTTACACATTAGCTAGCAGTACATTCTGGTTTGTAATTACAACCTCATGCAGAGCTACAAAATTTATGTGCTATGCTGCATGCTTCAGTCGTAATTGTAGCTACACATTCTGTGCTAACAGTGAAGAAAATATGTATGCGTAGTAAAATGTATAGAAAAAATATTTGTATTATAAAAAAAAATGAATAAAAAAACCTGTTAGATTCTTTATTAAAAACTAAAATAAATCTCTTCTTCTTAATAATATTTTAAAATCAATTTTATATTTTTTATTAAAATAATATATATTTTTTTATTGTTATTAAAAATTACGTTAACAAATTTATCATTTTTTTTTTTTAAATTTATTTTTAAATCATTTAGAAAAGAATATTCTTACTTTTTAATATTTTTTATTATTTTTATTTTTTTATAAATTTTATTTATTAAACATTAAGATATTGCAATTAAATATAAAATAATTTTTATTAAACAAAATATTTATTAAAGATTTATAATAATTTGAAAATTTTATTTTTCAAGGAAGACAAATTAATTTTTATTAATTGAAAAATAAAAAATATAACATAAATGAAATTAAATTTTATATTATGCACTGGTAAATTTTTGTGATCATTCTAATCATCATCAATAATAAATAAAATTAAATGCAATTTTTATGAGTAAATTTCAATTATTTTTAACAATAATTCTAAATCGTTTCTATAAAATATCAAAATTAATATTTTTTATGAGAATGAGAATAAATTTTGTTTTAATTAATGTTTTTAGTAATGGTTTAAAGAAATTCAATTTTAAATGAAAATGAAATAAAAGAAAAATATAAATGTTTTTCAAAAATTTTACAATTCATCTTTTGCATTATTTATTCTAACAAATTTTAATAAATTATCTGATTTTCTTGGTCCTTCATAGATTTTTAATAATTTACCATTTTCAAATAATATTACAGTTGGAAATCCATCAATTTTGTACTTATCAACACTACGATGATTTTGATCACAATCTAATGCTGCAAATTTTATTAATTTATTTTCATTATCTGTTAATTTTGTTGCAGCCAATGCAAATTCTGGTTTCATTATTTTACAATGATTACACCATGATGTATAAAACATAACAAGTAATTTTTTATTCAATTTTAATTCTGTATCAAAATTATTATCGTTCAATAATAAAATTTTATCAGAACCAGGAAAATCACCAAATAATGATACATTATTATCAACAGGTACTTTTTGATTATTATTTTTTACATTATTATTATTGCTGTGATCACTAGCAGCAGCAGCAGCATCATGATCATCGTTAGTATTTGATTGTGATGGCGATTGTGATAACAATGATTCGGGATTATTTAAAAAATTTATAAAATCTTTTTCAGTTCGTCCACCATTATAGTCAATTTTCGTTTTTAAATAACTGAAATATTTGAATGTTGGATAGCCACGTACCTCGTATACTGAACATACTGACTGATAGCGTGTGCAATCGATTGCCGCAACTGTTATACGTGGATCATCTTTGAAATGATTTGCTGCCGATGTAAATTCTGGTTTTGCTTTTTTACAATGACCACACCCTGAAAATTTTTATTAAAATTATTTTTTTTAGTTTTTGAATAATTTAATTTTTGCGAAAAAAAAAAAAGTTAAAACTTACATGGAGCATAAAACATGACTAAAGCATGCTTTTTCTTTTTTAAAATTGGTTTAAAATTTTCTTGATTCAAATGGACAATTTCAGATTCCTCTTCTTCCCATGGTTTTTCTGGTGGTGGCGGTGGTGGAGGTTCTTTTGGATCCTTTCAACAAAAAAAAAAAAAATGTTTAATTTATTTACGAAATTTTTAGTGAATTTTTCATTTTACCTTCATAAAATTGACTATTTTATCCGCTTCTCTTACATTAACATCAAATTTATATTCACCGTTTATGAAATATTTAACTGTCGGATAACCTTTTACACCATATTTTTGTGCAATTGTTGTTTCTTTTGTTGCATCTAAGGCAGCTAATACACCAGGAATCTAAAAAAAATATACAATTATGTATAAATGCTGAACATTAATCACTAAATATATAATTTTAACTAAAATTTACCTTTTCATTTTTCATAATTTCAGCTGCTTTTTCATATTCTGGTTTCATACGTTTACAATGACCACACCATGGTGCATAAAACATAACTAACACAGATTTTTCATCTTTTAATGCTGGCTCAAAACCATTTGTTGTTAAATGTACAATATCTGATGTTGTATCAGCTGACCAATCATCATCTTTTGGTTTCTTTATAACAGATGATTCAGTTGGATTATCCATAAATTGAATTATTGATGATTTTTTATTTTCACCATCATATGTGTATTTTAATTTTCCATTTTCAAAATATAATAATGTTGGAAAACCCGTTATATTGTAATGACGACGTACAATTGCATTTTCTGGACGATCAACATTAATTGCTGCCAAAATATATTTTGATTTCATTTCTGTAGCAGCTAATGAATATTCTGGTTTTAATTGCTTACAAAAACCACACCATGGTGCATAGAACATTATCATAATTGGTTTTGTTTCTTTTTTTAAAAATTTTGATAACATCTAAAAATTAAAAATTAAAAAAAAATATATCACGGAAATGATAATTTCATAAGTTTCCCGATAAAAAAAAAAAAAAATGTTTAAATTTTTATCGCTGCTGTATCATGTTCATGCATTTAAACTTACATTCGAATCTTGTATGTGAATGACATCAGCACCAGTTGGATCTTCTTCCCATGGTAAATCTCCAGTTGGATCACGCATAAAATTTACTATACTCGTTACTGTTATTTGCCTGTCATAATCTTTATGATAATCTCCATCTTTATAATGTTTTAGAGTGTATGATGATGGTGAAACTTTTAATTTTTTACAAAGTTTCTTTTTATCACTGAAAAAAAAAATAATTATGATAATTAATTGAATAAAAAAATATTTAAATAATTAAATTATATATTTACCTATTTGAACAATCTAAAAGTACCATTGTACCTAATCCTTTAATTATTTCAGAAGCATCATTGAAAATTTTAATTGTTTGATGTGCATCTTTTAAATTTGATACAAATAATATAAGAACATTTGTTTTCGTACGTAATAATTTTTTTAATTCTTTAATATCACTAATACTATCGATAACTACTGATGATGATAACGATGATGAGGATGGTGAATTCGTTTTTGCAATTATCACATTTACTATGTTTAAGAAAATCTGCAAACAAAAATAAAGGTCAACAATTTGTATCATTTAATTCTTTTTTTGTTGAGCTTTGTATACATTATGATGAATGTGCGACTTCTTATGTGTACATATATTTATTTACATACTTACAATTGCAAAAATTATATAAATTTTAAATGATTTCATTTTGTATATTACAAACATTTTTATTTTGTTCTATTTATTTAAATACTTTTTGAAAAATATAAACTACTGAAGTTATTATAAAAACCGGTTCCTTAAAAAGAAATTTAAATCCATTCTATTCTTTTATTATTAACTATACGCTGATGATATGAATATGATGATGAATTGATGACGTCTTCATGAACTACTACTAAATCAAAATTTATTTTAACTTCTTATACACATTTCAAGGTTAGGTTTTTATTTGTTTATCTGACATTGGAAATGGAAATCTGGAAGTTATGATGTTCTTATGCTTCTGTCTGATGTTAATAAAATTTATGCTCTACTCATGCTGATGATGATGTCATGATGACAACATAAATAAAAAAAATACAAATAGCAAACAGTTGGCAGTTAATATAAAACATAATGGAGGGAAACAGCAATGGAGGAAACATTAATATCCGTTTCCGTTTGTATTTTTACAAAAATTTTTAAACAATAAAATTATGTATAATATTTTCAATAAATTATTTATGCGACGCATTTATCAACATATGTTTAATAAAATGTCCAGTATTAGTCTTATTAAATTGAATAAAAACATAAAATAATAAATATTTTGTTACCGTTAAATCACATAAAAATGAAAGAGTATCGGAAAGTATTTTCAACGTGCTTCTGTCCGTGGTAAGTGGTAATATTATGGAAGATGGAAAAGGAAGTGAGAACAGTTTTCGAGATTTAAGCGCAAAATTTTAAATTAATATTTGCCTAAAAAAGTATTAAATATACCCCAGAAAAATAATTATTATTTAGACTTTTATTTTTTGAAAAATGCAATTTTTTTATTAACATTTTTTAATGTATTTAGTTTTAATATTAATTCATAATATCAATAGTATATTTTTAGTGTATTATCCGTTAAATGGAAAGAGAATTTGTAGCAAAAATTCAAAGTCTTGTAAAAGTCGTGTATAAAAATTACTTGCATATTTTTTTAATCGATGTTCTTGAAAGCACTAGGTATGTCATAAATGTACAGTTATAAGTGAAACATTTATCAACATATCTTTGATTGTTTTTTTTTTTTTTGTGAACTTATGGAAAACAATTTTCACTTCATTGTACAATACACACTACAAGTGTATTACTAGTATTTTGCGTATATTACAGTTACATAGTACAGCGAAGTGTTTAACAGTTTAACATTTTAGAGCATATAGTTTATATAAGGTGTGTAGTCAGCGTTTTAAAAAAAAACGTATTAACATTACCTATACTCTCTGCATTTAAAAGTATAAACATGTTTGAATAATCAACGTTTATTATTTTGAACTTTATACATATGAGGAAAAACATTATTATATAAAGTGTTTTTTTTTTGTGTGTTTCTTTTCTTGTATATTATCGTAATATGCACTTTTATTTTTATTAATGATATTACACTTAAAATTTATTATATTTACATTTAATGCACAACTTTTCCATGTATGAAAATAGAAAGGTATGTATATACTATATATAAATACGTAGGTTCATATTTTAATACTTACCATACCATACATTATTTATACGTACTGTACGTTATGCGTATGAAATACAAAAATACATTACAATTTAAATTGTTTTGCCAATGTATGTTACAAAGTTTTATTTTTATTAAAGTTTTTAAAATCATCATCATAATGTGCATATATGTATATATGCACGTTATGCGAAAGTAAAATACATGACTAGTAGGTAAAAGTAGGATTTGATGGCTCAGTGTAAGTATAGAGTTTTGTTTTAAACTAAAAACATTAAAAAAAAAATAAAAAATAAAACAAAAAATCATAACGAACTAAGCAGGAATAATTATTCTGCTAACAACAATTAGTTACAGTTTCAGTTACATATTATTATAATGAGACTAAGACGAATGAGACAAAAATTTTCAAAAAATAAAAAAAAATAAATTTAATGAACATACAAATGCTTGGTACGCCGGTAATACCGTTGGTAATACTATATCAACTAAACCTAAAGTAGCGTAGCGTAGAAGAGACCAATGATCTTACTGTCACCACTACTTACTTACTATATACTGTGCTACTGTGCAATCTGTGCAACTAGTTTTCGTTTGCCTATACTTAAGGTGAGCGGTGTGTAGTCGTAGAACGGTAGAACGTAGAACAAGAAACAAGTGTAAAATGTTCTCAGGAGAATTTTTATGTTTCTCATTTTTTTTTTATTAGAAAATTTATATTATTTATAAATAATATATTATTTATTATAATATAATTTATTTATAAAATTATTTATAAGAAAATGAACTTTTCTCTTGAATGAAAATACAAGTATAGGTATACATAATATGGTAGATGGTACGCAGGTATAATACTATCAACTATAGTTGCGTAATGTGGAAAATGCAAATTATATTATTGTCACCACTACTTATACTACCTACTATAGTTATACATACTACATACTGGCCGACTAGTTCCTGTTTTCCTATATTTAAGGAGTGCGAGTGCGATATGTAATCTCATAGGCAATTTTGAAAATTTTCCGTTCACTTTTGTGTAGAGCCTATACGGATATATGATAAAATAAATTGTACAACATATTAGAACGAATATATTATATAAGGATCCTTAATTTAATATATAAAATTCATTCATATGTACACATAATGTGTGTTTAAATTACAAGCAAAAGCTAAAAACGTAAATAGTTATATGTTTTTTTCGAACGTATCTACATTTATATTTAACAATTTGCATTTGTATTTTTGCGTAATTACAAAATATTAACGATTTTGATAATGTAAGTAAATACACATATATTTATACGAATATTCTAGTGTTAGAAAAGAAATGATTCCAGTATTGGTGCAGAATTAATTCTTTATACAATCATCATCACACATTATATGTATAGAACATATTATACCTAACTAACATATTAAATATACGCACCTATCACCGTCATTGTTGTTTTATTTTTGATTTTTTTCTATATTGTATTTTTTTATTTAAAAAGTTTTTGATACCATAAGATATGAAATTTTATTTTTGTTTTTATGGTGTGCTATATATTGCGATGATGTTGATGATATCATAAAATATGACATGATAATTATTATGTTAATTAAATCGTTAATTAAAGGAAACACAATTTGTATTATGTGTGTAATATATACGGAACAGATTATATTGTATATAACCGAATTTATTGTAATTATTGTTGTGAAGGTATAAATAAATACACATAATCTGTAAATTTATATTTTATAATTCAGTAGATGTGATGTGTGTATCCTTTTAAACAAAAGAATATTTTTCAACAAGTAATAATTCGCGAGAATAATAGAATTATAGATAATAATGATCTGCGATGCGGTAATTTATTGTTTCGATATAGAAAATACATGAATCGCATATCATATATCTTTCGTTTATGCAAACTTTGATGATATATGTTTATTAATAATTTAAGTATTTTACAAATTTAAGTTGTACAGAATAAGTACTGTATATATTGTATATAAACAATTTAGTTACATTCTAGGCGTAATTATTATTGTTGAATTTAATACTTATATTGTATTTGTATGCCTTGAGCATTGAAGTGTGATTTAAAAAAGTTTCTCATGTATACCATATACCATACATTTTATAAATAATGGGTAATTCATTTAGAAATACTTCTTTCAGTAAGGAGAAGAACTTCGTGACAGATCACCTTTAACTCAAAAATGAATCTGGTTGGAAATAAATGTAAATTGTGTCCTTCATCGTACAAATACAACAGAGTACATTATGTATTTGTTGCTTTAAATTGAAGTATTTGCGATCTCGACGACATTTAGTCTCAACAAGATTATGTTATACTTACCATATATAGCCTACGTGGCCACGTGAAATAATTATTGATAAATTGTCCAGCTACACATAGATCATTTGACATCATTCATGCCTCTAAACTTTCTTTTTCGAAGTTGCATAAAGTTCAAGGTCTATTATACAAATAAGTCAGTTACGTTTAACGAATCAGAAGTCTACATTATTCACATACATATAATTAATTAAATTGTTTATATTTATGTGAGTGTGGCGTTTTTGGAAAGTGTACTAAAGAGTACTAAAAATTGGCTTGAAAGTACTACATTATCTTTGCTAAAAATCAATCTAATGCTTGAACAAATCACCACAACTTTTATTTTATTTTTGTGCGGAAATCAAGATTATTCGATTTTTTATTATTCATTTTTGAAAGAAACATCTCTAAATGAATCACCCGAATATTTACATTTTTAATACATATAGCATGTATAGCTGTAATTATTTTTGTGTTTTTTACATGAAAATCCTTGAAGAAAAATTGAGCACAAATATTATAAATTTTATATAAAATTGAAATTGAATGATTTTAAAATATTTTTAATTTTTTTAGAACTTTATTACAAGGTGTACTTGTTCGTGTAAAAATAAATAATACATAATATATGCACATAATTTACAGATTATACCAGTTGCATTAATTTTAAATGAATTTAATTAAAAGTTTATATCGAATTTGGAGGATAGATAAATAATTGATTTGCAATCTAAAAATCCGTAAAAAAACTTTTTAGTTAAATTTAAATATTTTCTACATTTTTTGATCTCAAGAGAGAGCGAGAAATTAAAAAACAAACGTTAAGAATATTATCGTATCTGTGTATGCAGCACCAGGGTTTAGAATTTTGGGCGCCCGGTGCACTTCTAAACTTTTCGCCCCCTGGATTTAAACTTTACTATCGTAAACTTTAATTTAGTTTTTTTTTATTCAACAGCACAAAATTTCAATTACGTATACAAAAAAAACCGATAAATGTTTTGATCTACATTTTCATATGTAAACCAACATGGTTATTTAATTCTTGAGCAAACATTTAAAGAGAAAATTTTCTTACTTTTTGTTGAAAGTGAATCAATCATCTCTAACAATCACACCTTTTAAGTTGTTAATCATACATTTTTTCTTCGTACATATATTTTTTGCATATGAACATGTGAAGAGAAAATTTTTGGCAGAGAATATTTTTTTTTGCTACAGTAAAAATTTGTAAAAATAATTTTTCTAAAAACGGATAGGTGTATCTTTCATTCTGTTCTTATTCGCGCTCCCCAATATTTGGTGCCTGGTTTAGTTAACCGTTTGTGTGTATATAGCGTAGGTTTAGAACAAAAGATAGCTCTGTTCAATAACATGAAATAATATAATCAATAAACATTTTATATTTGTATCCTTCAATAATGTGCGTGTACTATTCATCTTGGTATACATAGGTAAACTATAACAACTAAATGAAAACAAAAATTGAACCAAAAAAAAAAAATGAAAAATATAAAAAAAATTGAAAAAAACAGATAGTAAACAATGACACAATGTGATTGTATTCTACGTACATAGTATGTATGTATATAGTATGTGATAATGTGAAAGTGTATCTTTCATCATCCTATGATTATTTACTTCTAAAATTCACAAAACAAAAAATCATGTGCGAAAATATTAACTATAAATGAAAAGTATATAGATACTAACAGGTATAATACTCGTAGTGTATAATATATACATACTTATCTTTTGTTATACGTAGATACTTTGTTTTAAAAAAAAATAAAAAAAAAACTTTTAATACAGATACATACGTTTGTATTTGTAAGAGAAATTTTGTATATATGGGGCTTTTATTTTTTCTGTTAGTGACACTAATTAGATACACACGATTTTATATGTTTATTTCACTTTTAGTCGATGCGTGTGTTTTAGATTTACTATAAATATCTATAATGAACATATAATGTTCATATTATAAATACTAGCTGCGAGTTCCCTCTTCGCTGAGATTTTTTGGTCATATATTTATTTGTTAATATTTAAGGCTATAGTATGCCATTGGTTATATTGCATTATAAATTCGTCTATCTTCATGATTTAAATCTAATTAAATTTGGAATATCATCCTTAGATGATCACTTTAAATCTCCGTGTCTTTAGTACCTTTCCCTTAACCACCACAATGCACGATTGTAGACTTGAGGCTGTTATCGACAAACACCATTCGTTTTCGATGTGTAATTTTGGTTGCAGAGTAAAATATTTAGGAACACACACGTCCAATTGCGTATAAATAGAATGTAAAAATGATACATACGATATAATATTCTATACACTACTCTACTATATACATTGAATGACAAATGATTTTATTTTATTTAAATGATTTCAAAAAAACTCAATGTTTTTCTAAAGTATAAGGAAAAACAAAGAATATATTGTATTTTTTTTTTTTTTTTTCAAAATTAATGAGTATAAATGTAATGAAAATTATTGTGCGAAAAAGCAAATTGAATTTTCATATACATACACAACACACATATGTATTGATAATGATCTGCTATATTTAAATTAGTTATACAGACACAATTAAAGAATTGAGAATAAAAAGATACATGCTCGTAAAGATATAGAATATAAAATTTCTACTTATTCATTATGTAATTTTAATTTAGAAAAAATAAATTATTTTCTTTTTTTTTTATCATCAGTTTCTCAGCCCACTATATATATATGAGTCATTTATAAATTCATTTTCATTCTCTGTCCTATATTGTGCTATCCGTACTTTAATTCTGATAATATACTTACTCTTTCAAAAATATCCTCTGTAGAATAAAAGAATCCTATATTTTACCATTTGTTCGAGATCGAACCGTCGCATGAATTTTGCTTTTATCCCAGCTACAAAAATTCTCTATATAAAAACATTAAAAATATGAGAATGTATACAATGAAAAGTTCATTCAAAACATCGCATTCAAATTTGATATTTCACCTGTTTCATACATATGTATGTGAATGAGTAGTGTATAGGCAGTGTGTAGGAAGTGTATGGGTATTGTGGGTATACAAAAATTCATTGAATGTGTACGAGCACGAGTATGTTATGATGTGTTACGTTAAAGAATAAAAGGTTATTAAATTTTTATTAAGCTCATAGGTATTGTTATCATACATTTGTATACATATACATTTATGTACGAATATGTACCATATACATGTGAGAATGAAAATTACATTTTACATGTCAACAAATTTTTTGTTTGTTCATTCATTAATGTGCACAAGTATATTGTATACGTATACGTACTGTTAACTGTACATACATACATATATAGAGATAATATAATATGAATGATGTATACATTTTTAAATATAAAATTTAGTACCTACCTATGTGCTCCTGTTATTGCTTATACATACTTCCAATAATTTCAGTCGTATACTATACATTCCATATGGTAGATATTCATAATGAATGAATGTTGTATACGTATACGTATATTGTTCTCAAAACAAAACTTATATAACATAAATGTAATAATAACATAAGAGAAAAGGATTCATTCTGTTATTTTTTTAAATACTACAGAGATGTAGATGTATTCAGCTAGCTACATAATTTTGATTTTAACAGTTTTTATTATATACTTTTGTGTAATTTTGTATGCACTAGCTACTAATATATTAATTGTATTTGGCATTTTAAAAAGATATTTGAAAAATTTAAGAAAACATGAAATAACAAAAACTTCTTACATGTTCTTTTTTTATGTGAACGAACTTAAAATGCAGTTGGGATATTGTAAAATTTCTTTTAAATACGCGTATATTTTCAGAAAAATTATTATTAAAGTTGCGTTAATTTGTGTAGTGTTTTTTTTTTTTTTTTTTTTTTTTAATAAAAATAAACATTGGTGTATAGTGTATTCTGTAATAAGTTTTAACCAAAAATCTGAATGGTTATCAAAAGTAATTTTTTCAAGATATTTAAGTTTAAGCAGTGTAATCGAAAAAGTTCATGTATATTGCATGAAGTACACAATATTGTGCTATGTATAAAATATTAACACAATACTTAGTGGATGCGGATCAAGAAGCTTGGACCAATGACATAAGAAATTCCAAATACGTTGGATCCTTTTGAAGGGAAGACTCTAAGAAGAATAAGTATATGGATCAGTCAATGTTAACAATGAGTGACAAATCAGACATAATAACGGATAGTATATCAGTCATGTCATCTGGAACTTTCGTCGCATACAATACTTATATGGTTGAGATGGGCTGCGCGATCACGTGTACAACGGCAAAATGATCCACTGATGCACAGAGGAAGATGCTCTCCGACACCAATTAGCGAACATCAGAACATATCAAATTGGAACAACGAAATAATAAAGGTTGCTCCCCAATCTTGCTTAAAATAAGAAATTGGAAAAGACGTGGCCAACGATCGTATACTGTATGGAAGTCTATCAAATAAAATGATGAATTACATCGTTAAGGAAAACTTTCTCTAGAGTATAATGAAAAATAATCACATAACAAAAATATTTAAAAAAAATTACATACTATATCCAGTCCTCATTGAAATATAACTTTTATTGACTATTATAAGTATATAATAAATTTATTCATTTCATTTATTTATATATGAATATATATGTAAATTATTAATTTACCTTGTTTGAATTTTAGTTAGAATGTTTTGTTTTGTTTTTTATATATATATTATATGCGATTAGCATTTTATTTTATTTTATTTTATTTTTTCATAAGTATTATTTAATTTTTCCAAATTCTTTATTATATTTATATATGCATTTAATAATTAATAAACGTTTTATAATCAATAATTTTATTTTATATATTTAGATAAAGTAAATACATACATTAATATACTATATATATATTTTTTTAAATTTATTTGATTTTAAATTTTTTTATTTTATTTTATTTTATACATATACATATGTATTAAATTATACATGTATAATAACGTTAATATATATAATTTTATCTTTGGTTTTTTAATAAGATATTCTGTTATATAACCATAAAAATAACTTATTACAATAATACTGAAAATCAAAAATTTTTTTCTTCTCTCTGTTATACTTTATTAATTTTATTTTTTTTTTCGGTTTTCTTCTTATACGATACCTTTGACATATACATACGACAACATAATGCTTCAATGATCATATTTACAACGAATGTTTATATTCATTTGCCGTCTATCAGCACGAAGTGAGTTCAGATGATTAATATGACATATTTTCATTTATATTTCATTCAAGTACAAGTACATACTTCATTCAAATAAGTATGTATACGAATGAAATTTCAGAAATATGTCGTTCGATGAAGAAAATGAAGATGTTGAAACTGAAATTCTATAGTATAAATGTAAATTGAAGTTGATTTCACTGCAAAAATATTGAAATTGACATTTTTAAGTGACAGTAAAAATTAAAATTGACAGTACAAATAACAAAGTAAATGTCTCAGATAGATATTTAGTAAATGCATGATCACTGATGATGATCACTCATACCTCACACGATTGAAAATTGAAGAATTATTATCATCTGTCAGGGGTATTAGGTATTACCATTTACGTATTATTTTCTTTCATTTTTCTATCCATATTTTTTTAGGTTTTTGTTTTGTATTTTATTAATATAAATATATATCTACTTGTATACATTTTACATACATATAATATATAATTTATTAATAACAAATATTATAGCAGTTTTACAATAATTATAATAATAATAATATAATTAATAATTCATTCATACATTTCTTTTTCATATCTCGTGACATATTTTTCTACTTTTTCTTATTAAATTTTTAGATACAACAAAAAAAAAAAAAAACAAAAAACACAATAAAAAATATTCTCTTTCTATTCTTAAAATTATTTACACATTCATTGTTGTTATACATAACATACATATATGTATATATTTAGTTAAATACATACATGCATATATAGAGATTTAATTGATTTTCTATATTTATTATGTATATATTATTTTTTCATTTATTATTTAATACATCATATGCTTTATTATATACATATATGTATATATGTATATAAGTAATTTTTTTGTATTTTAAATTGATTATATAATTATAATTATATAATTATGTAAATATTATTTTTGTTTTATTTTATATTTTTATTTATATAATGTAAATGTATATAATATTATATATTATAGTTTTATTTAAAATGTATATTTATATTATATGCTTATTTCTGTATTATAGGAAGGTATACATACAATTATATATTTATTTATTTATATAATATTTAGAAGATTTTAAAATAAATTACATATCTATACATATTACAAGAATATTTCAATAAATAAATTTTTATCATATTCATATACTATACTGAATACTGGTATATATATGTATATAAGTATATAATAATAATATATAAATACATTTTTATATAATATTTTCCGTGTTAAACCAAACAATTTTCAAGACAAAACAACGCAATCATTGTTCGTTCATGGTAGTCATTCTCAAAAATTGTTCGAATCGAACATATCACTTATTTTATGTCATCAATATTCAAAAATGCAATTGAGATTGTGACATAAAAAGTGTTGATTTGAACAATTTTTGTGAGAATGACTACATATGTATATGCCTATATGTTACATGTACAATGAATGATTGCGTTTTGTCTTGGAAATTGTTTGATTTGACCCGGAAGAAGTAATTTATAAATATTTTATATGTATTTTTTGATAATTATTATTAGTATATTTGTTTTTTTTTTTTTTTTACATATATATAATGTATGCGTAATTCTTAGATAAAATTGTTCCATATTTTTTTTTTTCAAAATTACATATACACACATATGAGCATTTAAATAAATGTATTTTTATATTTTTTTATTATATTTTTTACTTTTTATTTGTTTTTTGATTTTAATTTTGTAAAAATTAAATGCAAAAATGTGAGGTCAGTCGTTAAGGATATTAAGTATCAAAAATAAATTGAAATAATTTTATGAAAAATATTTACTTACTTTTTTTTTTTTTTCAAAAGAGAAACTATATACAGTAAGTATATCGACTTTGAACTACTTTCTATACGTAGTATGGTAGTATAATGGTAGTAAAGTAAGTATGTACTTATGAATTGTGAAGTAATAAATACTATAAATATTTAAAATAATAAATTTTAAATACATACTGTATACGAGTATGTATGCGTATATACGCAGTTGTTATAACGTAATAGAGAGTGTAGTACTAAACTATATATTAAATTATGTTTTATAGAAGTACAATTTAATCTCTTATGGTGGGGTGCAGTGTAGTATTATAGCATCCTTTTTCGAGAACAGATTTTTAAATATATTATAATAGTAGTAAAAATTTATAATACGAATATTTATTGATGTAAATATATAAAGATATATGGAATAATGGATTTTTTATAATTATTTGAAGATAAATTCGAATAAAACGCATCAATATTTTTGAGCGTATATACATGATAATAACATACATATACGTTACATATACATATTATGTAAAATGAATGAATGAATATTTATATATGTATAGCTAGATATTATTTATTTTGTGTAATAATTTTCGTTATAATATGTATATAGCTATTTTTTTAAATTTGAACATTTTGATTTATTTTTTATACTTTTTAAATATGTAATGTATATGTATATGGTAATAATATTATATAAATTAAAAATTTTATTGGTGGTATATAATAATGTTTGTATATATAAAAATATAATGATTGATTTTTATTTAAAGAGAGAAAAAAAAAACAAAGCTTTAAATGTGAATGTATACATACGTATATTTATATATAATTAATTCATAAATGTAGATGTGTATAGTCTTTTTGATTTTTAGATTATTTAGTTAGGATTTAGTTTTTAATTTTTTTAATCTAATAAGTAAATATTTATGTATACGTACATATTAAAATAAGTATATATTATTATATATTATGTATATTATATGTATATAAATATTTTATTTAAATTATGCCTTATTTTCCTGTTTTACATTTTGATTTGCACTGTCGATAGATTTCGATTGTGATGTTTTCGATTGTTCCTGTGAACAAAAAAAAAAAAGAGTAAAAATAAAAATAATAATTGAAAAAGGATAACATAAGTAATCATCAATGGTATATTGATCTTTTAATGAAAAAGTTTTGTTGATAAATAAGTGTGTTGTGGATTTTCAATTTAAGCGAAATATGCGTATATAAGTAAGTATATTGATTATTATAGGCTTGGTTTTCGTATGTACATATATTGCATCCGAATTTGTCGGATTTTTATTTGTTTTAGAATTCTGACGAAAAATTTACAAACCATTTCATTAGGTGCAATGTGTAAATACACTTTTGATTTGATTATTTAATTTTTATTGTTATAAATACTTATCGAATGTAGAAAAAAAATTATTGGTATACAGGTAATCAATTTAAAATGTTTGATAATATTAGATTATATGATATATTTGTAATTACTAGTACTTACGTTCTTTTGAATTTCTCCAGTACCTGTACTACGACCCCATCTTAATCTTAATGGTGCAGGTTTACGAATTTCTCTGTCGAATTCGTTTACCGGTGATTGATTAATACCATCATATTCCTGTAAATATTTTAATAATGCTTGTAATGAATCAGATCCACCATTAAAAACTGATGATGGTTCATGTAATCCACCGTGTAAAATCATCTGTTCATTTTGTGTGCAAATAATAAAAATAAATATATCAAAAATTATATGAAAATTTTGAAAAATATTTCATTTTATATTTTTTAAATTATTAAAGTATAAGCAAAGTATATTATACCTCTGTTATATGTGGATATTTTTCATCATCTGTTTGTAAATTTTCATTCATTCCAATTATATTTTGTAAATAATTATCATAATTTTTATAATTATTATTATTATTATTTGAATATGTATCGGGATTAAATGATAGACTTCTACCCCAACGTAATCTTCCAGATGGTTTACGTTTCTCTTTATCATTAAAACGTGATCCAAATGAATCAAAATCATTATTAATATCATCATTGTAATCATTTAAAAATGAATTTTCATTTGTCATTAATGATGGATCACTACGTCTACCAAATCTTAAACGTAATGATGGTGAACGTATTGGTTTTTGATTAACATCACCGAACCAACGTTTATCATTTAAAATGTATGATGGTGTCTGATATAACATTGATGGATCACTACGACCAAAACGTAATCGTAATGATGGTGATCTTTGTGCTTTTCTTTCAACTTGATGATCTGGAAATGATATTGGTCCAGCATATTCGCGTTGCAATAAATTCTCATATAAATTATTTAGTGATGATGCTATATAAATATTCAGATTAATTTTTTAAAAAGCAAAAAAAACAAAAATGAAAAAACAAAAAAAAATTTTATTTAAATGTCAATGCAATAAAAAATCATTAATAATAATTTTTGTAATGATAAATTTAAGTATGTACGTATATATATGCATTTACTTACAATCAATTTTTCCTGTTGAAGCAGTTGATATTAAATTTAATGCCGCAAAAAATATAATTAATAGCAACATCAATTTATTCTGTAATTACAGATAAAAAAATAAAATAAACATTTTATTATAATGTGTAGAAGTAGAAGAGTATTTGATTTTGAAAATATGTAATTTCAATATTTTTAATAAATCGAATATCTTTTATTTTCTTTTTAGAGGTTATTGACACTTGATATTCTTTTTTAGAATTTTTAAAAGCCCCCACAAATACACAAGAGTTTAAATAATTACAAATTTTTTACTCTTATTTTATGTTTATTTTACTATATTAAAAATATTGAAAAATAATAATAATAGTGTCAGGAGAAAGCAATATTTTTAATGTTTCCCTAAATATTTACATCATAAAAATCAAAATGAAAAATTCCAAAAGAATAGAAAAATAAAAAACAAATATATCCTTTCATTTTTCATCAATGTATATATAGATATTTTTCGTGAATGAGGACAATATTTAGATACATACGACTGATACGACATATGTACATATTTACGAGTATACAAAATGTTTCGATTTAAATGTTTATAACATGTACTTATATATTGTTTTACTATATAAGTATCAAACGCATTTCATTTTTATTTTTATTGATATATCAAACGATAACTTATTTTATAGTGTCATCAGAAATCGATACATTGTACTCATAAATGATGTATATACAAACCAAACATTATTTATGTATCAGCAGCAATCACATAAACCACATATTACGAGTACAGTAGAAGAAAATATTTATCGAACACTTGTTTAAAGTCTTTTTCTCACACATTGCATCAGATCTTGTGCGGATGGAAAATTATTGTCATCAGAAATTGTGCAAGTTTGAATGCGTATACATAGCATTTGCATCACGTAGAAATCTTGCATTTTGTTTGGGGAAAATTATTTAAGTGAACGAAGATCTTCTCTTCTTGGAAAGTTCGTATTTCAAATTAAACTTCCGCTTGATTGTATAAATTGCGGAATTTCCATAATTCAAACGATCAAATCCTATCAAAATCTGTTGGTTCATTTGTTGTCAGACTGCGCAAAAAGTTTGACGAGCAAAATCTCTGAATGAAATGTGAGCTAGAGTGAGATAATTCTATTACACGTGATGGAATCATTCCCAAAATGTTCGTTAGAATTTTGACCAACAAAAGTCACACAAAATTTTACATAAAAAAGAAAAATATATACAATTTTTGTATCAATACATATTTCAAAATTTTTAAAAAACATTCAAAGTATATATCATAATTTCAACTTTAAGTCAAAATTTCAAATTACATAATTTCTATTTTTTGTGTTAATTGTGTGTAAAACTTATTGTTTTCTGACTACTTAGCATCTAGCAATATTTATCCAGCAATATTAATAATAAATTTTTCAAAATTTTTTTAGCTGTAGTGTTAAAGTCTTAAATAATAAATTATGACGTTATAGTGACATACTACACTGATAATGATGTACATACATGTGTGTTCTGTGTATTAAAACATATATACATACTTATGAATCATTTCGCTATTCAAATTTCTTTGGTATTATATGTATTATGCATATATTATTTATTTATGTATCATACTTATACAGCAATTTTAATGAAATCGATACACACGTATATGTATATACTAAATGATATGTGTACTTTTGTAGTACACAAAATTATCATTTCCGTTTTATGTAAATTTTTTCACGTACATAAAATATGTATATATGTACATATATGCATAATGTGTATAATACGGCATGTACGTATTCATTGCTATACATAAGTATATATACGAATTTGTAACGTATACATATTAAATATATGATTAGTGTTTACATAATACATATAAAATGTATGCAGATTTGAAAATTGTAAATAAATATGTAAATACGGTAGGTATTATATGTGTAATAATATGGATGACTGTATTTATGGATATACAGGTGTATATTATATAGATCCATTCATGTACCGCTTAAAGTATTTTGTGATTACATCGTATGTCGTATACACTGTATACATTTGAGTGCAATATAAATAAAAGGAGGTGAATAAATATAGGTATATGCATGTATGTATGTATGTATGTATGTATCTAGATTGTACTGTGTAGAAAAGTATTATAACAAGTATAAAATTTTAGGAAAAATAATAAAAAATAGACAACATTATATTATTATTCTTATTATTACGTAACAAGTGGCATTCAACATGTGAATATTATAAGTAAAAAAATAATAAAGTTTGGTTTAAGTACTTAATTAGGATCAAAAAAGAAAGTTGAAGTTATTTATTCAAATACAAAAATATGAGAAATTTATTTATATTTTAAAGAAAATATTTAGAAATATGTGTATACGTTTGTACTTAGGTAAAGTACTCGAGAATAAACCGTAATAATTAATAAAAAAAAATTATATGTTTAGATATACAATAAGCACATAGATCACGTATACATATAAAAATATTTTTTCATCCTTTTTTTTCACACAATCTGGGAAAAAAGTCAAAATATTTAATATTTTTCTGACCTAAATACTCGTACATGCACGTACGCAAAAGCAAAATGCTAACCAGAAACATCACACTTTTTCTCAAATTCAGTTACATAGTATACGAATGAAGTTGGATGCTTTTCTCAATATTCTTCGCTTCTTTCTGCGGAGAATTTTGTTTCGAAATTCTCTAGATATCGATTCAATTTTTATCATTACGTAGCTTCCAAAGAGATTCTATATTAGTGTATAGAATCTTGATCCTTTCAATTTCAAAAATTTTTCTTATGATGCTTTTTTCAAAAACTTTTAGAGTGTTCATGCTTTTGTATTGTATAGATTGCAACAGATCCTATTTCTGACTTGTAAATTCATAGTTCTGCTGATGATTCAGCATATAAAAATGTTAAACTAAGCATATACAGGGATGTTGATTATTGATGACAGGAAAAATGTAAAAAAAAATATTCTTCTCTGTGACTGTATTTATTTGTGTACATAAAATAGAAAAAAATAAATTAAATATGTACGTTCGTATATACATACGTAATTATTGCAACATTAAATAAATATACTATGTAGGTACTTAATCTCAGATCTCAAAACTTAATGAACATTTTAATTTTTTGTCATTTATTTGGACCGGATATTGTCCCATTAGTTTTTTAGATGCTATATATATATGACCAGTATTTAAAAAAGTTTATTATCATCACTTTCCTTCCGGTACTTATTTGTTTTTATTTATCGCAGTTACAGCACAAAATTATCACATTCTTATACATTTCTCGAATAAATATTTAAAAATGTATGTACATATGTGAGTATATATGAAGGTATGTACTAATGACAGGTATAATGTGTGATATAAAATGAAATTTTATTTACTACAATAAACATATTATACGTACATGTAAATGTATTTAAACTTTAAACTTCTGTCCACACGTGAATGATATGCATACTACTATAGCGTACTCGTATATCGTACTATACTACGTATACGTATAGTAGTTAGGTAATAGTATATTGGCTACTACTTATTCTCTCTTCCCGTATCTTGTATACTTCTTATGATGATGTGTTGTGTAGTGTAAAGCAAGTATGAAGAGAAAATGAATTTTTCTCATTAATGAAAATATGAGTGCATGGTATTTGAAGTACTATACCAGCATACTTATATATCACACTACAGATACGTGGATGCCAATAGCCCCATTGCTACTATTTACTGTCTCTTGCTGTTTCTCGTATACTTCTTATGGTGTGTAGTGTGAATTAAATGCAAGGAGAAAATGAATTTTTCTGATGAATGAAAATACGAATACATGTCATGGTATGCGGAGTAGGTATGGTATGATGGGGAAAAAAAGTAGGTAATAGAATTTGTTCAAAACATTTTTTAGCTTAACATGATTTGTCAAAAAACAGTTGACAAAATGACGTCCATTTCTCTGTTATAAATTAACTGACATTTCTTATCTACTTTATATGTATGTATGACATGAATATTACCATCTACTATATATACACCATAGACATCGATCATATACATGATACATAGGTTTGTAGATTATTCGTATTTAAAGGAAAATTATTAAAAGATTTTCAATTAAAAAAAAATTTTGATTTTCTGATATTATGTGATTGATATGAAATTGAATATTCGTTTTTAAATACTTTTATGTTACTTATACCTCCTAGGACGTATAAAATACTATGTGTATAATCTTTTATTAAGTCTACATGCATACATACATACATATGTTAGTATATCAGTTTATTGATTTACGGTTGCTTAAATATAATTGACTTTTTATATAATGCTCGTACATACAAACATACTGTACATAATGCAGTTATATATGAATACTTGTAGATGTAGTGTATGACGTATATCTACTACATGCTTGAATTTCACATTACCTTTATTTAATAAAATGCAAGAATGCAGGAGAAATATTCAAAATATACATGTATACATTATATTGAAAATATTGTATAGTAACTTTGCATTGGATACATTTTATATTTAAATGTGTGATTGCGGCAATGGCAAAGGTTATATAGATTTCTTCAACTTCATTTAATTATTTTGGTTTTTTTTTTCATTTATGTATGTATGTGAACTTGCTATATGTAATATCAAAAATGTGATCGTTATGTTACTATGCTAACTATCCTATCTACATCATGTACTCTTATGTATATGTATGCATTCAGGATTCAGGCTATATTTGTATCAAAAATATTTTTTTTTTTTTCGAAATTAAGGCATACTTTTTTAATTTAAACACATAAATTTTGATATTTATTTTCTTTTTCTCATATTTTTTTTTTTTATTTTATTTTATCTTTTCAATTGATACACATGTATATATGCATGTGTATTTTTTCTACTAGGTAAACTACACATAGCGGAAAAAATAACATATGTACATACGTATATGTATGAGAGAAAAACATGAAATTAAACAAGTTCGAGAAAAAAAAATATTTTTTCAATTCTTTTTAAAGAACGAAATTTCTACTTGAAAATTCTATTACAAATTCGTTCATCTGGAATAAATACATACATATATTTATACCAGGTAATGTACTACATATATAGGTTACCGTATAGTACTATATATATACAAACATAAAATTGAACGTATAAATACATGTGTACAAGTATGGATATAGGATAAAAAAATATACATAGGTATAAAGTACATAGAAATAAAGTGTTTATTTAAACGTGCTTAAATGTTCGTATTCATATATGAGTATTTGTATGATGTTGTAATATCGCATCATATACATATGTAGGTATATGTATGCCAATGTATACTTTGCGTAAAAAATTTCCTAAAGATAAATTCAAAGTGTACTATATACATACTTATATGATTCATATGAAACACATATGTATTTGTTTTTGGTTTTTACTATACGGTGTTTTATATGATTATACATAAACACACATAAAATAGTCTACAAACATACATACATACATATATTAAAAATGAAGAGATTCTGATTACATATCCTTCATTGATTGTAAATTTTATGAGAGAAAATGTATGGAAAAAAAAAATACGTACATACTTATGTGCAATTTTCATGGTATATAATGATAAGCAAAGTAATAAAAAAGTACGTAATATAAATATTAATAAAATGAAAACAAATTAAATTTAAATTTAAATCGCGTATATACGAACATTGAAAATCTTAAAAATTACAACGAATTAAAATCAAATGAAATTTATTACATTTAAATGGATATTTATAACTTATATATGTTTCTACTTAAAATGAAATTTATTTCATACAAACAAACTCAATTTGAAATTCAATTTTAAGGACAAATCGATTGGGATAGAAATAGGACAATTTTGTATCTCCTGGTAGAGAAAATTTCTCTTAGCTAAGGCAACTGAGGTTTTATAGCTAAGCTAAAGGATAAACATCGAAAAATATGTGAACTATTGACATTTTTGCTAAGGACTGAAAAAATATTAATAGCCTTATGATTTCTATAAGAATGCGCTGTGGGAATTTTTCCAAAATCAAGGAAGTTTTGAAAAGAATATTTAAGAATGTAAGAAAAAATTCAGTTCAGTTATTTAACCTTTTCTGAGAATATTTTTCCTAATAAAAGATCTTTTCCTAAGAATTCTAATACTATATTTTAATACGATACTATGTTCATTTTGGAACCGCCGATCAGTCATCTATCTGCCGGATATATTATCCAGTTTATTATCCGGAATTATGTAATTACTAGTGCTGGACAATATGCTGATTGAATTTTGATCGACTTAGGCGATAGTAGTACGTATGTCGTATGCTTATGCTGGGATTTGAAATCGGTTCTTAAAGCGTATACGAGTCCACCAAATCAACCCTCCAGATATTGAAGGCCTGCTATTAGGTTTTTATTAGAAAAAAATCTAATGTGAAAATAATAATTATTATTACTAAAAATACTGTAGGAGTAATATCAACAAACTTTTTAATTGATTTGTAAGTACATCGATTTTTTAGTAATACAATTTCATTTTTACGCAAATCCATATGTATCATATATTTTCGATTTTTTTTTTATTTAAGTACATATATTCTTTATTTTTGGTTAAACTTAAGTTTAGACACGTACTTCATATTAAAAAAAAAATGAAAAGTAAAACACAGAACATTGATGAAAAAGTTATCAAAAGAAAAACAAAACAAACACAATCATGCATGTATTCATATAGTAAAATAAATTGTATAAAACTGAATGAAATATTTTATGTACATTATGTACTCTACTCGTATGTCGTATGTAATGTATTTGAATGTTAATTTTAAATAAATTAAATGTGTGTACATTATATACGCATGAAAGTATAAATAATTCGTGTTATGTGTTAGGAAAATCAAACTAAAATAATTTTAATGAAGTGTATACACTTAGGAAGATAATCTGTTGTTGGTTTTGAAAGAAAGTTCCTGGAGCACCATTTCCAGACTGATTAGAAATGGTATATTGAATATCGTATCAGAAATGAATAACGAATTGAAAGGAAAAAAAACTATGCGGTAGGTGTGGTTGAGAGAGAAGAATGTTGTGATCAAGCCTCGTATGTATGTATACAGAATGAAGCTCGAGAGAAGAGCAAAGGAAATTTAGTAATTTCGACCGGAGGGAAGCAAAGCAGAAAGAAGATAACTCCCCAGATGGAATAAGGACATTAGAAAGTCCTGGCATAACATGAGTAGAACGACTTTGAAGCGATAGTGGCATTGTAGGGGGTTGATAGATACAATTATTCTTATAGCTAAGATAACTTAGGCTATATAGGTGGTAAGTGAGTTTGGAAGTAGAAAATGAGAAACAGAAGATAATTGTAGTGAACGAGGCCACGTTTCGACAAGTGATTTCAGGTCAAGTAGAAGAAAAGGAAGTCTTTACATTGCTATAAATGCATTTTTTGCACATAAATATTTTGACAATTTTATATCTTCAGTTATGTTTATGTGTGATACATGTGTACCCGTATATCTAATGTACAAACACAAAGCCATATAATTTTTACGCGACATAAACATTTTTTATCACGTCATTTTGAAATGTTTTGTTTTGTTTAAGTATTAATAAATATACTACGAGTACGGATCTATAAAAAAAAAAAAATGGAAAGTACATGATGTTACATGTTACGTGAACCGATAAAAAAAAAATATTATGAAAAGCTTTTTCATGTAAATTTTTTTTTGTTTTTAAAAAAGATATATAATTTGATTTGTTTGTGATAAAAAGAAAATCAATATGTAACATAAATTCAAGGAAAAAAATGAAAATATTGATCTATACGGAGAACAGATTCATTGAAGATTTGAAGTTGTAACGTATATGTATAAGAATTTGTGTACAGGTGAATCTAAAGATAATCGATTTTCGAAAATTTATTAAATTTAATTATAATTTTGAAGAATATCTATTATTTTTTTTTATTTAAAAAAAAAAGTTTGTCATTTCTTTAATGTGTACAACAATCTTTATATACAGAAATTTTAAAATGTCATCTTACGCAGTATATTTATTAGATAGTGCAATGGTTATAATGGTGAACTTATACGTAATTCAATAATTCAAACAACAGTGATAGCTGGCCCTGGCGATAATCGCGTGTAGTTCAATATAAAGAACATCCAATTAGGTTTGTTTAGAAAAAATTCATTCTAAGCAAGGTCTGCTTAAAGATTATTAAATTATAAATTATTAATGCTGGAAATAAAAATTTGATATGACTTAGGACTAGGAAAGCTTACCCCAAATAAATTGGAATACAGCTATAGGAGAAAGAAGAGGAAGAAATAGAAGAGAGATAGGGAAAAGCATAATATGATAAAGAAAATGAGGTAGCATCAGTGTATTTATCATCAAATCACCAAATCGGTAATTCCTTTACAAACTTTTACGTTCAATATTGATCTATTCTTTTAATTTTATCCACACAATAATAAAAGTAAAATTAAAATTGAATTACTGTCGTTGTAAAGCAGCGAAATTCGTAGAAATTTCATAACCAAAAAGAAAAACAAATATTAATTTGGTATACTGAAATATTTCGTCCAGTTTGTAACATTGAAAATATAAGGAAGTGAAAGGAAATATTATATAGGAAAGAATTTGCAAAAAAAGTTAACCACAGATACGTTTATAGTATGCAGTTTAAATAAACCCTTAAGGGTTTTGGAAAAAAAAAAAAATTGGAAATGTAAAATGCATATAGAAGCTACACATTATGTGAATGTGTGATACAGGAATAAAATGTTTGAACTCCAAAAAATTTTCCTACAGATTCACATACCAATATTATGATACTAAGTATATGGAAAGTTGATGATTTTACTGAATTTTTTCTCCACTAAACGATTTTTGTTATTTTCCCTTTTTGGTCGATTTTAAAATACATTGAACATTAAAGATAAAATGAAAATGAAATAAATATTAAATGCTCTGAAAAGGAAAGTGTATGTACATACGCATCATTTTTGTGTACATATATATAGACAAACAGTTAAATTGAACTTTCTATTGTTAATAGTGATGTATCATCAGAACTTTTATCTAGACGGGAATTTAGTCTATTAATTTTTTTTCCAAAGTACTACCTATATGGTTTTAAAAAATAATGAATTGTGATAAACGTTAATCGATGAATGTGAATGAATGGATATTTATTATTTTTTTTCTTCATTTAATTTTTTTTAATCATCATTTTCACAGTTTATAGATTGGTTTAAACGAAATGAAATTTCCTTTGGTTTGTTTTCTTTTATTTCTTATGTTTTTATTGAATCGATAATAAATTATTTTTTCATTTAGAAAACATTTTTCAATGTTGTTTCATCATGTTGTATTTAAATTTAGAGCGACGACTCTACGTATACGCACATATGCTCGTTAGAATTTTTGTTTCTAAAAATCTTGATGTATTTTACGAATTTTGTACATGAAACAAATGAAAATAAAGATAAATCGGAAAATTTGAAATAGATTTACTTGTATCGTTTCACTAGTTTCGGGTGCAAAATAAACGAGAAAAAAAAATTGTTTATCGCGAAATTTGTTTTGTATCTCATTCATTTTAAGCATTTATATAGAATGAAACTCTTTTAACATTTGTAGAAAAAAAACTAAAAAATAAAAAAGAATTTATTTTAAAAACAAATGAATGTAATAAAAAATTATACTACTACAGGATAATGTTCCTTCGTATAGTTTTCCTTCTTTTACACTTAAGATAAAAGTATATATTATGTACGGTATTTTCTAGTTACAATTTCCTAATGATAATGCGAAGACGTAAATACTCGTATATATTTTTTACAATTAGCATTTATTCTATTCTTTAAATTTGTATTCTATTTGTACGACCATATATTCATACAGTGGGTGAAATGAATAATTTCTAAAATATTGAAGAAAATAGAATGAGGCAAGGTAAAACCATTACCTTTAAAGAAGAATAAGAAAGAAAAATGATATTTTCAAGTTTGTATATGGGAAGCTCTCCATCATCAATAGTCTTACAGCTCTAAATGAGCCAGGGCTTTCACAAATTTTAAGATTTCATACTATCTATTATATCTATCATGAATACACCCACAACTTAACGTAGATTGCGAACCATTGAGTTGCTACGTTGGTGGTAAAGAAGAAAGCTCATTTTTTAAAATGATCTGATAATACTTTGAATTTTTTATCTTCATAAAGTAGACTCGAATCAGTATTTCTAAGCTATTTGTTCCAGTAAGCTGGTAATCATTCCAATCTGAGTGAAGTTGGGTGGTACTGAAAGTTGGAAATGGAAAACGAAAATCAGAAAAATTAAGGGATCCAATATATTAAAATGTTGAAAGGTTATTATTATTATTGAACAGTGAACTGTCATCCTTTCTGCCCCTACCATGCGACTCGTCAGGGCCTTTTGGCAGTATGTTAAAAGGTAGAACATTATTTTCTACAGAAAATTGTAATTCTTTATATATTTAATTCACAAAAAAAAATTTAATTCACATCTGAAAATTTTTGATTTTTTTCTTTTGCTATTTTCAAAATGTATTCTAGATTCTATTTTAATTTTCCGATTTATTTATTTATTTTATACAAATTTCTTTTGAATGTTTTTCGATATTCACATTAATTTCCAATGTAAAACTATAATAATTAAAAAATTAGGATTTTATATTTATCTAATTACTCATTATTTGTATAATGTGCTTTTATATTTATGTCGCCCACTGTATGAATACAGTAAAATATGTATACGTATATAATATAACCAAGGTATAGGTAGTCTAATTAAAAATTGAAAAGAAAAGTAAAAGGAAATATAAAAGTAATTATATGCAAAAATAGTTTGTAGTTATAAAATTTCCTGAAACAATTACACCTATACACATGTATTTAATATTCTTGTATATGCATATGTATTATAATACGTACGTACAAAGTATATATAAGAAGATTACAACATATTTAAAATAGAAACATTATAAAAAATTTTTCACTTTCTAATATTTGCCTTTAAAAATACCTCATTAGAGAATTTAAGGATAATAAAAGTGAAAAAAAAAATATGTTTTATAATGTGTGTGTTCTAAGCAAATTTATATACGTACATCTACATATAATATATAGGTATAGGTTAAACAGGTATCAACATTTTATGAAAAAGGAGCGCAAAGAATTAAGATTTCTTATTTTCATTTTGAAATATAACTCTTTAAGAATGGAACTCAAGTGCTGGTACGAGTATAGTATAAAGGTGTAACATTTTAAAGGAAAACAAATTATATGTATAGGATATTATTATTTATACATAAAGAGAAAATATATAATTTTTGCGTATACATAATAGGCGTTATGTTTATATATATGTACATATATCTATTTATGAAAATTACTATCATATTCATGTACACACAAATGTACATACATGCATACACTTTATGAATAATATAATACTCATATTATCATGTATAATACCAATACTCATTATATATTCTAAATCTATAATTATATACCTTCACATACTGTACGAGTATATACATATATACAATCATATATAAATTTCTTAATACGTCTATAATGGCACAAAAATGTTAGGTTTATGCGTTTGAGTTTGTTTCGTTTTATCTTATTTCATTTTTCTTGCTTTTATTTTATTTTTTATTTTTTATTTTTATTTTCATTTTTAGTTGGTATGATAATGAAAACGTACGTACGTAATGTACGTATTATTTATTTTCATTTAAACTAGCTTCTTATAATATTTCGTATGTCTTAGTTTGCATATAATTGTACTTACATAATAAAAGGATAGGATGTTAAAATCTAGAATCATATTTTTTAACGATATTTTTATATAGAATACTAAGAGAATTTAATGAGAAAAAACGTATTAATAATAGTTAAAATTAAATTATCAAATTAAAATCTTTTGATTTAAATCATAATTAATTAGGATTTGTTTTTTTTTTATATTTTTTATTATAAATATTTCTGTGAATTTTTATGTAGGAATTCCTTCAACATATGTATATGAATTTTCAATTATTTTTTTTTCATTTTCATAGTTTGTGAAAGAAAAAAAAATTGTATGTAATAGAATGTTGATAAAATAAGTGTTCATGGTATTAAATCGCAGATATGTAAATGTGTTTTATGCATGTATAGGAAGAAAAGATAAGTTTTAGCTGTAACTTTCGTCTAAATTTTATTACATGGTTACGATTGTCTTGGGCACAATTAAATAACTTTTACAGAATTAGTCATCTTTTCTGATGGAAATCGAGGATAGCATAGAATCATCATCCAAATAGTGACCATTGCCATGATGTTCTAAAGTAATGAGAAGTCCACTATGGGCAAACAACAATATCACCTAAGTATATAATTTCATATAAGTATGTGTGTATAATTTTTTCATGTATCCTTTATTTCCTAAATTTACTAAAGAATTTTATTCAGCAGTATAGAATTATCTTCCAACATGTAATGTAATCTAAGGTCTGAATTGACAATTTTGAATTTTATGAATATATAAAATATATAAAAAAATATTGTTATGTCGTTTTATATAATATTATTTAATATGTATGTACTAGTATATAATAAAATTTGTTTAACGCTACACACCTAATTACACTATCGATTAATCGATTCTATTTTCAATCTTATTATATGCATCAATTTTAATATACCTACAGCTACACTTATATAACACAGACAGGCATAAATATATTTTTAATATGTTTTAGTATTTGACGTCATCCATACAAGGTATATGAATAATTATGTAATACAGGACTACATATACATTTTTAGTCGGTTTTCAATTCAATCACAAGCCCACAAAGTTAATAAATATAATAATATAATATTTATGAAAGTTCAAGAAATTTTTGTTTAATTTTATCATGTATTCATAGTAATGTACATATGTGTAAATCTGTATGTTTGTATAAATACATAAGTATAGGAGGTTTGAAAAAATATGAAAATATTAAATTGAAAAGAAAGTTATAAATTTAAGAAAATGTTATATACACACTCGGGAATGTATGTATATCGTTAGGAGAGAAGTCATATACACGTTTAGTATAGGTATATGTACGAGTATATTATATTCTTATATTCAAGATATCCCTGAAAATTATTTGCGATCCGATCAAAGATGGTAGTTAATAATATCGCATCAGAATGTATTATCAAAGGAAATGCTATATTGTAGGAGTAATAATTAATGTGATCAGACCACGTATACAGAATGAAGTCTATCGAAACAGCAAAGAAAATTTGGCTGGCAATACCGCACGGAGGTTAGCACGGCAGCAAATTAGGACTAGGACGTTAAAAAAGACCTATTAGCATTAAAAAAATATTTGAAGGCATAAGGAGGAAAACAGAAAAGAATATGTGGACTATAAGCTCTATAGCTTATTGGAGAGTAATCTTTACGAGTATAATCGGGGATCAAGAAAATTAAAATTTAGGTTAATATTTTCTATTAATAGAATGAATGCGTATATGCAACATTTAAGATTTAAGTGATTTAGCATTAAATGTATTCATTTTTTTAAATTTGCCTTAAATGCTTCTAAACAAATTAGAATGTGTTGGATGTATATTTCAATATTAGATAATCAGTTTTTGTTTAAAATACTCACGAATTCAATAAACTAAAATTATCATATAAATCAACATATATACATACTTACATATACGTATGTAATCGCACATGTATAGATCTATAAATATTATGATGAAATAATGAAAATGATTTTGATTTATTCATCATACATAAAACATTCGCGTTTTTAATTAATTCATTCATGAATGATATTATTAAAGATTTGCCACGTATTTTTCAAATGTACTCGTATATGTGAATCTATTATATACAGGCACTAAAAATGGTAGTGAACGCGATTAAAGATTTGATTTATTTTTCCATTGATTTGTTATCATAACAAATTTTATATTTGAATTATGATTTTAATATGTTTGATGTGTTTAATTTTAAATTGATTGTATATGCCATTAATACAGAGAACTAATATGCACTAATAATATACGATTTTCATACGAGATTCATGGATATGTGTATGTGCATATGAATTTTTATTCAGTTTTCTATCATAATTGTACATTAGCTGTCTAATATCATAAATTTATGTAAGCCTGTTTAAATTTGTGCATATCATGGAGGATTGTCGTCACAATATAGTTATTCATTCTGAAATTTAAACGTATACATAAAATAAGAAAGTGCATTATGATACACCTAAACAATTAATGAATGTTCTAATTATATAATTTACATTTGAAATGTCAACAGAAAATTGTTTAGGATTTATTGAATAATTATCTATAAGTTCTAAACAGACAAAATAATTATTGTAGATTATATCATTTGTATCAAAAATTTAATATACAAGCCAAGGATCCTGTTGGTCGCTTGCAGTCTGGTATCATCATCTCTCTCTGTCATCTCTGTTGTAGCCATTTTAATCGCGCTAAATTTTTTATGACATCGGGCTTACTTCCTTGTGTGGACGATCTATCATCGCTTTCGGGGCCGTTCGACTCAAGTCCCTATCGTAATCCATTTATCATTTAAATTTATAAAGCCACTTCAATGATTTTTTATAATAATTGTTTTAGGTAGCTTCTCGCTATCTCTGATTCTTTATTCATCTGTTTCTTTAACGTCTCTGACTGATGGCCAGTTTCACAGTGGGAGCTTAAGTATTGCTTAAGGCTTAAGTTGAAGCTTAAATAATATTTCAGTTCCACAGTGACAACTTAAGCCAAAAGTAGAGTTTAAGGTGTGGTTTAACTTAAGTGATGAACATCTTAGGCTTAAGCTTCACTTAACTAAGAAGAAGACACGTGATAGCTGATTTTTTTAGAATGTTATATATAGAAATGTGAAAATAAATATGTATTAAAATAATAGAAGTGAACAGAAAATAAATATATTTATTTTAGATTAATTAAAAATTAATTACAAAACAAAATTAATAATTGAATAATTATACATTTAATTTTCACAGTGAATAAATGTATATATAAATTATATATATAATATATATATAATATATATAAAAGTATATATAATATATATATATATAAGCATATTATATTATATATATATATATATATATATAATATATAAATATGCATGATACAACCACATATATGTGTATATACATATTAGTTCTTGTATCATATAAATATGTGTGTATATAAATATAGAAAAAAAGTGAACTGAAATAAGATAAAAACTGTTATTATTATTATTATGATCATTATTATGTATTACTATTATATATTATTATTATTATTATATTATTATCTTCGTCTCACACATTATTATTATTATTATTATTATTATTATTATTATTATTATTATTATAATTATAATTCCACATTCACTTTTTTAAATTTACATTTTCAAATTCTATACTTATATATCAGCTGTTATTCACAATACAACATTTCACTTATGTCAGCTGTAATTCACAATGCAATATTTCTTTTTTCAATCACAATTGCATGTTTCATTCGGCTTAGCTAAGCGGCACTTAAAATTATACTGTGAAACCGAATGAACTTAAGTTAAGTACTTAAGCTTCCCTTAGAGTTTAGCTAAGCTCATACTTAAGCTCCCACTGTGAAACTGGCCATGAATGTTCTTCCTCTCAAACACAGCTATCCTTAATTTATCGCTCTCTTTATATTTTCTTAGAGTTATTCAAGAGTTATTGAATAATCTTTTAGGTATACTAATTTCAATTTAAATTGCATTTATATTCTAGTTAAGTTAGTTTAGTTAATTTGATGGAAATATTATCAAATGAAACTTACTTCTACACTAAAAAAAATCTATTATAAATTTTAGTTTATGAAAAATGTCACTACCTCATCTCCATTCATCCACTCGTATACTCATGTTTATGTGTATGCTATATACATTTTCTTAGAATAACGCATAATCATAATGAAAATTATTTTAAAAATATCAAAGAATTTCATTAACAAAGAAAATGTTTCATTCAGTAAATAATACATTTTTAGAATTTCATTTTCTTGACAGAATATGTACTATATATATGATTTACGAGTATAAATATGTGTACAGATTATTGTACAGATTTTGAAAAGAAATATAGAAAAAAACAAAAGAAATGAAAAGTACAAAATAAATGTTCTTGAAAGAGAGAATATTTTTTTTTTCATTTTTTAAGAAAATTTTAAAAATATAACAGTAAACAGTGTAATATTCGTACTAATAGATTAGGAGGTTTTTTTTTTGTTTTCTATTTCTCATTCATTCTACTTTCTTGTCATTTGTATGCAGGCGATGTTATGTGTGAGTTATAAACACACATTTGCGTGAATAATGTGAATAGTGAACATATTATGAAGGTTCATTTTGTTCTTTTATTTTTGGTATATAATAGTTCATTCATTAAACTATATATGAACGCATGTAATGTACATTATTTACTTCTTTTGTCTTATATAAGAGTATATTGTATCGTTCTGATTCTAAGTATTTATTGTGTGTTTTTGTTTTTAGAAAATTATGTTTACAAATGCACATTTTTTTTTCTTTATTTTTTACGAATATGTTTTTCATTTATTTTATATTCAGATTTTTATTTCAATTTCAATATTAATTTGAATTTCTAATACTCGTACTTTATTAATAATACAAAAAAAAAAAAATTTATAGAATAAAAAGGACAAAATTGAATTTTTCTTGAAATAAGAAAATAAAGAATGCATAAATAATTTGTTTCGAAATACATATTTGAATATAATTTTGATCGAAAAAGAATCATGTAGGATCATTTTTGAAAAAGATTTAGAAGTAATTTGAATTTAAATTTGAATTTAATTAAAATGATACACAAAATATGTATTATTTGTCAACAAATATTCAAATCGTTTTGTTTTTTATTTGGAATATTACTTAGTAAAAGATTTTAGGTAATTTTTGGTAATATTTTTTTATATTCAAATATACTTAATATTCGTGTAATCTTTTTCTTTAATTGATTTTTATATAAAACAAGAAGCTACCTAAATAATTTAAATTTATGAATATAGGTATTACTTGTATTTTATATAAGTATTTGTAAATAAATTCGAATAATTATTTTTTTATTTATTTCAAAAATATACATATGCGAGTATACAAAAATGTACACACAACATATTTTTATCTTTAAAATTTCAGTATTTCTAAGAGGACGTTAATCGTTTTGTAAATTCTACACGTTGACAATTGTGTCTCTTGCTTACTGTCTTTTCTTGTCTTTTACTCTATAGCGCAATTATCTCATCGCTACTAGACTGGTTACTGTCTCTTTATTCTTACTGTTTCTTGTAAACATCGTATCCGTATGGTGTGTTGTGTAGTATGGAACAAGTAAAAAGAGATAATGGGATTTTCTTATGAATCAAAATACGAGTATATGTTATATGGTTATATGCGCTAGCTAGTTAGCTGCTGAGAATCAACCTCTTTACTATTATTTACTGTCTCTTATTTTTTCTCTCTTTCTTGTATACTTTCTATGAAGTGTAGTGCAGAGCAACTATAAAGAGGAGAAAAATTTTTCTCATTAATGAAAATACGATTACATGGTAAGCAAGATATGAGAGTGTATATTGTACTACTATATATGTAGTTGTAGCTGCCAAACAAATTTCTTACTACTATTAACTGTCTCTCATTCTTCATGTTTCTTTTACAATTTTATATAGTGTGGAGTGGAGTGCAGAACGAGTATAAAAAGATGTTTGAAAACATTTTGTCTTTATGTTCTTTAAATTTTTTTACTACCTGTATATCATGCATGCATGCATATGTATACGATATACGGCATATATGCAGACACGTTATATCACATGTACATGTAGATACGAATACGAGTGTCATAATCATAATATCTTGTATAGTGACAGAAATTTATATAAAAATATATTTGCACACATACACATACATATGCATTTATTGTGTTGTTATATATATGATATATAGATATGTTATTTTTATACAATTTATTGATCGAGACTAAATTTGATCATCTATTTTTATATGTATATGAAAAAAATATATATATATAATATAAAAAAAAATTGAATTTCCACTTGAATGAATTTTTTCATTCAACTTTTTCTCTTTACAGCTAAATAATGTGATACAAAATAAAATATGAAAGACAGTGTTTCCACATTATTATTTTTTTTGAATTGCAAAATTTATACGTTATGTACATATACATATATATGGCTATTCTATTTGTATATATCTGTATTATTAAAGGTTTTTATTTTATATTAAAACATACATGCATATGTACAAGTATATATCATAATTTGCTCAGATTTGCTTGCAGTATTTAACACGAGCATATAGGTAAAATATATGTAAATATGTATGTAATTTCTTTAAATAATATTCTTTAATAATCTAAAACATTACATGAATTATTTTTAAGTGATTGTATATTGTGAATGTAAACTATTTACTAAATACTTAGGGCATGTTTTATAATGTATACTCGTATTTATCATAATTCTGTATAGTATATGATGAGACGTGCGAAAATTGCATAAATGAAATGAATCAAATGTCAATTGAATGAAAATTTTTTATGATTTAAAAGAAAATATATTGTTTTTTATATTTCTCACCATAACCAAACCGCCGAACCTTTAGTTGTTTGTATAGAGAGACGAATTCATTAGGCATAGGTATTTCGTTAGCTATACGTAAGAAACTATACATATAAATGTATAAGAGCGCTTCGAATTTCAGGTATAATATATTCTTTGGTACTGGTACAAAAAAAAGAGAAAAAGTTATGCTTACTTCAGGAATAAAATCAAGAACTTGAATCGAGTGAGGGAACGTTGCATAATATGTAAAATATATATTTTTAGAATTTTAATAACTATATAACAATGGAGATAGTATACCTTAGAGGACGGATATTATTGCATCTATATAGAACATCTCTAAAATCTATATTAAATTAAAAAAAAAAAATCTGGTGAAACGAAGAATATCTATAACTTACATACTATTTGTTGTTGTTATTTTTTTATTTCCTTTTATAATCATTAATTTTTGTAAAAATAATTGTATTGATAACAATTATTTTTTATAATAAAATGGATGCATGTAATAGGTATCCTGGCTGTGTATTTTTTTTTTCAAACATTTTTTCATTTACGTAATCAATTTTCTGATAAATACATATAATCAATTGTTATAACAATATAATCAATTGTTATATATAAACTGAATTTTCATCATACATGCATATATACATATTAATTTGTATAATCAATTTTTTATTAACAATTTTATATATATATGGTTATGTATGATACATAGTTATGTATGTAACTAATAAATGAAGTGTTAAATTTTTTTCTACTCTTCATATTCATACATTATATACATATTATGCGCATAGGTATAAGGTGTTATGAAAGTTTTTTTTTTATATTCACAAAAAAGAAAAAAAAATTATACATATATTGAATGTAAATGTATACAATCATGTAGTATAATTGGTCCATATGGATACAGAATAAAAACAAATCCTATACTATTTTCTTTTCATTTTTCTATTTTTTTTTTCAAAATAGAGAAATTTGATACAAGAAAAAAAAGAAAATAATGAAAATAAAAAACAGTTAAACACCTGATACCTTTAAGTATAGTATTTTTTTTTTTCAAATTTCAATTCCTTTTTATCCTGTTGTATGCATATATATGTATAAAGAAGTGTTATGGATATGATAAAACTTACCGATTTATTATAGAGCAGATGATAACTAACTAACTCTTTAAATAATTGACTATCTATGTATGTATGTAGATATATGTGTCTAACTAACTGAATGATTATAATACCTAACTAACCAGAACGAATATAACGAATTGTTATATATGCATGGGCATGAACAAGAAATAAAAAAAAATATATATTAATAGTGAATAGCACACGTTACAAAATTGATATTTTACACAAAACATTCATTATATAGGTATACATAAGTATATACACATACACAGATAAATGTATAGAGATATGAATATATAATACATTTGATATTGGAAAAAAAAAATCAAAAAAAAAAAAACAATTAAGAATACAAAAAAAAAGGTAAAATAAATTGAAAATTTAAATTCCATTCATTTGAATGTACATATAAATAATGTTAGGATGATAGGTTCTATGTAAGTTTAGCGTATATAATAAGGTTTCATTTATCTAAAAAAAAATATACATATATATTTTTTTATAATAAATTGTATACCTAGAATTTTGAATAATAATAATTAAAATTTAACAGAAAAAAAAAAAAATAAAAATGCAAATTATGTACAAGAAATCTGAATTAATCTAAAATGTGTGTAATAAATTAAATGCCTATACATATTTTTATTGTTATACTAGAAGTACATATTAAATTCAATATACACACATATATATATATACACAAACACATACTTTTATTTTATGCCCTCATCATCATCACTACACCATCATCAATCGTATAGAACAGCCTTAAAAAAAGCCTAGACAGTAGACACCCAGACCTAAACCACTATATAATGTGATTTTCTTATAACTATACAGTTTTCCCTCTCATACATAATGTCATGCATACGAGTATATCTCATATTAAGTGTAAAATATATAAATTATTTAAAGTACATTTTAATTATAATGTTGACTGACTGTAAAATATTGATTAGTATTATATAATATAGTACATAGTACTAAGTAGTACGTAGTACGTAGTACGTAGTACACAGGTATAACGAATAATTCATGTATATTAGAATGTATTAACGTACTACTTACATATTTATATATCTTCTCTGTAACTCTATATAATCTCATATTTATATCTATATATAATCAAAATTATAAATTATATAATTTAGAACTTTTCACTTTGATCGATCAATTTCAATTCTGTGATATACACACATACATGTGCCTATCTGTATAATACTTGTACATACAGTTAATCATATCATAACCTTACAAATATTATTTTCATCATCATCATATTATTTAATTTATTACTTAAAAGATGAAAATTTAATTTTCCCTATCAATTATTTATTAGTTTGTATAATATTTAAGGAGAATATCCATATGAATATAATTTAATATAATAATAATTTAAAAATGATTCTGATTAGAATAATGAATGATAAACAAAAGCAATTCCAAATAATAAAGAATGTTCGAGTATATTTTGGATTGAGAAGCCTTCTAATAATTGGTAAAATTCAAATAATTTTGTTTTTAAAATATTATACGATAGTATTGGATATTGGGGAATCTGATTTAATGTAAGAGACGAGACTATGTGTCCGTTCGATATTTTTTCCACAAACTCCAACCTGTATAGAAAAAAATGATAAGAAGAATTTCATAACTTTTCGTAATTAAATATAAAGAAAACATAACAGAATCAAACAAAAGCAAAATACATATATATCCATATTAACGATGTTTATAAAGTTTATATTAAATCTGTTTGTTATTTTTAGATGTTTTTTACGTTTCTTTTCGTCACTAGAATGAATAGGATGACTTCAAAAAAGACAGATAATAGACGAAATAATTTAAAATTTGATAAATCTATAATATTAAAGCCAAATAAGTAGTTTAATTTTACTGAGCATTTTGTTTATAAATTCTATAGTCTAACCTTTAGCTTATGATACCCTTTAACTTAAATAAGTACAGTTCAAGTTCTTAAAAAGTTTATAAGTTCAAGTTCTTAGATAAATTAAGTTAATTTAATTGGAATTAAATTTTATTGTTGTGGATATTGGTGTAAGATAATCAATAGAAAACATTTGGTAGTTGTATGTGTTGATTACAATTTGATTGTCCTCTCTTAACAAATGTTTTCTAAAAATCTTAAAGTCTGTTGTTGTTAATATCGGTAGAGATGACTTGCAAGCTTATTTTGCTTTCCTATCGCACTATTGCCACAATGATGTCAGTGTGAGGTGAAAATTACTAGTTTGGCTAGATGATTTCGATCAAATTCCTTTTATAATGGCGACTATGACTGAATGGGCTGTAACCTGTGGCTCTTGTTGCATATAAGAAGTTTGATAATATCAGAGTATTGATTATATTTAAGACGCATAGGCCTCCGCTTTGAAGACAGAATCCCATCCTGGTACAAAATATTTACTCGATATTGCTTTACATAACACTTGAATATAAGTATATTGAGTTTAATTGATAATATGTCTATACAAAAAACATTCTCGTAATCTATATATGCATATGTATGTATATGTTATGTTATTACTTAAAACAATTTGTGTATATTTTTAATATTATTTATATTATTATTATTATTTATTATGGGCGTGAGGTCAGTAAACTGCCCCATCCTCGCCCACACCACGACCCACCAGGGCCTTTTGGCGATATATTATTTAGATAAAAAAGAAGTATGTAATTATATTTTATTTAGAAAAATTATTATACGTAATCAAATAATTTTCTATACGTAATAATTTTCTGAGCACTTACGTAATTGGTTAAATTTTCATTTTGAATAATTCATGATATGTATAATTTCAATATTACAGTACAGTACGTAATGTACGAGCGTATATCAAATACCTAACTTGTGTTATTATAAGTGTATGCTATGTAAGAATATTTGGCATTTTCATGTTTTTTGTTATTAAATCAATTCAATTATTCTGTGATATTATTTCAGTTCATGTAAATATGTTCGTTTATTATACATTTATAAATTATTCGAAAGAAAAATAAGTAAAAATATTCAATTATTATCAGTTCAATTCATAAATTACATATATTGTAAGTAGGTTACATTACATAATGTCATGTTTACACATAAGTAGTATCTATTCGCAAACGTGACAGCATTTCTGCACCTAGAATTTTTATAAATTTACCTACGTAATATACTCATGTAGATGTAATGTATTGTAAGTATATAATAATATAATTTTACATGCTTTTACTTAGAACTTTATTTTCTTTAAAGGTCTAAAGTCCATAAGTGAATGGGGACCTAAATCACTGAAGTGATTTCTTCTAGATATTTTATATCATGTACGCTCCTTCGGAGTCTACAAATCATAGAACTGTTAGTAGAGAAACAAACTCAGTTACGTAATGGAGACTATAGGGTCTAGTTTCATCCATTCTTGGAACATTCTCAAAATACAAGAATTACTTGGTGTCGACAATTAAACAATTAACATTTTTAAGCATTTTTTCACAGAGACTTAATATCATCTGAAACAGATATAACAGATATGATAAAGGTTCATCATATCCATGTAAAATGATATGTTTATATGTAGTGCATGTAAGTTTTTGAGAAATTAAGTATCTACTTACATAATTGCTAATTTGTTTGTGTTTATTTCTTTTCCCTTGAGTTTTATCGAAAAAGTTTTCATTAAAAAACTTCGATTACCTAATTACTTTCTAATTTACGATGAAATGAAACAGAAAAACAAAAAATTTTTCTTCTTCAATATCGAAAATTTTGATTATACTAAATTTATGTATACTCTATAACTCTATAGATATACACGATACATTCAAATGTATATAAATTGATCAAAAATTTTGGTAGAGTTTAATGAAAGTGTATACATTGACTTTGAAAATGTTTTGGTTTTGATTTCGATTCATTCTACGGATTAAGGGTTAATGGTCATATTACATTTATAGGATTTGAAAATAAATGCTATACTCCGTGCGTAACGTATTCTTTTGAAAACCGTATATTAATGTGAAATGTAAGTAAGTATATTTTACGATTAAAATTCTAATTTAATTCTTGTTGGTATTTTAATTTTAAATTTGTTATTACGATATGTGCAAAACATTCTTTAAATATTTATATACGAGTACTTATGTATGTACATAATGTGTGTGGAGTGTGGACTATAAATAGTATTCATAACCTTACAATAAATTAATACAATTCAAAATTTTATATTTCACAATAAAATCAAAACTCCAATTTAATCCATTCCTGTGTGTACATTTATGCATATTCATAGATATCACAAACATAAAGTAACTAATAATATATGTAAGTAATATCACATCTAATACATATTATCGTTTATATTTATACTTTTGGGTGATATAGTTTATCTCATATATTCATGATTTAATAATCAAATTAAAATCACAATAAAAATACATAACAGATATATCAAGAATTTAAACTTTTACTGCATGAATGAATGCTGTATAGAGTTGAGAAGAAGAATATTTACACACATGGATATGCATAGATAGATATGTATATGCTTTCACCTTCAAATACATTATGACATAAAACATTAAAAAAATAATAAAAAATTATATCAGCTAACAACATTATTGCTTACATGTATTAGAAATGAAACAATTCAAACGTTTTATTAAGATTTCGAAATCAAAATACTTTATGATATTTAAAGATGATTTGTGATGAAGACTTTAAGGATAATTTAAGGATAATAACTTCTTTCTTTAACTGGCTGTATTGCTTCTAAAATGTCACTTTAATAAAATATGAAAAATTAAGAAACAGTCCAATTACACGCTCTAGAAGCCTCCGAGTATACATTGTCTGTATGTGATGTTTTTGGTCGCAAGTGGTTGCGATCCGACACCTAAAACAGATGTTTCTTAAAAAAGGAAAAAAAAACTTGAGAAAAAGTGTACTTCCCAGGAATATCCTTAACCATGTGAAGCAAGAAGAAAGTACAGTACGTCTATAAATTTCTAATTTTAAAGTGGGAACTATTTTCTCGGGATATCCTTAACCATGTCAAGGAAGATGAAAATATGTCTATAAATCTCTAAATTAAAAGTGAAAATTATGGATAAAAGATATTTATTATAATCTACTGTTTGCGCAATGCAATGTAAATTCTATCACACTTCCTCTAACTAACTAACGAACATCCCTACCAACTGCAGCATTATTATTTGTTTTTTCAATAGCACTTGCTATTCTGAAAATTTCATTGTGATAAACTTATTTTCACCTTTGCACTTTACGTAATCAAAATCATGAAATAAAAATTAATAATAGTAATGTAAAGATGAGAGTGCAATAAAAAATTTAAATCGAGCATATTTTAAGTACATAATATTAAATGACAACAGGATAATCATGTATATTATAAGAATGAATGTAATAAATTTGATTTGATTTGATTTGTGTATTATCATGAAATTTTAGAGAGTGTGAAAAATACGAAGAATTTGTAAAAAAATTGTAACAGCAATCGATTCTTACTTTCTTATTTAACAGATATAATTTTTTCTTTTTTTTCAATCTTTTGCTAGGAATTGGAATTTAATTTGAATTCAATTACTTTTGCCATCACAAGGTATGGAATTTAGAACATTTGTAATATTTAAGTAATTGAAGTACAGAATATTTTTTTTGAAAAGAATTCGTTCTACACACTACACCTACTGCCTAGTTCGTGTAATACATTCATATTGACAATGAAAATACTTATGTTTGATTTTGCAACAAAAAAATAAAATATGCAATGAATCGGTGTGCAATATACAGTAAAAATAAAAAGTAGAAAGAATTATTTTCAGATTTTTTTTCTTCAATTCCCAGCAGAGTGAAAAAATTATAAAAATTTTTTTTTTTAATTTTCACTTTTCTGTTTGGAATTTTTTATTTTATGAATCTGTTAAAAAATTTCATAAAAAACTTTATACTTTTATTATTTTTGTGCTCTCATTTAGAATTCACTACTATATTGTTTGATTTTTGTTGTTGTTAGAGTCAAAAATATTTTAGAAAAAATTTCATATTTTTCATTAAATGCGCGATATTACTATACGTACGTACGAGTATTACAAATGTGTTTGAAAAAAATTTATGTAATTTGAGGATAATAATAAAGTCACAGATGAAAAATATTTAGAAAATGTACATACAGTACATACATAAACATACTCGTATGTATAAGTACTTGAGAGAAAATGAGATTAGGTTGAGTAAATATTTTTTTTTAAATAGAAATTATATTATCAACTATTTTATTTGGAAGATTACTTTTTACAAAATGAATTAAAAATTAAAAACGAACTTATACAATATTATATGTATCATACATACGAAAAATCGAGTTATCCAAGAAGTTCTAGTTCTTCTTCTACATCTCAAATAATCAAGAGTTCAATAACCATGTTTGTTTACACATGAAAATGTAGGTCAAAACAATTATCGGTCTTTCCAGTTTACACGGATCTTGTTACAATTTGAAATTCTTCTTCGTACATTCCTACTACAGAGCAGTACAAAATTTAAACAAGAAAACGAGAAGAGAAATTATACGAAGAACAGCCGATAATCGTTTTGACCTATATTTTCATGTGTAAACAAACATGGTCATTTACTCTTTAATATTTGAGATGTAGAAAGATAAGTAGAATGAAAAGTAGAAAGAAAGATAAGAAATAGTTTCTTTTCTCCTTTTCTTGTATAAATTATGTTCTGCTGCACTGCATAGTAGGCGAATAAGGAGAAGAATTTCAGATTAAAATTTATTGTAAATGATGTACCTTAAAGAAAGTACTTAAACTTTGAATGTTCTGGCTTTTGTTTTAGGACAGCAATTTTACACTACGGCTGGTATTCACCAACACAGATTATCTTTTATCTGAGATAAAGTGTATTCATCAACCTGGATAAAACACTACTCGGATATTTTTAAGATAACCTCGGAGTGGTATTATAAATATCGTTCGAACATAACCTTGTTATTAACAGCAACAGCACAAATAAAGATAACGTAGTTGTAATGATCTTTGCATATAATTATCACATCACAGAACCTCTTTTTCATTTTGTAATATAAAAATACAATCAGCTGACATGTTTGACACACATGTTCGACCCGAAAACGAAGCTCGAAAACAAATTTTATCTAGGTTGATGAACAAGCTGAAATTGTATCCGGCTAAAATATATCCGATGGATATATCCATGTTGATGAATACCACCCTACATGTACATACGAGTAAATGTATTTTTATTTTTGAATATCTGTACAATTTTACATTATCATTTCGGTGATTATTAAAAGGTATTTTAATAGTATTAATTATATTTTACGCGATTTAAATTTGCATACATACTTTAATATCATCTGTACGCTAATGTAAGTAAGTACATAAGTACATGAATAAGTATCATACAAATAATCCCTTGCTAAAATGAACACAAATGCAAATTAAAAATGTAAATGAATAATTATAATTTGTAAATACTGTATAACAAATGTAATTAAATACTTTACAATTATTATTATTTTTGTGTTTTTTTTTTTTTTTGCAAGTACATTATATTTTAAACGGTTTTTTAGGTATTCATTCTGTTACATATTCATATTGACGTAAATTTTATACTTATTCTTTTTTTTTGTATTCTTCTTCTAAAAAGTTCATTATTTTACTCTTAGGGTGGTATTCACCAACATGGATATATCCATCGGATATATTTTAGCCGGATACAATTTCAGCTTATTATTCATCAACCTAGATAAAATTTGTTTTCGAACTTCGTTTTCGGGTCGAACATGTGTGTCAAACATGTCAGCTGATTGTATTTTTATATTACAAAATGAAAAAGAGGTTCTGTGATGTGATAATTATATGCAAAGATGATAATACAGTACAACTACATTATCTTTATTTGTGTTGTTGCTGTTAATAACAAGGTTATGTTCGAAAGATATTTATAATACCACTCCGAGGTTGTCTTAAAAATCTTTCTAAAAAAACACTTTATCTCAGATAAAAGATAATCTGTGTTGGTGAATACCAGCCTTAGTATCTGATATACTCCTCGTACCCTACATATAGTAAGTATCTACTAATACATCTCGCTCGATAATAAAGTATGTACCGCTCTAATAGTACATACAGTATTTAATTTGATTTTTAATTGTGCAATAATAAAGTAATTGTTATCACATTAAAATATGAATAGCTACTCACTTATTACGCTACAAATGATATCATCATAGAAGAAATAAGAAAAAAAAATAGAGACAAATAGACATAGAGACAAAAAAAAAAAATAAAACAACAATAATGTGAAAATTCTATACTCAAAATAATGTAGGGTATACATACATACATATATAAAAATAATACTCATATTTCTGTGCAAATTTTCATGAATAAAACATCTGTTTCGTATATAATATTCTGCACTTAAGCAAGCATTTGTAGTAAGTACTACAAAAAAATAATAAAAACTAAAAAGAAAAATAAATATTTTTAAAGAAAATATAATTATGATAGTTTTTCTAATATATTTTTCTTTTCATCGAGTTACATGAAAAATGTGTATTTATTTATACGCGTGTATACAAACCCACACATACATTCATATATGGAATGTCTGTTATTGTAATATATAGTTGTATCAAAATTAAAAAAGAAATTTTATAGTAATTTTCATTGTGATGCAACAAATACATACATATGTACATATTATATAAATTAATGATAAAAATGAAATAAAATTCTAAGAAAAATATTAAGAAAGGAAAAAAAAATGAAATAAAAATCGAAAGGAATAGAAAGAAAAAAAATAATAAGAAAAAATTCTTTTATTTTAACAACATATATATTTCATGAACTTTATTTTGTGTGTGTGTGTGTGTGTGTGTGTGTGTGTGTGTGTGAGTGTGTGTATTTATTTGTTGTCACTAGATTTTTATTTCCCATAAGGTTTTTACGTTGAAGTAATTATCATGGTTACAATATTAAATATCATTCATTATTTGTTGTAATTGTAATGTATGTATGTGTAATGTACAGATGTGTATGCATGTATTTAGCTATCTATACCTATAGATACATATTGTAAATTAGATTGTACATTAGAAATTATAACAAGAATAAAACCATAAATAAATATAATAAGAGAAAATATATTACAGACTGGTCGTAATTGAGGTTTTTAATAAAGTAATTGTTACTTGGATGTTGTTTCTTTTTTTTTTATTGTTTTACTTTTCTTATACTCGCATGAGTATGTAAACATATTTTTCCCTTATTATTACATTCGAAAAATTGTATAAATGTCAAATAAGGTAAAAAGATTGAATATCATTATTAAAAAAGTAAACAGTAAACGAATTCACACAATTTACTATAGATTATTTTACATAATGCACATAATACAAATGTATATTTATAGTGGTGGAAATATGAACAGCTTCAGTTATAAATTCAATATTAAAGTAGATTTTAATAAATGTTTTTGTTCTAAGTAAAAATTTAAAATGATTTTGATTTATTTTATATATGAATTCAGTGTGATTTAATTGAGTTTTTATACATGCATTTCGTTGAATTTTGAAGTGGAAATTTGGTTAACCTCTGAATTGAGAATACAAATTCCAAAATTTGTAACTCAAAGTAGTCGAGGTAATTTTTGTTTTATGACCAGTGGTGTGCAGTCTAGATATCAATGCCATTGAAAATGTATGGGACATAATTGCGCGTAAAACTAGTGAAAATGGAAAGCAATTTCAAAGCATTTACGAACTTTAAAACAGAATTAGAAAAGGTTGGAATATGACATCCTCTTGAAACTTTCCAGAACTTCTTAAGCCTCCATACACAATAGAATTTTTGGATTCGTTTCAAATAATGGAATGTACACAAAATATTGCTGATAAGTTTAAAAGTTTTCTATGAATTTGAATTTATTTCCTTATTACCATAAAATAAAATTTCAAATTTCCGCCCACATTTTTGTTTTTAGTGATTCGTATGATTTTGGTAATTTTATGCAATTGGAAAACAAAGTAATTTAAACTTTAGTTGAGGTTAACATAAATTTTGAGTACAAATTTTTAATGTTTTTATTGTTGGTTGGGTGATTGCAGTGGCAGTCTGTTTCAATCAGGAACAGACTCAATTAGCACTTTGAGTGCCAACTTTTTTTTTATTAATTTTCACAAAATGTAATGAGGCTATCAATATTTCTACTACTATGATTTTGTACGAGTACATATACATACATATTATTTTTTTTCTTTCATATTGTATTTATTTTTCTTAAAACATCTAATGATATTTAAGTGAAAATTTGTACATACTTACATGAGTATTGTAAGATAATATATACAGTATGTATCTCTAGGAGTAATATATAAGTATGTACATTTTTATATACATATACATTATAAAGTATACAATTTGTAAACATATGTTGGTGTATTAAATTGTATAATGTTCACACACATATACATATTTACACAATTATATATTTATTGTTCTAGCTTGTGTATATGCATATTATTGCAAAAATAATTTTTGTTATTTTGCGTATTTTATTTGTTTTATACATATACATTCATATACAAATATATGTAGAATAGAGTTTGAGTTAAAATTTTATTCTACAATTTACAGTATCTATACACACACAAGTATTACACATAAGTATTATGTACGTAAAGTATCTACATACATATTACAAATTATTGTACATACATATTTGTGTATGATAATTTAATACTTTTACGATAACATCTCCCAAGAGATACAAAATAAAAACGATGATGCACATAGCTACATATATACATACTCGTATAGTCGTATATACGAAAGAAATAAAGTAAAAAATTTTTATGTGTTGTATTTGAAAAAAATATTGAATCGTAAATATGTGTATACCAAGACCAACTACCAAAACCAACCAGTATGAGTATTGTGAGCAGCGTATACGACAATGTACACGTAGTAGACTTACATAATATACATACACACAATTCTCCTTATTTTTTTTTCCTTCTGCTTGGCAAAGTATATATATAAAAAAAAAAGTTCGTAATTCACTTGAGGATAGCGGGAAATATTAAAATTAGATAAATACTATTATTATTTATCTATAAAAAAAAAAAATTCAAATCAACAGGCAAATAATAAATGAAATAAAAATACAAATAAAAAATAAATAAACAAAGTAAACAAAAATGAAAATGAAATTTTATTGTTGTTAATTCTGATTTCATAAAATAAAAAAGAAATTTTTTTTTTTTTGTTATATTTTGTTGGCAAATCAAAATTTATTATGATTTTTTTTTTTTTTTTCGTTTTCATTTGCACATAGGACACTTAAATTTTTTTTTAAATATGTACAGATTATTTGTATATAAATATAAATGTGTGGGTATATGGATGGATATCCTAAAGCTAAGCATAGACATTCAGTTTTGTATGATTTCATACTTATTTTAACAGCGAACAGCATGAATTAAAATGAATGACTTTACGCACCAAGTATGATATGAAGCGTCAAAATCTGATATTCTCTGATATATGAGAACCATATCTTTTGACTTCACACATACATAAGTGAGTCTTTTGAAATTTATTGAAATTTCTCACAATTAATTGAGACACAGTAATCACAAAAATTATGACATCATTACTTAAATGTATATAAATTAAGATGTATAAATTACTTTAAAACTAAAAAATTGGGAAAATCTTGAGAGGAAATTTACGAAATAATCTATAATTGCATAATAGTGATATAGTGCGTGAATGTAAGCCGAAATATTTAAATTAGGTCAGTTTTTCTTTGCAAATTTTGACACATTTTTTATTCGAAAATTCGAAACTATAAGTCTATGCATAGCTAAACATAATGTTCGAAATGTATTTATCTAAACTACATAAATGTATATTTAATATGAACATATCCATACATACAAACTGAGAATCATGTCACTGAGAATATTGAACTCAGGACTTTATGATTAATAGTTCAAGCGCTCTGCCCAGCCTATCGAACAATCGAATCTCTCCATTCATTGTAATTGTAATCAAACTTTCTTAACAAATTTTTGATTCATTGTCGATTTTATCTGTGTAAAATTATGTTTGTATAATTTCTTCAAACAACATTTATTATTATCCTTGAAAAATTAAAGAAAATCTTAATAATTTTTTATGTAAATGAATCATTTTAAATAATACAAAGAAGAAGTATGAGTAATTAAAAATTTTAGTTAATTATTATCTTCGCATACATATACATAACATTATTTATGTAGAATACGTAAATTTGTTCAACATTTATGCGTATATATATGTATGTTAAATTTAAAAATGTTAAGCATTTTCCTTACATTTATCTTTTTCTTTGTTCTTAGTATGCCAAATGAATAAATTTAATTGCTATAACCCTTGTTTGTTTGGTAATTAAAGTTATTGTTGACAAAAAAAAAAATGAAAAAAATAATTTTTGTTTTAAATTAAAACACAAAAATGGAAAATACCATTTCATAAAAATGAAAAGAAGCAACAATTTATTAAAGGATTTTAAATAAAAGCTTTATATTATAAAATAAAATATGTGGGGTATTCATTAACATTAAATTTCACAAACTTTAAATCTCGTATTTCTCGTCAATGTAATAAACTTTGCATTTGGTAATGAATGAAATACGAAATTTCGTTAGTTATTCATGTGAAAAAGTGAAAATAGGCATCACTATGCAGTATGCATTTTTAGTTCCATATGCCAATGTTTGAGCATTTCTAAGCTCTTTTTCCAAACAAGCTGGTATTTATTTAAAGCTGACAGTGAATGGAGGGTACTAAAAGTTGGAAATAGGTAATGAAAAACTGAAAAATTATTTTTCATACTTCCGTCTTGTACGAGAATCGATCCCGCGACCTCAAGATCCAATTGCTCTACCACTTGGGCATCGAACTTCCCAATACGACGGTACGCTTTACCGATTGCAAAAGTAGATGAATACCCCTACACAGCCTTGTTTGTATCTCATGTAAATTAATGGCATAATGACAAAAAATTTGTTTTTCATTTGCAAGAAATATTAAAATGAAAAATCATTTTTTTCTTTTTATTGTAATTCAAAAGTTATGTTTTGCATTTTTTATTTTTATGATGTCATTATTATTATTATTATCTTGAATTCATTTTGAAATGTATAAATTATTTTTTTTGCTACGTCAAATTTTTACCACTTAAAAAAAACGGCAATCATTATATATTAGATAATAATTTAGCATATGAAGTGATTACAGGATGAATTTTTTTATATTTTATATACGGGCAACATATACTCTTTATTGTAGATTACATATTCATTGTGTGTGGGCTAATTTTTATTTTAAAAAAATAAATTTAATAAATGAACGTTTCAACAGAATATTTGTATGATGTACATATTCCATATATAAAGACATATACATACTATTATTCTATATGACCTTGATATCATACTTTTTCCTTGATTTTGTCAAAAATTATATAAAGCGAGAATGACTGTAATGTGATCACAATCCTTATAATAGTATTTCCATACTTATCCTATACCACAATAAAATTTGTATAACTATAATTTAATAAAAATTGAATATTTTTGGTATGATGCTGAGACGAAAATTTCATATCTTCATTCATAGATAATCTTTGGTTTGCATTTATTTCATATTTTTTTTATTTTATTCACATAATATATAGCAATAATTACATATGATATCGTTTCTCATATACAGTATACAAAAAAGAGATAAGTTTGAGAAAATTGATAGAACATATTTGAAAAACATTTGAAATCATTATTTTGATTTAAAGAAAAAATCTATATACGAGTATATGTATACGTATACATTATGTAATATTGAAAAAAGGAAAACGAAATCGACATTTTAAACTCTCACCTCTCACCTTATTTTCCACGCTAAACATAAATCCAACAAAAACAAAATGAAAAATACTGTACACATAAGGTTGAACTGAACATGAATAGATCTGTTTTAGAAGTTTTTTTTTTTTTATCTACAGATACATTTATTTATGTATATACGTATGTATATACTTTGCATATTCAAGTACTTATTTATTACTTGTATTATACTTGTATTACACATATGTATAATAAATGAAAACATATATATATGTACTTATGTCCTTATGTGAATGAGTATAATGTATTTATTTTAAAATAATACGCTTGATAAATTTTTGTCTATTAAATTGTTATATTACATATAAATGTATAATCGTCCATATAACAGTAACAATATATATGTATCTACATGAGTGTTTTATATTGTATGTACATATATAAGTATGTGTAAATGAAACATTAATGTATATAAGAACATTTTTATTTTATAAGGGTAAAATGATTCATGCATTGATGATTTACGAAATAAAGTAGAAAATTCGATACCTACATACTTAGTATGTACACACAATCAAGTGTATACGCAATATTTATACGTAAAAATTGTATCTTTCATCACCGCGTGGTGTTGTCTATATTTTTTCTAACATTTATCCTTACCGCAGAATATACATATATATGATATAATTATACATACACATACATCATCTTATGTATAATATATAAACATTACATGTCACACCGCACACATGTAAATTCAATATGAAATTAATAATACATTTATTTATTTATTTTTTTTTTTTTTTTTTGATGTTTTTACATTACACATAATTTCATTTTTGTGTTTCATTCATTTCGATTATGCGATTAAATTTAAAATAATATAAAATAAAAATATATTTTTCATAAACACACATTGATGTTTGCATATTTATGTATGATACACACGAGTTACAGAATATTCACATTTGTTATAGCAACAAAATTTAGATTTTAAAACATTATTTTTTTTTTCAATAATAAATTTTTCATTATTTTTCTTCTTCCAGCTATACAATCAAATAAAACTTAAACATTTAATCAAGTTCAATTCCAAATACATATATCCTTTCCATGATACTATTACAAAATTTTATAAATATATACATACATACATACGTAAGTAGTATGGTGTATGTTCAATATTAAATAAATTAATTTTGTGGATTTTTACTATCGTTACTCTATCAACTACTGCTGGTATACCTATTGTAATCATAATAATATACGGGAAACATACGCATTATTATCCTGTAAAATATTTGTTGGTAAAATGATAGAATACTTTTATTTGTACGGCATATGAGTGCATCTATCGTGAATATGTATATGCATGTACTCATGTACATATATGTAATTTGCACGTATCCAAATGTAAATATTGAAATTGCAATACCAAAAGCCATCACCACACAATGAATATGTGGTGTACGTTTATAACTATCTGATGCATATATGTATGGAAATCAATAATATAAAGATAAAATAATTTTATTGTTTTTGCGGTATATTTAATGTTGATAAAATATCACCGATCAAATAAGGACGTAATATTACTTTACTTCTGTGCAATATTTATATGTCCTTATTGAATTATTGTGAAGACAAATAAAAAAAGTGAAATGAATAATATCTATCTCGTATAAGAATAATATATGATATTGAAGAATTGTGAGTAAATTTTTATTTTTTTTAATTTTTTTTGTTGAGAAATGTTAAAATGAAAATTGATTAGAATTATATACTTACCAATCTTCCTGTTATGTACTTCATGGTGAATTAAAATATATAATTCGTTTGTTTGATCTTGATGGAAAATAAATACTCTATAAAATGAAATCGAAAAAAGAAAATTCAATAAAAAAAATGTTTATTAGTAAATTTCATTTTTTTGATCAAATGTTTATAAATAAAAATTTGATTTAATAATGAAATTAAATAAATTTAATATATAAATATGTCACGGAAACTGATGGTTGTAACATAATCTATATTTGTATTTTTATTATTGGGAAAAAATTTGATTTTCTCTTTCAGTACATCAGAATGCGAATATTGCACATGACAAAACACGAAAGATCAACTAAGAACATTTTGTACTTGCTCTTCCTCTCTATACATACTCTGAAGCAGTGGAAATCATTGGTCAGTATCGAGTACGGTATCTATGGTATACGCTGCACTAGTACGAACGAATAGTATTCTACACTACACATCATGTGTACTCGTATTTTTATTCTTGAGAAAAAGCCAATTTTCTCTCTGGCAGTCGAATGCGAATACTGTCATGACAAAACACGAAAGATCAACTATAAGAACATTTTACACTTGCTGTTGCTCGTCTCCTCTATACATTCTCCTTGGTAGTAGAGGCTATTGACTAGTACGGTAACTAAACACGCTGCGATAATACGAGTAGTAGTATTCTACGCATTAAGTCATTAACTGCTGATTTTTCTGAAAAAGTTGAATTGCTAAAATGATTTAAAAGATTTTTATTCAAAGAAATAATCGTTTCATATTTTTTTATAGTTTCTGCAAAAGTTCTAAACTTCTGCGTATATTATAAACTCTACTCTTTTAATATTGCGTTTATATTATGTTCATGTATTGGAACATTTTACTTCCTTCAATCAAATGTAGTCTATCTATATCTACCACCTAGCACCTACTATACCATATTACACCCTTTACACCTTCACATATCTTTTTGTGCACACCTTTAGAGTATGTAATATACATAAATATATCATAGACTGAGTGCATTTATAGTATTTTAATCAATATTAATTAAATATTATGCACAATTTGTTGTATTTCTCACATTAAGTTTTAAATGTGTACCACGACTACGAGAACGAGTACGAGCATTAAAGTTTTCGAAAAAAAAAAATAAAAATAAATAAATAAATAAACGTAAAAAGGAAACATAATAAAAATGTGTAAGGTAATATAAATATATTAATGCAAAAGTATGTACACGACTACACGTACATAATGAATGAATTTATTAAGTAAAGAACCGATCATTAAAAAATATTCAAATATACGAGAAATGTATATTGCTTCACCACCTTTTAGTGCACGAGTATACATACAGTAGTACATGATTGTATACATTGTAAGTGAAAAATTTAAAACAAAAAAAAAAAGATATTTAAAATTTACAAATTTTTATTAACATTTACATGTACACTCGTGCACAGATGTGCTTCTATATATTATGTACATACATTACATACACATGTTTGAATATTAATTTCATTTTAAATAAAACAATAAAAATGAATTAAGATATGATATTGGATAATGAACAACAAAAAAAAAAAAAAAAAAAAAAATTTGCAATCCTATTTTATTTGGAAAAAGAATCAAGAACATTTATTCAATAATTAATTATAACGGACATATTCTTAATTTAATACATAATATTATTGGTAAATAGAGATAATGAAATTTACACGTATATAATATACGTACAGTTGGTACAGTGAATCAAAATACTGTTCATATTAATTACGATTTTTCGGTTATTTATCAAATTTAAATAAAATCACCTGCATACATTTTTGTGAGCATCATAATAAAGTTATCAAAAATTAATAAAAACCAATGCAAGTCTGAAGTTAATTTCAAATGTTTTCCCGTCAGGTTTCCTTTATAATTTGTTATAATTTTTCAAATTTTTAAACAGTATTTTGAGTTACTGTTTATTTATGTGTAATAATAAACAGCACAAAATTTATGTATCATGTGTGCATGTATACAGTGGGCGAAATGAATATGAAAACAGAAACATTTCATGTGTTGGTATTTAATGTCTTGTGATTGGCTGATGTACAATTTGCTTTAAATGAATTTATGGTGATCATGATGAAATACCTGAATGAAGTTTTAGATTCTAACAGGACAATGCTACAGTTCATCGAGTAAAATTTGTAAAAAAGATTGATTTGATTGATTGATTTTTCTTTTGATCCTCGTGAAGTTTTGATTTAAGTTCTATTAAAAATATCTAATAAATTTTTTCATGTAAATTTGTATATTTAAAATCATAAATATTTAAAGCAATTTTTTATGTCAAATTGTATTCTTAATTACTTTTTTTGTACGAATATCAATGTGTTTTTATATTAATTTCGCCCACTGTACATTTGTTGTGATATCTAGTATATAGGAAATTATTTCAAATTATTTATTTGAACATTTAATGGTATTTTCTGGTTAATAGTAATGGTATTTTGATTATATTAATTTATATTACTCATATGTATAGGATATTTTATGTAGATATACGCATATGTACATGCGAATATATTGAAGTCCAAATATGCAGACAGATAGATATACGAGTATACACGTCTTTGTTTGAAAGGTTATTGAGTAAATACAATTATTTTTTTTTTTGAATGATTTAATGAAGATAATTTCCGTATTGTAAATGTATATTAACAATAATATTTTGTATGATATTGAAAATATTAAATTTTTGATACTTTTATCTTTTATCATAAATAAGTATAATTTGTAATTAAACGATATGACATTGATGAAAATTATTCAAACAATTGAACATTTTCTACACAGGATTAAACTTATTATACCATTCCATGTATTCGTACTTTCATTCATCAGAAAAATTTATTTTTTCTTTATACTTCCTCTGCACTACAATATACATCATTAGAAGTCTACGAGAAACAGTGAGATTTAGAGACAGTAACTCTAACTAGATAGTATCTAGTATAGCAATGAGGTAATAGCATCAAACTATAATACAATATAAGCTGGTTGGTAGTAGCGTATACGTATACCATGTAATCGTATTTTGATTAAAAAGAAAACCCCATTTTCTCTTTTTACTTGTGTTCATACTACACATCATAAGAAGTGTACAAGAAATAGGAAGCATAAGATATGTGAGAAAATTCACTTTCTTTTTATACTTGCTCTACACTACACACCACACCAGATGAGAATTACACAAGAAACAGGAAGAATAAGAGACAGTAAATAGTAGCGAATCAATGAGGTTATTTGAATCTAGCTATAGTACGATATAACTCTCTCCTACCTTTGCGTAGCACGTAATCGTACTTTGATTCATAAGAAAAACCATTTTCTTTTTATACTCTTGTTCAACACTAAGAAATACACAAAAACAGGAAGATAAAGAAAGGGACAGTAAATAGTAGTAGTAGCAATGATCAATGAGGTTATTGGCAGCTAACTATAATATTTGTTTGAATTTTTTTGAATGAAATTGAAAATTTATTTATTTCCATAACAGAATGATGATGAAAAATAAAAGAATTTTTAATTCAATGTACGTGTATTTCTCTATATGCGTAGATTTCATTTATTTATTTATTTATTTTTCTGTAAGAATGTTTGTACGTGAAAATAAAGAAATCAACAGATGAAAATAACAACAAAATACATTAAAAACAAATTTTATCACTAGTATATTATCTTGTTTTTTTCTTTTCTGATGGTCTTATGCAAATTATTGTTTATCTTTTACTTTATTTCACATACATATCTATGGAATGGACGAGTACATTGTCGTCATAGACATGATTTTCTATTCATTTTCAAAATTAAAATAACTTCCTTTCTTGATTTGAATTTTTATTTGGAAATTTTTTGTATGAAAATTATGGTAATTATATGAAAATTCTTTTCTTATACATACATATGTACATTTACGAGTGTTTTTTAAATTAAAATGTAGTAAAAAATATAAGATGATTAATTTAAATTGAAATGAAAATCACATACATACATACTTATTTCTTATATTTTATTCTGGACAGAATTAAAAAAGAAATGAAAAAAATCAGTAGTCAAAATATTTTACATGATGTAAATACCAAAATCCTTATACAAAAACAAAGAAAACAAAATTCAATAAATTAAAATTAAAAATAAAATTCAAATTACCATTAAGTATAGAATTTATTTTATTCTTATGCAAATCATGTAGTAAATATGTACGATATATCATACGTGTTATAAAAATGAGAAAATATATTTTGTGTTTGTTTTGATTATTTGTAAATTCAATACTCTGTATTATTGGTAAACTACTTTAGGGCTATAATAGTTTATGTAAATTATACATACTGTTTTAGATTTTATCTTTGTTGACTTTCAAAAATATAATAAACCCACAAAAATCAAACATTCAAAAAGGACTCATATGAAATTTGTGTAAATATTTATTTAAAAAAAATAAAAATTATTTACGGATATAAAAAGTAAATAAAAAATATACGAATTTTGTTTTTTTTTATGATGCTTTTCGAGAACAAAAAAACCAAAAAAGGATATCACTTTGTACGTGAGTTTCGAATATGAATGAAATACATGTTTACAAGAATATGTCCTCAGTTGGAAAGGAAATCACTACAACATAAATGAAAAGGTTCTTACTTTTGCAGAATAGAAATTATTACCTCCTCTCTTATTGGTCACGATTACTTTTTTCTATCTAGTCAGTAAGTATATGTATAGATAAATTTTTCGAATAAAAAGGTAATGTTCTAACGTTCTCATTCATGAATTTAGAATTGATTACGATTTTCATTACAATATAATGACGTATGATGAATTCTTCTTTTTGTCTAAAAAAAACCAACATTACTCATTTTATTAATATTAATAGGCTAAGATGGCTGGGATATTTAGTTAGAATGAATAGTGATCGCAGTACAAAGAATGCTTAGGGACATATGGGAAGTATACCAGAAGGTAAAAGACCAATTGGTAGACCTAGAAAGGTGTTAGATAGATAAATGGTTTCAAAAAACGTACAACAGAGTAGAATGGAAGCAGATCTTATAAGAGACGAAGATTCTTCAAGGACCGCACTGTCATCGAGAGAGAGAAAGACAAGTAGAATTCCTGTATTATTTCCTAAGTAATATACATATAAGAAATTTATAGACGTTTATCAATGAATTCATGGGTGAAAAATAACTTATCGCACTGTAGTCCTGACGCCTTTACTACGTATACTAAATGTATACTCGTTACACAGTAACTCAGATAGATGGTAATACGCAATTATCTCGCACAAATTGAAAAAAGGCGAAAACTTTTTGAAAATGGTTGTGCTGTTGTACATTTAATTTGAATAATTTAAAAAAATTTATAAAGTTTTACCGCTTCAGTTGGTACAAGTATAAAAATCAATAAAATCTTAAAGAACACATTTTCAGAATTTTGAATAAATAATATCAAACTTTTTGAATTTCTTTTTTTAATTTTTTTTTTAAATAATTACAAATTCATTTGTACAAAATTTAAAACACGAATATTTAATAATTAATATTCTGGCAAAATGCGAATAAATTATTTGTAAATTTTAAAGCATGTGTATACGATGAACACATATTTACAAAAGTACTTACTACTTACTTATGTTAATAATAACAAAAAGTTTTTTTTCTTCCATAAATTGAATAATTAAACGAGAAACTTGTCATTTCATTGATACATATTTTTACATATTTAATACAAAAATATTTTCACCTGAAAACGTTAAATGAAAAAAATTAAATAATCATTTTCTAAACTATAAACACGTGCGGTATATATTTGAATAATAATTTATAAAGGAGGCCTGCTTACAAGATTTTACAGTATATGGTATAACTTTAAAGAAATTAACAGATAGGGATAGCGGGAGACTTTGTATCTCTTGTAGAGACATATGATAGGAATAATTTCTTTTAGTTAAGGGTGGTTAAGGCAACTGAAATTAACAGAATATTGTTTGAGTAGTTCTTATGCAGGCACAGAATATAGCAGCCTTATTAATTTTCCTACAGTCCTCTACAGAAAAATGTAATAAATGAAGATAGAAACTTTTTCTATATACTTTTGGTGGCTTCTACAGGCAGTTGGAATTGAAACATATAAATGGTTCCGACTTCAAACAAATCTCAAATTCAAATATCTTTTGGATTTGGATTGGGGGAGAGTTATTGTGTATTATATTATTTAAGATTTGTGCATAATTTCGAAACTCAAAAGATGACTACCACTGTCAAAAGAAATTTGTAGATACACAGTACTCGAACAGATCTATTCCTATATAAAAAAATCTTCATATTATTAAGAAATAAAATGTAATATGCATGGTATAAGAAATTTTATCGTTGCGGGATTTATTCAATCAGTTGAAAATTATTTCATAATAAAAAATATTTATCTATTTATTTATTAGATATTTACTTAATAAAATATAAATTCCAAAAAAAAAAAAATAAAAATAAACATAAAAGCATTACTAAATTAATTCAAATTTTTAATAAAACAATGAAATGATAATGTTCGTTTTCTCATATTTTCTTTTTTTTCAGTGTAGTGTCATATTTCATCAAAATTTTCATTGTTTTATCCTTGATATACATATATGTATGTAGAATAATATGATATGAAACTTATTTAATTTGTTCAGTTTTTGTTTTTTTCATATAAATTTAGAATATAATTTCGTATCATTTCACACAAAAAAAAAAAACCAAAGAAAAAGTCAAAAAAAAAAAATGTTTTCTTTTCATTTTATTAAATTTGTTATATATTTTTGATGATTTTGCTATACATTTCCACCACAGCCATACACGAAGAAAATATAAAATATAAAACCAAAGTAAATCCTTTTATAAATCCTCTAAACATATAATATTTTTGGTTATTTTGTAACTTTATTTTGTAAGGAGTGTAAGAGATAAATATGGTTAAATAAAATAAATGCGAATACATAATATATTTTATATGGAGAAAAAAAAAGTGTAATATGTAAATGCAAGGATTTTGCATCCTACCTTTTGTATGTAAATATATATGTACGCACGGATAAGGATATACATATATATACGCACATATGGATAAGGATACACACTGTCAAATATATTCTACATGTGTTTACGAATTTGTTTAAATTTTATTTGACTTTGAAATTTTTTTTTTGAATTAAACACTGAATTCAGTCGAATTTTTGTCTGTTTAATAACAGATTATCACAAAAAAAAATACAAAAATAAAAAATATTCAACAAGAAAAAACGTGCGATCATATTACGTGATAATAATGATGTGATTTTTATGTTTTTTATGAACAAATTTATATTTTCTTATGATGTAATGTATGTTTATCAACCAATAAATTTTGTTTCAAAGCATATTCAACTTTTTAGTTTTAGGTAAAAGGTAAAAATAATATGATTTATACGAGTATATGTATGTACCTTGAAACATGAAACTTTAAATTGTTTTCTCCCACTTGTATTTCTACCATACCAACTTATTTTTATTTACTTTTCATATTATTGAATATATCTGAGATAAATATGTATGTGTACATATGTTTGATATTGAAAAATGAATCATTTGTGTCCTGTTTCTAAAAATTTTAATTTAAATATAATTAAAAAAATCTTAAGATATCATATCGTCCATTGTTACAATTTTATTTTAAATTTTATTAAACATTTTAATTAATTCGAAATTAAATGAAAATCAATTACAATATTAAAATAAAATTGAATTTTGAAATGAATGTGTATAAATATCTATTTTTTTTTTTAATTTCAGATATTCAACAATAAATTTTCTAAAAATAAAATAAAGAATGCCTATACATACTTATGTACATTATTATTTTTAATGAAATTGTAAATTTACTTATTTTCTGTTGAATAAATTCCCAATGCATATAATGGACTGTAGTGGTTTTAGTGATCGCGTTCAAATTCACATTAAAATTTGTATTTAAATTAATTGAATATCCGTTTTATAATAAATACGCATTAATGTTTGTATGCAAATTTGCATATATAGAAATATTCGTGAAATACTATACAACCAAAGAATGGAAGATATAACATGCGTAAGTAACAAAATGAAATATAATTAATTATTTTACATTTTAGGATTTTAGTGTGTACCTTATGTGGTTCGATTTATATTCACATATGTACACGACTGTATTTTTTTTTTTTATCATTTCTATCCGTGTATACATATTCAATATCTCAATATCCATTTGAAAAAATATCAATTTTCATTAAATTCTTTTTTTAAATTGATTCAAATTAATATGACAATGACATGTAAATAATTTTTATATTTGCGTCTCATATAAACGAATACGGGTATCGTATATGAATATACGCACAAAATCAAACGTTCGTATATGTATACGAGTACTTACATATATATTTATGTAGATTTATCGCTTAAGTTATACTCGTACATTTCACAACAAATATTGCATGTAAGTTAATTTTGCATGGAAATTGCTGCATACAAAATAAAATGAAAAACTCATTAAGTTCGTTTAATTAAGTATGTAGATTTCAGCCTTACATATAGTGGAACACAGTACATCCGTATATTGCATATATAGGTCCTAGGTAGTATTATTATACCTTATATATTATTTATATAAATTAATATGCCTATTCGTATATACGCACACATGTTTAGTCCATTGAATACGCATACAAAGTGCTTGAGTTTGAATGAATGAATTTTCTATATAAATAAATCAAAATCTCCTATTTTTATAATTTTTAGGTATAAAATACACACAAGATTTTACTATAATATAAATGTGTACGAAATTTTACTGCACACAAGGAACTAAAGAAGCAGGGCGAAAAAATAGAACAGAGTGAAGGCAATTTCTGGAGGGGGCCAGGGCTCGATATTTGGGCTGCAGCACCATTGTTGATGATGATGATGATGATGATAAATGTGTACGAGTATATTCATATAAACACATCTAGTATTCATATTTATATATGTAAGCAATGTGTACATTATATAATAACAATTTAGTGTAAGTGTGAATATTATTTCGAATATAATTCAAATTCGAAATGAGATTTAATGTACTATAACGCCAGGCTTTTCTTATGCTATAGAAAATTATTCGTATCTGTATATAAATATGTGTACATAATATACTTATATGTCTGTATCTACATACATATATGAAAATGTATATGTGATTCAGTTTGAGAATATAATACATATGTAATATATTATATGAATCAACAGGTGTCATTATCCTTCACAAATTAAGTTGTAAATTTTGTGGTTAATATAACAACAATAATAACATTATACATACATACATACATATAGATAGATACATACATATATTTGTGCGTATATATCGATACGTAACGTAACTAAATGTGTATAATGAAAGCCAAAATCTGTGCACACAAATCTAACAAATTACAAATAATGTTAAATTGTTAAATTTGTATTTTAGTTTTTGGATAACATAGAATTTTATCGAGTGTTTTGTTATATGTTTTTAAGTTTATAATTTGGTTGAAAGTTTTTTTTTTTATGAGGGGAGTTTATTTAATTAACTTGTTGTTTATTTATTTACTCATATTTTTACTTGTTTCTTTTTATTTTTGTTTTTGTGAGAACAAAGGTTTAGGTTATATAAAGTCTTTTATAATTAAAAAAAAATATATTTAAAATTAAAATTTACATGCGTCTACAGAAATAGAAAGGATCTCAAGAGATATGTAGATTTTATTTTTGTTAAATTTCTGACAAATATGAACAATTCGTGATAGCTTTTGTGTGGTAGTGCAGAAGAGAGAAATGTATTGTATGTGTACATATATGTAAGAAGTAAATTACGGCCGATGAAAACATACCATAATAACTTACATTTGTATATACAGACGAATAATTTTATTTTTCTTAAAAAAATAGAAAAAATGACAAAAATTTTAGATGAACATTTTTACAGACCAAAATTATTTATGTCATAATATTGTGATATTTAAGTAGACAGTCTACTTCCGCTGACAACAAGTAAAACAATTAATTGTTAGGGCATTATTAGGGCATTGTAATAATAATAGATTAGTCTAAGCCCTAAAATGCGTAAAAGAGTTTGCCTCTCTACCAAGAACTCAGTGGTTCGCAATCAACGTTAAACTGTAAGTACATATTTGAGAGTCATAAGTCTAGAGATCACATCGGTGAAAACCTAGTCTCAACATGAGCTGTAGAGCACCATTGATGATGACAATTATTTATGCAAGCACAATATTAAAATGAGTTGAGTTGTCCTTTGCAATCATGAGTTGTTCATGCAATCTCATTGCATAACAAGACTAAATGTCTGTAGCTGTACTGCTGTACATAACTTAAGAGGTTAACGAGAAAAAGTGATCCAATAGAATAACAGCCATTTTGACTTGATATAATAATAACTACTTCAAATGAAATGGTAAATGAGATGAGATCATTCTTCATATTTTGTACTGCGGACATAGAAAGTAAAATATAAGCGGGTTTGTACTAAAATGTAAAGAAAAAAAAATTTAGAAGACGGACAGAAAATTTATATTGATTGTCGAATTATCGAATTAGGTGAAAAAATCTTTTCTATTTTGAAAGATTTTTAATTGTTTTGTAGTACAAATTTTATTTATGTATACGAGTATATTTTTATTTTTAATTACAAATATATTTATTTATATGCCAAATGCATACATGTATGTAATATGTTTTTATGTATTTATACGCATGCATGTACATTTAGGTAAATATATCTATACATAAAAGTTAATTATAAATTCATATTTAGAATAGATTTTCTCCTATTTTGCACAATATATTTTTCTCCTATAAATTAAAAAAAAAAAGAAAAAGTTATGACCTGATTTTTCAGACTGTATTAATTCTATAGCTCTATAGCCACACACATATATATATATATATATATATATATATATATATATATATATATATATATATATATATATATATATGTAGATATTTCATCGTTAGTAATTTATTCCCAGTTGGAGTATTTAAAATGTGAAAAGTTGTTGAATGTGATAAAGTTTTTCACTTTGAATTTTCTTTTCTTATTTTGATTTTTCGTATTTTCATATTTTCACATTTTTATACATATGTACTATGTATAGTGTATCATATAAATACCACTTTAAAATAACACTAATTTATATATATTTTTTATTTTAAACACATTGTTGAGTTGTTTAATATAAAATTTTATTACACACAATAATAAAATAAATATAAAAATTTGTAAATTTACAAAAATATTTTTCCATAAAGTATACATATGTATGTATACGAGTATGTGGTATAGTTAGTATATAGTAGTAGCAGTAAAGAAGAAAGTATAAAAATAATATAAGAGAATACATGAATACTGTAGATATATTTATATAAGAAGTAAAATCGTTTAAATATTAAATAAGACAAAACTTATATGAAAAATTTTACATTTTTTTCATCTTATCTACTTTTTTTTTATTTATTAAAAAAAATCCTTGTATATTATTAAATACAAAAATATATACTTTCTTAAAATTCATACATGTAGGTGTAAGTAAATGCTTAGTAAATGTATAGTATGTGTGAAATATTTAAAATATTATTATCATACATACATATACATGTGCATTTCTATATATGTATATATATATATATATATATATATAATGTAATATGTAATATGTAAATAACGAGTATATCCTTTCATACGAGTATGTATATTAATTTCTTGTACATTTCTTGTGTATATAAATGTAAAGTGCATAATATATGAATATCATCATATTTTTGTGAAAAATATTGTATACAAAAGCAAGTGTTACAGTTAAAAATTTACTACACTTCACATATAGTATTTTTCTTTTATTTTTCCATAAGAAGTGAAGTGCTAAAAATATGAAGTTTTTTTTTTTTTTCAAATATCTCATATCATTTTTTGCATAACATTTAACTAACATGTTGTGTATCTGAAAAAAATGTGAATTGCAATTATATATAAAGTTTTAAAGTTGCATGTGCTTCTACATACTATTTATAAATATACTCAGTTTTCTACGATGGATAATATTAAAAACCAAGAAATCTTTTTTTAAAACTTTGCTTTTTTTCATTAAAAATAAAATTTGTAATAAATTTTAAAATAGTTTTATATATTTTATATGTGGTAAGAAAAACAAAAATTGATTAATTATGTATAAATACGTATAAAAAGACATATTTGTTATGTGATAAGATTTAGAGCTTAACACCTTACAGAAGATATGTTGTATAAGATTGAAGAACAATAATACAATATTCAAATGTAACGAACTAAAAATAAGAACCAGCAGAAATAAAATGGAGTACATATGTATACGTATATGATATACCGATGATTTCGAAGCCACATAAACTACACTAAGGACTTAGATCTAGATGGCTAGATGATCATGAAATAGTATAAATAACTTCAAATATTTTGAATCTGTACCGTAATATAGACACTAACGACAGTGATATTAGCGCAGATATAGACATTCGTACAAACGTATAGTTCGGCTGATATATAGGGCGTTCGCGTTAGTGAAGGTATTATGCGACAACAGAATACCAATTAGAAACAGAAGGAAAGGTCTGCAAAACAGTGATAAGAGCGATACTGATGTAAGGTTGCAAATAGGTTCTGCAAGAGAAGGTAGAATGAGCAGCAATTATCTGCGTGAAAAGCAAAAACAATGAAATAATTGCGAAAATACTTTTTAACGATAATATATAGCAACATAGATAGCCGTCAGAATTCATGAAGACATTAACATATGACAATTCAAAAATGTAAATGTTCTCTAAAGTAATTTTTTTGTAGGATTGATTTTATACAGAATTCTTTGGACGCCTTAATCTTTTTTTGCTTATTTTTTGTTGTTGGAAATGATTTTCAATTCGTAATACATAGATACATACTACATCATACTATCATACTTTGTACACATATACTCATTATTATAGTCAGATATTTACATGATTTTCATTTTAAATTTCAAATTAACAAATAAAAGGATGTACATATATGTACTTCATTTCCATTGGGAATAATTTACTGAAAGTATATATTTTATATATTACTTACGTTTGTACGGTATATACTATGTAGCTATGCTGTATGTCCTAAAATGTTTAAACAAATTATTTGGAATACATAAAAATTTCAAAAAAAAAAAATTACGACAATCTTATTATTATTAAAAATTTTTTTTTATAATAAAGTGAAAAATTGTGTTTTAATGTAAAATTATTGAAACATAAATCATATCATCAGCAATAAATTTTACCATGAAGGATATAGATTGTTTTTTTATTCTGAACTCTATGAAGGTACTCGTGTAATATAGACTGTTACTGCAGTTAGAAACAAAAGAACTACAGATCAAAAATAATTTCGAAATCATGAATTGAAATCTTCAAAATTTAAATATGAAATTTGAAACTGGAATCATTGAAGTAAGTATATAGAAGATCAATTAAAAGATCAATAATTTTTGTAATGGAGTCAAATCAATTGTACTATAATTCCGATAGTAAATGGACATAATTAACTGCATTCTTAATGATTTGTGCCACCGATCGTTATGATTACAAAGATTTAGCATGAAAAAGACCTTTGAAAGTAGACTAGTAATATTGAATCATCATCATTAAAAATATCATGGAAAAAAATTAATAACGATTTGTTATGAACAGTGGCCATGTACATTTGATTAAAATGTCTAAGACGGAAAATATAAAAAAAAAGATACTACTTCTTCTTTCTACAGCTCTAAGTGAACCATCAGGGCCTTTATAGAAGGGATCTCATGACTTTATTACTATATCATGTGTGCACTTACAGTTTAAAAAGACACTACTTAAAAAATTTATGGGAGTATTTTATAACGATACACAGTAAACATGAAATTTTGTAAACTCTTGACTTTAATGTTGTGTTAATTAGTATCTATAATCAATAAATAATTATTCAAGGAATTCATTTTATCTTATTAAAAATCTAAAATCTAAAATATTTTTACAAAGTTCAAAAGTCAAAATCAAAGTAATTGAAACAATAAATTTTACATGAAATTTTTACATTATATTGCACGTTAATCTTTTAGAATTAATTGCAAATATTATCGTCATCATCATCAATTGATTCTATATATTTATTGCCTTTTACTACAGGACTAAACATCCTCTTGAAATGTATGTGCATATTTTTATTTATTACAACCTTCTTACTTCAGATTTTTCTTTTTTTGGAATTGAATGAATTTTCACAAAATGCATAGTAATCCTCTTATGTAATTTTGACTCAATGCATGCGCGTACATTAATAATATTGCAAGAGTATAAATATAGAAGATCAATTTTATATTTACTTTCCATTTGTATATTGCATACATAAATACACATATTTTGAATGCTTTTCATTGCAATCATAATAACAAGTTCATATAAGAACATAACTAATAATTGAAATTATTAAAATCATTAAATAAATTTTGAATGTCATGATATCGATATTTGAGACTTTTTGAAGGATAGCTACAATCTACAATATTTCTATTTTTAATATTCATATAAGAACATTTTTTTAATTTTTCTTTTTAGTTTGTTTTTTCACCAATAACTTGATATGGTTCGCAATCAATAGGTGTAGGTGTATAAATAACAGCGATAAATTTGTAGAATAAATCACTTCAGTTAAGGTTTTAGCTCTTCAAGGGCTGTTTATATGCCAAATACCAATGATGGTGATGATGATGATGATGATGAAAATTTTACTTTAATTAATTTTGAACTAATTGGTCGTGTAAATGCAACAGTATACTCTGTCAGACTTGTCAACAATCAAGGACCTTTACAATATGTAGTGAATCTATAGAAATTCGACTTTAAAGGTAACAGAATTTGAGTCTGGAGTATTAAAAGTATTTTAATTGATAGAAGTATTGAAATTTATGAAGAAGAATACGCATATAGAGTACCAGAATAATGATTTAATTCTAATATCATAAAGTTATTTTCTAGATTGCTCTACTTACTATAGTTCACAAGAACTAAAGGACATTTTATGCATAATTTTTCTTTTCATTATATATATTAATTACATATTATTTTCCAATTATTTTTGGTATGATTTTCTGTAATTGGATCCACATAATTTGTGTCTCGTGTGGTGTGTATTCGATTCGCACGCGACAAAAAAAAATATTTAAAAAAAATTTGTATATTACAAAAGTTAACAGGTGGTTTTAACGAAAATTTGATATAGTGTAACAGGTAATATAGGAACAGAATAAATATTCCTGAAAACATTCGAATATTTATATACTGTACTGTATTTTATATAAATTCACAATATACGAGTAATTTTTTTCTTATTGTGATCTCTCGAATTTCGTATTCGATGGATTCTGAAGCAGGATTAAACTGGAATAGTTTTCCTTTTTTTTGTAGAAGTTTCAAAATGAAAACTCAAAAATTAGTACACATCATGATGTGTGATATATTACTCGCACTAGCATATCGTACAATGTATACTATAAGGTATACTGTCGTACTGTTAAAGAGTCAATGATATCCACTGGCCACTGCTACAGAGTATGTATAGAGGGGAGGAGCAAGTATCAAATATGATTAGTTGATTTTTCGTGTTTTGGCATGTACGTACGTACAATATTTGCATTCGACTGTGAGAGAAAATCAACTTTTTCACAATCACAAGTATGAAAATACGAGTACAAAGACGTGTGTGAAATACTTCTCTTACTATCGTAGCGAACACTATAGGAGGTACAGTACTAAGTCAATGACTTCTACTGCTCGGGAGTATAGTATAGATGAGCAAAAACGTACGTAACGTACTTTAAAATGTACTTTAAAATGTGTGCGCGTATCACTGTAGTTTTTTTTTTTTTATATAAATTTATTATATACATATGTACGTATTTGCGAATAATGAGCACAATTTAGAACATAATTAAAAACTTTTCATTGTCCATCTAAATAGAAACATTCTTAGAAAGTTTCCTAAAATTATTAGGTATCAATGACTTTTTTTTTGGGTTTTTTTTTTTTTAAAAAAAGTCCTTAGATGAAAATAAAGTTTAAAATATAAAGGTTTTATTTTATTTGATTAATTATTTTTTTCTTTTCTTTTTTGAATTTAAATAAATCGCTAGTGATAAATTCATTCGCGAAAAAAAGAAAAAACGTACGAGTATTACCAAAAAATTCGATTATAGAGGGTTCATTGATTTTGTGTGTAGTGTGATGTATAAAACGAATATACGAAAATTATTATTGTTATTTTTGTAATTTATACAGTTAAATGTGTAAAGAACGTGTACAGTACCTACATATACTTATTTTTATCATACTGATAATTTTAGTTTACAAAAATGATAAAAAAAAAAACAAAACGGAATACAAGTTTAAAAAAGGAAATATTGTTGATTTTCTTATAAGTAATTGCTAAATACTTATAGAGCCAGCTATATATATAATTCATTATAAGTAGTTTAGTTTTTTTGAATTTCCATAATGCACAATATTTTTGAATACTAGCCAATGCCCAAATGCATACTTTTGAGAATATTATTTTAAATACATATGTAAATGTGATTAAAAAAAAATATTTTATTTTATTTTAATTTAATTTGTAATATAGTTCACCTTTTTTTTTGAAGAAAAATTAATTTTTTTTTTTAAAATGTTCAACGTTGAAATTATAATCAGGAATCAAAAATTTAGTTTAGCGCCATACACCCAAAAATATATATGTATGTACCTATTTGCACACAAACTAAAACAAATATATATTTTTTTTTAAATAAAATTTTCGTTCACAATTAATTTTATTTTATATATTTAATTTTTCATTAAAATCGCATATAGTATATTAAATGCACACTTTTTATATAATTATAATTAAACAATAAGTATTTTCTATACATACGAGTATTATATCCTTTATCAGAACTTCACAATTAATATATGATGTGTGTATAATTAATTTAAAATTTTTATTAATTATTAATTATTATTATTCACTGATTTACTACTACTACTGTGAATTGTATTATATTATATGTATAATGGTGTAAAGAGATCCTAACAGTTTGATTAATTCAAACTTAATGCGATTCAGCTTAAAAGCATAACATGTATTTATACGAAAAATTTTACCATTATATTCTTTATGAATTGTTGCAAATTGTTGTTATGTTTTTATGATGATAATTGCTGTGAACAGTTGAAACAGTTAAGAGCAAAACAAAAAGGTGAAAAACAAATAATAAAAGCTCAGGATATTAAAGGAACAGAAAGCTCTTTGTTTTTTAATGATTTTACATGATTTTATTTTACATTTTACCACAACAATATGCGAGCATATTTACGTTGGTGAATATTCAAAAATTCAAAAAAATTTACTTTACACAAAATTTGTATATGAACACATGAACACCGAGTTGGTTTTTTGTAGTTTTTTTTTTCGTTACAAATATTTTGATATTTTGATTATTATATGTGTACTTCCGGCACACGTTTTTATTTACAATTTATGGTACCGGTATCAACTCTTGCGCATTTAAATGGGCGGAGCATTTCGATCTGACGTAGGTAGTTATGTTTTTTTTTTCTTAACAATCAAAACTAAAAAATTAAAAGAAAAAAAAAGTTAAATAAAAAAGCAAAAACGCCAACAAATTTTTAATAATTATTAAGGGTTGTACTTTTCTTAAACTTTTATAAATACATACATGTATGCATGTAGTAATGTTACTGATAAAAAGAATAATAATAATAAAAATAAAATTAAATATAAGTGGGTGCATATGTGTAATATGTATGTACCTACTTACGTAAAAGTAAGAAAATATAAAGAAGCTAAAGAATCAAATTAAATTTCAAAATGAATTTTAATCTTTTTGTTCACATTTAAATAGTTATTAATATATCAACTCTATACTATCTATGCTCAAACTCAAACTAAAATCAAAATTAATAAAAAAAAATAAAGTAAAAGTAAAAGAAATAAATACATAATTTAAAAAAAAAAATATGTGTACGAGTTAGGGAAAATTTGTGATTATGTTATGGAAAATTTATAAGCAAATGAAATAACAGATTCAAATTTTAAATTCCATCGCAATTTAGTACAGCTTTAGTAGACCTTTTAACTTTTAATAAATCGTAGCGTTTAATACATTTAGTTCCAAAAAGGTTTAAAAAAAATGTACGTAATTCATCGTGTGTATACTCGTATGTACAATTTATAAAATAAAAATAAAATTATTGTGGACCTAACGTATGTATGTAACATTTGAATTGAAGATATGGTATAGGTATAGGTACTATAGTCTAGTAGCAGTCTATCCATTTTATTTCGTGGATAGACTCAAAAGAAGCACTGTTGCATGCCAATTTTTTGATACCACACAGAACTTTCTTGTGGTTGATGATTGTTTTTGTCTTGTTAAAATAATAAACCAGGCTACCCAAAGACATAAATTGGTCATACACATCCCCGAGACAGTCGGTGAAAAGTCTATCGAATGTCTTTAGTCTAGTTTTTTGGCCAAAACTATATAGGAAATTGCAAAGATAATGAAAGAGAGTCTTCTGTATTGAAATGTATTACCGCAATATATTCTGACTGCATGTTCTCCCACAGAAAATTGTTTTGTTAGAATCGTTCTATAGTATATCTATACATCTACTCACGTTCTATATAAATATTAAAAGTTCAAATATATGTACGTCTCTATAATGGGAGTTTTAAACATACACAGAGTAAACATAATGTACGTAGGAGTACGTTAATAAATTATGAGTGTATATAGTGACCATAAAATTGCAATCAGTTTTGATATGCGTAAGTTGTTAAAATGAACACAAACATATATGTATATTAACAACAAAAATGAAAACTGAAATAATATAAAATAAAATCATCCTACATATACTGCAATAGATAAATATATTTCTTGACATAACGAAAATTTTACAAAAATCTTATATGCCTTCTATAAGTATTCAAGATTTAAAGATTATATATCCATCATGCGTAATACCGTGGTAATACGTTATTCCATTTAACAACCCACTACCAATAATATTTTCTACTATAATACTTTCTACGACTACAATAAAAATGTTGTCGTAAGAAATGAATTTCTATTTATTACGTATTTGTTTTAAAAAAGCATATATAGACACCACATACGTTCATTAATTTTTCTAATTTCTAATTCTTTTAATTTCAGAGAGCATGACATCATTCTAATTATATATTTACCTAATTCCTTTCTTGTAAAAGAAAAAGAGTTTGCTTTTCTACCAGTAACTCAGTGCCAGTGGTTCAAAATCTATACGTTAATGTCATATAGTAATAAAGTCATGAGATCAATTCTGTGAAAGTCCTGGTTTACTTAGAGCTGTAGGTAGTGCTTGTGCTATGAAAGAAGAAGAAAACGTTTTTTTAAAAAAAATAAAACCATCATTTCAAAAAAACACTTGTTATAGTAAATGCGTAATGTATAATTAAAAAAATTAAGTGGGTACATAAATACATTCATACATGTGTTTGCACTTCAAATCAAATTTTTAATTCGTAACTTTTTAACTGCGTATATAAACTGCGACTTCTATAAACGTCTGTTATTGACGTACAAATTAAGAAAAAACTCTTTATCTATACGGCTACACGTGACAATGAAGCATGGAAGATTACGTATGTATTATACAAATCATTAATCATACAAATTATGTGTGAGGATACCAGCATAGAAGACCTTCTGAAAATAAACACTAAACAAACTAAAATGGATAGGGCAAGTGATGTGACATTTAAATGAAATAAGGATTTAGTAAAAAGAAGATCGTCTTATCACAACCAAATGGAATGGAATAGTGAACCAAATGAAAGATCAAATCTTTTTGATATTGTATTTTGAGTGTATTGAAAGAGATGCTCGAGAGTTAAAATTTATATACGAACTGAAGAACTGAAGCACTGATGAACAGCTTCATTTTTTAACTTTTTTAACCGCTTCTTCTTCCTCTTCTTCCTTCTTCATTTGTGCTACAAATCGTAGAAACGCTATGTTCTATGTCGAGCCTTGTCCTCCAGAATCATTCTCCTACAATTAGATCGGTTCGGTCCATTGCAGCATTGTTCCAACTATACTCTAAAAGGCTAATAGGTTTAATAATTTATGTATGTATGTATTTTAAATTTCAGTTTTAATTTTTGAATCGGATAGCATACGATAAATATTGTAGTATTTAAGGAACACAAAAAATTACATATTTAATTTAATATAGTTAAAGCAACCATTTAATCGTGTGGTAAATTTATCTGCATTTAATGTCCCTTTTGACCAGAATTTATGATTGCATTATAATATCAAATATCACCAGAATCTCTCTAACATTAACAAGTAATCAGTACTCATATACATCAATATTATACTATGTTCATAATTAATATTTACTTTATTTGGTTTCCTTTTTGAGTCTAAATTACAATTATTAATGAATCACCTCTATATAGCATAACAATATAATTGTGTATTAATAGATTGTGTTTCATGCATGTAAATATACATGTACACCCACAATCAGATATTATCCATCAATATCAAATTAGTATAGCGGTAGGTAATTAAAACATTTTTATTTTTAAATCCAAATCATTTTTTTTCAATTGTTTTGTAAATGCCAGAGAAAATTAATTAATTACTAACACATTAAAGATTTTTGGTGAGTGTATGGCATTTAATTACAAATTACAATTTATTAGAAATAAAAATTACATTATATACGAATAATATTAATCTCAATTATGGATAATCGAATAGTGAAATGGAAACCAGTGTTGTACAATTGCTAAAAAAAATTTATTTGTAGTTTTTAATGGACTAAATGAAAGGAAAAAAATAAATACATATACTACTGACGTGATGTCTTTTGTATACGCATTTGATATCAAATTTCTATAACATTGCTTTTTTATTTAGAAGTTCATAAATCATCAACAAGTGGATTCGTATAATGTGTATACTTTTATTACATATGATGACAATAAATTAAATAAAATCACATAAGGAAAATGATAATATGAAATCAAATTAATTATCCCGTATGTTAAGTGCAGTAAGTGATAGGTGATAGACAGATAAAATAAAATTACGTCTGTAAGCTGGTAGCTTATATAGTGGAGTTAAACGTTTTTGAAATTTAACATATATGAGTAATGGGGATAAGAGGAATACATATTTACGTAGAATTTTCTAGAAAAATGATGATCCAGTTAGAAAATTTGAATTTTCAATAATAATAATGCGATCTATAGCTTAACAATGAAAACAGAATAAATATACCCATTATCCCATAATTCAGAAGTAAATTAAGATATAAATAATTTTTAGAAAAATTCAATAATTATTAATGTATCCTTTTACTCCTCCTTTATTTCTCTTAAAGAGAGTATAGGACTGAGCTTGAGCTGATAGAAAGTATTTCAAAATTCAAAGTGACTTTGTTTTTTGCTAAAACGTTTTTATTTCCACTTATACTGTATTCCTTGCTTCCTTAATATCGTTCGACGCCATTTATTCTTCATTCTGTTACAACACAACTAGACACAACTGACAAGTCAAATCGCAAATCGTTACCTGTTGAATTCCATTCTAGCGGGAAGTTATCATTGAGCTCAGTGGCTTCTTTTTTAAATAATTTAAATTATTTTTTTTTTCAAAATTACCAAACTTCAAATAACAAAAACATTTTCCCGGGTCATTTCTGCTTTATATTCTTTGGTCATTTCTCAGGTTCCATCTTTATTTGAATTTATCTTGAAAGAAAATAAAATATTACTTGAAGTTTGTTAATGTTAACAGCGCTATCTGATTTCAAAATAGATAATTGATCAAAAATATTTGACAAATCAAGAAGATAATTTCATTAGCTGTTTAGCTGGTAATTGAATTTGAGATAATGGTCGAATACACTATTTAGCCATTAGCTATAGCTGTTTGATTTGGAATAATTTCTGGCGGTAAAGTATTGTTTAATGCTCTAGAATTTGACAGTATTTTTACATGAGTATGGATGGTGTGATTAGATTTATATAGATAGTGATTGTTTAGTGAATAATTTGTTTTTAATTTAATTTATGTGAATTGTTAAATTGATTTGATTGTAAAAATAAATATTTAAATAAGAAAATAATGGATGTAGCTGAAGTACAAGTAGGACAATTACGTGTACAAGATGAAGTTGGTATTCGATGTCAGAAATTGTTTCTTGATTTTCTTGAAGAGTAAGAATTTTTCTAATTTGTTTGATAACAACAAAACCATAATTATATATAATTTTATTTTCATGTTTATTTAAAAGATTCAAAGAAGACGGAGAGTTAAAGTACATAAAATCTGTTGCAAGTCTTGAATCACCAGATCGTTCAATAATTGAAGTTAGTTTTGATGATGTCGAAAAATACAATCAAAATTTGGCCACAACAATTATTGAGGAATATTACAGGTAAGAAAACTATAATGATAATTTTTTTGTACATCCACTAATATGATTTGCTATTAAATAAAAACATTTTTTTCTTTTTTTTTAAAGGATTTATCCGTATTTATGTCAGTCAGTTGCGAATTTCGTAAAAGACCGATTAGGTTTGAAAAAAGAGAAAGAATGTTATGTATCATTCACAGATGTACCAACACGTCATAAAGTACGTGATTTAACGACATCAAAAATTGGAACATTGTTGCGTATTAGTGGACAAGTTGTACGTACACATCCAGTACATCCAGAATTAATTTATGGCACATTTATATGCTTGGATTGTCAAACCGAAATACGTGGTGTCGAACAGCAATTTAAATACACACAACCAACAATTTGTCGTAATCCAGTTTGTTCAAATCGTCGTCGTTTTATGTTAGATGTTGAAAAAAGTTTATTTATTGATTTTCAAAAAGTCCGTATACAAGAGACTCAATCTGAATTACCGCGTGGCTGTATACCACGTTCAGTGGAAATAATTTTACGTTCGGAAATCGTTGAAACTGTACAGGCTGGAGATCGTTATGATTTTACTGGGACATTAATTGTTGTTCCAGATGTTGGCTCATTAAATTTACCAGGTGCTAAAGCAGAACCAGCATCACGGCATAAATTAGGTGATGGACAAATCGAAGGGGTACGCGGTTTAAAAGCACTCGGTGTACGTGATTTAAATTATCGAACAGCATTTTTGGCATGCAGTGTACAAACAACAACAGCACGTTTCGGTGGTACTGATCAACCATTAAATGAAGTCACTGCTGAAGATATGAAAAAACAAATGACTGATGCCGAATGGAATAAAGTTTATGAAATGTCTAAAGATAAATCATTATATCAAAATTTAATTACATGTTTATTCCCAGCTGTTTATGGAAATGATGAAGTTAAAAGAGGAATATTATTGCAGTTATTTGGTGGAGTTGCTAAAACTACTCATGAAAGTAAGTGTAATTGTATAAAATTTATTTAGAATTTGTTTGTAAATAATTCTTTGACTAAATTGAAGTTTTAAATCCTAAGTATTTTTGATAGTAGAAACTAAAAACGGTTTATTTTTAATTTGAAATAATTCCAAATATATTGGTAGAATCCAAATTACACCATAAATAAATTATGGTAATTTATTATCAAAAAATATAAATTAAAAAAAAAGAAAAAAGGAAATGTATGAACTGTATAAGTAAGGTATTAAATGTAAATTTATCATGTGGGGGTATAGCTCAGTGGTAGAGCATTCGACTGCAGATCGAGAGGTCCCCGGTTCAAACCCGGGTGCCCCCTGAAGTTTTAATATAATTTTTTTTTTATTAAAGAAATATTTTTTTTATTTATTAAAATATATTTTATTTTATTATTTTTTTTTTTTTTAATTAGAAACATCAATTCGTGGTGATATTAACGTTTGCATTGTTGGAGATCCAAGTACTGCAAAATCTCAATTCCTAAAACAAGTTGCTGATTTTTCACCGCGTGCTGTTTATACATCTGGTAAAGCATCATCTGCAGCCGGTTTAACAGCAGCTGTTGTCCGAGATGAAGAAAGTTTCGATTTCGTAATTGAAGCTGGTGCATTAATGTTGGCCGATAATGGAATTTGTTGCATTGATGAATTTGATAAAATGGATCTGAGAGATCAAGTCGCAATACATGAAGCCATGGAACAACAAACAATATCATTGGCTAAAGCTGGTGTCAGAGCTACATTAAATGCCCGGACATCAATATTAGCAGCTGCAAATCCAATAAATGGTCGTTATGATCGTTCAAAATCATTACAACAAAATATTCAGCTATCAGCACCAATTATGTCACGTTTCGATTTGTTTTTCATTTTGGTTGATGAATGCAATGAAGTTGTTGATTATGCGATAGCAAAAAAAATAATTCATTTACATTCAAACATTGAGAGTACAGTTGAAAAGGTATATACACGAGATGAATGCTTAAGATATATAACATTTTCCAGACAATTTAAGCCAATCATCAGTGAGGAAGCTGGATATTTATTGGTAGAAAATTATTGTCATTTAAGACAACGTGATACTGGAACAAATGGTAAAAGTACATGGAGAATAACAGTACGTCAATTAGAAAGTATGATACGTTTAAGTGAAGCAATGGCTAAACTGGATTGTTCTACAGAAGTTCAACCGAAACATGTTAAAGAAGCATATAGACTTTTAAATAAATCAATAATTCGTGTAGAACAACCAGATATACATTTGGAAGAAGATGAAGAGAATGCTGATAGAGGTGATGTTGATATGAATAATGAAGGAACACTGGAAAATGGTTCAGTTTCAGGAGATGGAAATACCCAAACTACTACTAATGGAGTACAACGTAATAAATTAGTTTTATCTTTCGAAGATTATAAAAATTTATCAAATATGTTAGTCATTCATATGCGTAATGAGGAGGCTAGATCTGAAATTGAAGGTATCGATAGTGGTATAAGGCAATCACAAATCATTAATTGGTATCTAGAACAAATGTCTGATCAAATTGAAAGTGAAGAAGAATTGATTGAAAGGAAAACATTAATCGAAAAAGTTTTAGATCGTCTAATATATCATGATCAGGTTATAATACCATTGAAGACAACTGGATTAAAATCAAGAATGAGGGCATCTAGCAGCAGAGAAGCAGCTGAAACATCACAACAGGAAGAAAGTGATCCACTTTTAGTTGTACATCCAAATTATATTGTAGAGTGAAAGCAAGAAACAAGGAGATCAATATAATTTTCTCGAAAATAGATTTAAGGCATAAACATATTGTATTTTTAAATAAAAACTACAAAACTTTTTACATACCATAAAATTTTTTATTCAATAAATTGATAGCAAATGTGTACATTGAACAATTTTATTTATTCAAGAATACTGTATACAGCACTGTATTGTAAGCACATTTCTTTATTATTAAAAAACAAAACAAAAAAAAAACTTTCAATTTCATTTTTAACTTTCGTCGTCTTCAATTTTTGGTGCTAAATAATAACGAATATGTCCTAAATCCTGTATGTTGTATTCGACGACCAATGGTACATCAGATGACATCGATAGTTGAACTTGATTTGATAATGGTGTGGCTTTCGTGAATGCATTTAAGTATCGGCATGCAAATGTTAATGTGACCGGTTCTTGTAATTCAATTACAACAGCTTCTTCTTCTTTATCAATACTTGTAGTTTGAGCCAATTTTATGTTAGCTGAGCCAACATCACCAGATGCTGAAAATTTAACACCTTCCTTGGTGCATGATATAACAACAGATTCACCAAACTGTGATAAATCACGACATATTCTTGCGAATTCCATCGATGGCATACGTACAACACATGAATAATCAGTCTCTGGTATACCAAGATGTTCCTGATCTAAATTCATTAATTTCATTTCATAATCTGAAACTTTTTCATGATTCTGAGATTCGAACATAAATATAACTGTGTCAGCATTATCTTGTGCCTTTATGGTAACTGTATCATCATTATTAGCGCATTTTAATATTTTTGCCATACTACCCAAATTCATTCCCATCGATAAATTACGATCGCATCGATATTTATCAAAACCATCAGAACGTAAGGTTAGCGACACTAAAGATACATGGGAATTGTCCATAGCTTGGAGCTGGAACAAGGAGTACAAAACATGATTCAATTGTATTTACAATTCAATTTTATGAATTTTATAATTTATGGTTAATTAGAGGTGCACTTTTGTAAAATTTTTATTTACCTGGATTCCTGAATCGCTACAATCAAATGTTGCTTCATTTAGAAGATCCTTAATAGCGTCCAGAACTTTTTTCAAGGTTGTGGCTGAGAGTAAGCGTGCTTCAAACATTTTTGCTAAATGAATAACAAAAGAAAGAATATTAGTAATTTTACAAATTTATATAAAATTAAATATTAAATTACTTTTATTTTGTAATTTATTGATAACTTTGTAATTAATTTGAATTTCAATTATTCAAGATATACAATGTAATTTATAATCAATTTGAGTCACAATTCCAAATTCCAATCAAATCAACTTTACAACCAGTTTCACTTTGAATATTTTGAGTTAAGCCTTAAGCTTCACTAGGCAATCGGGCAGAGTGAAATAGAGAACAAACAAGAACAAGAACAAATACTTAATAAAAAAATTGCAATTTTAAGATAATTTACTACAAAACAAGGGAAAAGGATCAAAAAATAAACCTAAAATAAGGTAAAAAAGTGTCTATTTTGGCGGGAACGATTTGAAAGTGAGACACATAAAAGTTGACACCAAAAAATTACAATATCATTTGAAATGTCAATATCAGCTGTGTTTTGAAAATTATTCTTAAAATTTTTAACTTATACTGTTCCCTCTATGATAAAATTTGAAAATAATTAAAACATATATTAACGAAAATAAAAAAGAAAAAGGGTGTATAATCATTAACTTTCAAATCACAACGTTTGGTATATTCTTGTTTCAAGAATTCCTAGGAAATTTTAGCGTTTTACAATAATTTTTCGGGAAAATTCTAAAATCTTTCTATACGATTAAAAAAAAAATGTAGGAAAATTTAGAGCAATGTGGTACGAAAATTAAAAAGGTGAAAAATGCCTATATCTCAGGAACTAGAGATTATAACGGTTTTCGAGATATGATGACTTTTCACTTTTCAATTCTTCATGTTACTTTTTTTTTGGGAATTTTTGAATATTTTTTAGCCTTTTTACAAAAATTTTTTAAAATACCGGGCGGCGCTCATAATTTTTTAGCTAGCAAATTATATATTTTTTTTTTGGAAATTTTTACAATAAATTTAAATAAGCAAATAATACAATGTACCTAGGTATCATATTATGTACACAATATACATAATTATATTGAATTTTGTTTTTGATTTTTAAAGTTTTTGTTTAATTATTTTTATTTATTTTTACAGCAAAACACTTATATACTAAAAAAAAAAAATTGTATATGCAATTATATATATGTATATATATATAAAAATGTATGAATAGTATATTATAATTACAATTATTATATGAATACAAAATTTTATATTAATACACAGCAGAATTGATTCTGTGGACAATCAGTAGCTGGTCTCTTTAGAAATTCATTGCATTGTGATGTACATATTCCAGAATGTTGTGAACACGGTACGGATACGGATACATATTGCCTTTCAGTCGTCACTAAGTAAATATATATAAAAATAAACAATTTTTATTTTCAATTATTATTTTGTTCACTTTTAAGTTTCAATTTTTTGTTTTGTTTTGTTTTGCTTTACATTCATAACAGCATTCAATTCCATTGGCTTGATATGTCGGACATAATCCAGATTTTGATGTTGTATGTAAACAATCAGATTTTTGTACACATAAACCTCCTAACATTGCACATTCACGATCAATTTTATAAATACGTATTCCCATATGCACTATAAATCACATAATTACATATAAAATACATTATTACATATATACAATTTACATAAAATATTTTATATACAAATATACATATATACATATGTATATTTTATTTATCAAGGAATCGATAGAGAAAAATAAATAAATATAAAAATAAAAGCAAAAATAATTTTTTTATTTTTCTGTAATCAGCCAGTATATGACATACGAACTTCCGATTCAAATTTACACATACTACATACATACTTGCGTGTTGCTATGTATATTATTATGTATGAGTATATGCAAAAGCCAAAAACAAAACACTTACTGTAATAAGAAGTATCTTCTTGAATTTTATTATTATCATCATTATTTGATGAATTATTATTATTAGTACTAGTAATATCAGTACTAGATAATAATATGTCGTCTCCTCGGCTGATAACGATTGTTATTGTAAAGACAATCAATAGCATTAATATATTACTAGCACCATTTAAATAACACGAAAATAATGATAATTTTCTTGCCATTATTTTCTACTATTGTACCGAAATATGGTTTTTATGTTATTTTTTTTTTTTGAATGTTTACAATTTTGAATGTTTGTTTGTTAATGTATGCGACGATACAATTTAATGTATAATTGATGATTTATTTATTTAATTTATTTTATTATAATATTCAAATGTAAATATAAATAATAATAAATCAAGGATCACGAACAACGCGTAACTCAACAAATTTAATTCACAACTGATTTCAAATAAAAATTAGAGAATTTATTATTAATAGAGAATCATTAAATTTATAGTGAAGATTATTACTAATAATAATTTGTACGTTATGTAATGAAATATATATAATATAATTATTATTCAACATCATAACTAATTACTATTTCTTCTATTAATCTGAAAAATGAAATATGTGTATACTATATACATATATATATATATATATATATATATATATGTACATAAGTATTATATACTTAATTAAGACACAACTATCTGTAGTTAAAAAAAAAAATAAATAAATATAGAATTTGTTACATTATCAAAATCAAAAATAAAACGGTTTATTTTGAACACGTGATTTAATTAGGTACTATCACGTATTATGTATGAACATAATAATTATGTACTATAAATTTTTCTAAAAAATAAAAATAATTTTAAAAAAAAATTCTCGTTTTATATTAATTCAAATTATTTAAACAATGAATCATTCATTCATTGAGTAAATTATAAATATAAATATAAATTATTTATATTTCAAATTCATTTTCATTAGTAGAATATTTCTCTATTATGAGGAATCTCTCTGTATACAGATCTCACAAAGGGTCTTTATCAGTTCGGACAAATCTTATAATAAAAATTTATTGTTCATAATTCTCTGAGTGTTGGAATGCAATTGAAATTTTACCTGAAAAACCAGTTCATCCTCAGTCACAAATCTTCTATATTTGGCTTCATTATTAAAAATGAATAGTTTAGTTTTGAAAATACAAAAAATATATAAATATGCAAATGTATATGTATGTACATATTTTCATTTATTGAAAACAATTCTTGTTATCATGTACATATTATGCAAATTCAATTTTATTACAATTATAATAAAGAGCATGTACATTATTTTAATTTAAAATAAAAAAACAAAATTTGAAATATAAATTTCTTTTTTAACGTCTGTCTGTTTTGCCAACTCCACGTTTTCCAGAGAATAAATGTTTTGGCATTTTAGTACCAATGAAACGATCAGCTTCACCCTTAAGACATTTTTTACCAACTTTCTTAGCAATATCTTTTCTAGCCATCATTTGTAATTTCTTTTTCATTACAACATTTTTAACACCTTGATGATCTCTTGGTAATGCTCTCTTTAATGGCATACCAGTTGCCCGTACAATAGCTGATGATTCTTTATCTAATTTTGGTTTTTTAATACCACCTCGATTATCAATTGAATTTCTCTGTTGGAATTTAATAAGATTCTTTGTGAAATTAGCATTATTCGTTCCGGACATATCGACACCAAGATTTTCCATGGTTTCTTTTAATTTTGTTTGACTACGATCACGTACACGAGGTAATTTATTACGTGGCAATGTTGTTTTTCTTTTTCTATTATTTAGACGTCTCTCATCACGTAAATTGAACACTTTAACACGTATCTGTGATGCCAATTGACGTATTTCTTTTAATGTATCATCCATTGATAGATCTGGTGGAGCATAAATACCAGATTCTTCACGTAATCCTTCTTCCCGTTCAAGTTCTTCAAGTTTTTCAAATATATCGGGATCAATATAATCAGCAATGTTGCATCCTTCCCAAAATTCTGGTATAATATCATAACGTTCTTCCTCTGGTATTGTTGCATAATTCTTCTTCAAATCCAGTGTGTAATCATCACCCAATTCTTCTTCGATTTCTTTTTCTAATTTTCTACCTTTTGGTTTTTGTTCTTCATTCTCGTCATTTTCATATTCAATTTCGATAGCTTGTTGTTTTTTAGCTAAAACTGATTCTGGTATACATGGTGGTCGTTTTATTTCATCCCTCTCTTTTGGCATAGCAACATGTAAATGATTTAATACATTTTCAATTTTTTTCGTACGCATCTTTTGTTCGACTCTGTGCATTAATAATCTTTCACAGGCTTCAATTTTAGTTTCCATCACACCTTGCTCATTAACTGTCGACATAAACATAACCGATACATTTTCATTATTATTTTGTAGACTTGAAATTATTTCACGTCGTTCTTGTGGTAAATCATCAACGCCAATTATATCAATTTTATTCACAACAATTATTAATGGTTTATTAGCGAATAATGGTTTTATACTTTCGAACAGTTTCACTTGTTCGTATAATGAATATCCACACTGTTCAGATATATCCATAAAGTACAAAATGCATGCTCTTAAATGTGCCAGAGCTGTTATAGCTTGCATTTCAATAACATTACGTTCTTCAAGTGGATGATCCAATATTCCAGGTGTATCAATGACTTGCCAACGTAAATATTTATAGTCTGTATGTCCGACGTATAAACTTTTCGTTGTGAATGCATACGGTTGCACTTCAACTTCAGCTCGTGTTATTTTATTGATAAAACTCGATTTACCAACATTTGGAAATCCACAAATAATTATTGTATGATTGTATGGATCAATTGATGGTAAACGTGATAAATGTTGCCTTACTTGTTCTAAATATGTTAAATTTGATCCTTGTCTTTTCATAATTGTTGCCATTCGACCAAGGGCGGCTTTCTTCAATTGTTTACAACGATATAATGAATCACCATATTTCAATAGTCTGACATAATCCTTAGCAACACTAAAAGTAAAAATAAAATTATTATTTCACAAAGATTTTCTTTCTACAAGAGCTTGTTCAATTTTGCATTAATTAATTTGAAATCTATTTAAACTGCAGAGAAAATCGAGAAAGAAACACTGATGACATTTCATGATTATAATTCTTAAATGTTTGAAACTTACTTATCTATCAAATGTCTGGCTGTACTCAATTGTCCTAAAGCCAACTTATAATGATCTTTATCATATAAAACATTCATTAGATCAGCATAGAATGGATGTACATCATCTAATTTTGGAAAATCTTGAATAATTTGAGTTAGACGATCATGAAAATTTTGCTGAGTGTATTTCACTTTACGCATATAGAACGCTCTTATTCGTGATATTTTGTATCCTTTATGTACAACTGTAGGTGTTTTCCTTTGTGTTTTTGATAGCATAATATCAATAAAGTCCTAAAAATTATAATAAGGGAAAGAAAATTATAAATTTCATATGAAACCAAAAATAACCACAATATTGCATTTTTACATTTCACAATAAATACATGTATATTTACCTTTACTGGCGGAACCACCATGATTTTTTTAAAATTGTACAAGCTCATTTTTGATTTTTAGTTTGTTATTTTTAATAACAAAAGTATTTTTAAATTAAAAATTAAATCAACCTTTTTGGTTGAATATCATCAAAATAAATACACGAAAACACGTGTATTATTCAAAGAAATTGAATTTGAAAAGATTATTAGTTAAAACTGAGTTTGACGTTTCACACTGACGATTAAATTGACATATGATGAATTGGTAATGAATTGGCAATTGGTAAGACCAAGGCGAATTAAAAGTAAAAATTTTAAGCTTCAGCTAGTGGCTAATAACAATAATATTCAGCTAACAGCTGTTGTTTAAATCGGCGATACATAACTTAAGGCTAATACACAATCCAGAAATTGGATTCGCTGTACGTTAAATTAAAATCTATTGTATTGGCATGAAATGAAAATACGTTACAAACTTTGAATATATTCCTGTACATATTTTGGTTTTACTTTCCATATTTGAATTTTGGTTATTTTTTTGAAGTGAATTTTGAACTTTACATCATTAATAAACTTTCACGATAGTTAGAATATTTTTCTTAATTTGTATGGCATTTAAATCATTAATTTTTCAAAAAATTTAAATTAAGTCCAGCACCATTCATTTTGATGAGTTCTTGTACAATATTCATACTTTTATGCTACCGAATTCCAAAGGTTTTAGAGGTTGGATTCAAATGTGGACTTTGAAGACGTTCAATGAACTGTTTTGTTTAAAGAAGTGACTAAAGCAAATTTAAATGATAGCAAAATAATTAATTTCAAATACACAATAGTATAAAATAAAGTGGGTGGTGGGTGAACTGTATTGATAAGGATATATAAATCCAATATATAAGAAGTATGAGTTAGGCAGAATGTGGTAACAAACAGCGTTGCCTAGAGAATTCAAATATGGAATTTATTTATTAAATTCACAAGATGTATATAAGGCTATTATACCGTAAAATAATTATCTATTAAATTAATAAGTTATTCAATGAAAATTGAAATTGTGCATTATTTAATTGTTCTCATTCTCGATATTTTATATCCTTTTGCATATCAGCAGAGAAAGGTGCTTCAGAATAATCGGTTATTATATATTAGGTAATATTTATCCAGTATTTGTTTCTATAGAAATTAGAAAATATTCCGTCTTGTAGAAATTGTCTTCGTAGCCACAAATTAAATTAATGTTTATATCTAAATATTACGTTTTTGAATTGTACTGTACACACAAAACATACGAGTAATTATGAATAAATTTGAGAAATGTTTGATGATTGTAATCTTAGAAAATATTATTAATGAAATTAAAATAGTTAATAGAGGAAATTATAAAATATTGAAATCACTTCCTAATAGAAAAAATCCAGTAGATTTACGTTTTAAAAATAAAATTCATGAATCTGTTTACGAACAATTGAATCCATTTCATTGTATTGTACATGATTTGAATGAAGCTAAATTACAACAGGACATGTAAGAAGAAATAATTAAAATTTTAAAAAATAATAACTTATTTTGATTTTTTTTCAGTTATTTTTTAATAACAATTTTAATTCGAACAATAAATGAATTATTAAAATTTGATTCACCAAAATTGATAATGAAAGTGGTCAAAGAAAACGAACAAGAATTTGATGATGAAGAATCACTTTTATCTGATTACGAAAATAATAAACAGATTTTAAGAGATTTACAAGAAACGTTTTCAACGAAAATCAAAGGTGGAGAACAACGTCTTCATTCGTACGATGAAATTTTAATAAATTTGAAAAGTGATCTATCTGTAAGTGGAAGAAATTTAAATTTAAAATTTAAAAAATCATTTGTACGTGTATGGTATATGCGGTCTTTATATTTTCAGAATATCAGAAGAGTGAATCTAATTGAAAAAAGTTTGGTGGTCAAATGGGAAAAGACTAGAGTTGAACAGGCACTTTACATGTCAAAAATTGAAGCTGATAAACAAATGAAAATAATTGAAACGTTCAAAAATAAAATATTTGATGAAGAAAAAGCTATGAAGGACATTACAAGTAAGTAATGCATTAAAGCGCCAAAATACGAAATTCATAAAAATAAAATAAATAAATATGATAAATAAAACGTATAAATTAATTTCAGCTTTTTATAAAATGCAACAAGAGGATCATAAAAATTTAATCGATTATTGGAAACAAAAATATACAAATGAATTGCATGAATTACAAAATAAAATTTCAATAATTTCAAAAAAAATCAATGAAATTGAAAATAAAAATGAAGAACATTATGAAATTTATGTAAAAAGACAAGAATTCATTGATGAATATTTAGAAAAGAAGGATAAAGAACAAGAAGAATATGAATTTCATCAGAAACGTATTTATTCAGCGATCAAAATACAATCATGGTGGAGAGGTACAATGGTACGTAAAAATTTGGGTCCATATAAAAAGAAGAAAAAGAATAAAAGAAGTAGAAAAAAATAAAATTTAAAAATTTTAATAAAATTTTAAAGAAATTATGTACATATACTGTATACAATTTACGGATAATTATGAAAAATAAAATTATATTTGAAATTTCGTTTGATAAAATTGTATTTTTTTTTTATATAATATATATGTCCTTTCAATTTTGTATATGAGGATTACAATATGTTATATCGTATACGCTACGATAGTACGAATAGTATTCTACATTCTACTCTGCACGTCATGTGTAGGTACTCGTATTTTCATTGTTCATGTGTATTCATTTTTGAAACTTCAAGTATGATGCCTAGGGGACCCTTAATCGAATCTGGAAATCCGACACTGATTCTATCATATATTAAATAAATAATGAAAGCATTGCAAAATTATTATTACCACATATTCCTTATAAATTATTCCTTTTGTTCTATATAGAATAATAATTCAAAGATGTTCGTGTTTTAAGTATAGTTGTACATAATTTCATTTTTTGTATTGTGTACGATTAAAATTAAACATAAAAAAAAGAATCCTTTCCTATCTAATATAAAATTTATATCTACAAGCTATTTTACGAGTACGTAGATATATATCATTTTTTGTTTTCTATTACTCGTATCGTATTGTTGTTATTATATAATGTACAGTCTATACCACTATACCATAAAAACGAAAAATAATAAAAATTGTCGAAAAAAAAATTTTTTTTTAGTACTAACAACAAGAACATATGTATATATGGGAAGGATTGTGAAACGTAAAGTGAAAGTCGATAAAAATGTATGTATTTTTTTTATTTTTTTTTTTTGTCAAAGCTCAAAGATTATAATTGAATCAGTTGAATGGCGCCATTGTCTAATTTATTGGTCGTTTAATATTTTTCCATTAAATAAAAAGCTTTAACATTCTCATATTTATGTATTGATATCGTTGTTATCGCAGCAATCCTATATATCACTTAACTTTTGCTACTGAGTACAAAACAAAACAAAAAAGTATCAAATTTAAAGGATGTGTAGATTAAAATAAAATTAATTAATGGAAGATAAACGTTATGATATGATAATTAATTATAATTTTGTTTTTTTTAAATGCTTTGCTTTTAATAGTTTTTCCGGCGAAATTTTTGTTTTTAGAACATACAGGAATCAAATTCTTTCATGAATTTTAACACTAAAATTATCTATTTCCTTATTTATTTTTCGTTTAACTTAATTAAAACTAGGATTACTTACAAAATTTTCTTCGTAATTATAGTTAAATTGTTCATAGTATGGGGGGATAGTGGTAAGACCGCATGTGAGATCTTTTAACGCTATAACCTGAATAGATTTCTTATTTTGTCTTTTCCTCACTGTTTAATTTAGGGGAAGATCTTTTATAAAGTTAAGTAGGATCAGTTTGATCCATGTAATAACTTAGTCTCTAACACCACAATATACAGACGCAGTCGCAAAGCGTCCTATATTAGTAGGAGGCTATGACCAATGAAGTGATCTGAATGTATCCTTAATTTATTTTTTGATTAAAGATAAACTTAAAATATTTTTGATTGAATTGTTTTATATAAAATGTTGGTTGCTTTGCTCCTTTTTAGACTACACCCAAATAAAAGTTTCAATGTTCTTCCAATTCCAATTGCGCAATGTATGCAATGAAAATAGTAAAAATTGTTTAAAGTTTACAAGAGATAAGAATGAATAAGGAAATAATGAAGTCATAAAGTATTTTTGTATTGCATTTCATAACTCAAGGACTCTATATAGTTAATGACATGTGTACGTTACATGTACTCGATAATTTACTCGCTTTTTTAATATTTTCCATTAAATGCGAACATAATAAATTGTCATGGTATTATATAATTAAATAATAAATAATCAAAATTAAATGTTGTGGTGTATTTAAATATTTAATGTACGGTTACATACCCGCTTTAACTGACAACAGTTTAAAATTGAATAACCAACCATGAACGTATGTATATGGTACGTACATTTTAGTAGGCACTTATTCTGGTAGCCATAGTTGTAAGTATAATTACATATATGCATTTGTAGTACTGTATAAATTCTCCCACGTAATACATTTACATATAAATGTTGTCGAGTTTTAGTAAAGTTTATCGCTTTTCGCTACTTTGCCCTAACGTTTCACTCACATCCATATGTAGAAACATTTCCTTTACTTCTTACATTATGAAAGGCACTTATGTACTCGTATCTCGTATGCTATGCATATATGTACGTATGTACGTGCATTCGTGTATATATTTTTAATGTGAATATATTCCACTAAAGGAAATTCTTAGCGAGAGTTCCTGTTATTTTTGCAATTTTTCAATTTTTTTTATTTCGTCGTTTTATTTTAAAGTTTCCTTGGAATTTATTTTTTTAGGTTTTGTGTTTTTTTTTGTGCTATTCTTCTTACATTTCTTATTCTTCTCTTATCATCTTCAATTTATTATTGTTGCTTCTTATAATATAATTTTTGTAACAAATCTTTTTGAAGAGAAAACTTTTGTATATACTTTGTGGTACGTGGTACATTGAATTTTGAACTCGCTTTCTGAAGACGTGTTTTATCGTATACATAGAATCGTAGAATCATTCTACTAAGTTTCTATAATCTATACTATAGAATGATTTAATAAATAAAAAACAAAATCAATTAAATTCTAATATTGAAAATTATGTTACAATTTGCGGTGATTAAATTATAGAAAAATACGACTAAATTACATATACTATTATATGGAAAAATACATATGAAGAAATGAAATGCATATACTTACTTGCATTGAAGATGTCTATAAATTACCTACAATGAACTGAAAATTATTAAAGTAACCATCACTACTGCCAAAGTGCCAACTATTACTTTCCAATTCCAATTGCATGTATGTACTTAGCCATTTTCTTTTTTTTTTTGTTATCGTAAATAATGAACTGACATTAAATATTATTTGTGTAAATCTCTTATCTTTGACAATAATTCAAAAAAAATTGAAAAACAAACAGAAAAAAAAAAATAAATTAACTGTAATGATAAAGTGTGACACTTCACCATAATCTTTTTGTGTCATTTTAGATGCACGTTTAAAGGAATTAAATGATCATTTATTTAATTAATATCAATTGATGGCGTCAGGCTTAGGGCGTCAGTCAATACACAAATATATTTTATTTAAATAAATAAGTATAGTGACAAAAATAATAGTAGTGTCGTAGTAAGTGGTAGCCAGTCAGATAACCAGAAAAACGCACATCACTTACTATCATTAACCATTTTATCAACCGAGATATTATTAACATAACATTCATGATACCTACCCGTTTATTTATTCATATTGCTCCAATCCAATGTATAACTCATCATAATTTACCTACCTCTCTATTATTCTATTAAAATGATTTATGTATGTAGTATTCGTATCTACTTACACTGTCCATTTGTTTATTCGAAGTTTATGTACATATTTTATAAAAATTTTCATATTCACTGGACTGTAAATGAAAAATTTTCACAATCATTTAAATTGCACCGGCACGTGCCCTTTGTCATACTGTAGGTCTAGGCTATAGGTATGCATACCATATCTGTTTGTGAGTGATTCAATAACTAAAAATTACACTGGTACATGGTACATGTGGTAATTACAAAAATACTAGTCGCTAATCATTATTATTTTCCTTTCAGATAAAATTGGAAACATTTTTTTTTAAATGGTAGTTGGATACATTTCTATCAACCATAGTCTTCCACTTCCTTGAAAATCTAAAATTTATGAGTATTTATCGAACAACAATTTTACTAAATTCGTTTTACACTTACATAAAAACTTTTTTATTGATTTTCCTTTTAAAAGTGGAAATAAGTTATGGTATGGTCAAATTGGAAAAAAGAAAATAAAAATTGCTGTAACATTTTTGAACGAACTGTATACTGTACTGAATCAGTATACATACTTTATGTCCGAATCTCCGAATTAATGAATTGGAATGTAAGCGATGAAAATAAATGATCGATGGATGGATTGATGGTTGGATGGATGGGTGGATTAAACCTAAAAAAAAATGTAAAAGAAAAATTAAATTGATTTCATATAGGTATATTAATTATAATTTATTGATTCTTTTTATTTTTTATGTTTTTTTTTTTTCAATATTTTATTTTAATAACCAATTTGATAAATACTGATAATTATATAAAGCATATCGTTATAATTATTATTATTTAAAATTAATATACATATACATTTTTTTTGTGTGTGTGTTTTAATATTGTAATTTATAAATTGTAAAATCAATTAATTGTTAAATTTTGTATATTTTGTATGTGTGTAAACTAAAATATATAAATTGAATTTACATTACACATTACGACATATTATATATATTTATGTAGACGTAATTATGTATATATGATATATTTTTTTCGCATGTAAATACATAATCGTATATTAATTGCGATAATACATATACGAGTATTTATTTTATTTTCTGTTTTTGTTTTTATAATTATTGCATAAAAATAAAAAATATATATTTTTCTGAAACAAAATAAATGGTAATCAGGAAACAATTAAAAATGAAAAAGAGAAAATTTTATTTTAAATAAATACGAACACAATGACGTAAATCTAAAATTCATATAGTAATTGATTTTTTAATTTTGATTTTATATTGGTTTTAGGTTTTTTGAAAAAAAAAAAAATATTATTTTTCTTCTCTTAAATTAAATTACCATTGATACACTGACCATCTTTATGACTGGTAATAATCATTAAGAGAAATTATGGTTATGACGATATAACATATATAGGATCGTATATATACTATGAAGAATTTTCACACCTTCTTCATTTGAATATAATTTTTTTTTTCACTTATTACTAATTATAATAATATCTAATAAATTAATTTCATTTTGTATATTGCTTATATGTTACTTTCAATATCATTCAATATACAGTGTCTCAAGAAAGTATCTGGACATTACATACTTTTCTCTGTATATAATGTTAAAATAAACGTTTCAAAATACATAAATAAAAATTTATGTATTTTCATTTAAACTCATCGGAGAATAAAATAAATCAAAAATTCTGTTAAAAAAGAGTTTAATAACGACTGTTTATTTTTAAATTTTGTATGCAGAAAAGTGTAGTGTCCCGTCCCAAATACTTTCTTAAGACATTATGCGTGTAATTTCAAAAAAGACTGTAATAATAATTAATTAATTATTCTATCATATATTTATGTTTTAATTCAGTTATATTTTTGTATATATTTGTTCTCATTTTTTTAATATTATATATTATGTAGTTGATTTTAAAATTTCTTAGTACCTACATATAATATACAATATTTTTTTGTAAAAAAAAAAAAAAAAAATTTGAAAAACAATTTCTATCTAAATTCTAATAAATATTTACATTAGTAGTAATATAGATATACATACATTAGTAATAGAATAGGTATAAATTTACATACAAATACATATCTAAAAAAATTTTATCATATAAAAGTTCATATATATATGTTGTGTGTATATAATATAATATATAATTATAAATATTTTTCAAAAAATTTTTTTTATTATTTTATAGTATACTTCTACTTTGTTATATATATATGTATGTATGTAAGTAATATGTAGTATACAAAAATTGTCCATGAATGAGAAATCTATAACAAAAAAAAAAAAAATAAATAAATCAGAAGTACATATGTATATCATGCAAGATTTGTATATGATTTATGATTGTTCTTTATTAATTGTTTTTTTTTTCTTTTTTTGTAATTTTTAAATTTCATTAATTATCATGTAATTATTTTTATAATTGTTTTTCTTTATTTTGTATTAATAAATGCTTTTTACTTTATTTTTATTTGCTTTCTTAAATCTTTTCTAACAATGAAAACTACGCATCAGTCTTCTACATTATTAAATTAATTAATTAATTGCTACTCATAAAATAATTGAAATTGTGAAATTTTTTTTCTCTCACTCTCTCTCTTTCTCTGTTATTTTGAAAATTATATTGGGGTTGGGGGTTATTCTGCTCTGGATCGAAGTTAAAAAATTCTGTTAATTTGACAATTTGTAAATTTACTGCTGAAAGAGAATGTGGAGCTGCTGTAGTTACGGTTACGGCTGTAGCATGTAGCATGAATAGGGCTGAAGCGTTGCATGTGGTTGGAACATGTTTGGAACGAACAGAATGTACTACTGACTAATGTATGTATGTATGTATGTATGTATGTATGATTAAAGACTAACTGCAACTACAACTACAGATTTGACAGCAGTAACTACACACTCTGCTAGTAAACATTAATTTATACGATAAACATTGCTACAGTTACAGCCATAACTACAGCTATGCATTCTGTTCTTGCAGTTAATCTGTTAAATTCGAACAGAATAACCCTCATTATAAGTTTTTCACATGAAAAATTCATTCAGAAAATACTGAAATGTGTACATATTTGATTAGGTAAATTCTAGATATTATTGACATTTTTCTTTTACTTTTATAAATGCAAATATTTTGATACAATTTTTATTGTATTTTTGCTTTTTAACTGATGTTGAATTTAATTTATTTTTCTTTATAAACTTTGTAGTGTAGTTTATTTTTTTTTTCGATATTTACTACATATCCTTTTTGTCGCATCAAGTTAATTGAATGAACAACTAAATTTAGTATAATATTGAAACGTAATGTAGATTTTTATTTATTTATTTGTAAAAGAAAAACCTTATTCTGTCTTTTATTTTATATATTTTTGCCATTAGAAAAATGATTTAATGATCATTTCATGCTCGAAGTATGATTAAATGTAAAATGTTTTTATGATAAATTTTAAAATTTTTCAAATGTGAAACGTTTTTTTTTTTTTTTTTGTTATAAATTTCCAATATAGGAAGTTTTAAAGTTTTAAACAGCAATTAACATGCTTGTTTTTTTTTACAATTCAACACAAATTCTTATGTACACAGTAAATGATATATCATTAAAAAGGAAAAAAATTAAAAATGTACAAAAATTTATAAAAAAAAAACAAATTTGTTTCATTAGATTTAACAAAAATGGAAAAAAAATGTAGGTAAATGTTAAGTGATTTATGTATAAGTTTAAAGCAAAAAATGACAAAATTTACAAGTCATACACAAAAGTTTTTTGCCTATCATATATACCCCTGACAAACAGAAATTCCTCAATGATCATTCTGCACAATGAATTTTCATTCGTGTAAATGATTATTTCATTTTAAAAATCTGTGGTACATTCATTTTGTCAAATGATCATTTCTGTCATTGGCAATGTTTATATGTGAAAATTTTTAAATTTTTAATGTCATTCACAACTGTCAGTTTTTTTCAATTTCACCATTTTTATTTGTCATCAAATGAAATTTCTGAAATTTTGCCTGAATTTACTACAAAATAACGTCAAAATGAAAATGTTAATGATCATTACAACCATTACAACTTAATATGAGATGACAGAAAGCAAACGAATGATTTTATTCGCTATACGACTACGAATTTTCATTGAAGCTCATTCCCATGTATCAGGGGTATTAATTAGTTGTATTTACAAAAACAATAACATGAGTACATAACGTACGCATATACTTGTAATATATGTGTGCATGTACGTTCAGTACGATATTTTTTTTTTTTACTGTTCTCTATTGGTATTTGAAAGTGGCATATAAATAAATTCATATTGCATTGAATATGTTTACAATCTGCAATTGATGGATGTTTTTTTTTCAATAAATTTATACATAAAATTAATTTCAATATTAAAAATTGTCCATATGTACATTTATAGAATTAGAATTTTCAACATTTATGTTATAACATCTGTTAATCACAAATCATATTTTTTTTTCTCTTTACATGCTTCATATTTTATAAAATTCAATCATTAAATTTTTTTTTTTTTTTTTTTTTTGGTTTTGTCATGTAATGTTTGTTTTATATTTTCTTTGTTAATTATACGTATGATTTATTGTGTGATCACGACGAACGAAAAAATACAAAAAATTTAAAAAAAATATTCAAAAAAAAAACACGAAAAAATCTTATTAGTACATATACGAAAAATACACAATTTTTATGAACAAATTTAAAACAAGCAAACAAACAAAAAAAAAAAACAAAATGAATGAATAAATAAATAAATAAATTGTAATGAAAATGAATGTTATATTTAATGTTAACAAGAATAATGCACTTGTAAATGAACATGAATTTATTGTAGTTGCGATTAATTACATTATTATATTATGAAAAATTCTTATGTAGTATTGGTAGTATAAATGTTTTTTATATATAAAGTTTTTTGTTTTCAATGTGTATACTCATATAAAATTCAACAGTAATAATATACATTTTTAAAAAAATTTAAAAAAAAAATTCCATATTGTATGTATAGTATATAATGTATTTTTTGTTTCTATATTTAATCTAATTATGGATTTTCATGTTATAAATATCTACATCATTTAAATATGTACATATGTACATACATTACGTATGAAGGATGTTCGATAAGTTCGTGTAAAAACGGAAAAAAAAAACATCGAGTCAACTTTTAGCAATAGTCAACTCGATCTATTCTCGCCAAACTCGCGGATGTGGCCAGTCTTCGTGTAGGTAGTTTGATCTAGTGTTTTCCGTTATGACTAAAATTCTATACGATATTATTTATCTATATCTACCTACCTAAACAAGACAAAACGGCACGGCACGTAAAGTGCTAATTGAGTCCGTTTTAAGTAACTGAAACAGACTGCCACTGTAACCGACTAACCAACCAACCAACCAACCAACCAACCAACCAACCAACCAACCAACCAACCAACTAACCAACACTCGATCTAACAATTTTCATGTGTTTTTGATACCATATCGCCGTTATGACGTATACGTAATGGATATAACTCCGTAAAATATGCTTTTTGTTGTGTATACTACATCGGAATTAGATGTAAATATACCTATATTTTCTTGTAAGCCATTTTTTCATATTTTGAAAACAAATACAATTTTTTTGTACAATCAAAAATGAGCCATTTTTTGGTTGTTTGTAAGGCTGTACAATATCCATCGATCATACAATTAATAATTAATTTTGAACGAACTTATCGAGTATACCTCCTTCCTCCTATATTTAAGTATAAATACGAGTATATGTATGATTAAAATGTGTGAATTAGTTTACATATTTTTGTATTACTTACAATTACATATATAAATACATTGTATTTTTCGGAAAAAAATTTATTTATGAGAACCAAGGCTGTGTGCGAATTTCAAAATTTCCTTTCTCGTACTTTTTTTAGGTGTGAAAATTTGTATGAAAAGTTATTATTGGCATATCATACACAAATGTATGTATTTGTAGGTGTATATTTTCCACATGTAATGTATATATGTATGCTTTGTATGAAATTTAATTGTGGTAAATGTAAAAAATATTGCAGTTATTACACGAGTGTACAACAATATCTACATAATAATGGTAATTAATTTATTATTTGTATAAATCCTCAAATCATCTATATTTATGTACGTAATATATTTAAATGTATCCTAAATTTGATAATATGTATGTATGTGTGCTTCAAATTTTTTTTTTTTTTTTTTTTTTTATTAATAATAATTATAAATATTTATTAAATGTTTAAATTATATTTTGGCAGTTAATTGGATTCTTTTTTTTTTTTTTGATCTTACATTTTTATTTAATTGATTTATTTTCTTTTCTATTTTATATTTATAGTAGGTGCTTTCGACTTGGCAATTTCAGGTACTTGCGAGTAGATAAGGTAAATGTCTGTGCTAAACCATCTACTCGCAGCTACTCATGAAAAATTTTTCAAGTAGGTAGCTGGAAGTAGATGCAAGTATGTAGTTACGAAAAACTTTTGTGTCGTTCGTTTTAACGATTTATCCTAGACACATTTTAGAACTTCCCAAGTACTTGAAATTGCCAAATCAAAAGCACCTAGTATTTTGTCAAATTAAACAAAGAAAAAAAAAAACTAAATAAAAATTTTACTTTGTAATTATTACATACGAAAAAAAAGAAGAGGAAATTCATAAAAATCAACTTAATAAATTTCTAATACAAATTAATTAATATAATATTATTTTTAATTTTATTGTGTAAACAATAACGGTTCAAAATGCGAAAAGAAAGAGTGAAAATATTTGATAAAAACAAAAATCTAATCTAAAAAAAAAATTTTTTCAAGGTTAAAAATTTTATTCCGCATTTCAATAATAATTTTCAATTAATATTTGTTTTAAAACTGTAAAAAAAATCTAATATGTATCTGTTTTACATTTTATTTAGCTATACTATTTAGTGTTTTAATTTAAATAATATATGTTTTATGTTAAAATTCATATTTTTATAGTATGTAATTATTATGTATACAATAAATGTAGATCATGTACACTGGCACACAAAAATATTATCACATCGCATCAAATTTTATCAGTAATCCGACGATATGTTTGAATGTACAAGTTGATTCGTAACACTTTCATTTCGTTTCATTTTCCATTTCACATTTTCCAGTATCAAAATGTTAAAAAAAAAAGTTAAATGTCAATGAAAACACACTCTTCTTCATCTCTTTAAAAATTTATAGTAGTACAAGTTGTTGAAAACACTTGCTGCATACTTACGTAAGATTTTCTTGCAAATTTGATTTTTACAATTTTTTCATATTGTTGAACTTGAATTAATATGAAAAATCGTGCCATAAGAATATTGCGAAAAGATTGAATTTATAAAAATATTCCTTAAAAATTTTATTAATTATTAGTATTAATCTTTTGGTTAACTCACGATGTGTTCGATCGATCTGCCTTGTCATTTTAATAAAATGTAATACATAAATGTTTGAGATTTTTTATAATCGCATCGTATCCGCACGCACATTATTTATTTGCTCAAAATCATTCATAATGGTTGAACTTTTAAAATATGCTCTGGAATGATTTAATTTTATTTTTTTCAAGTTAACAAAAAACAAAAAACCAAAATCGTAGAAAAAAAATTACATATATAAAAAATTTCTGATCGAATAGAAAAATTCATATTAGTGATGGCTGTAATGTATTTTTGTATGTCAGTGTATTTGATTTGATTTATGTACATATATATGTATGTACATACACGCAAATTAAATTTATTTATAAGTTATTTATATTTCGTTATTTTAATATATATAAAAAAAAAAAATATTTTCTCAAATTCAATAAACATTTTGTTTTTTTTTCTTCGATACACATGTGAACATGATGATGATCATTTCATTGAACATGAGCATGAAACATATGCAGTATCATTTTTTTTTTCAGTTTTTTTTTTGTATATCTTTGTATGTATTTTTTGATTATGTATTTAAAAATATTTATATAATAAATCGATTGCTTTTTATACATTTTGTTTTGTTTTTTCTTCTCTAAATATTAAATCATTAAATATATAATAATTATATACTTAATAGGGTATCTATCTCATCTCTATACTCGACTCGATACGTAGTACATTTACATATGCATATGTATTTACGTATATTTTTATATATATCTATTTATCGTATAAATTAAATTTATATAAAATACTACACATTATTTATGTACATGTATAGTAAATATATACGAGTATATGTACTATATAATATTATAACTTAAAACAAGAGCTCATATAAATCACATATTCTATATATGTACATAATACGTAAAAATTTAAATTCATACCTAAGTATATTTAAATTTTTTTAAATTTTCAATTTTGTTTTTCTCTTTAATTCATTAATAATAAAAATGAAAATAATAATAATAATGATAATAAATACAAGAAATGACAAATTAATAATATACGAAATAAAGCAACAGTTACACCTGCCTATTTTTATTCCATTCCCTTCCTGGATCATGATAATTCATTTTCAATCGTTTTTTTTCTATTCATTTTATTTCGATTTTTTTTTTCAATTCTAGTCGATATTAAACTCATATTAAACTCTATCTATAGGATAGCTAACTAAAATATGAAAAATTATACATTGAAGGTATTCACGATTAGATGTACATATTTGGGTCTTATAGTAATCGTACAAGTTTTAGGAATAAAATTATACCACACAGCAGAAATGTCTAATACAATTTGAAGTCAAATTCTGAAACGTTATTAAATGCAATGATTTTGACGATAAATCATTAATTTGAAAACATTGTGCGCAAACTTTTGAAAATTCTGAAAAATTTTGATGCAGGCATACAGGCAATAATTGATTGCATATATCTATATATGTATATAGATATCAGTCTGTTCTATGTTAATCGTAGATAGCCTGTTCAGATGAATTGATTCGTTTTCGCTTCTGCAATTTGTTCTTCATATACAGTGAACGAATCGTGAATATACCTTCATTTTATTTGTATAGCATTACACCATACATTTTGATTTTAATAGAAAAATATACCAAAAATTATTTATATAATTATTAATTATTATTTAAGGATCTACATAATGTAAATGTAGTACGATGAACGGTATAAAATAAAATTAATGAAAAACTTAAAAATAAAATTCAAAAATAAAATAATGAAAATGCATATTTTGCGAATACGCGTACATACAATCTTTTTATAATAGAATTGACTTTTTGCACCTGGGTTTCGTTCTTCTTTAAATTATGATTTTTTGGTTGTTTTATGGTTGTGTTATTATAACAAAAAATGAAGCAAAAAAAATGTAGTGGCATATAATAGCAGTATGTATAAGCAGATGTCTTAATGTAGATCGTTCATTTTTCTTATACTTACAATATTATTAATTTTTACTTGAATTTCACTTTATAATTTTCTCTTTATTTTTTTTTTATATTATTTGTTATTATTTTATCTTATTTGTTGTTGTTGTTGCTGTAGTTATTCTTGTATATTGTTTTCTTATAAATATACATTTAATATGTAGATATACATATATATTTTTTTTAAAATTATCGCGTTTTTTTTATATTAAAATTTTAACAGATTGTCTCCATCGGCACTTTGGTGCTAGTTGTATTTGTTAATGTATTATTTGTTACAGATTCACCGATTGATGGTAAACCATGTGATGAACTTGAATGTTGTGGTCCATTTGTTGTGTTCGTAATTCCACGACCAGTTTTTAAACTCCATACACGTTTAGCAGCTGACCAAACCTAAACGAATATATAAATAAATAAACAAACAAATATATACGTATATGTACATATGTGAATTTTAAAATTAAAACTGTAGTGATACAAATTTATTTATATTTTATACAATAATTTAATAAAATTTCGATATATATATGTATATGTATAGGAAATTATAATAAATATTGAAAAAATAAAAACAAACATTAAAATTAAAAAAAAAACCAGAAAAAGGAAATGAATTTTCGAACTGCTGATTAAATTTCAAAGTAAAATGAAATAAAATAAAAATATATATTATTCTATAGCACATAATGTACATCCAGGGACATTTAAATGTATGCATTTTATAAGTTCCTATATTCTCAGACCTGTATAGTTTGTACGTATAACCATAGTTTGATAGTCTGCAGTAACAATTGTCTTTTAAGCTGCCTACGTTTCAATGAGATTTCTTTGAATTTCTTTCCCGGTATTTTGTATCATAAAGTAAAGCAACATTCTTCTAGCTAGATGAAAAAAAAGACGCAGAATTTTTTAAACGAACCATAAGTTGGACTAAAAAAAAAACACAGATGCATACTTTTAACTGTCGCCGAATGTACAATGTGATAGGTGTGTATAAGAATATATATGCATAATTGTGTATGGTTTATTTTATTTTATTTTAATTTATTTATTATTTATTTGTTTTAAGTATAGTGTACTATATATTTTATATTTTACCTGTGGCTGACATCCAACAACAATAAATATAAATACTCCTTGTAATGCATTTATGAAATCCGTTAAATACCAGAAATATTGTGGTCCACCGACTGCCCATGATATTATATCAGTCACCCATGTTATACCCATCACAATAACCAATTTAAGGCATACTCGTCCAAGTGCAGCCCTAGAATATTTCGGTTTAAGACTGGGAGTGAATTATTCATTTTTGCATAAATTTTCATTTTTTTTTTTTTTTAATTTTATTTATTTTTTCTTCATAATGTAAGTATGTATGTGGTATCATATCATTTTAATATGTACAAGTACATTCACAAGTAAATATAGCAAACATTTAAGATGTATATTTCTTTTCATTTCTTGAACAAGAAATACAAATATTTTCTAAAGAAAAGCATACAAAATTATAAAAAATAAAAAATACAAATTACCGTAGTAAGATGTATCACGAACTACGATGTGTGATCGCATATTTACGTACTCGTCGTACATTATTGTGTCTAAAATGTAAATGTGCACAGATAAATTTTAAGTTAAGTAGGTATACATGTATGTATATGTAACTACATTAAATATTCGTACGAGTATGTACCAGTAAAGTAAAAGAAAACATTTATGAATGTGACAAGTCAACAAATTTAATTGTACGTGGCATACAAAATACAAGTAGCATATGTATATTTTTAGTTATAGTTGTAATATGTAGATTTTTTGTAGTCATAAAATGCATAAAATGAGTAAAAAATAACAAAGGAAATTTACAAAAAGATGTGCTCGTATGTATACTATAAAAGTAATTGCAAATTAACAATTTTTTACGATACCAAAAAATACAAATACAGTACACAATACATAATATACGTATATCAGATTTCAACATTTTCAAGTTGAAGTTTTTTGCATAGGTTTGCACATTTAATTTCTTTTTCTTTTTCGCTAATATTTAATATGAATATGAATACTATAATTTATAATACAGTAGTACATGCCTATACATACATATACGCATGAAACCTGAATGCTATAAAAATAAAAACAAAATACTATTTATAGGGGTATTCATCAACTTTCATGTTTCGTATTTCGTATATTCCTTATTCAATAATTGTGATCACATCTAATTTAGATTTTCATGAATTTGTGAACGCTGTATAGGTGGCGTTTAAAGTAATGAAGTAGGTAGCTGAAGAGCTAGCAACCACTGCCTCATCGATCACTTTAATAAGATTTGAGTCTGCCTGTTGAATGTCTCTCGCTCAAGAGCATGTTTTCACATGTCTAATATACTAGTTTTTATTTCATTCAAAAGCTCTGTTAGGGAAATCCCTAAAACGATCAAGATTGAAATACTTAATTCAATTACTGAAACCAATATTATCATCACACATCACACTGCTGTCTTACTTATGAGACAACTTTTTAATATAGGAGTGGTGAATAATTTCATCTATGCGGCGTTGAAGGAAGGGGAGGCAATTTATTATATTTAAAATATTCAAAGAGAGTCCAGCTTTTGCAAGAACGAGGATCAGTCAGACTGTTTGGTTAGGCTGATTCCAATAACCTAATTGAGACACTTCTGTCCGGCATTAAAAAAAATAAATAATTAACGAAATTGCATATTTATTTAGTTACGAAATACGAAGAAATTATTGATCACGCTTACAAATAATAATACGAAATTTATACACAAGTTTATTAATACCTCTTAGAATGTACTCATATAATATAATGTATGTATAGATATAGATACATGTGCATAATGTATATACAATAAGGAAAATTTCTTATTTAAAATTGATCATAAAATTAGGTCGATCGATATACATGCCACCAGTAAACTTTTGTTTGAAAATATATGTACATTTATATTCAATGCCTATATTTGTATTTTTGTACATATACGACATATAGTTATACATATATAGGTAATTTCATTTAATTTTAAATTTAATGCACATTTATTTTTAATCGATTGATCTTTTTTATTTGATTTTTCTACACACAATATTTATGCATATGTTTGCAGATGTTATACTGATTTAATATTATAGACAGAGGAAAACTACAATACATTTTGTGGTGCACATAAATTACTGCATTTATATTCGATCATACATGCGAGTACATAGTAAATTTATATACAACATATGTATGTACTGTACTTACATGTGTAAATATGTATGTAGGTATACTAAATGTGTGTAACAATACTGGTGGTAATACGTATGTATTTTAAACAATTTTTTTTGTAAATAAATTAGGTTAGGTAAATCAAAAAAAAAAATAAAAGCAAAAATAAATAAATAAAATAAATCTTTGGTTCAATTTTTCAATTAAAAATTTATAATAATTATTGGGAAGTTTTTATTTTTTATTTTTTTTTTTTTAATTTTATTTTGTGGTTATTTGCTGATTTTTCGTTTGCTTTTGTTTTTATAGATTTACGTATATGTAACTTTTTTCTATATACCTATTTGAAATATTTCTTTTTAAATGATCACAATAATTATTTTTTTGTGAAATTTTTTTTTTTCAGTTATATACTTTTGTACATTGATTTCTTTTAAATATTTTTTATTACATATAAGCATTATAAACTCACCTTTCTGTTGTTGATTTAACATCATCTCTTTTCCATAGGCCACATGTTAATTGACGTGCTGTCGATGCAAACAGCAATAAATTTATAAATAATAGTATACCGATTGGACCAAAGAAATATGTAAAAATTTCCATATCAGCTGAAATTAAATCAATAAATAAAAGAAACATATGAAAAACGATGGTTAAATGACGATTATCTTAAATGATTATGAAAATGAAATACCTCCTACTCACACATATTTAATATCTAACAATATTATTGTGAATTTGTGATCATTTATTAAACATAATGTTATGAAATACTTAGATTTCTTTATGGTTTTTCCGTTTATAGTTTTTTTTTGTTCGAAATTATTCACAAATAAAATTAATAATTAATAAATTTTTATGACAAAAAAGTACACTGATCTCTGTATACTACATCTACACACATACTCGCATAAGATTTATAATCCATATATTCACATAGGAAATAAAAAATGAATCATTGAAATGTAAATAATATGTAAATGTTATTTATAATGTTGGAAGATATACGAGTATATGTAAATTTCTTTTCTTTTCTTTTCTCTTCTTTTTTTTTTGAATTTTAATGAACCGAACTTCTTCTTCATATAATGTCTATGTGATACATAATTTGTTAATTATTCATATTTAAAAAATATAAAAAAATAAACCGAAATATATGTAAATGAGAATTGTGCATAAGTAGATTTATGTATTTCGATGATAGCGAATGACGATCAAATTCGCATGCATGTAATAAATAAGATATAAAATGAAATCACAACAACATCAAATAAGTATAAATTAATTTAATAAATAAAATGTTCAAAGATTTCATTTAATATACTTAAATGCACTCTTTCGTACATCGTACGTACGTCTAGGAATAAAAAAAAAATTTTTTTTTTCTAAATACAAGAAATTATTTAATAATAATATCAAGAGTTAGATACATATTATACTTCTTGGTTAGTTAGTTGTTAGTTTATGCTGTCTTACTTTACTGCATATAATTACAATCGAAGTTCCAGTTTTATCTGGCTGACTGGCTCGCTGGATATACATAATTTTGCTTTAAAATATTTTATATTTTCTCGTCATTTTCAATTAAAAATGAGTATATATTTTGTATTTTTATGTTTGTTTAAATGTACATTAAACATCAACCATCAAGAGTATGTTGTACGAGTATATAAATTATCGAATCGCATCTTTTAATAGCTCATCTAAAACTCTGTAACTCTATGTCATTTATGTATGAGTAAGTATGTATACATACAACATTATTTTCATCTTGAAATTAACTTAATCTATCTCTAACAAAAACTTATAAGAAAACAGAAAAAAAAGCCTACATGAATATTTTCCTATATTTAACGTATATGTACATATATGGTATGGCATATGGCATATATGTGGATATGTGAGTTTGTGTACAACAAATTACGAAATTCTAATGTGATTTGTCTTTTAATTGTACATTTATCGTGTGTATTCCGTTAAATATTGCACAAGATATATAAGTATACGAGTATCATAAGAATAATATGTATATAGTTAAGTATGATGACTGATGTGTGTTATTTGACATGCATAACATGTAATATGTAAATTTTTATTGTATATATACGTACATATATTTTCTTTAAAAAAATTTTGTTATTTTCTTATTTTATTTTTTATTATTTGTTTTTATAATTTTTCTGTAAATGTATGATATTGCACGTGTTTATGTGAATACATTTAAAAATTTATGTACAAAAACTGCATAATTTATCCGTTATTACAAATTTATGTACGTTACGTTACGTTACGAGTATATCTAACAAATGAATCAGATCGTTTATATCATTCTTGATCATCATATACCCAGCACACAGCAATATCACATATACACAGATTATATATTACATCAAGTAAAAAACACTTCCTCAATTATGAAAATTAAAAGAAATAAACCACTATTAAAAGAAATAAACTACCATTACCATGAAAAAAAAAAATAGTCTAAAATCTAAATGTACTAGTAATCGTATTTTTTTCAAAAACAATTTCGAAAAAATTAACAAAAACAACAATTTTCCCACCGCGATCTAATGCAAAAACAAAGTTCTACAGTTTTGTAGTGAAAAAATGCGTGTGAGAAGAAATTAAGGTAAGCAAAAAACATACACTTACCAATCTTCAATTTTCCACACTATTATCATGGATTGAATGTAAACTCTGATTTCTTGCGATATCGCATATTCTATGCATTGATTTCATGATAGTTCATGATAGTGAATGACTTCACAATTCTTATATTCGTTCTATTGGTATAAACGGCTTTTCATTTTAACTTAAATGTTACGTGTTTGGTCTTATTTTATCGTGTGTGTTAGATAGCTCTACGAAAATTTTGCTGGTAAAAATTATAACCACCAGTATAATATTGTGATCTCTGTCGTATCCATACTAAGTTTTCGATTAGAATTGAGGCTAAGGATATGTATAAGTTATATATGAGCTTGTTAGAAATTAAGCAGCTTTAAATTTTTGAATCTTTTAGGATCGACCTCTTCTACGCTGCTTATTTAGCAAGCAATTTGAACAATTCTATATAGAAATGTACATAGTAAGGTCAGCTTAGCACAGAATCTCATTTCTTTATGGTTGTAAGTTGTAAGTAGCCTAAGTAATTTAAGTTTTCAGGGGCTATTTTTATATAGGTTAGTTCGTCACGGTAACGCCTTATACACAGATGCTTCAAACATGAAGAACAATCTCTGATCTGGGTATTGACCACTCTATGAGCCCAATTGCCCAATGTATCAAGATTTGGCAGTGCTTATTTGATGGTGGTGGTGACAGTTACTTGCCATGTCGCAGAAGATTTCAGACGGACTTGTGTATATTTTATGAGATTAACTGTGGAGGAAGCCATGGTTCACAAAGAACTCTGGGGCAGCTCTGGGGCTATGAAAGAAAAATAAGCCCAAGTAATATTATATGCTTCTAACATATGAAAGCGTTATTGCTTTTCAGGAAAAATAATTTTTACGTAACATATTGTAATCCTCTCAGTAAGACCACTATCCGATCTGTGGCGATCATACTATGGGGTTGAGTTTGAAAGAAATTATGCACATTATACATGTGTTTGTATATAAATCATAGCATGTAGTCTATAGATATATGCAGATGCAGATGCAGATGTATAGGTATTTTTATACATTTGTATTCTATAAAATTAAATTATTTAAACAAAACGATTTTATTTGAATCAAATAAATGTTTATAATGAAGTTACAGTTTCTTTATCTTTTTCGTTTTCTTCTTCTTTTTCAAATTGCATACCATATTATATATGAATATTTAACGAACGAGAGCATATGCAATGCATGCATATTTATCTTAAATATGGATGGATGAATGGATGGATGGATAAATGATCTCATCCATAAAGAAAAAATGTAAAATATATTTATATAATGATACACATTACATTACATTATATAATATTAGTACACATTAATATTTATTATTGTACATGCAAATATGCATGTAGAAAAATATTTAATGTCTTGAAAAAAAAACAGCCACTTTACACATTCCTATACACATGAAGAAAATTAGAAGAACTCTATTGTAAGTAATCACGAATTTTGAATGTACAATTAGTGTACTCACAATACTCTATGATGTGTACTGATACTGAGACTGACTATGGAAAGAAACTACTATAAGTATTGACCACAGTAAATATTTTCAAAGTATAGTACGATACGAAAATGAATAGCGAATAGTAGTCGTGTCGTACTGCACTGCAAGGCCAAGGATTGCAATTTAATTGAGAATAATGGTGAACCGATCAAGTTTCATCGTTTCTTGTGTATTACTTGCTTGAACTCTAGAAATAATATAGAAGAAAATTAACGTAAACATATCTAACATACACACGTACATACATGCTCGTGCTTATTTACCTCTTTTTAATTTTGGTTTTTCCATCAAAAGATTTAAAATTACTTTAGCCATTTCTTTTTAGCGTCTTGTAAAACCCCATTACTTTACGATTTACGTTTAAGAGTTGTTCAAAAAACAAAAAATAAAATTATAGAAAGAGCAAACTAACATCAAGTGAATCCACAATGTACATACATATAGAAGAATATTATTGTTTAATACACTATAATATTGGCTATAACTCTATATAAAATATGTACAAATGTACATCTTTTTGTATATACGTATATAAGTAAATCCTTGTAAATTGTATCTTGTATTTCATATATTAGCTATAAAAATATACAATATCATGAAGTTGAAGGTTACTTGAGTTCAAGCACGTGATTTTGAAATTTGTACAACCGTGAATCTTTATACTTATAATATGTATACAAGTATATACGAGTATACTTGTTAATTTCCAATGCAAAAAATTGTATGGTTAAACAGCCTGTCATGCCATAATATTCTTACGGTATGTACATATATAAATGTATGTACATATATATGTACTTACATTATTATTTAGTTGCTACTTTCTTATTTGTATGATAGGAATGAATATCTTGAAGCTATACATACACATTCATATTTCAAATTCAAATGTATAACGTCATCATACAATGTATAAAATAAAATATTTAAATGAACATCAAACATGTAATAATGTACATACTGCAAAAAGAAAATGATATGAATTAAAATGACATGGAATGAATTATAAAAAAAAGAAAAGAAAATAAAGAAAATTGATAAATTTATAATTGCAAAATTAGAATGCTTACAGTACAAAGACAATTCATTATAGAAAATTTCAAATAATGTATATGCATATGGTATAGTGTAAAATTAATGAAAAACAAATAAAATAAAAATATAATGAAAAACTAATTTCACACTGAATTTGTTATGAAAAATTTATAATAAGAAAAAATAAAGTACAGGTATTTTCATATGTAAATTGTATCATACAGCTTGTCCATAAATCAGTTGGCATATTTCGCGCATGTTTCTATAATATGTGTTACTAAAAATTTTGCCAACTGTTTTGGGATAATCTCTACATACAAATAAATACAAATTATGTACATGAATATGGTAATAAACAATGAAAATTCAAAGGAATTTCTGTTGACATGTTTAATATGATAAAAAAAATGCAATAAACGCCTACACGATTATAAAAATACAATCTACAATCATATACAAAACTTGTACATACGAGTACATACATATATATTCTATCTTCATACTCTACTTCTAAAAAATTTTCCAATATTTCTTTTTTAGTTATAATAAACTCTGATTGAATATACATAATGCATAATTTACTCGTTGGAATTCAGTTTAAATTCAATTATAATCATATCATCATTGTATATACTAAGATATAATTTGGGATTTTTGCCAACTTATGAATACTCGTATGTATTGTAAATGTAAATTAAAAATAATAATTATAATATTCAAATTAATGAAACAAAAGAAAAACCAAAAAATAAAAAAAAAAAGAAAATAAAAAATGCAAATCGTTTTAACAAAATGCACACATAAATATTCGTATCGTACGTCATACATACATATATTATATGCATATCAAATTGAGTCACTGAACTTTTTTTTTCTTCGGACTCTTGAACTTCAAGCTCTGTTACTATAAATTGCAAATTATTTTAAATACAAGTATTAGTAGTATAATCGTCGGTCGTAACATAACTGTATAAAAATAAATATGAACTTACATATATGAATAGACAGACATTACATGTTTATAATAAAATAAATACTCTCGTATATTATGTACATACATATTGCATTCATTTTAAATGAACTGCACTCAAAACTAAATGCAATATGCAATGCATTAAAGTTTACAATACCTATTTACCAATTATTTTCAATATCGACACAACAATACAAGTTACAAGACCATATAACTTCAATTATTACAACCACAGCACAACAACAACAAAATTATAATAATATAATAAAGAATTTTTTTTTTCCAAATATATATATTTGGAATATTATATATACTATATATATTATATATTATATATTATATTATATACTCGTAATATTACATAAAATAAAGTCATAAATATATCATCAGACATATCTACATAAGTGTAGTGTACATATGTGCAAGATTACTTACAGATAAACGTAATTATAAATTGCATTCATTTACACAACATATATGGATATATGTATATGTACATTTGCAAAATGCCCCACAGACATTATAATTTGAACTTACCATAGAACCAACATTTTGTTTTTCCGAAATGGGGTCGTAAAAATTTATCATCTGGTCCTTCTGGTATATGATCAAGTATTGCAGCAATACCAGATATCAATAATGGTACACCCCATGCATATATTCTATAGATTCTTAAACGGAATAATTCTTGTCCTTTTTCTAATGATGTCGGACGAAAATCACTGTAAAGAAATAAGAAAATAAAAAATTCAATAAATTAATAATAATAAACTTGTAAATAAGTAGATGAAGTAGATAGAAGTTTACATAAACACGAATATGAATTTATAAATTTTTGAAAAGTTACATGTAGGTAGACTTAGCCCTAATAAATTACCATTCATTAAATCTAAAAATTCACAATTGAACATATGTGCATGTGTACAGTAATTTATGAAAGTATTGGATCCTATATAGTGAAATATGGTCGCGATTTCAATAAGATTTTGGAGTTGTATGAGGTATATTAGAGTCGGTAATCTGTACTTCATTGAAGGAAGACCTGAATTTTCGAAAATGAGTATAATCTTCTTAGGATATGTGATTGTTTTATAACACCTCACGTTCACAATAGTTGAATACTCCATTTGGATCTTATCAGATACAAAAGTCTATAAGAACAGTCGCCCAATTATTTCTCATTTTCAGGAAGTCTTATATGTAATAATACTAGAGTTACTTTCGGCAAATAAACTTGAATCAGCATTCTTAAACTCTTTTTCTCAGTTGAAATCAGTGGAGAAGCACTCTACCAACTGATCCACCAAACACCCACCGAAGAAATTATATGACGATGGTCCCAATACTTGAACAAATAATTGTATGTACATATGTTTAAAATTTAAACTGTCTGCATTTTTGTTTTATTATTTGTTTTGTTTATTCAAAATATATGTGTAATACAAACAGTTAAAATTAGCAATAAAAATATGATATTAAAATGTAAGTAAGTGTGAAGAATGTGAATTCATATTTCAACCGCAAAAATATAGGTACATATTATTTTCACAAATAAGTAAAATAAAAAATAGAAAGGAAATACACGCTATGACATTAAATAGGCACAAAATTTCATAGTAGATAGATACCTGTTATACTACATACCTAGAGTACATATTTTGAAAAAAAAAAAAATGTCATACAGAAAAATATCATATTTTATATTAAATTACGTATCAAATATACAAAAAAAATTATATTGTGGTAGTTATATAAAAATAAAATATTTGAATGAAAAAAAAAAAGAAAAAATAAATGAAACACATTTTCACTTCAAGTTTAGATCAAGTCATATACCATGTCGTATAGGTATACTAAGTAATTTCTATAATACCTCTCTCTACAACTACTAAAGAAAAAAAAATTAAAAAAAAAATTTAGTGCAATAAAAATAAAAATTTTAAAAAAAAAGAAATAAATAAAATTCAGTTGAAAATTGAAACCAGTTTTTCTGTACTAATATGTATAATAGCAATGTGTTTATGTTTTTATTATTTTTATTATTATTTTTTTTCTTAAATTATTAAAAATAAGCACATTGTACTGACTCTATGTACTTACATTCCATACATAAAAGACACAAACTTATGTACAATTACAACATGAAAAAGAAAATTATAATCATGAAGAAAAATTTTCATAACAAAAATCTTAAATCATGTTGGTTTGGTTAAGGTAGTTCAAGCATGTAATGTATGTATGTATGATGGGGATTGAATATTGGACGGATCTGATGCTAGGCTAGTGGATGGAATGCGTTAGATTCAGTGACTTTCAAGACGTATAGAAATGTTTATAAATTCGCCAGTAGCGAAAATGTACGAGTATACATATCCAAACGTACATACGTAAAATGTAAATATGCACCACTTACTCGTATATATTATGTATATGTATGAACTGTGCTATGTAATAATTACCTACTTATATGAATTGCAAAAATTAAAATAAAAAAATAAAAAAAATGCAAAACTTAACATACATATTGCTAGGTTGTTAGTTAGTTATAATAGAATAGGAGTAAGAGTAAAATATTAGTAAGTAAAGTAAGAGTAGTAGGTATAGTAGATAAATTGTAATTCAAAAAATTCAGTAGTAAAGTGAATCCAAAACAAATGTCAAATTCCAATTGAATTCCATCACCAGAAAATACATACATACTTATGTAAGTATATCTTTGACTTTTAAATGCGATGGATGGATGGTCGATACTCGTGTATTTATTATTATGAAAAGTTGGATGAATGTCATCACATCATAACAATATATAAATAGAGTTAGTTATAGTATAAGATTGAAAGCTGTTGTGTACATACGAACACACAAGAGTATTCTTGATGTATGTATGTACAAAATTCTTGTAGATCTATGATTATACGATACAATATCAAAATGTAAATTTGTGAAGTTTCCAAGTTGAATACTTAGACTTACCAAGACCTACAGTGTTGGAATTTGTATGGGATGGAATAAGTGATGGATGGATATCTAATATAAGAAAAATGATCATATTTTCAGAGAGACTATCATTTATATAAATAAATAGCGGAGCGGTATGAGTGTAACAACATGGTGTAAAGAAAGATGAAAAGAATATTAAATTTAATGCAATATTTATTAGAAATTTTTTATACAAAAATATAAGATGTAATTATATGTTATTATTCATTTATAGAGGCGACATTGAATCTTTCTATCTGTCTATATTGATCTTCCTTTTCTTTTATGATATGTAGGTAGACACAAACACATGATAATTGTATTTCTTTTTAATTTCACGCAAGCTAAATATCACTTTATTCAAATTGTAATTTTAATTCATTTATTTATTTATTTATTTTTATTTAATTTTCATTCTATAAATGATTACCATTATTATTATTGTCATAATGGTGGCCATCATATTATATATGATCATATCATCATAATAATTATACGAATCCCTCATAAAAATGTGCACACTTGTATCGTTCGTATATGCATCATATACAAAAGACTAATAATAAAAATTCATTTTTAACAATTAGATTTTATATGCCATTTTTTTTTTAAAAAAAGCAAATTAGATACAATCATACAGTGTTTATAAGAACTAAACTCAGCTTGTATGTACAATAATGGAACAGAGATCGTCTTTGTATATCGTCATCAGTATTTTATTCAAATAAGAGTATGTACTCAAATGCAAAGTGTATGTAAAAAAAAAGTAACTTATTGTATACACAAAATAATTGTAATAAAATAACCACCACCACGATCATAATACATACCAATAAAAATTATATTCAGACATTCAGATCTTACCAACAAAATGAAAATAAAAAAATAAAAATATAAATAAAACCTTCTTACACTCAAATGCAGTTTTTTAATTTGAAATTCTATATAAAAGAGGGAAAACCATATAATATCCTACACACTATATGCACATACGCACAAGTAATATGAATAAAAATGTAATGATGATCATCAGCTAATATCTGGGTGACTGTCTTTTTGAAATACGAAACAAATACATTACAGTATGAATGAATGTATGGATTCTTCAATGATTATAATATCACTGTGTACGTGCAGTATCTATTGTAATACAATTAATTAAAAGAAATAAAATATACAAATAAGAGGAGAATAACAAAGAAAAGCTTCAAGACAGATTTGAATTGAAAAAATTCAATTAAAAACACTATATTCATATATTTATGAAAAATAATATGAAAAACCACAAAAAAAATGAAATGATCTTTTGTATATACTTACGTATATATCATAACAAAAATGAATGTATGTATGTGTTCGTTATGTGCGGCACACAATAATTGCGCATATCTAGATATCTATAAAATTATTTTTTATAGTGAAAAAGTATAAATATTTAGTGTATATTACAGATTACAGCACGGTATGGTATATAATATAGAATAGGATAGTTAGTTGGTAATAAGCTCATTGTTACATTGTTATCCTACTACCGCATATTACTTACTGTCTCTTCTCGTTTTTCGTTTATGATGTGTGTGTAGTGCGAATTTGGTGCGAATCAAGTATAAAGAGAAAATGAATTTTTCTTATGAATCAAAATACGAGTGCATGGTGGTGCATACGAGTATATGGTGTGTAAGACTTAAAAGACTACTGTGCTACTAGCGAGCGTACTTGTATATCGTACTATCGTACTATAGTTAGCTGCCTCCTCATTGGCAATTGGCATTGCTACGCTACCACTTATCGTCTCTTCCTGTTTCTTTTACTCTTCTTAAATGTTAAACAAGAGAAGGGGAAAATTGATTTTTCCCATGAATGATAATAGGAGTTCGTGTTATGCGAGGTACTACAGCGTATATTGTACTATATAGTTATGTAGCTGTCAATAACATCATTGCTATTGCTACTTTTTATTGTCTCTTCTTGATTATCGTATACTTCTTATGGCGTGTAGTGCAAAGCAAGTATAAAAAGCAAATACGATTACGTTATGAATTAAAATATGAATACATGGCATAGTATATGTATTTGCTACGAAATTATTTCCTAAATAAAAATGTCATTCATTAATTTTTTAAAATAAGCAAGAAATTATATCGATGTTTTATAATGATAGTTCTTAATGTCAGAGAAAACGTTAATTTGAGAATAAATATATGTACACCATACACATACATATCTCTAGACTACTAAATCAGATAATGTCGAAAAAAATTATATTTTGATTCATTTGAAATAATATTTTATTAAAAATTCATTCAGACTTATCTATTTGGAAACATTTCACTTTCATTTTTTTTTTTCAAATATCATTGACTTCAAAGTAAAAAATCAGAAAGATAACTTTCTATTTGACAATTGACATTTTTGATTAAACATATTTAATTCTTCTTGTTACTTTTCCCTTAAATTTTCTCCTTTCTTTTCATTTATTTTTTTTATTTTTCATATTCATTATTTATTTATGATGTGATGATTAAACTTTATTTTTTATTTAACTTTTACCCAGACTGTATACAATATATCATGCATGTACACACAGTTTACATATACCTATATGTATGTGTACACATGCATTCTGCCTGCTGCTGCCTGCAATTGATATCGACCGATTAAATAAATTAATCATAAATTATCAATTTTTAATTTGCCTCCACTGTCGTTCCTGTTCTTTGTGGTGATATAATCATAATGGCGAGTCTCGAATCTGTCTCTGTTGCCTCTATAACATTATATCGTTCATTTTTTATTTTAATTCGTCATTGTATCGTTAAATTCAACGAAATTTAAATTAAATAACAGTGTAAATAAAATAATTTATAATAAAATCAATAATAAATTATATTGTAATTGTATATGTAATTGTAAACATTGCATATAGATATGTAACTTTATTTATTTATTTATTTATTTATTTATTTGAATATATGTATTATGTATTACACATTGATAAATTAGAGTTTAGTGGACAAAAAATCTTATCTACATTACTACATTACATACTTTTCCATAATTTAATTTTTTTTTTCTGTGGTGCATATGTGTAAGTTTGTAATGTCATTCATTCAATGGTACCAAAAAATTACTGACTGCTGTTCTATTTCTTACGTACTTACATGAATGTGCCTAAACCCTTATATATACCCTTTATTCTTTACTGCTTAACCTTCTATATTCTTGTTCGTATATGTATACGACGAGTACATCATTCTTTCTTATCACAAAAACCTAATGACGGGACAAAATTCCACGGTGTTTATAGAAAAAAACAGACTATCAAATTAACTACGAATATATACTTTAGATACTTTAATATATGTTATATGTACCAGTTTTTATTCGAATGGAAAAAATTAATAAATAAATAAAAAATAACATTAAAATATATATTCATATACATATACATACAGATATCTGTATAGTCTTATTTATAAATGAATTTGAAGTGCTTCTTTTAAGGTGTCAGATTACACATATCTCAAGAGTTTGTCGCTTATAAAAATGAAAATGAAAAAAAAAAAAGAAAATGAATAAAAAACTTATAAGAAAAAATATACTGCTGGAAAACTTCAAGTAGTTTGAAGTGCATTATCCGCATTCTCTGTTTTCTTAATATTACCACATAATACCAATCTATCTCTATCAAAACATATCAATTGGTATTGTGTTATAATGTATAGCTAGCTATGTATTCGTTAATACATATACATATGTACGTACAAAATATCAAAATTCACTTACGTCTGCTTTTTTTTTTAAATATTCGAATCAAACAAATCATAAACAAATAAAACACGATTAAATAAAATAAAATTTATTATTTCCATTCAATACAAAGTTTATTTAAGAAATATTTTTTATCCAAAAACAAATTCATAACTACGACTACGAGATATACAAAACGGAAAGTTAATATCTTTTATCTTTTCTTTTTTTTTTCTTGTTTATTTTTTTTTTATTTAAAGTAGATGAATTTGTTTTTGGAATTCTTTTAGTTTTTTTGTATGTACGAGTATACTAAGATATTTTCTGTTGTCAGCGAAATTTGCGTTTGTCTTGCGTGAAAATTTGCCACAAGTTTAAGATATAGCACTCGTAGGTGGTACATATGGATTTATGAAAATATGTAGAAGAAACAATAAAATTCATCCTAATTTCCATAGTTTCTATCATCATATTCATTGGTACTACAGGTACAGCCCTTAGGAAGCTTTGACCTATTCTATTTTATTGATTTTTTTATGACCATGATCTATTTTGTAGACTTAGGTACTTGAAAAGCATAAAGCGCAATTTAATTTGGAAGGCAAATCATATGAATTAAAAGGTTTGAGTTGGGAAAATATACTTAATTAAAATATTTGTATAGGAAATTATAATCTATTAGAACTTCTGTGATCTTGCTTCCAACAAGATGGTATTCATTCAAAGCTATTATAGATATGACAAGAGATAAAATAATGAATAAATTTAATATGCCACATCTGTCAAAAACTCTACATTAAGTTTTAAATAGCCTAAATCAATTTGGGTGTAATTTTTGATGGTAGAGGTGATAAAAGAAATGAAGTACACATTATATAAGTACTTGACCTAAAATTGAAATATTAATTAAGAAGAAATGAATACATATTCAATATTATATATTGGAGTAAAAAAAAATCTACAATAGAATATTCATTAACCTTAATTCTCAATATCTATCTATCTTCTTGAGAGAAATCTTTATCGAAAACACAATATCTCAATATTTGATCATAAATTCATTAAGAAAAGAAAAAATTTTGAATGAAAAAATTATTTATGGACATTATGTACATAAACAATACAAGTGCTTCAAAGAATATTTATCATAATTTGGAAGACAAAATAATCAATCAAGTATTTTGCAAATTATTTTTTTTTTGTTGGCACGTTTTCATATTTTCTTCTTTTTTAGATTCACATAATTCTTTATGAATCATAACTTGTTCAACAATAATTTAACTCTATTCATTTCGGTCTGACGCTTTCGCTTTTTATAATTTTTGTTGTTTGTAACTCAATAATATTTTCATATATCTTTCTACAGTTACTTGTAAAAAATTAATAAAAAAAACTAATGGCGAAATTTAGTTAACACATGATTTATTATACAAATATCGTTAAAATCATAAAGATAGATTTTCTGCGTTATTAAATGCTAATCTTATTACTGAAATATTGAAATATTATAGCAAAAACTTGGACATCTTTGTATAGAAGTTGCACCCATATACCATATTGTTTTTATTTCAAATTAAAAATATAGGTATGCATATGTAGATTTTATTTGATCACCCTATAATTAGACAGTGTACTACTAATAATCACTCACATATGTACATATGCACAATTCTATTACATTTGAAATACGCATAACAAATAATGAGAAAAAATCATTTGTCCCTGAGTTAAATAAAAAGTAAATAAATACGCTAACTTACGTATTTATACTCTTATATGATATGTTTGTACATACAGTAGAATACGCGATCTATAGTGAGTGTTAATTGTAATACCAACAAAACAACTAACATATATTATTATCTTTAGGTGTGTGCTTTATTATTGGTGTACCTATTATTCATTGCCTTCTTCATAATCGTAAATTATCTTATGTGCATGAGTACATACGAGAACAAATATGTATATAGTAGTATATGTATACTCGATGCATTGTATTTTTTTTTCTAATTCAATATTTGTATTATAAAAATAGATAGATTACTATGTGCCATATTTTTAGAGTTCATTGATTTCTATTGAATTATAAAATACTGATGAATGAGATGAGATGTTTGTAAAAATAGCAAGAAATTTTTAATTCTTTCAATTAGGTATTATAAAAAGCTTAGAATACCGTGCCGCCTTAAAATCATACCTTAAATTTGTGCGGGAGCGGAAGGATGTTCATAAGTACAAAATGTATACGAGCACGTACATACATACTTGTTTATTTGTATATTACATCCTCATCACTATGATATTATGTATCTAAAATTCTAATGAAAAATTAAAGATAAAAGAATTTTATCTTTACAAAAATAAATTATCTGCCTATATTTATGACTTATTGTATACGGATTATTTAAGTAAATAATGGAAGAATCTATTAAGATACGGATTATATTTTATTGTTATTCTAAAATTAACCTAAATTTTCTAATTATTACCCAATCAGATATTATAACAGAAATACTTATAATAATTTTAAATGAAATGTATTAACATTTAAAAACAACGATAAAACTGATAGTATGCGTTAATGCGTATAACTATCGATAAATTACAGAAAAAAATTTGTATGTACTCGCGTATATGCATACATTGTAATATGGCGCCTAAAAAATGTATTTACACTATGAGAAAATCTGGATAGCAAATTTGCTCTTTTAATTTGAAAAAAAAAAATCGAAAAAAAATAGCTACATTGTGATTGTTTTAATGAAAAATTTGTCTATTTTTAGCGTCACCTACTTTTTGATATTAATGTTCAGAATTCAGATATTTTACGAGCATGTATCTCCTTGTATATAATGCTATAATATATTCGTATTGAAAAAGAAAAACAAACAACAACGAAAAACACAAAAAAAAACCATAACAAAAGTGAAGGAAATTCATTTATTTTTAGTATATTCACTTCTTACAGTAATTTTGGCTCGAGTTCATTATAAAATATTTAGCTGTTAATTACTTTTCAACCGAAAAATTAAAACTGTTTAAAAAAAAAATGAAAAATAAAAAATAAACATAAAAAGATAACAGCAACAATAAACTAACAAAACGATCAAAAACGACAAAGATATATGAATACATAACATGTAAATACATGAATAATTTCTAAAAATTTATAAGTTTACGTATGTATGTATATGTAGAACAAAAATGTTCTTTCTTCAAAAAAAAAAAAATTTATGTAAATGAGAAAAAAAAATTCATTTTAATCGTTATATCTTATACATATTCTCATAAAATCTGTTTTTAAGATTCAGAAAATTAAAAAAATATATATATATACTCGTATATATGCATAAGTTGTTAATTTTTGAACGTCTTCACCTGTTGATGATTGGTCTGTCAATATGACACAGAATGTAAATGGAAGTGTGAATTATTGAAATTTATGATAGAAAAAACTATCATCAAAGTAGGTACATATATGAAGATAAATAACTTGCGCGCACTTTCCAATGATGATACTTCAAAAAGTTATTAAACTATCAAAAGTCAGAAGACAAATTTGTATGATTTTTGAAAAAAAAAAAATTAACAAAATCTTCCACATATGTTAAACAAGAAAGTCTCAATTAAAATGGAAATTTATGAAACATAACCTTACTTTGATATTTTAAAAATACATACTACAAAATGAGAACTAATTTACAGTTTTTTTTTAAAAAAAAAAAAAAAAAAAATTAAATGTTTGCCCTTTCGATAGATCACATTTGTTAAAAATGTCAAACGATCGGACTTTGTAATAATACTTTTGGTTCAAACTAAATACACGTACTTATCGAATATTCTATAGTACATGTAGATAATTATTCTAAAAGAAAAGATCAATTTAACAATGAGGCTTTCCATTTGGAGCGCTCGATCTTTAAGTTTGCGTATATAAATAATGCAACACAAAACACTGATTCAATATAAAATATTTGGTACCAATATTACATACCAATTAAGTATGAAATAAAAAAATACAAATATTTTTAAAAATATTAAAAAATAAAATACAATTTTGACCATAAATTTTCAATATTTCCATAGCAGAATTATCAGAAATAGAGCGTTTGTCTGTGTATTAGAAAATCCAAAAGAATCAGCCCGAATCTATAATAATTGACAAATGACTTAAATTATTGCTTGACTTATTTTACAAATTGACTGTTTTCATAGTATTATTTAGTGCGTTTATAAAGTAAATAATAAATATATGACCTGACAACATAATTTCAGTAATCAAACAATTCAATTGTCTCGTCAATAAATATACGTATGTATATAATATAATATGTATGTATATTAATCTCAAATGAATCCTAAATATTATAATTATATGTATTTAACTTCGACTATATGTTATATGATCGCCTAGAAAAACTACAATATACGTACAAATTATGTCTAATAAACATTTAAATGACAAGAATTTACGATTACAATTATACGATTGCGATTGTTAATTTACGATCAGTTAATTAAACATCCAGCAACACAAAAATAGAATAAAAAATTTAAGATAAAAATTGATCTTATGCAATTTGATCATTCCTATTTATATGAATGTATAAATCGATTGTGATAATTAACACAATTTCATATTACATACCATGTGTATGTATGTTTGTACGATATGATATACGACCTGCATTCTTTTCATCGTGGATTTTACATTTAAATTCCAGCTGATTTTGTAATAGTAAATTATACTAGAAGCATAAAAATTAGAATTAGGGTATCTAATAGGATTTCGAGATTTTAAATTTTCTTTAATTAAGAATACATATTTTTATGTATGTATAGATGTAGTAGAATGAACAACGGTTCATCATGTACGTATTAATGTGCATGTATAGTACACAATACACATTTCTAATCAGTATTATAAAGTAAAATGTATACACACAGCAACAGTATTGTAAAAAGTTAACTATTGATTTTCATTTTCATGGAGAGTTTTAAAGCGATCGATCGCATGTACTTCGAAGTACATACACATATGTACATTATACAGTAAGCCAAGCTTGTATATTTAAAATGTTTATGTGTAGAAACTTGTATATGTATACGTAACGTATATACTTACATATGAAAAAAAATTTCTATTTTCGAAAATGAAAAGATTATAGACATACAAAATTACATTACAACTACAGTTTGTTGTTTGTTTTCTTCTTCTTCTTATTATTATTTTTTGAAGGTCAATGACCTGGGCATAGTGCTAGCTACTAATACATTATTTTGCGTGTACGCATAATATTTTTTGATTGAAAATGATATTTCATCATTATTTACATGCACATCTGTAAATAACAATAATATTAAAACACATGTACAGCAATAAGTGTGTACACACTATATATAGTACTTATTCTTATATCATCTGGTCGATATATAAGGTTTTCTGTGTGTACTCCATTCACCACAACACGACACGACTGTCAGAGTACTTAAAATTTCTCATGTCAATCAACAAGTCGTTTTACATTAATTTTCACTTCGATTCGATTGCATATAATAGTATAGGTAACAATATTTATATATTTGAAAATTATACCGTTATAATAAATTACCAAAATCAGGCTAGTTAATCATACGAGTATAGTAAAGTAATTTTTAATAGAAGTAATATAAAATGTGCATTATATAAGTACCTATAAATATGTAAAAATAATCACAACATCATAACCTAATTTATTATGTGTATAACGGTCAATATTTAGTGTAAATTTTCGAAAATTTTTATAATTTTATTGAATTATAAATTATGTACCTACATAATATATAAACATGAGATTTTAATTGCAGTGATGTTAAAAACCCTTAGGCTATGTTCAAACTGAGAGCGATACGATGTCAAGCTGTGTATGAAACTATATAATAATATTGAGCCAAAAAAAGCTGAGCTCATTTTTAATAAAATTATTTAACGTTCTATTTGAGTAAGTTCTGTGCAAATACTCCCTATAGCAAACAAAGTCTAACACAGCCTATTCATTTTTAGCTTCTGGATGAACTTCTTAGTTTTCAAAGCGTCAATATCAGCATTGTATCACCTTCCGTTTAAACCTAGCCTTAGATTTAGAACCATGCCTTTTTTATTATCTAACATGTTTGATTTTTCAGGTTTTAAAAAATGATATTTATCACTTAAACAGAAAGATGTTATACTTTAATGTGAAAAGGACATAAAACAAGACTGTTACGGTCATAATTTTATCACATTTTCGCACGAAAATAAAGTAAAAATTGTACATATAATCAATGTCTCTTAAACTATTTCTATTGCTCATATTATAATTGTTTAAATCGTTATAAATTCAAAAATGATATTTTCTCTGATTCGCACATGGTATTTAAATAATGTTAGTTCTATATAATATTTTGTAGAATATATATGTATGTATCTTATTACATATAATTAAAGAAAAATTAATGTCTTGAACTATGCTAAAAATATATAAATATGTGCATCATGTATATGGATAAAATAATGATCATTTATGTTTAAGATTTTAGAACAAAAACAAAAAAAAAAATATGATACATACATATATACAGGCTAATTGAATATTAAGCACATCTGCATAGACGCACCATCACAGAAATTCTAACTAAATTACATATAAATTTTGTATTATAATGTATCTTATATCTGACGTCAATTATTATGATTTTCAATTACTCAAGAAAAAAATCTGACAGATATAAACTGGCTCCGTATCGCGACCACTTAAATAATTATATATGATGTAATGTATAATATGTAAGTACATGTGTCCGTCCGTATACGTGCATTGATATTATGGAGAATACAAAGTAGATAATATGAATCAACGAAAATATTTTATTTTTAGTCTGCAAAAAAAAAAAATTTTTTTTTTTTTTTTGCATAATAAAGATACTTGTGTATTCTGAAAACGATCTGACTTATAAATGCAAACATATTTTTTTTCTTTTTTCGATATTATATGCACTACACATGTATACGTAAAATTTATAAAATTTTGTGTACAAGTAATGTTAGAAAAATGAAAATCTTTTCTTATAATAATATACTATACTCTCTGTGAAAATAATATTCAAGTGGTTTCAATGATAAATAAAATGCCAAATTGCTTATTACTGCATGATATGATGTACAAGACGATATGAATTGATTGGTGCACCATTGTGGAAAATGTATAAAATATAAATCAAAATATCTAAGTTATTATATATGTGTGCAGATGTACTTATATGTCTGTACATAGTTGTCGTATGTATTGGATGATATGTAATTGTACATAAAAAGATAAAAGCAAAATATTATGTGAAGATATCCTCTCTTTTATAAGATACTTAATGTACGATCACTTATGAAAGTATTGGAACCAAGTACCTACATATATGTATTTAAAAAGTTCTATAAATGTACAAAATTTATGTCACAAAGTATTTTAGAATCCATAGTATATTATATGAATGAAATTCTCAGCCTACTTTAAAATTTATAACAAACAAACAATGATGTAGTATCCTCTTGCATTTTTTCTCTGTTGCAGTAATTCCTTTAATCAATTTGGCACCAATTATAAACCATCAATTTTTGAATTCCATAAATCTCAGTAAATCACTAACCTAACCTCGCATGTACTGTTGCTTGCATATTCTTTGAATCACTTACATGAGACAAACCAAATGTCGGTCCCAATACTTTAATAAAGGACTGTATATTTTATTTTAAAATGTATGATAAAATGAATGATATCTTTGATGATATTCAGAAAATGAAATTAAATTTTCTTACAATTTAAATAACAAAATCAATTCAATATTTTAATATGATGAATACATTTATGTTCATCAGATTTGAATAAATTAAAAACGCAAAAAAAAAAAAAAAAACAATAAAATAATTGAAATATAAAACAGAGAGTAATTAAAGATGAGAAATACATAAATAATTCTTCAAACGTATTCACATATACACATACATGTACATTTATATTTGTACGTATAATAGCACATGTACGTTTGTATATAGCAAAATGAGATGAATGACTTTTTAATTTTACATTATACTTTGTTTTAGCTATATCATAATTTATACATATTAAACAATCAGAACATTTTGATTAATAATTATAATATTGAACATTAATTTTATAAATAGCCCATACCGCACATGCATATTTGCTTAATTGAATTTCAAGATTTTTCATTATTTATTTTTAATTGTATTCACAATTTGCATATAATATATCAAATATATGTATCTATACATATAATGTGATAAACATAGACAGGAATTTAAATTAAAAAAAAACGATCGCCATTTTTATTGACAGAAAGGCCTCAATAAAATCTTTGGAAGAAGTCTCATTCCCTTCAAAATTAATAGAAACAATGAAGGAAGGAACTAGAAGACCTGTGAAAAGTTCAAAATTACTTAAATCTGGGTTCGAAGACGGAAGAACGTAGAGTATGGGGAACGAGCCAATTTCCTGACAAGACATGATTTATCCCAACACCAAAGTACGCTAGCAAAACAATAAGAAATTTCATTATATTTCAGAAAATCAGTAATGTGAAGTTAGTGAACTGTTGTCTGTATACTATTTGTCGATAATCAATTATAGGTGGAAATAGTCTGACAAAAATCCTCAGGATCATATCGATTTTGACAGAGTACACTGACATTGTGGGGAACACATAGCCAAGTTCGGGCTATTATGTGGGTGATACGTATTGTGAAAGTTAGAAAAATAATTTGAGAAAAATAAATCTTTTAAATTATCTTATCTTAATAAGTGCCAGCTCAGAGTTTGCCAAACTTAAAACTGCCTAAAAATATAAATGCGGGAATATGAGAAATTTTTTTAGTTTTTATAATGTCCATTGAAATGATTTTGTTTACGTCTATTTATATCCAAAATATTTCCTATAGAAACAGCATAATAAAATGATTTATTTGTATAATAACGTGTGTATACATAATCATACATAAAAATGTATTTCTGGTATTTATTTTTTTTTTCTTCACCTAATATAAATTTAAATATATATAAGTGAATTAAATAATATAACGTTTTAGAAGAAAAAAATTTTGAGAAAGAAAAAATCATAAAACTATTTCAATATACTATAACATAACTATTTTTGAAGGACAAATTTAAATCGAAATCATTTTTATTTTTCAATGTTTGTTCTTATTTATTTATATTTTTTGTGACCAGAAATATCGTAAAATGATTGAAATGTTAACATTTTTTTTTCAAAAAGAAAAGAAAAAACAATAAACAAATTATTTTTAATTTAGTTTTTCCTTCATTTTTTTATGTTTTTTGTCTTTCGAACACACAAATTTTGATTGATTATACTATGAGACTATATTATACGAGCATTATATAAAGCACACATGATTGTGTAGTGAATTTATTTTAAAAAGTTAACACAAAAATATTCAATAAAGAATTTTTTTTTTTTTTTTTAATTAAAACATTTTTAAATAAAATAATTACTCGTATACCATTATATGTATGTATAGCTATATTATATCGTATTTTTGTGTCTATATTAATTTTATAACAAGGTTTTTCTCTTAATTATTTTGTTAGAAGTTTTCTTGTGTTCGAATTAAATATAAAAGTTAGTGGGCATATTAGCTTTGTGAGAAAAATTAAATTAAATTTTACTGCGTGTACGTTTTGTACTTTGACACAATAGAAAACAAGACAAGAAAAAATAATTTAATTAAGGTCAAATTGTATATATACTAATTAGTTTATGTAGTACAGTATTGCATTGAGACATTTTATGCCCATAATCTACAAAAAAAGAAAAATTACCGACAACTAAATTAATGAAAATTCGTCAAACACTTAGTTCAGCCATGTTCAGCATTGTTTAGATAATTTACTTTAAATTTGTTTCTATAAGATAAGATTTGTTTATCTTGTTTTTTTTGGGGGAGGAAAAGATGAGTCTACTAAACATGAAGATTCGGACAAGCGCTCATACAAGGCTTTTCATTATAATATAATTCCCATCTAGTCGAATTTCTTCATTGCGCTTCATTGCTTTTATGCCCCTTAATATCCCAATAACCATATAAAATCGATATAGCTATACAGAGTTCAATAGGAAAATACATTATAGGACAATTTTAGAGAAGACAAAGAGTATTACTCATAATGCGTTCAGCACAACTTGACTGGATTAGCTGTAACTGAAGATATACATACAAGCATTCCCTTTTCATCTCTATTCAATTATTTAATACGTCACTTTCAAATTGGCAAATACTTCAGTCTGGAAACCATTATTTCATTCACTTCTAATTGAGATGCTAATAATGAAATGAACAAAGAAAAATAATATGTACTTTACTTACCGGAATGTCCACCAAATATTAAAGCACATCGTATTCAACCAAAAGAAGGCAGCCAAAAAGAAGAAATGCATAAATATAGCTGTAAAAAATAAATAAATAAAATAAACATTGTATGCATGAAAAATATAAAATTTAAAGGTAAAAATTTAATAAAAAAAAAAAATTGTATGTGTATCTAGAACATGTGAACTATACGTAACATAATGAACAGAATGATATTGCATTTATTTTATGGTTAAACATTTTTGAATATCATAAATATGTACAATGATAATGACCATATAAAATAAAATGGTACACAATTATGTTCGCGATTCCATTTGGTAACGGTAAGTATATACATTCTACACTGCATGTAGTACCTATTCTATTCTACCGGTAAAAATGATACACGAAATAACTGATGACTGATAATAATAATGATAATAACTGGAGAAGCGAAATATACTCTGTCTAATTGTACTTTCACGATTTCATTTATAGCAAATAAAATAACTGCTAAAGGAATATGGTATATGAACACTGAACACTTATTACAATACAATACACCTTGACTTTCTACCACTTTATGCAAGCCAAATTTCATCGTGTAAACTTTACTTAAGCATATAGAAATGAATTAAAATTATTTTCGATATTAGTTTATTTTTTATTTTTTTTAAATATAATTTATTTTGTATCAAAAAATAATACTGTGAAGTGGTGAGATACAAACAGCGAAAGAAATTATTTTATATACGAATGAAAAAAGCATATTTCACTCTTATTACTATAGAGAGAAAAAAAAATACAAGAAAAGAAAAATAAAAACGATTGAAAAATACAATTCATCTTAACATGATTTGCACAAAAAGAAATGTTTTTTTTCCAATTTTATTCTCCTATAGCCATTCGCGTATTCTTTGTATTATGAAACTCATCAGATAAATTAAATGTAAAAATTCAGTAGATTATAGATATACTGTGTACATGTATATTGAAAAGAAAAAAGAGGCTCAGATAGATATAACACGTAAAAAAACGATATAAAAATATACTCAAACAATACATATAGTAGCATTAACGAGCATTTCATACATACATAATAAGCCATTGGTATAATTTTACAATCATGTAAATGAAGAAAAAGAATTTAAGAACATTTAATAAAGATAATCAGATAATAAGAGCAGTGATTACCTTATGATACACTCTATATATTGTATCACTCAGACAGTCAAAATAATATTTTATAAGAATAAGTCAGTAAAAGATTCGTATTTACAAGATTACCTAAATAATCACTAATTATTGTCTAACGTAAAAAATTTAATTTTAATAAAAATAAATTAATTTTGCTTTAATAAAGTTTTTTGTTGAATAAAAAAAAAGTTTTTTTTGAAATCAGTTAATTTCCGTAATAAAGTGAAATCCACCAACTACTTTCCATTAACTAATTACTTTATACTGTTTCTTGTATACTGCCTATATGGAGTTTAGTTCATATTTCGTATAATTATCGTTCCTCAAATAATTCTTATGATGTGTAGTGCGGAACAAGTATAAAGAAAACATGAATTTTTCTTATGAACCAAAATACGAGTGCAATGATATGTAAGCTACTTCTACTGTATTCGTATATCGTACTATAGTTAGATGGCAATAACCGCTCATTTCTACTATTTACTGTCTCTTCCTCTTTCTTGTTTATTTCTTATGGTGTGTAACAGTAACAGTCTGTAGTGCGGAGCAAGGATAAAGAGAAAATAGGTTTTTCTTATGAATCAAAATAGGAATGCGTAATCTGTAAGATACCATCCTCATTGCTATTGCTATTACTGTTATTACTTATTGCATCTTCCACTATATTTCTGTTTCTTGTATTCTTCTTATGATGTGTAATGTAGAACAAGTGAAGAGGAAAATTGATATTTCTCATGAATGATAATACGAGTGCATGATATATGTAAGCTACAATAGCCATGGTGTATATTGTACTATAGTTAGATGCCAATAACTTAGCTATACTGCCTCTTCCTGTTTCTCGTGTACTCCTTTTACACTTCATATACAAATACGCAGCTGTAAAGTATGTATTTTCGGATGTATTCGAATGGGTTAGTAAGATGTTTTTTAATTTTAATTTGTTTTAAAAATTATAAACACTCAAAACAAAAAAAAAACAAAAAAGAAAAACTTTCTTTTAAACATGTCAAAATTGTCAGCTGTTATGCACTACCAAAAACACTAGAATATATAAGACGTCCCAAGCTGCTTATAATCGAAAAAATAGCTTTCAGATCATATCCCAACATTGGTGGCTATAGCTTTTTTGCTGATGTTAATGTGATATTAATATCTCAATCCACTGTAATATAGGATAGCATTTATATACTGTTCAACATGAAATTGTTTTTAGCAGCAGAACAAGGCAATACATGGCAATACAACACGATAGAGTGGCGAGCTTTATATTGATACATTGGTGTGTAGTTGTATGTATATTTTCCTTTAACATTACTAACTTTATGTACCCGAGATGAGTGGCTATAGTAGTTTTTGTTGTTCATATTGTATTTACTATTATATGCCGCGCCACGCTATAGTGATTTGATTATTATACAGATCATGGTTGTGTGGTTGTGTGTATAATGTTTTCTTTTAACCATTTCAGTGGCTATTTTTTTGTTAATAAATTTTTGGAATTTTGCTTATAATAGTTGTTTGGTTGGTATAATTTTTTTTACACATCATTCAAAATTCGTACAATTTTGATTGTACTGTATGTGTATAGCTACATTTAGTTTGGGTATCCCGGTTCGATCTTTGAAGATTGATATAGATTTTAATAGTATGTGTAAATGTACATTTTAATATATATATGTATAGCCAGAGACAACTTAAAACACGTTGTTTTATAAGTTGTCTCTGGTATAGCTATGTATTGTATATTATTACACTGCACTATTTACGTAATTTCTTTTTATTTCTAGGATTCAAGAAGATCAATGAAAATAAAAATTTGTATTATATCATATATTTTACAAGGAAGGTCATGTATGTATAATCACTGTACATGAATGTATATGTACTTAATTTGAATATACGTGTACATATATATTTATGGTGTGTAAATTTATACTATAAAGGAGTATAGTATATGTAAGAATACGTACGTCTTTTGAAATATATGTTATATTTCGTAATATGACAACATCGATATTTTATTTTATATATTGTAAGTGAAATGAAATTTTTGATTTTTTACAATATTTTGTATGTGTGTATGCACAGCACAAACATATGACATGTATGTCTATGTATGTATATGATATTGATGTTAAATAGATACATGGATGGATGGATAAGTTCATTGAACCTTTAAATTGTTTGTAAATAAATTTTATTTCCTTGACGCGATTATATAGATATAATTAATACTGTAAGTGAAATCGATCATTTGAAAGGCGCATATGCACATACATATAAAATATTTAAAAATTTATTAATGAAACTTTATTTGTATATTATACCGAATTTTTAAGTAAATAAAAAAAATTATGAAGAATATGGAAAAATGAAAGCGTTACGATTGACCGCATGCTAAAATCTTTAATAACGAAATCTTGCATTTTCAAATAAATCACTAATCACAAGATAATTTCACAAAATAAAAAAAATAAATGCACTAATATAGGAAAAAATGCGAAAAAATACACATTTTTCATACAAAATAATTTGTAAGAAAAAAGATAGTAATAATTTTTTTCTGAAGTTTTAATATAAAATTTTGTAAAAGGTAAATGAAACATGAAACTTAATTTTACTAAAACTTATATAAATTTTAAAGGGGTACACAAAAGTTGAATTTAACATTTATCTGAATTTTTTGTATATCTTTGTAAAAGGTGCATAAAATTGAATTTCACTAAATTTTTTACGTACATATTTAGTAAAAGGTAAATAATACTACGAAAAATAGTAAACTTTGAAGTAATTACTCAAATATGTATGAAAATGTATGAAAAATGTGTATTTTTTCGCAATTTGTTGTATATTTGTGCATTTTTTTTTATTTATGCAGTTTCTACACATAAATGTGATATCACTCGAAAGAGGACAAAAAAACCCTTTAAATGATATAACAAAACATACATGTCATCCTTCAAGTTTTGAAGTTATACCGTCATCAAAAGAAGTTGAAAAATTGATTTTTAAAAAACACATTGACTTTAAGCAAAGATACTATAAATTACTTTAATTGTAATTGTAATTTAAAGTATCTTTGCTTTAAGTCCTTATATCTCAAGAACCGCTAATCCAAACAAAATGAAATAAAATGTGACAAATAGAGCAGGAAGTTATCTCTCAAATGATATATTAACTAATCCCATCCAAGATCCTGATCTAGTGAAATAACAGATTTTGTGAAACTTAACATTTTGGACCAAAAATTTTTTAGGGTAGTTTGCGTCGTTAAGATGAATTTGCACCAACAGAGACATATACCACGTTAAAGAGGACATTCCAAAGTATCATTATCCGATGGTCTCGTTTCAAAATCTGGCGGCACAAATTCGGAAGTTCAGCCAAAAATTAAAATTATATTAAGTACATGCAGCGAAGTATTAATAAATAAAAATTATTTCTTGTGGACTTAAAGTACATATGTAATACATTTAATATATAAATGTTGAAAAGATACATAAGATAAATTTTTCTAAACACATATATCAACATACATACATATATATTTCTAATATATATACTACATATATTACATAATGGTTACATATTATTTGAAAACCACCAATTTATTAGTGGCTCAAGAACTACTATGTGCAATAAAATATATTTGATATATACAGTAATAAATTATATATATATAATTGCATCATTGAAATAAAATGTATTCTAAAAAAATTCAAAGGTTCAAGTTCAATGAACTTATACATATATCTATTTAATAACAAAATGATATACATGTACATATGTATGTGCACACGCATATGCAAAATATTGTAAAAAATCAAAAATTTCATTTCACTTACAATATATAAAATAAAATATCGATGTTGTCATATTACGAAATATAACATATATTTCAAAAGACGTACGTATTCCTACATATACTATACTCCTTTATAGTATAAATTTACACACCATAAATATATATGTACACGTATATTCAAATTAAGTACATATACATTCATGTACAGTGATTATACATACATGACCTTCCTTGTAAAATATATGATATAATACAAATTTTTATTTTCATTGATCTTCTTGAATCCTAGAAATAAAAAGAAATTACGTAAATAGTGCAGTGTAATAATATACAATACATAGCTATACCAGAGACAACTTATAAAACAACGTGTTTTAAGTTGTCTCTGGCTATACATATATATATTAAAATGTACATTTACACATACTATTAAAATCTATATCAATCTTCAAAGATCGAACCGGGATACCCAAACTAAATGTAGCTATACACATACAGTACAATCAAAATTGTACGAATTTTGAATGATGTGTAAAAAAAATTATACCAACCAAACAACTATTATAAGCAAAATTCCAAAAATTTATTAACAAAAAAATAGCCACTGAAATGGTTAAAAGAAAACATTATACACACAACCACACAACCATGATCTGTATAATAATCAAATCACTATAGCGTGGCGCGGCATATAATAGTAAATACAATATGAACAACAAAAACTACTATAGCCACTCATCTCGGGTACATAAAGTTAGTAATGTTAAAGGAAAATATACATACAACTACACACCAATGTATCAATATAAAGCTCGCCACTCTATCGTGTTGTATTGCCATGTATTGCCTTGTTCTGCTGCTAAAAACAATTTCATGTTGAACAGTATATAAATGCTATCCTATATTACAGTGGATTGAGATATTAATATCACATTAACATCAGCAAAAAAGCTATAGCCACCAATGTTGGGATATGATCTGAAAGCTATTTTTTCGATTATAAGCAGCTTGGGACGTCTTATATATTCTAGTGTTTTTGGCACTACTTACTAATTTAAGAAAATCAAAATTAAGTGCTTTCATGATGGTTGAATACGAAAATTACAATACACAACGACACGATGAAATATCATAGCAGAAAGTTCATATATAAATATCATTTCCCTTCTGTCCCCCCCTGTACTGTATTCAAATAATTCAAAAATTAAATTACCGCATTTACAACAGTAAAATTGTACTCGTAAATTGTTGAATATCATTTTTTATTGTGCTCTCCAGAAATACATTATATGTACTTGCAAGTATTTTTTTTCTTCTTCTTTTTAAAATGATGATGAAAAAGACACATTGTAATAATCCTCTAAGATAATAAATCCATGCCATAATTATGTAATTCTCTGAAGGATTTTCAAATGGATAAATGTTTTGAAAATGTTCATAATTTTTCATTTATTTTTTATTTATTTTTACTTTTATTTTATTTTTTTTATTTTTCTTTATAGATAAACGAAAAATGATACATACATTTCAGATTTCAGTCAGAACCATATAGAACCATACAGATCATCATATTTAAATGTATCTTTACATTTTATATTCGAGTACATAAAATCTCGTATTTATTATCTCTTATTATACAATAATAAATAGAATTTATTTGTACCTTAACTATAAAAATAGGGAAAAATATTTAAAAAAAAAAAATATGAAAATAAAATAAAAATGAAAACTCATTCAACATTTTATTTCATAAGCATGGACAAGAATTAATGTAGGAAAAAAACAGCGATAATCAAGAAGAGTATAGACATTTTTTGTTCTATTTTTTGAAACTCTGCAGTATACTGGAGGAATAAAAAAAAAACATAAAATATCATAAAAACATGAAAAAACAAAAATGTTTACATTATACTAACGTCACCGTCACACACACTATACTGTGAAATTCTGGTGTTGTTTTGTTTTATTTTGTACAAGAATATTCAAAAACAGATTCCAAAAGACTTTTCATCATCATCTTATCACCATCCATAGAATGTAATTCGTATGTAGTACCTCATTATAATATAATAATTCAGTTTTCCCTTGCGGATTGAGGTTGTTCTGTTGTTGCAGTATATGCATGCGTTTATGAATGTGTAACATAAATTCAGCACCAAAAATTGAAGAAGATAAATAAATATGAAATGAAAGAGTTTAAGAATAGAATTAACGTACATATAGTACATACATGTTTGTTTAAATGTATATGAATTACATGCACATCGCATAATATAGTACATATAACTAAATTACATAAAATATTCATATACATACTCGTATGTATATGAATATTAAATATCCTTTTTAACATTAAACAGAATCTAATGAACAGGAACAGAAGATTTTCATTATATCAAGTTACATATGATGATTTTATAACAAAGTGTATTATACACTTACTTATTAAATATGAATACACACATAACATATACAACATATATCTATATGTACTTCTGATACAGAAATACATACATGTGAACGTACATATGAACACATTTCTCTTTATGTTCCGATCCTTAAGTAAACAATTTTGAAATTATTATGTAATACATAACACAACAACCACTTTTATAATTTTGTTAACAAGGACAATCTCCTACGTACATAATATACTTATGTACATACATGCATCCATAAGAATCAGAACAGTGTAACATATACATACATAAATACATGACATATTCATTGTGTGTTAGATATGAATAAAGCGATTTCTGTGTATGATGAAAATGAGGATGTTATTGTCATCGCACGTAATGAGATATTCATCATTTCATCAAACATTAATTCAATGGAGAAATATATATACTCGTAAAACAAAAATAAGAAAGAAAATGTAATAAAAACACCTTCTCAAAACGTAAAGATAAAACAACAAATTGTAAAATTTAACAAAAAAAAAAAAAAAAAATACACAACATTTATCTTATATTTTGTCGCATAAAGACCAAAAATATGATTTACTATAATACAACACAATAACGACAATACATATATGTATGTACAACCCATGTACAACCAACGTATTAGACGTCATATACATTGTAATTCGAATATATATGGAAAAGAGGATTATGTAGGTATATAAAGAAAAACATTGCGGTATATGAGTATCATATTTCATACATACAAAATACATATAGATAAAATAATAAATAACTGTCTGATACTATAAACTGAAATCAAAAAAAAAAGGAAGGTTCACTTTTGCTTTTCATTTTCCTTTTTTCCTTTCTTTTTTATCTTATTTAAATTTTCTTCTTTTTTTTGCCCATGATTCATACACAACGACGACCTTGTGTGTGTATTTGATATATACATATTCGTAAGTTAAGTACATACAGAAATTGCATGCAAATAGAAAAAAAAAGGATGTTAAAGATTTTTAAAATATATCCTGTTTTCAACAAAAGAGATGTTTGATGTAAAAAGACATAAAAAGGAAATTATAAAAGAAGGAGAAAATGTACATATACGAGTATAGTGTATAACTAAAAATTCAAACTTTACTACTCATGCCAACTTGTACCCTTGTGTACGCTTGTTATACTTCTTATACCCCAATAACATATATAGACACACCGAATTTTTATCCAAATTGTATAATGGATTAATTAACTTAAAAGTGATGATTTCGAGTTTTGCGAAATGCAAAGGATATGCAAATTTCATTTTGTCAATTTAAAATCATATCAAAACGATTGTTGGCAAGATCAAAAAGATGATTGACAAATCGTGAGCATTACAAATCTTGGCTAAAGTTGACTATACAAGTATAAAAGATATATATTGAATAAATGAACATTTAATGTTTGTAAACTGATTTAAGAGCACATTATGAAAACGCAAGCTTGCCGCTGCAGTCCTCCAACTTTGAAATTAAGCGTCTTCTGAGCTATCAAATATTCTCTCTTTAAACTTTATTTTCTTTTATGCGTAAACTGTCAAAAAATAATTACTACTCACAGGCTATTAAAAAATTATGAATAATTAATTGTCAAAAATTATAAATAAACGTAATAAACGTCAAAATTAACTATAATCCTATCAGTTCGGTGCATGACATTGACATTGAGTTGTAAACTAAAGAGTTTATTCAATTACTCGATGTGTCTACGCTATAAAATGAACATTTTTCAATTATTATTATTACGATGATGATGATAATAGTGCTTTATATAAGAAAAATCGAAAATAGGTTTCATTTAATACACTACACTTATTTATGTAGTATCGTAGTGTGTACTCGTACATATATACACATTAATATAACAGAAGCTAATTTTCATTTCCTTTCATTCTTATACAAAAACATGCACATAAATATTAAAAATATGTATTAATACTATACTCGTAGATAGAAATAGTACTATATAATACAAGCAAGTAGACAATTTTATGAAAATTATTTTCCTTTTGTATAAAATTTTCTGAAAAGGTATATACAACAATCAATTCAAGGTATAGCAGCTATCTATTATGTAGATTAAAAAGCAGAAAATCAGATAAATTATTAAAAAGAAGAAAAATATTAAAAAACAAAGAAAAACTGTAAAAATGAAAATCAAAGATACTATATACATCCGTAAAAATGATTTCATATTAAATATGTACTAATAATTATAGGGTATTCATGCAAGTATGAAAAATAATTTTTAATTTTTCATTGCCTGTCTGTCCAAGTTTCATATACCCCACCCCGCAAGTTCACTCAGCTTTGAAAGAATACTAGCTTCTGGAGAAAAAAAAGTTTAGAAATGCTAATTCGAGTCTAATTACTGACGAAAAGTTAAGTAACTCAAAGTATTATTAGATAATTTCTAAAAGAATAGATCAATCCACAGTCCTATGGCTCTATCATGTAAATAAACTTGCTCCTATAAGTCATGAAATCACTATGGTGAAAGTCATATGACTTACTTATACCTGTAATGGTATTGAAGAAGAATAAGAAAAATATTATCTATACACCACTCATTTAAAAAGCATAATTATCTAAATTAAGTGTTTTTATGAAGGTTCAATACGAAAAATACGATATACAACGGAAATTTAATGAATACCCCTTATAACTTTTGTATTTTGATAAATGTTTAGGTACACATACATACGTACATTTGTTTATTCATTTAAGGAACTTTTTAACTAATTTTCTCCCCCGTCAATGTAGTTATAAAAAAAAAATTTGATTCATGTGTCTGAAGTTTTTAAGTGAATTTCATTTTTTGGAAAAAATATACATATCTATCTATACACAATATACTTAGGCAATATACCTATATACTCGTATGTATGTATGTATTTACATTACAAATACTGTATTATCGAAAAACAGACTGAATAGAAAATTAGTTTAGTTTTTTCCATTTAAAATGCAATAATCTTTTCAATCTTGTTTCTCAAATTATTTAATACAAATGTTTTAGATTTATCAATTTGAATGATATTTCGAAACAAATTTAGATATTATACATCGATAAATATAATTTAAAAAGTTGATAAGTACATTTTGAATTCTATATATAAAACAAATGAAAATAGAAATTAGAAATACTTTTAGAAAACCATACACCGTACATGTATGCATGTACATGTAATAAATTTACTTTATTATTATTTTATGCTCATATGCAAAGCCATTGCATATTACTACTTAATTTAAATCTACAATGAAAACTGTGTTATAAATTTACATATTAAATTTTTCAAATCAAATCGAATAAATATCAACTTTAAAATATACGAGTATATGAAATATGGTGTTATTTATAATAAACGATGTGTATATATTAAAGATTTTTGACAGAATAGAATTTATACTTAACCTCCTCCACATATAAATTGTTGTCGTTTATAGTTGAGCATAAAATATGAAATAATATATAATGTATAATAAGTATAGCAACTTTACGTTGCGTTTTAGTTTTGAAAATATGCATTGAATTGAAACTAATATGCTGCTAGCTATACCCAACAACACCCAATATTTTATCAGAAAAAATTCCTCCCAAACTTACACAGTTTTGCACAAAAAATGTTGTTTATTTGTGGGGATATTTAATATACGAGTACTATGTGCTGCATGCATGTATAGCTGGTACTACTGTACTACGCAAACAACATCTACGAGTGCTTACATTATATACACCTATGTATATTTATGTACCTATGTTAAATCATTTTCTTGTGAACACGACATCAGAATGTCAGCTATGTTACCTTTAGGGCAAGAAAAAAAAATATTTTATTATGTAGAAATAAATTTATATGTGAATGCATAATATACTTATACGCATACAAATAGTTTATGTAGCTATAGGGCTATGTGGCTGGCTATAGTACATAATACAGAAAGGAAAAAGGAAGTGAACGATTCGTAAAACAGCTGAAATGATTACAAACATTACAAACAAAGTCAGTGAAATAAGTAAAAATAAATTTATGGATTAGGGTGTTTCATAACAACGTGTCTCTAGAGGGTAAAGAAAAAGAAAACATAAAAAATGGTAAATATCACAGAAATTTACAACGATTTATTATTTATTTTCATTATAAATGGTAAAATTCGAATCAGGAAACCATTCATAATTTTTGTCAATTGTATATCAGAAAGTTTTGTACAAAATAAGGAGAAACTATAATACCGATTTTATATTTTATACATACATCTGTTTTTCATTTTTATTAGGTACATTATTTGATTAAATGTATTTTAGAAAAACATCTAAGGAGTCAATAAAAGTGTGTGTATACGAGAAAAATATGAAGCATCTGAAATAGAATTATTAGTATAAAAATTGATGAAATACAAGCATTAGTAGATAAAATGGTATAATAAGAGAGCACGTCAAAATCAGACCTTTAAGTAATAATTACATTTATTCAAAACACCCTTCATGGATTTATCAATTATACTTATAGTACAGCAGCCAAAGGTGGATTTGGCCTTTTCTAGTACCACTAGTACGCATTTCGACTGATTCTTGTTTTTCGCATTTCTTTATCTACGGAGGTATATAATCATAATAGATCAATAATCGAATTGAATACCATATGTATCTATACATTTTTCTCCCCACTGTGTCTCTATAAAGTTTTTTCAAACCTTTTATGAAGTTGAATCTGGTTGAATCTTCCTTATACCATATTTCAGGATCTCTATAAACTTCTTCTTTTTCTTCTACTTCTTTTTCTATGGTGCAACAGCCATATGTTGAGCCTTGATCTCCTGCAAGATTCGCCTAAGAGAACCTATAGACATACCAAGCCGAACTTCGAATTTATACTGAAGGCATTTTGAAAATGTTTGGCTGTCTGAAAGTAGCTATATTGTACATATGTATGTATATGTATATACAGATTTTGACTTTGCGATATCATCTGTTTAGTCATCCCGTAGCACATAATTCTCTTATTAGGAGCAAGCATTTATGCTCCAAAGATTGCTGGATATTTTTCTAGTGTATGACTCCTTTATAACTATGTACAAATGAATCTCAAAGCGAAAAAATTTTAAAAATTTCGAAATATTTTTTTTTTTTTCTGATAAAATATTCACTGATGTGTGTCCTAAAAAGAAAAATGCATTATATTATTATGCATAAAATACATTTTAATGTTCTTAATTGACTATAACTGTAGCTAAATGTATTATATAAACATTGTGTCATAGTCTATCTCCTGTCATTTATAATTTTTTATTTTAATTCAAATTTCGAATTACTTACTATGAAAATGTGACATTTTTTATGTAAATATTATCCGCTAAATATTCATTTTTTTTTTGTCAGAATAGTCAGTTGAATACGAATACGTCATTAATTTTCAAATTATATTCGAGATTATATGATAGATGATAACAAAGCATATGAAAGTATTGTACATACATACATTCATAGGTCTTTGTTTAGATATGGTTAAAAACACATGTTATAAAAAAAAGAAGAAGAAGAAGAAAATGCAGTGTTAAATTAATAATGTACGTACAGTATAAATTCTATAATGTACGTGGAATAAGAAGTTGAATAATGATGATGACGACAATATTTTGTTTCTATTTAATTTTTTTTTTTTTTATTTTGGTAAAAAAATATTATTCAAAGACCAAACAAAGAATAGCAAAAAAAAAAATAAAAAAATGTTATGTGTTGTATTATTATTCATATGTTATGCGCATACATATACTCGTAACATATGGAGTAAATGTTATACGTGACTTTAAAACATTTTCAAATTTTATAACGTTATGTTATGGCTATTATTTTATTTGAAAAAAAAAAAAAGAAAATACAAGAATTAAGAACGAATTTAAATTCAATTAATTGTGTTATGTTACTATATTCTATGGTTATACGTGCAGATATATTTAAAAAAAATATTTTTCATTTTTTTTTTGCCTTGTTTGAGTTTTTTTCTCCTTTTATCCATTTTAAAAATTGAAAAAAAAATTTATTTCAAAGAATAAAAATACCATTGGGAACATATGACATTTTTTTGCATTATTTTTTTTTTTCACAATCACAATGATTCCTCCATCAATTCCATTCAGCTTCATTTTGTTATTAAATAAGCATAGAAACAACAAAATTTTCTAAACAACCGAATACATACATACGTGTACATTATTTGTATGCAAGAGAATATGTATACACCTCGGCGTATAAAATATATACCTATACAGTCTTAAATTTTCAGACATCGTCACACCATTTTTTCTTATAGTCTACTCTAACTTCTTTCCTTTTATTTCCTCTTCCAAAAGTATTCGGGATCGGGTTCTTCCATTAAACTGCCTTCTCGTCACGTCATATGTCCTAGGAGCTATCTTATTCACTGTGCTTCAAAAAATCGGTCTTGGTCTTGTTTTTCTATCAATTGCAGCATTCAGATCTGTACGTTACAAATGTCATAAAATTTTTAAAATATGAAATATTTGACTAAAATTCTGCACAATAATTGAAAATTTGAAGGTAATTTCTCAATGCACAATGCACTTTCATAGAATTCATTCCATCTGTAATGAAAATATTTGAAAATTCAAGACTAGCCTATGTTCATGTGTCGAGGAATGTATGTACATATATGCCAACCACCAATAAAACATGATAAATCATTTAAAAATGTGATCACATTAAAGACTGTGTGCATACGTATACATATGTGTATAGGTTCACTCGTATACATATCTGATTGATTTCATTGATTCATTCAAGTCACACATATTTTATGATTCTTTTTTTTTCCCATTGCCTGCATGATTAGTATAAAAATCTATTGCAAACGGAAAAAATGTTACAATCACAATGAATGAATAATAATTGGACGAAAACGTTATTATCAAAATATTCAAAATTTTTTTGTTTTGTTTAATATAAATCAATAGCGATATTCAACGATCTAAATTTGATAATAAAATAACAAACGATTACAATACTACTGCAACAACTCTTAAGGACAACCCTTAAAAATGTTATTTAATAATTTATTTTTTTTTTTTATTATTATTAAATGCCTGCAAGGATTTAAATTGTATACGAACATACATAAATACCCTTTTTTTGGTCTCATTATTTAATTTTGCAATTACGTAAACGTGTATACATAAATTCATATAATAACTGACAAAAAAATTTAAATGGAATCCATTTATTCACGCCTATACAATTGACCGTAGTTTTATTTATTGCATTTTCAAGTATTATTATGGCTATATAGATATGTGCAATTATAATTTTTTTATGGGCACGTAATCGTATGTACGAGTACGAGTATTAAACAATAAATTTTCTCGATGGTTTTCATTTGAATTTCACTTACAGGAATGTACGAGAACATATGGGTTAGAAAAGCGTTTGTTTATTGCCTGCTATACATATCTGCCTGCTATTTGAAAAAAAGTGAACAAAGAAATTTTCGGAACAACAATATCTACTAAATATGAGCCATTAAGAATGGGATGAATTTTCAAAGGATGGATACAATACACACTATATGTATATACATAATGTGCATATTCGAACGTATTCAGGGATACAAATTTAAATATTTTTTGTTAATTTTTTAATTACCTAAATACCTACTCTATATTCCTTTCATACCGCTAAAAATACATATCTTTGTTATACGAAAGAACTATATAGCCATACCATCACCATCGCCATCACCATGTCATACCTCTCACAAATAGCTAGTCGGTATATGAAAATGTTTAAAAGGAAAAGGAATTCAAAGGATAATTATTATTAATATGCTCAAAAACTTGTTTTTTCTTTTAACTATTTTCTAGTTTATTTATTTATTTTTTTTGTAGGCATGTGTGCAACGTGTATATTATTAACTGGCGTCTTCCAGTCGAGTAAATTTTTCTGGTGTTTTAATCAAAAACAAAAAAAACAAAAAAGAAAAAAAAAATTAAAACATGCATGTAACTAAAAAAATAAATAAAAATATGAATAGATAGAAGCGCGAAAAGATGATATGTAATATTTCCTGCTGTGTGTACATTTCTATAATGCACCATAAATGTAATTTTTGTTTTTCTAAGTCGAACATTAAAAAAAATGCATATAAAACTTCCTAAAAAAAAGTGCATGTGTTATTATAGAAGTATGTATATATACGTAACGCCATATAGAGATGGCTATACATTTGCATTAATTTATGAGAAATCATGTTTTATGCGGTATATACGTGTATATATATATATGTACATACATAAGTATCTAAAAAAAAAAATGTTATCCTTAAGGGCCAATTATTGTTTATTTTTCACGTAAAAAATTTATTTATATTTAATAATGCAGTTAGTCCTAGAAATCCAAATAAATTATTACGTACGGTGGTGGTACGGCACAACTTGAATTCATATACACAAATGCACATCATATGCACAAGGTACAAGATGGTACAAGAATATACATAGATATATGTAAGGTAAGTGAGTTAAATTTGTAGATATGTGTGTACATGATGTACTACATGTGATACCCTAATCATTTTGAATATGCAATAAAAATAACACCCTGCAGGCTACAAATAAATACTTACATGTTTAAAAAATACATATAGTAAATGTAATTCACTGTGAAATCTATATGGATATATAACACGATGACAAGACCAATAATAAATGTACATAAATAAGGGTGTCTAGAATTGCCGTGTTTTCTTCGAGTTTTTTATATAAACTTTATGGGGAATTCATGTATGTAGTAGATATAGATATACTGTATAAAAAAAATATGGTCTACAACTTTTTTTTAAATAATTTTTTTCGTTAATAAATACCTATCTATGAAGCCAAAAATGTTGTACATATTTTTATAAAAAAAAAATAAATAAATAAAAAATTAACAAAAACTTCTAAAAACGAATTTTACTTGAATTACAAAAACGAAATAAAAAGGAGAAAAAATGCTATTTAAATTTAATTTAAGGATTTATATATATGTACAATGAGCCAACCAACTAATGTATAATGTACCACATCCATCATTCCATTTATGTACATATTTTTATATTTCTATTTTAACAACAAACAGCACTATAGCTGCTGTTATAACATTTATAACTCATCGCTGTCAGCAATATATTTTGTCTAAAATGTTCATTCATAAATTTTTTAGACGCTTGAAAATATATAATTTATGTATTCAGACAATGGTACATGGTACCAAAAAAAATATTTCAAAAAATGAAAAATAAAAAACATTCATTTTATAATTCATAACAGAAAATATAAATGAAAAATTCCTTAAAGAATACAGAGCTAAAATACAACTTGACACAATGAAACCAAAAATTTTGCACCATTTACGTATGTGGTATATAAATCTACAATATAATTGGAAAAGAGAAAAAAAAAATTGTATCGTGTCATGATAATTATCTCAGTTTTACATCTCTGATAATTAACAGTGATATAAATAGGAAAATAGGGGACATAGAATTATTTTAGAAAAGTAAGAATGATATATAGGGATAGGTTAGGATAATTTACCTCCCATCATTCCAATTAAATAAGAAACACATTTCATTATAGTGCAGTAAGTAAATTTCTATAGTTTTAATACAATAAAAATTCGTACATAAAAAAATCCAAATCACACAAAATAGGCTGATGTTTTTCATTCCTAATTTTAGTTTTAAGTCACAAGTAGGTTATTCAAATACATTTACCTTCAATTATGATACAGTAAACGAATGAAAATTTATTTAAATTGGAATGAACAAAATACAAGATAGAAAATACCAAATTATACATAGAAAAAATATATTTTAAATTATATTGTGTTGAAAAATACACAGACATACAGAAAATGAAAATGATACAAAAAATCCCAATGAAATTCTATAGAAATTTTAGATCTCATATCCAGAGTCCAAGAGTTTTATAAATTTGAATTCTGTGGGTTTTCAAATGCTAGAAATTAGTAGGATTACCAGAAAAAAAAAAAATAAACAATAAAACTTACCAATTGATACACAAGGCACTCCCTTGATATTTTTTCCAAAAATTTGTGAAATCGCTAACAACAAATCACCAACCAATAGACATGCAATGTAATACGTTTGACATCGCCAATGTAATACATGATGATTTGATGGCATCATAAATCCTGCAGCTAATGTCGCTGATAAAAATATAACCGATATTAATAAACCGATAGAATATAATGTATATTGAACATCATTTTTTTCATTTTGATCTGAATTTGGATCAGATGGATGAAATGTTGGCACTGGAAATAGATCTGAGCAAGTGAATATGCTTACGTATGCTAAATTTATGCTAGAATTTTCAATTGTATGCTCTAAACAGTAATCATTTGATTCAAGAGTTTTTCCCGAATCAAGAATAAGACTTCCTTTCTTTTCGTCAAAATATTCTGGTTGAAATTTTCCAGCAATTGCATAATGTATATTACATTCTGGAAATCCAAATACAATATCGACTGCACTAGAATTTACAATTTTCGCTTCATATAGCGGATGTTGAGGATCATTAAAAAATATACAAGTACCATTTGCAGCTTCATATGCAGATTTTGGTCCGCAACATTTATGAATTTTACTCAATTTTTTCGGAGCTCTCAATGAATCAACTCCATGAATTTGAGGAGAACATACTAGAGCAGAATCTTTTTCTGCACAATAATTTTCTGGTGATATGAATACAGAATTTTCTGATAAATAAAGTGATCCATTCGATAAAATATTAATATTATTGCTACCAATAAATAATTCTGGTTCTTGACATGTCTTTGGTAATGTGCTCTCTTGGATTTTAAAAAATTTCGGTGCTTCACCTTTTGGTTCATAGTATGTTTTTCTTGCAATTAAATATATTTTAGGAACCCATTTTTCTGAACCACCTGCCACACATGTTTTACTTCTGTCCAAATATTCACCAATTCGACAGCATTTATTTATTTGAACTGGTGCCGGTCGACCAGAATACACAAATATCGGATATTCCATTACTATAATACTACAGAAGAAAAACGTTGCATACAGCAACAGGTGTTTTGATTTTCGCATTTTAAATAAATTTCTTTTTTACTTTTTTAAATTGATATACGAGTATGTGTATATATTTTCACTTATTCACGTTTATTCTTTATGTATATATGTATATGTATAATTTATTTTCTTTTTTATATAACCAATCAACCATTTTCGTAGACAGACACTCACTTCTTATATGATGATGAAAGATAAAGTGAAAGTATTTAAAATTAAACTCATTCTCATATGAACAGACACACAATAAATAATCGCGACTTATTTCACATTCAAAATTAACGAATCATTTTATTATTTTTATCAATGTTTTGTATATGTAAAACGTAACATATAAAAATACTATACAATATTTTATATGTATTCATAAACACAAGAAGAAAATTCAATTGAATTTTGAATCATATATAAATTTATGTGAATGTAATATATATATACTATATAATGATTGTATAAAAAATAACAACAACAACAACAGAGCACACAAATAGTAGGTATTTCATTATTTCAACATTTTTGAACACAAAACTGGATTTTCTCTATTGGATGGATCATTCATCTCTTAACTTAAATCTTAAAAGTCTTTTCTTAATCTTAATTCTTTATAAAACTATATTACATACATATAAACATTATGTATTATATGAAGGTAAAGGTAAGTATGTAATGTACACATATATTTAATTTTTCATGATTTTATAAGATTTTTCATATATTTTACCAAACACTCAACAAAATGACCGCGACGGGCCGGTAAAGATTTCAAATTTCAACCAGTTTTATATTACTTTTTTTTACATATCTATAAAGCTAGAGAGAGTTCACATATAAAACACTACAATACAATGCAAGTAATCAACCGCATCTAATAGATTTAATTCAAAATTTAAAAAAAATATCAAAGATCTATGCTATGAATGTTATGTATGTACATTTATAATGTATGTATGTGAAATTAGAAATTATTTATGATTTTTTTTTTCATGTAGCAAACAGTTTAACAAGAAAACCACAATTATGTATTTTTTCACAAAAATAATTTTTCGACACGAAAAAAATATAATTTAAAATTAAATTTTTTAATTAAAAAAATCGTAGAAATTATAATTTATTTTATAATAATATTATTCAAATTAAAGTTTATTATTCCAACTGTTAACTGTATTTTGTATTATTTATAATTTACGTACAAAATATAATTTAAACAACGCTAACGTCTATGGTATATGTTCTCTGCTGTATGTTATTTATTATTATGTTATGTTGTGTTTTCAAGTTAAGCCTGCTTCTGCTGCTAAAGTGAATTTGCCGTCTTTAATTTCCATTCCATTCCATTTCATATCTTCATCTTCGCCGTTCACAATATTCACTTCACACATTCACAAACATTCACTTCACATATGATGTGATATGTCTTGCTCTTGCTTTGCTATATGAAGACGGAAGAAGATGGTGAAATATCGAGAAATGTGTGCATTTGCATGTTCGAAAAATTGAAATACCCCTCCAATGCTACAATCAAGTTTATTTACCTACCACTACCTGTAAATATTTACAGTGTCGGTCGGTGTTTTGTATGCACAGCGACAACATAAACAGAATAATTATCGTATATGTATTACAGTGTTGCAATTGTTTTAAAAAATTTCAACTATCTACTACCTCCTACATACATAGAATTTGAATTACTAAGAATATTACATAAGATTTGTTTGTAGGAAATAATTTGATCAATTTTATTAAATAAATAAAATGTATTTTTCTATTAAAAATTCTATCGCTATACTATTGCTATCGCTTACTAACCAAAAATTATTCAATTTTTACATCCTACTACCTGATATCTGTTTACTTAAATGAAAATTGTATGAAATTCAACATCGATAACACTGACTGAAATCTAAAAAATGAACTGATATTTGCCTTGCCGTTGCCATGCGTAATGCTTGTCTAGTATTTCAAATTTTTCAATTTACGATAAGTTTCAATTCAATAATTCGAAATTGTAGCATTATAGGTATGTATGCGGGCATGCTAACTGCTAAGTAAACACTAAACATCAAGACAGACACTGGCGGCACTGCACTGTGTATGTATGTACGTTACGTTACAATAAATACTATTTGAATCATATGAATCATATGGAAAATAAAAATTGAAAACATGATTGTTTTAAAAATACATAATTTATGGATATGCTTTATGCTATTGTGGGTGATTGTGGGATAGTGTAGTGATTTGTGACGACATGCAAAAATATTTGTGTACATAACAAAATAATAATAGAAAATTTCATTGTACTACATTCATTAATGTTTGTCAAGAAATAAAGGGAAATAGAATTTGAAATTTTGACCTTTTTTTTTAATTAAATTTTTTCAATTTCATTCTGCAGTATGTAGATATGATATGAATAATTATTCTTCTTGATTTTCTTGTTGTGTAGGCCTCGATGATGACGAATATTGAATTTTAATCAGCCAATACTATGATCACTTAAACATAACACAAATAGGTAAAAAAAATAACGGATATTTATTCACCTTTTGAAGGACCACGTTATTCAGTTATATTAATTTATTCATTTCAATTTAAATATTAATTTGGAAATTTTGGAGTCTATTTCCGCAAGGATACCCATATACTATTTAACAAAATGTTATGAAAAATCTGTTTAAGTTTAAGTTATTCGTTTCTCTTAAATATTATGAATTTATTGCGCAAACATTGTGGCCATTGTGGGTAGATTAGATATGAAAAATAAAAATTATGAAATACCTTGTAGATAATATGTTTGTACTTGTACCATTTAGTATACTTGCTGCTTCTGCTTAAAAAATGTACCTAATATATGTATGTATGTGCAATCTATATGTACATATGAATGAGAACAAGTACATATATGTATGTAAATATTAAAAATCCGCAAACCTCATAATAACAATACAAAAATATTTTCTTTTGTCGCTTTAAGAAGACATTGTGGTGTGTGTGTCTGTTTATATATGTTATTATTCTTTTTCTTTAAAAATATGCAAATGAAATAGAACTCCTTAAGTGTTTTTATATGAAGCTGCTTCCTGTTGGCAAATTACCCTCAAGCTAAATTTTATATGTTTACGTTTTTGTTATTTTTTTTTTTTTTAATATTAAACGTATATGTAGGTATGAATGCAATTATATATGTACATACATACCTATTTTACCTTATAGGTACAAAAAACATATTAGATGTACAGGTTATGTGTACATTTGTTTGTACATATACGTATGGGATAACAATCAAACTATGAACAGTATGTACATATGAATATATTTCGTATAAGTACACGTTATATTCAATTCATATAGTTACATATGCAGTATACAAGGGAATAGTCGTTTTCAATTTTCACATACGTAATGGTATACACATAACGTACATATAAATGAAATTGTTTGTACGTGTACATATAAAAGATAAAGTGTACCAGAAACAAAAACCATTTCAATTTTTTTCCAGGATATATACATTTATAACAATAAAAGGACATAATAATGTGTGTCTGTTTAGCTGGTTATCTGTGTATATACATGTATATATATAAAGTATATCTCTCGGAATATGAATTTCATCGATTGGAAAATATAAAAGGACATGCATTTTTATACTTGATATGTATGATGTTATAAAGTTCAAAAATATATGTGCAAAATACAAATACTGCATTGCGAAACATATTATGTATATATAATGCATATTTGAGAGTACATATATGTAAATATGTATGAATATGCAATGATAACTACATACATATATGTTTTCATTATAGAAAAATGTACATGTATTTATAATGTGTAAAATATAAATGAAATGCAAACTTTGCCTGAAGTTCTGTTATAGAAATAGAAAGGATATAAAACATTGAATTTGAATATTGAAATTATATTTACACATACATAATCACACATTTTATGTATGCATTTTTATATACATATATGTATACTTGTACATGCATGAAAAAGAAAAACAAAAAGGTGCGATTATCATTTGATATACATATGTATATTAGCATATATTAGTGATGAAGAGTAAGTATGTACGTACATATGTGCATATTCATCAGTGTATAAATGAGTATCGTATCGTATCTACAATAAGTATATTATATTAAATCGATTGACTATATATACGCACATAATACTTATACTATTGACACACTGCAGAGATAAACCATTATTTCAGTTTTCTTGTTTATCTTTGCGATAACCGACTTTCAGAACTCGGTTAAGTTAACCGAGTATCTAGAACTCAGTTATCTTGTTAACCAAGTTCGAATAATTCACTTATATTTGACGTTTGTGTTATTTTTTTTTTATATTATATTTAAACAAACTGTCAAACAAAATTTCAGCTAACATGCTGACTAGATGAAAAATAATTAGTGTTTGAATTTAACTCGACAGGTGTCGTATGAATACATGAACTAGTTCACCTCAATTTAAATGTGTCACCCATACCAGGTTATCGATAAACCATTTGAGATAACCATGGTTTATCTCTGCAGTGTGTCAATAGTATTACTCGTATATATTTTTGTAATATATGGTATGTAGGTATGATGATAAAATTGAATAATATTTAAACATTTTTTTTAATCGTTGTTATTTTTTCTCTGGTTCTTGATCAAAGGAACTTTATAAATATCTATTCAAAATAAATGATTTTATAAGTGTTTCATGAAAAAATAAAATGCTTATACAAGTACATATATACCTTATTCTCATGGATATGTGTTATGTGTTATGTACTGTATAAAGCTCTCATTACACTCTAATAATTGCTTCAAATATATGTACATACATATATTTTATACAAATATTATATGAATTTATGTTTGTATCTACCATCAATTTTGCACACATCTACCCATATAAATAAACATTCTATATATATACGAGTATGTATATTGCATAATTTACGTTTTACTGCATTAAAAGGAATTCAACACCGACAACAACCTTCACTTCATTTATTTATGATCCGGACAATTTATATTCATATACGATAAAATGCATATTTAGATAATTTTTTAGGTCTTGTTATATGTAATATAAAAGTATATAAAGAGTATGTGTACCAAAATAACAATAAATAAATATGCAAAATAGATTACTATTATTTTTGTAATTTGAACTATGCGATAATTCAATTAAATGGTAAATAACTTGTTTGAAAATTTATATTTTAATTTTTATTCCACCATTATGTTAGAAATAATATCATAAATGCAAATGGATAGATTCATACATACATGAAATGTACATTGAATATATTTCCGTACCTTTATATCTAAATTCTATGGTACATCAAAGTATGTACATTAATTTTAAATAATTTAGAAATTTTATTTATAGTGATGTATTTTCCAGGACATTTGTTTGTATTTTCCTTCTTTTTTTTTTTGCATGCAGGAAATTCTTTTATTCAAAATAAAAGTATAAAAATGAAAATACTTTAAATATTTGTAGTAGGCGTTTACGAAGAAAATTTTCAGATCGAAACTAGATTCATGTAAACATCAAAAACCGATAAATGTTTTGACCTATATTGTAAACAAAAGTGGTCATTGAACTCTTGAGTATTTGCGATGTGAAAGAAAAGTAGAAATAATAGTAGGAACTAGAAAGATATGCGAATAGTATAGTTTTTCTTCTCCTTTTCTTGTGTAAATTATGTATTGCACTGTAGTAGACGAGTACGGAGAAGAATTTCAGATTCTTGCAACTTAGTGAGCATATATGAATAATAATTTAGTCTCTTGATTCGATATTCTTTATGTTGTACATTCATACAGTGGTTTATTTTGTTCAAACTGAACCAATCATGCCAACTCCAGGCCATACTGATTGGAAGTTGCAAGAAAAATTATTATTAATGATTAATGTACGTAAAATATGGATGGATATGTCGGTATATCATTTTAGTATGTACTTTATAGTCATATAAACAGAGCATATAAGGCACACTTTTTCAAGTTATGAATCATAAATTTTTTATTCGAATCCCCGAGATTTAGCGCCTGGTTTTAGTGAATCATTTCAACCTATAAAAGAACCGGATATGTATATTGGAATATAACACATATACTATGCAATATGTGTACATCTACCTATACATATATGTATACGTAATATTCAATATAATATAATTATCTGTTAATTGTGATTATCATAATTTGAATTTGAACAAAGAAAATATCGACAAATATGTAGATGTACATATACTACATACAAGACAAGTAATAAACGCAATATCTGCAGTAAATACATATTTATATAATATAATATATACTCGAATGTAAATTACATATGTACAAGTATGTATATATTATGTATTTCTCTATCTGAAATTAAAATAATTAAAACTAATTCAATTTTGATTACTCCTAATTTGTATATCCTTATAAATTTTAATGGAACTGTATAATGAACGATTGTAAATTAGTTTTAAAAATAATAATTATCTTACACATATGAATATAATGTTTACGAGTATATATATTTAAAAGATCAGATGATGATAAATTTAAGAAAAGATATGCGATGCGACACATATTAAATATGTATTTATTTGGTTGACTGTATGTGGACAAAAAAAATAATAAAAATCCGTCAGATAAAATAAGATAAATTGATAATATAATTTAATGAATTTAATTTAAAATGCAATTTTTTAAAACTGTTTATTACTAAATTTTTTAAAATTCTCATACACAAACGACTAGACAATATCAAAAGACAAAGATGTACCGTATTATAACCAACAACGATAAAATCGAAACACCCTTAGATTAACATCAATATCACTTGAATTGAAACGCAAACAAGACTGCAATGGTATGGTTATATGTATTCAGAATTTGTTGACAAAACTGCAGAAGAAAATCAATCCTAAAGAAATTAGACGTTGAGAACGATAAAAAAAAAGTGTTTACAAGATCATCAGGTGAATAACGACATGCAAAGTGTTGGCGACTTGGTTTAAGCTTTCGTGATGCTGAGAATCGTATGAAACGACGCACTAAAATGTAGAGAGTGGACGCTATACTTCTAATTAGTAAAAACTCTAGGAAATAGAAGTTATTTGAAAATCAAAAAATTTGAAATCTCTGTCACTTTAAACAGAAACAGTAAAATCTCATTATTACTAATCAAGAAGTTGGGAACAATTTTTCCAAAAAATTATCATAGAAACTCTATTTGTTGGAATCTGTACCAAAAGTACACAAATGGTCTACATATTAATTCTGCCTGCATTCAAATGAATGCTTCTGTTTATGAGTTATCCTCCATATTAACACATTTTTGTCTTAATTTATTTACGCAGCAGCTAGTTACGTACACAAGTCTGATTAAATTATCAAAAGAAATAAAAAATGAAAGTATAAGCAAACTCATTTTTCCGTTTGAAAAAAAAAAATTAAAAAAGAAATAAGAAAACGATTAAAAAGAATAAATTAAATAATCGTCTACTATATGATATGATGTTCATAAAAGAAAGATGAGACGATGAATGATCAAAATATTCGTTCTAAACAATTTAAAACATTTGTGTAAATTAATTAGTAAGACAATAGTTAGCATTTCCGTCGTCTACATACAGACATCAGACATCGTATACAAATATACAAGTGTGGGTCTGGACTGGATATATTATGTACAATGTTACAAGTTTTTTAAAGGCTTTGAATGCTGAATGCATATTTAAAGAAGATTATATACAATATTATAGTGTTGTAAAATAGTTTGTAAATTTATTTAATATCCCGTATATTGTATATCTTACGTATCTTTAAAATTAATCCCATGCCAAGCAGACTATACATATTTGTATAAATGTTCATGTATTTCTGCAGCTTTCACATATTACATATGTACGCATGTTTCATATACATATGTACATATGTAAGAGCATATATTTTATGCATTTGTGAGATATATAATATAACATTGTTTCGTTTATCTTAATTAGCACAATTTTAATTGTCATCAAATGTAAGAGATTTCATTCCTTTTGTACGAGATAAACAATAAATAATATATACATATATGCACATTTATTATAATATACTCGTAAATCCTACATGATATATATACGTATACATACATTATGTACTTTGTTACAAAATTAAATACAAGAATTCTCTATATTTAATTTTATACTTGTATATATCTATACATTATGTTGTTTGTAAGTATATATTCTAGATTCTACATACATTTTATAGAATCCTGTTTCACATAAATGTTAAAAACGAAATTTAAATTAATGTTTTATTGAGATGATTTATAACACAGACACAGATCATTATAATTACTGTGAACATAAATTAATAAATTTAATTTAAATGTTTTTCTTTTTTTTTTTTTAAATTAAAATTCATACTTCCTACCTTATACTCTTACGTCGTACATTTATATCATTCTGATTCTGACTGTCTTTTCAATTTTATAAATGAACTGTCTGGATTAAAAGGATAAACTAAACTACAATCATATCACATATCACATCACATATACATATATCGTACGTCGTACGTTGCCTACTTATCACAAGCCAATTTTTTATTAACGTAATAATACCGCAGTATTCATTCATTTCATTGTAGTTGTAGTATATTTACTGCGGCACCATACTCGTATACAAGGTGCGGGAATTAATTTTACAAAATATGCATGAGTAAAAAAAAAATGAAATTAATGAATGAATAAATAAATAAATAAAAATTTTGTAATTGTAATTTACATATTATGCAAAAGATAATGATGATAATAACAATAATAACAGATAAACAACAGTATTAAAATTGTTTTACATTATACAAACGAGCATGTATGTACGAGTATATAAGTATTTAAAGTTCAGACATTGTTCAGACCAATGTCAGTTATTATTATCAATGTCTCTCTCTCTCTCTCTCTCTTACACACGCTTAAATTCATTTATTTTGCATATCATTTACATAATATATAATTTGCACACGCTTCATCCTTTTATTTATGTATTCATGCATTATACTTTATACAGGATGTCAACTATCGTTTTGAAAATATATCCAGTCACACATATAGTAAACATTCTATAACACAACACTACCTTTATATATAGTACGACTACGTACGACAGATATCCTTGTATATTTTTTGACTTGACATATTTTAAAACATTATGTGACCTTTCTCTCATTATCTATTTTAAAAGTATTTTATTATTCGGTTTGAAAAACATTCAAATGAAACGCCCTTTAGATTTTATATTAATGATTCTGTATCATAAATTGATCCACTATATACTGTACGTAAATGGTATAGAAGATGAGTATGTACCACAATGTTTATCGAATTTCATATTTGTTAATATATTGCAGCTTATCTGACACTTATATGTGTCTGTTTATTATTAATTTTAACATCACGAATATAGTTGCAATTTATATTGTTTTATTTGTTTAAAAAAAATCCTTTTAAACATCTATAATATTGCATACATTTATACATATATTATTCGATAAATGTGTATTGACAATCTGATGTGCCAGTCCGTCAGTAGCAATATTATGTTTTTAAAAAATATTGGAATAAGTTGAAATTAAATAAATTTCGTTATTACCGGTTCATTAAATTCAATTTGAAGCCTTCTATAACAGAATTTTTCTATACATATGAAAAATTGATTATTTCAAAACAATCAAACAGACTTGAATATACATTATTTTAATCAATGTGTTAGTGTATCTGAAATTGAATATTTTTTAACAGATAAAATGTTCCTACACAAGGGTATCCTTCCGACATTTTTCAATTGAAAAATGCACATTGGAAGAAGTTCTTTAATATTTATTTAAATATTATGATTTTTCTGAAATTTCCTCCCACAGTTTACCTCCTAACCTAACGATTTAATTGCTGCAATTTTCATTTTTAAATCCTATACATTTTTTTTTTGATAAAATCCTCACTACTAAAATTATCCACTTTCAAATAAATTCACTTCTACGAGTATAATGTCAACATCACTTTCGGTTTGCTGTCATCTGCAATAAACCCGCAAACTAACAATTTAAGATTTTTTTATCATTGACACTCGATAAATTGTATCAAGAATTTGTATTGTGATGTCCTGTCGCATACATATATCGTTTAATTATTTGTGTGTAATTATTCGTATGCACTTTCATTTTTTTTTTACCCAAATCACCCCAAATTCAAGTAAGTAAATACTATAACAGCCGCTTATATAGTATTGTTATTAGTGAATTTTTTTTAATGCCTTTTGTTTTTCAAATTAATTTCTTATGCAAAAAAAAAAAAAGGATTCATAAAATTAAAACCATTGTACACACAGGATACACATAGTGAATTTCATAATTAATCACTTTTTGTATATTCACATAATCGCTATCTACGAGACTGTATAAATCACTCGTTATTAATTAATGCTATATACGCTCGTATTAAATTATATCTCCGATTGTCTAATTTCATATAGGTACATTTGTTGTAATATAGATTATTTAGGTTTAGACAAAAATGTTTGTTTAATGAATGATTTATCGTTTGTTATTTATTTTCAAAAAAAAAAAACAAATTTGTTAATGTAGATTCTCGTTTGTTCATAAATGTATATAGTTATGTATTTTGTGCACATTAAAGGATTTCGTAATTTATACAAGGATTTCTTTCCGAGGATTTCCGATTTCTGCTTATTTAAATAAATAACAACATTATTAACGTTCATATAATTTAACATAATTTGGGGGGATTTGTTCCAAAATTTTATTTCATTTTTAATACAAAGCGAATAATTCATTCAGAAATTAATAAATAATGCAATTACAATTCATAATAGGATAAAATATTGCAATACTTGTGTATCATATAAGTAATATACATATATGTTTGTAATCATACAAATATTCTTAAAGTTGTACGTATCGTATTCTGTTATCTGAATTTCTGTATCATGCCTTCAAATAAAAAACAAAAACCTTCATATTTACGTATACCAAAAATTGTTTAAAGTTATGTGATACTAGCATGACCAAGGAAGGGTTTGTAATCCCTCTCTATCCTTAAATAAAATCCCCAAGTTTAAGATATAGCTACATACTTAATATTTTATAAATAATATTTTGTAATAAATTTCAAATCCAATCAAATAAAAATTTAAAATTTATAAAAGAACTAAAATGATTACAATTTTATATTTCACAAAAATTCATTTCTACACTCTTGTAACTTCAAATTGCTTAAGATAAGTACCTATAAAAATTAAAATATTTATTGCAATCATAAGACAAATCTTCTGTGTGTTTTGCAAAGTGACGGATAGATTGTCTTTTGTCTATCAGAGTCAGAAGTATGAGCAATACCGAGAAAATGAAATGTTCTCGGATGAGCGACGGTGCTATCAGTGTCTGATCTTTAAGTAAAGAACAATAACAGTTGCAGTAGGCTCACGTTTACTTTAAAGAAGAAATGTGGATATGTGGAATTTCAAGAACAGACATACTTAATATACTGTCCATCACATGAGATATACATTATATGCAAGGAAAGACAGTCTATAATACTATAATCTACATATGGTGACAGTCAAAATGTATATACATACTAATAGATCATATAGCTCGTACACAGAAAGGATAATACGATATGACAGGAAAATTTTTTAAAAAAATTTTATTTCCTTTATTCACTGTCAAAAGGAAATCAAAGTTTTGGTAATTAAATATTCATATAAATACACACAAATATAACACATATACGAGTATTTGCATATAGTATATGTAATTTATCAAATAATATTTATAGTTAGTCCTTTTTGAAGGACATTAACTGGTATCTGGAAGTGACAAAAATATACAGATAGCCAGATATTGATATTAGAATTTATATATACGAGTAAAAAAGCAATTCTATATACCACACAAACACTTTAATTTCATAGTTTAGTCTGTTGATGATGATGGTTATTAGGTTATGGCAAAGACGACAGCAATGAAATAACTTTACATTACACTTATATATATATATTGATAATTTCCCTGTGTAGCGATGTGTATATATGAATCGAAGACCCTCGTTTTTTACAAAAAGGTATTACATATGTATTGTATAGCCACCTAACGATGGCGAAAACTCGCGCAGATGGGAGATATTTTCAAAATTTCCTTTAATTTCCCCTTCAATACGAAAAATCGCAAAAAGAAACAAAGATTAAGTCTTCCACTCAGTGGGTATAGTGACTGTCGGTTATCAATCGCACATCAAAGCAAATCCTCTTTTTTGCTTAAAAAATTAACAACATCCCAATATAATCATGTTCACTGTACGACGATTGCCATACAACTGAAGAAACATTTGAATAAAAGTAAAATAGGATAAAGAAAAAATCAAAGGAAATAAGAATTAAATTATCCACTCAGTGAACACAGCGACTGCCGATTACCGACCGTACACACAATGCATATCCTCTTTTTTAGCTTAAAAAATAGCAACACATTTCTAATCATGGTGATTATATGACGAATGCCATGCTACTAAAGAAAAATTTGGAATTTAGACAGTGTTGCCACTCGAAAAAGTTTCCCCGGACCATTAATGTTTGAAAAAAGTACCAAAATTGGAAAAAAAGTACCAAATTTTTTGCATGTAGTATTTAGTAAACTATAACAACTATACATTGTACATATCTGTATGTATGTATGCATACATTATAAATATACATCTGTGTTTAACTATTTGTATTTTAAAAATTTTAAATTCAAGACACAAAATTTGAAGAAATTAACTTTATTTCAATAAAAAAATAAAAAGCAAAAAAAATTGATAAATATTTAAAAATAATTAAACGATTTACAATATTACTATTATTAACGTTGTTTCCATTTGAGAATACAAATAAGGTAACCGACTTTTCTCGGCCTGAAATTCCTTATTTAGATTGTTAATTATATATAAAATATAAGACAGAAAAATAAAATAGATTTTAAATTTAGGGACATCCATTAATTCTGCCAATTCAGTCGATTTAACTTCATTAATTTCTAAAGAGCAGGATATGAAGTATAACCTCAGAGGATCCCATTGTTCCAGTATCCTATTTATAACACTTTCTAAAGAAAGCCATCTTGTTAGCGATGGTCCTATTATTTTATGTGATTGAACTGAGCAAAATTCTTGGAATTCTTTAAGTTCATTAATTCTTTTTGAACTATGCGCAAAATTTAAAAATATTTCTGCATAGTTTTTCTACATTTATAGGAAGTTTTTTGCATGCATATGAAGTACATAAGTGTAAAGAATGGCATGTACATTTTATGAAGAATAAATTTACATTGTTTTGTCTAAATTTAGCTTGCACTCCGTTGAATTCGCCTGCCATTACAGTAGCACCATCAGTAGCCAGTCCTATACAATTTTGCATTGGAATTTCATATTTATCAAAAAAGTTCTTAATTGTTTCGAAAATAGTGTTAGCGTCAGTTTTAATCAATTCCAGGAAGCTTAGAAATCTATCTTTGATTGTTATAGTGCTTTTATCTATATATCTAACAACTAGAACTAATGCTTTTTTCGAAGTTATGTCCGTGGTCTCATCTATAATGAGCGAAATTTTACTTTCTTTTACTTCAGAAATTATTTTTTACTAACTAAAAAAAGTACCAACCATAAAAAAAAAGTACCATCGTACCAAGGGCAAAAAAAAGTACCAATTTTGGTTAAATTTAACCAAAGTGGCAACCGTGAATTTAGATAAAGCAAAATGAATAAAATACAGAATAACAATAACAATATGTGCGAACGAACAGTGATGTTAATTGTTAACTGCAACTGCAATTTTAAAATTTACAAAAATATTTCCTTATCGAATTTTTATATTAAATATATGTGTTTATTGATTTGATTATTACTGCTACTTTTTGTTTGATTAGTATACTCACTAACTTATTTGATTGAAACATTTATATTTATGTAACATTAATTGATTTGCTATTTGCATGAATGAATTGAATCTATTTCTATTAGTAATTCAAATATTAATATTGATGTTGTAAGCTAAATTATCTCTTTAGCAACTTTTTCATTGATAATTATTGGAAGTGTAATGTACCGCAGTAATCGTTTGATTCTGCCTCCTTTGTTTTTTTATAGCCGATGAGTAAAGTTCGGAAAATTAAAATATTGAAATTGTTGTTATTAATTTTTACTTTTTTAAATTTTATTGTTTTTTTTTTATTTCTTAATTTTAATTAATGTTTTTAAAATAAATACACTGTAAAAGTGTATTTATTTAAAAAATACACTGTGAAGTAGTGTAAATAATAATTTCCCACTTGAATTGAGAATTTCCCTTTTAAGAAGAATTTTTGAAAAATGGTATGTTAACAACTCACATCACTGTTTCAAATTTCAGTGGAAAGGGTAAGTAGGTTCTACTGCGCATGCTTCTCCTTCGCCACTGTTCAGTGGCTCTACTATACAAATGTATATGTATATACGAGCAGATTTTATTATCCTTTTATCCTTGTATATTATTTTTCATCTTTATATGTATTATATGTACATATTTTCGTGTGCAATTAAATTAGTCATTGATTACTTTTGCTTACTTGAATCTCCCCAATCCAATCCCCATTATTATGTATACGAATATTAAATATATTTACATTATGTTCGTTTATAAGAACACATACTCGTATAAAGTAGTACATATGTATAAATTTTACATTACAATCAACAAGGATTCAATTAAGTTTTCAATTTTAATTATCTTCAGTTCATTTTGTCGATTGAATATAACATACTTACACATATATACAAAATTGTGTACATATTTATATGAAAATATTGAAAGATATTTATTCCAAACAATATGTCATATTCAATATATCCTTTTTAGATATATATGTTATTTATATTATATGTATATGTAGCAAATGTATCTATAGATGGATAATTTTGTAAGTGGTGTACAAATATATACGAGTATATCAAATATTAAACACATAAATACAAGTAAAATTTTTTCACTCTTATTCCGATGACACATTTTTTTTTCTTTTCTTTTTTTTTGGTACGTAACATTTACTTAGATATACATATATTCTCATATTTGTATTTCCATATTAAATTAAATTTTATACTCGCATACATATATGTTTTCCTAAACGGAAAGGATTTTTTACGCATGAAAAGTTTTTCTTAGAATTTGATTTGGATTTTCATTTTTTTTGTCAGAAATTTTTTATTCATATACATTGGAGAGAAAACTTTTTTATTTATTCTATGATAGTATGTAGTTGAGCTGTGCCAATTTTGTTCATTATTCATTCATCATTCACCAGTTTTCAATATACTTATATATATATATATATATGTATGTCAGTACAAGGATTGTATACATGGGTATGGGTACACATCCCAGTAGTGAATTTAAATATAACTGTGACAATGTGCGGCAATCTATAATAAATAGAGTACTCCAATTTACATCAGTTCACTGTACATTATGAACAGACAGACTCAACTAGATAATAAATTCCTTTCGATCTCATAATTATGCCAACAATTGTTGGTACTTTGCTCTCAAATTGTTCGCTCCACTCTTGGATGGTAATCTAAGAAACGGATAATAATGCCCGACATCAGTTGATAGATAATGTATTTATTTTTGGCTCGATTCAAGATTTTAATAATTATCGTATCAGAATGAGCCATGAGCTGGAAGCATTGATGGAATACATAATGAAAGACAAAGAATACCATGGCTCAAATAAAATAAGGCTCTTGAAAAGGATTTAGCACCAATACTGGAAAATATTTGAAAGTAGACAGTGAGAAATTTGAAAGAATGGAGGTCTGCTGTTGTAGAGGAGATATTCGTATATCTTTACAAGGAACCTCTGAATTCAGGAGGAATATGTTTGTTTAAAATATATAATTTGTTTAAAAATGTACAAGCAGTGAATTCCAATCCATCGCGAAATTATTTTATTTTCAATTTCTGAAAATTAATTTATCACTTAAGAAAATTGCAAAAGGAAAAGGTAACTCTTTAATGTTTTTAATAATGTTATTTAAGAGTATATATTTGAATACTTAGATACAATCCAGATTTTTCCTGTGCTGCATTTTGTATATATTCTTAAAAATTTTAAGAGATTTATTATAGAGCATAAAACAATATACAAAACATTTTGTATCTGCACAATATCATGCTATATGGTGATTGTGCATTTTGTTATTGTTACAGAATTATAAATTTGTTTGCGCCATTACCTCATTTACAATTTCAAGGTATTGTAAACGTTATATTGATTACAAAGAAAAATTTTGTTTGAATTATAGTTCTAAAGATAAATTGTGAAAGAATGAAAATTAATTGGCAATGTAACAATGTAAAGTAAAATGAAATCAAGAGAAAATTGATCTTAAGTCAATTACCGCTGTGAAAATCCATTCATATGCACATGTGTATGTTCGTACATGAAAATGTAGATAATTGTATGAATAAATATATTTTAATTTGCAAAAAGAAAATTTAGAAAATCTTTTCAAAATTATTATTCGATTAATTTTCATTTTGTTATATTTTGTTTTTTGTAATTTTGTATAAAATAATGTACAATTTACTAAATATGCACACACATATATGTATGAGTATGTATACGAGTATTAAGATTTTTCACAATTACATATTTACAAATTTTCTAAGAAAAACAAAAAATACTATAGAAATAATATTATTTTATATAAAAATTTTTTATTATTTTATATACATATATTTTTTTTATAATCGACAAAACATCTGTTATTTAACAATCACACTATTGATTTTAAAATTCTAAATAATGTGCCTGATGAACGTATACATATTTCCACATAATATTTTCATTTTTAAAATAATGAAAAAAAAAATGAGGAGAAAAATCACATTAAAAGCAAAATAAATGCATGTAAGTATACGATACGAGCACTTATGTGTGTACACTGATATGCAAAAAAATTATACCACTACACACCTATACTAAATTATTAAAACAGTAAGGTAAGGTGTACTACTGTATAGTGTACTCGTATATCGTACTATAGTTAGTTGCCTCTCTTCCTGTTTCTCGTATATTTCTTATGGTATATTTATTGTGTAAAAAAAAATATAAAGAAAAATTTGATTTTGCTTATGAATGAAAATACGAGTGTATGGTATACGAGGTGCTACTATCGTACTCATATATCATACTATATTTAAATGCAAATAACCTCTTTGCTAGTATTTATTGTCTCTTCTCGTTTATTCCACACTTCTTATGGTGTGTAGTGTAAAACAAGTTAGGGGGAAAGTTAATTTTTCTCATCTCATGAATGATAGTACAAGTGCATGTTATCCGTGGTACTGCTAGTGCACTCATACATCGTAGTATGTTTATGTCAATAACCTTGCTGATCCTGATACTATATACTATATACTTTCTGTCTCTTATTCTTTTCGTTTCTCGTATTCTTGTCATAGTGTGTAGTGCAGAACAAGTATAAAGAAGAAATGAATTTTTCTCATGAATGAAAATACGATCACTTGGTATACAAGGTATACTATTATTGGTACTACGTAAAAGCAGTAAAAGTGATAGAATTTGTTCAAAACATTTTTGAGCTTTATATTGCTTGTCGCACAACAGCTTGTCAACACAATGACGTCACTTTCTCTCTTATAAATTAACTGACATACCTTATCTAGTTTATATATCACGTATGTCTATTATATACATATATATAAACATGGAAAAACTATACATAATTATTATACTTTTTGGACAAAAAAAAAGAAGCTTTATCTTGGCAAATATCCAAATTTGTTATTTGCGTTAATTTTATAGTTTGTTTTTTATAGTTGTACTGGTTGTATACGGTTGTACCAGAGTACCACGTTGTATACATTTTTCATCATATACATACGACGAGTATGTATTATTATCATATATTATATTATACTAACAATATATATTATGCATACTCTTTTGTTCTTATTTTTCGGTTCATTTTTCTGCATTTTCCCTCGATCTTTTTTTTTTTTTGTGAAAATTTTAATTCTTATATTTTGTCTGTGTGTTTTATGGTTTCGCATATAGTACCTACTGTGTGACGGTATATGACTGTATACATACTTTATATTCATATTATTTTAAATGCTTTGATAAATAAATTGTACAATGTTTAGATATTATTTATATAAGAGAATGTATATTTTATCTACATACTCGTGTACATATATGTACATGGATACTTGAGTTCAGTATATAAACGTATTATACCGTGTATATAAATATGTATCACATGTTGTAGATATTATTGTTAGCCTATATGAATAAAAATATTAATTTCATTGCTTGACGAAGGCTAAAATAAATCTTTTATCAGACAATATAAAAGAAAATAAAAATTATTTTTTTTCCAAGAGAAATAATTATTATTTTAAAATAATCAAATAAAAAATATATAAATTTATATAAATAAATATGTAGATGTACTTTTAGGTATTAAAAACATGTGGTACATATGTACACACACATAGTAATAGTATTAGAAAAGAACAGCAGAAAAAAAAAATTATTTCAAATATCTATAGAAATTTAGCCAACAAAAATATTGAAATACATTATTTCGAAGAATTTAATTTATCAAGAAGAAAAACTTTTAAGATTGATTATTTGACCGAATAAATTTTTTTATTCAACTTCTCTCTTACTGTACCATAAAATTCATGAAAGATCGTATATTACATGAATTAAAATTGAATTTTTTATGACTTTTTTGAAATATAATTTTTATTGTCTTGTAAGTCATCGCAAATGGAAGCATATATGCTTTTCATTTATTGCTAAACATTATACACTGCGGAAGAAGAATAATAATTGCGAAAATCTTATAAAAATAAAGTAATTTTTAGCATTAATAATTATTATACTTAATTTTATATTAGCACTTCAGCATAACATAACCATGAATATGACACAATAAATGAAGATTTTATGTCTGGACTATATCTGGAATATAATAACATAATGAAAACGAAAAGAGAGCAAGTTCATAAAAATTTAATAATAATTATCATCATCATCCATCATAATGAATAAAAAATTTCATTAATCGAAATATTATGTATTCAGTTTCATAATCACCTACATATCCTATAGTGTATGTCCCAGTCTCTTTTACCTTTTACTGACAGTATATGCGAACATGCCGAGGTATTAATTTCAAAATATACATACATAGTTCTCACAGAAAGTACAAGAGTATCTAAAAATATCTTTTAAGAATTAACAGAATACTGTTCGAGATTCGAGTACGAGTTCTCCTTCTTCAGGTAGACATATTGACTCTCTCTTCGCCATTTTGTAAAAAAAAAAATAAGATAAACGAAGTTGAAATTTTTCAACTTTTAATTTCTGTACGCAGTTAAAACATACATACAAATAATTGGACTCTTCTTCTTCTTCCTCTGCTCTAGAACCCACGATGACCCCATTTCATCCTGTCTTCAGGTATAATGTTAGAATGTTAATTAATTTCATTGTTTTGAGGTCCTCCATCACAGATTCCTTCTGCACCTATTCCTGGGTCTTCCTTGTCATCTTGTATCTGAGATACTCCCATTTAAGTATCACCTTCTTTAAGTCGTTTTGAATAATTGGTATATTGCAAATATAATTTTAATTTGAAGGAACCGTTTTTTACATCGTATTTGTTTTAATTAATTGTAAAATATTTTCATTTTTTAAATTCCATAACTAGCAAACCGTTTCTAAATGTTTTCTCAAAATAATCAAATTATTAGAAATCAACGTTAAAAATATTATTGAAAAAGAAATTTTCTTTTTAATTTGGGGACAATCAGCGAGAAAGTCGTTTTTTCATACATACATTTATAATTTTATTTCCAGTACTCGAACAGATCTTTAGTTTTCCTATACTACAAATGGTTTCTTCTTCTTTCACTACTGCACCAATTCCGGATATTGTAAATTATTTATCATTTGGTGAATAAATAAAGTATAAGAAGATAAGTTTTTCAACAAAAATTAACTTATTATTTTCATCCACCAGATGATGCTTAATTTAAAGATTTATTTTCGGCTAAATAAATCTGTTGGTCGGAAGCCGGAAGCTTTAAATTTAAATTTAAAATTATCTCGTGGAAGTAACGTTAATCTTATAGTCGTTAAATGTATTCAAAAGTATATAAATACATAATTTAACCAGTGCGATATGTTGTGGTGCTATGTATACAACACAGCATATCTTGACAATATTTTATAGATTAATTTTGAATTGTACATGCATGATGAATAACATGAATAATATTTTTATTAATTAATTCACTGCGGATTTCTCATTCCACCCTAAAACTAATTGAACCGATAAATCAATATAGAATGGAGAATATATGTATGTAACACGTTGGGAGTTAGGATGTAGCTCTAGCTCTTCTGAATGTAAAATGGAAACAGCTTCATATTATGTGATGACTATTTTAATATTATTGCTGTATATTTTATATATATAAGAGAAATACATACCCGTACTCGTACATACACATGTCGATTTTCATCACAAATTTTCAAGATGCAATAAATAAAAAAATGAAGTAACAAAAAACATAATTCTATATGCATGCAATTAATGTACAAATGTATTCGTATATGTATTATAAAAGTAAAAAGCAATATCTGTATTTTGTAACATTACATACGCTATTTAATTACAATTCTTTTTTTTTTATATAAGTATAATCATTCTTGCTTGTTAATCAGCTTTTAACGGTTTATAATAAAATTGTGCGTTGTGTTTTTTTTTTTAAATTAATTTTGTTATTTCTGTTGTTGCGGTTTCAATTTTGTATATAAAGTAAAAAAAAAAAGTGAAATTCGATATAATATCTAATAATTTTTCGATTTGGTGGTTTGTTTATTTTTTGAATCAAAATTATGTTGATCGTTATTTTGTGTGTCGAAACGTAATAAATAAATATTATTTGAAATTGCAGGTATCTCTAATATGAATTTCTCATAATTTTTTTTGATTTAAATATTTTTATATAATTTTTTTATAGAAAATATCAAAAAAGAATTTCTTTTAATTTTTAATTATGATGAAAACACATAGTCAACATTCAACAACATTGAATTTTATTCATCAAAAAAATAAAATCAAACCGTTGTGTAAAAGTGAAAATTTCATAATTGAAGGATGGAAAATAAATGAAGAAAATGATGATCAAAAACAACAATTAACTGATACAAATTTAAAGAAATTTCATCAGAATGATAATAATAATGATATCAATAATGTTGAAATAATATGTGATGTTGAAACATTTATAAAAAACCAAAATCTTTTGAAGAAATCAAATAAATTCTTATACAATAATGAAAATGTGAAAAACTCAAAAAAACTACCAGAAGTAATTTTAAAAAATTTTCAAAAATATCCTTGGATAATATTTGCAATTAGTTTATGTCAGGTAATTTTTTAATAAATACTACTTACGTTCATATATACATTTGTGCATTCAATAATTGCGTGAGTTTCAATAAAAATTGATTATCTACCATGAAAATTATAAAGAGAAAAAAATTCAAACGACAAAATAGGAGTGAATTTTCATATACTTATTTACAACAGGCAGAACCGATGTATTTAACCTTAGACTATCCGCCACGGCGCCACCTCAAATCTAGTTCCTCATATTGTTTCCACGAGATAAAGTATTAGGTATTAGCCTAGCCTAACGTCAACCTCCAATCAGAGAAGGTCAGTTTCTCCCTTTCTCGTCTGATCACGAAAGACTTTAATTCTCACTAGGATATGCAACCTACCTCTAAAAGTTGCTCTGATTGACAAGGCTTACTCATATACCAACCGACGTGAAAGTGAAAATAGGAATTGGACAAAAGAGACCAGGAATGGTTGATGAATGCCGCACTCTGAATTGCATTGCGCTTCAAGGACATTTCATTTATAACAATGAACAAACATATAGATTCATATAGTACATCTTACATCTTTGTCTTGTACACACACATGTGTATGAATGTAAATAAAATTGTATTATATTTTTGATAAACAATATGCGATCAATGTCTTTCAGATAGTTTTTTGTTTGTTTTCTAAATAAATATAAAATGCCACTTTAAAAAACAGAATAGAAAAAAAAAACAAAAAACGTAGCGATAATTAAACAAAGATTCATTTCATTATCTATATCAATTTATGTTTACAAGTACAAGTATACATATGAACATTATGCACATATGAATTATATTATTATGGGAAATCGATTTGTCTTTTATTTTGTCCTTTTTTCATTAATCTTTCAATCTCGATTGTCAATTGTTTTCTATATTCATAAATCGTGTCAATGTCAGAAACTAACTAACTATAAGTAGTGTTCATGTTCACTTTCGATTTCTAATGCATACACGAAGAGTGCACATATATACATACATATATATTTTAATACATGATTTGACTGACAGTGATGCAATAATGCACATTACAGAAAATATATTATGTAACTATTTACTTACATTAAGTTGCACATTTTATGTATCACAAATAATGGTAATTGATATTTGTGCGTGAATAATTTCTAAGTGGCTGGAATAACACATATTTTATTATGCATGTGGATATAATGGATGATATAGTATATGTGCCATACGTTTGATCAATTTTTAACATTTTTTTTACTATTATTTACTTTTTACTATATAAGTGTAAAAGTGTATACTTGTACTTTAATTTTCTTTTATATTTTCAGATCATTTTGTATTCAGTGATGAATGAACAACTTTACAATACTCTTATGTATACACCGAATGGAAAATTTGAAATCTGGAGATTCATTTCGTACACTTTACTTCATTCGGATGTAATGCATCTACTTCTAAACATTACATTACAAGTACTATTTCCTTTTTTTATACTTGTCATACAAACATATGCACCAAAAACAGAAAATAAACAATTAAAATTAATAAAAAATTTTTAAAACAGATTTGTATTGGATCAATTCTGGAGATAGAACAAGGACATATTCGTATATTAATTATATACTTTGGAAGTGTACTATTAGGCTCATTAGCTACATCAGTAATTTATCCAAATTTAAAAATGGTTGGATCTTCAGCTGGTATTTATGGTCTCCTAATGAGTCATTTACCACATTTAGTTATTGTAAGTTTCATATTCCACCAAATTATATTGTACACAAGTATTAAACAAAAAAATTTTAAAAATAAATAATTTATAAATTTTATTTTCATTTTAGAATTTTCATAAATTAGATCATAGAATCTTTCGAATATTAGCTATAAGTTGCTTCATAATATTGGATATATTATTTACGATATTTCATTATACGATAAAGAATAATGAAAATCCACAAATATGTCTGATTGCACATATCTATGGTGGTTTATCTGGAATTCTAATTGGATTTTCAATATTTTCAATAACAGTGAAAAATAATGAAAATTTTTTAATTTTTACATTTAAAATGATCAAATATTTTTGTATATTTGGATATTTAATGATTAATTTAATTAGTATTGTTGTTATTTTGATAAAGTTCAAATAAATATTATATTATAGCCAGGTTACTTTATATGATAATTATTTTTTCACCTCCCCCAATCCCAAAATAAATAAGATAGTTTGTAGTTGCTTAAATTCAAAATAAATAGTGGAACTGGTATAGTACTTCATCAACAAGTGTTCCCATTCGCATGTACAAATTCTCAAACATATTTATATACAAATTTTAATATTTACGTCCCTTTCAACGTTATTCAAATCTTAAAAATCAAAATACTCGTAAAAATATATAAAATTCACGTTTTTAAGATTGTTTTATAAGTACGACAAGCAAAATCCACATATAGTACATACCATATTTATGTTATACATGCGTGTTTGATATGTAATAAATTCGCAATTCATGTAAAATTTGATCATTGTTAAATGACGTAAACATTTGAAAAATGTTTTTTATAAAATTACAATTTACACCCATAAATAGTTATATTTGTGTGTGTGTGTGTGTGTGTGTGTGTGTGTGTGTGTGTTCAAGATTTGTTTTTTTTTTTTTGGTAATCTTTATCTATTTTAATCCTTATCAGAAGTCATTAAATCATATTATTAACATTATAGATACGAATTTATATCATTCATCGTCATCATTATTTTGTCTCGTACATGTATACATAAATTATGATCCTTATCTTTGAAATGATTTATGACAGTTAAATTTAATTTTTTTTTTTTATATATAAACTAAAACTATTTCCAAACAAAGTCTTGTCTCAATTATATCCCAAAATCATCTTGTAAATACACATATATCATGTGTAATTTTATTTAAATGCAACTGTATTCTTTTTTGATTTTTATTATTAATTTATCAGTTGTGAAAAACAATGTAATTTTAATTAGATGCATTCTATATACGAAAATGTAAATGTTTTAAATTTGAATAATCTGATAATCGGAGCGGTTCGTTCATTCCATTAGTATATCAATCGATATCGAAGGAGTACCTATTTAAATTTTTGAAAGATAATTTTATTTGAATTCCCAATGGGAATGAATGAAAAGTGATTGAAAAAAAATTTAAAAAAAAATATTTTAAAATTTTAATAACAAAAAAATATACAAGCAAAGGAAGTTCATTTTGTTTGTAATTATTTGTAAAGGAAACATATAAATTGTATATATAGGAGAAGAAAACAAACCAAAAAATGCAGAAGAACAGTGTAAAATATCAGTACTACGCTACATTTTGTGGTCAGTTTGAAATATTTTCAATTGAAAATTTAAAATAAAAATAATACGTAAACATTTAAGTTTATCCTATATCTCAGTTACAAATATGTGAAATATATAAAAATGACAAGAAAATTTCTTAATTAAAAATATGTGCAATGTGGATTACAGGAAAAAAATGATAAAAGTTTTATTTTAGTTTTCTTTTTTCGAGAAAATAATGATCGTTAATTTTGAATCAAACCTATTTTCACATAGTTTCGTTATTCGTTTTGCCTACATTATCACCAAATGGAAGGATAATTTTTGACAAAAAGTCCCTTAAAGGTGTATTCTTGTTGGGTGTTTAACAGTTCATTTTATGTATCATTCACTTCTTTTCGATTAAACACGTCATTAATGAGAAAGAAAGCCTCATCCTAAGAACTAAAGACATTATTCCAATATCGCTTCATATTTTTTCGAGAACTTTATAAAATTAGCTTTCAGTGATCTTGTCATTGTGCTTTGTTTATCCAGCCCCGTCCTTTTTATGAACGTTACCAATATACAGCCAGTTTTACAAGTAACGCTGTCATCAATGTCCGACAAAAGATTTTGATTTTTTCAGACACCTGATTACTTCCACGACGGTCATTTTCTGTCTCTTAGGACAGTACAGCTTCAAACCGTACATTGAAATATGAACTCATTTCACTTTTAATATTGAAAAAATTAATTAATATCATTCACAACTAACTAAATTATATAATGAAAGTTAGAGATTCGATTACTCCTTATTTATAGACAAGAAATCTTACTTGACACAAAAAGGATGTAAGTAAAATCACCCACTTTCTGTGGTGAAACACACAGTAATAATCCATCACACCCGGGCAAATGCATATAATTCCAATATTTAGACTTCTTTAATTTTATGTCGACCATAATTTTATTCTAAACTTTAATTTTTTCTCTTCAGTTAACATTTTATCGATATCATATGGGGCATTTGGTGGATGGTTATCAGGTGGCATATTCTTACTTCAGTCAGATGAAACACCGTTCGAATCCGGTCCATTAACTAATAATGAAGTATCATGGATTGGATCTTTGTTATGTATCGGCGGTTTTACTGGAAATTTATTTTTCAGTTGGTTATCTGATAGATTTGGAAGGAAAATTCCAATATTATTGATTGCTGTTCCATTAACGGTAATTAATCAATTTTGTATTTTTTGTAACTCATAAATGAAATATTTTCCTCTTTTTTTTTCATACATACACTCGTATGTAGTTATCTTGGATATTTATTGTGATTGCTAAAAACGCCATTTATCTATGCTGTTCTCGTTTTATTGGTGGCTTTGCCGGTGGTGGGATTTTTTCATTACTTCCAGTTTATGTTACAGAAATATCTGAAGATCAAATACGCGGTAGTTTAGGGTCATATCTGGTATTATGCTTTAACATTGGTGTCGTAATCTCATTTGTATTAGGAAATTATTTATCATATTCTACGATACCATATATCCTCATGATGATACCAATATTCTTTTTACTGGGATTCATTTTTCTACCGGAAACACCGCAACATTTATTAAAAATGAAAAGAGAGAAAGTACGTATATTCACCTGAAAATCAATCGTACATAAAATATGTAGATTAAACATTTAATAAATTGATTCTTTTTCAAGGATGCCGAATATTCTCTTCGATATTTTAGAAATTTAAGAAAAATTTCTCAGGAACCACCAGAAAAATTCAAAAATGAACTACAAAAATTGAAACAGGATTATTTAGAGGACGACAAATTGAGCGATGAAACTCCATTAAGTCTCAGTGATTTCAGTAAGAATCTATACTCTGTTCTTAACTTTTAACTTCAGATTAAAAATGTTCGTTCTTATCTATTTTATTTAGCTAATAAAATCGCTAGAAGAGCACTTACAATTGGTGTTATGTTGGCGGCACTAAATCAATTTTGTGGTCTATTCGCCATGCTCAATTATACAGCAACAATTTTTAAACAAGCCGGATCTAGTTTAGAACCGAATATGGCTGCTATTATTGTTGGTGTAATACAACTTCTCGGTTCTCAGGTGTCGACATTTTTTGTTGAAAGAGCCGGCAGAAAACTTCTTATAAGTTCATCAGTAATAATGTCCGGTTTGGGTCTGATATGTTTAGGAACTTACAGTCTTTTGGATACTTTAAATTTCAATGTTACCGATTTTAAATGGATACCAGTTGCCAGTTTCTCATTTTCAATATTTGTTGGATCTTTGGGAGTATTGACACTACCATTTTTAGTTATTTCGGAAATTTTACCACCGAAAATTCGTAATATCGGTACAATGATTTGTATGAATCTATTGTGGTTCTTTTCATTTTTATGTCTAAAGGTGAGTGACTAATTTGAGTTGAAACACCAATTTGAGTTTTCTATACACGATCGAATTAATTTTAAATATTTTATTCTTGTTACCGTACTTACAGTATTTGCCTATCCTTATGGAACTATTTAGTATGCACGGATGCCTGTATATTTTTGCAGCGTGCTCGCTTATTGGTGGCATATTGGTTATTATTATGGTGCCAGAAACTAAAGGTAAAAGTAGTGATGAGATTCTGGCTATGTTAGAATAGAAAAGTATAGTGTTTGGACATGTAAATAGTATCAGTTTGTGACAATTTAATGTTACCTAGAACCCTATAGACTTTTATTGATAATATAATCAGTGATAAGATTTTTTAATGTTAAGAGAAAAATATAATTTAAAAATAAAAAAAAACTAATAAAGAGTTACAAATGTGATCGATCGAATACTCTGTATATAATTTGAATCATACTAAACATTCAAATTTTAGAGTTTTTTAATTGTTTTAACTTGTAATGATCATATACTTTTCCTTAATTGACTGCTTGTTACTGAACTAATTATTCTCTAAATTAGGAACAAAAAAGTATAAGTTCTTTTAATAGTTGTCAACTAGTCAACTAGACATACTTTGTAAAGATTTAATTCAATTAATGATTAAAAGTGTAACTATTAAATTTTTACAACATTAGCTATAGTTTTATGAGTTGACATTATATTATAGAGCCTACAGTGTTCTCGATGAACCTTAGCTGACATCAAGATAGTTTGATAGTTTAACTTTCCAATTGAAAATTTCTATGTTTTTCAGGATATTTTGGACGTCGTTCAGCCAACTTAATTTCGGTTTCTCCAATCTACATTCTTAACTTATGTGCTTAGTTTGTGTTATTATTTTAATTAAGCATTATATATTATTGACTTTTATGATGTTTCCCTCTATTTCTGGGTTTTTTCTTTTTTTTTTCGTTTCAATTTTAAATTAAACATTATCTGCGCAAGTATTATTTATTTGAAATTTATATCCACAACAATTTTATCTATATATTATCAAGCAGATAAAATTTTACTGTTCATTTCCATATATGTACATACTTTGCATTCATCTCAATAATTTTAATTTCTTTTTTTTTTTAAATTTCAAAAATTTTCCAGTAGGTACGTATATATATAAAAGTTTATGCATTTCAATTTACCCTTCCAACGTTATTTAAGTGTTATAAATTGAAAAAACAAAAAAATACAATATTAAAATTCACGTTTTTCAGGAGTGTGTTATGTAAGTATACGAAAAATAAAATGCACACATATGTAAACATGTGTGTTTGATATATAATAAATTCGCAATTTAAATAAAATTTGATCGTTATTAAATGACGTTAATATTTTTCTATTCATTTTTTTTTTATTATTCTTGGAAATTAAATAAAATTACTTGTAGTCGTCGTGTGTGTGTGTGTGTGTGTATATATATACGATATGTAGAAACAATAAAATATGTAAGTACATATTTAAATTTAAATAAATTGCAAAATTCATTTTATTTTTATTTAAATTAACTTTTAATCCAATTATACATACTTTTGTATGTTAATAATCTGTTAATAAAAAATGAAATTATATTTTCAGAGCCGCACACATAATTTTTCTTTTTAGTAACCAAATTAATTTATAGAATCTTTAGTAAATAAATCACTTAAGGTTGTTGTTTTATTTGCAATTTTTATTTATTTTCGAATGAAAAGAAAAATTAAAAAATTTTGTAATCCATTATATCAGCGCAGTAACTACATTAATAATATCACATATTACTTATTAGCATCACAGATACGTGTTTCTTATCAATAAAATCTTCGTCATTATTTTGTCTTTTACTGTAAATATAAATTATGATTCTTATCTTTGAAATGATTTATGAAAGTTAAATTTAATTTTTGTTTTATAATTTTCATTTATTTATTTATATTTAATAATTATTTTGTTTTTTGTTTTTTTTTTGTTTTATCTCACAGAAGTGAAAGATTTCAGTATTTTATTTGAAATGATTTTATTTAAATATTTGTTTTCTTTTCGCTCGCGGTTGAAACTTTTATTTACGCAAAAAACTTTTTCAAAAAAAAAAAAAAAAAAAACAAACAAACAAAATTTCATCTTGTAAATATGTATGCACATATCATGTGTACTGTACATAATATTATTATATTTAAAAGTAAATGTTTTCTTTTTTTGATTTTTATTATTTTATCAATAATTGTGAATACCAATGTAATTTTAATTAGATGTACTCTAAGACAAAAATGGAAATCTTTTAAATTTGAGTATTTTGATAATCGAGGAATTCGTTCATTTTATTAACGAATCGATCGATATCGAAGGAGTACCTATTTAAATTTTTGGAAGATAATTTTATTTGAATTCCCAATGAGAATGAATGAAAAGTGATTGAAAAAAAATTAAAAAAAAAATAATTTAAAATTTTAATAACAAAAAAATATAAAAAGCAAAGGAAATTCATTTTGTTTGTAATTATTTGGAAAGGAAACATATAAATTGTATATATAGGAGAAGAAAACAAACCAAAAAATGCAGAAAAACAGTGTAAAATATCAGTACTACGCTACATTTTGTGGTCAGTTTGAAATATTTTCAATTGAGAATTTAAATTTTACAAATTAAAATTAGATATTAAATACAAAAACACTTAAGTTTATCCTATATGTCAGTTACAAATGTGTGAAAAATTAAAAGCTATTAGAAAAAATTTAATTAAAAAAATGTGTAAATAATAAGAAGGAAATAATGATAAATGTTTCTTAGAAAAATTTTTTTATAGAAATAAAATTGATTTTTTCAAATCGTTTTGGAAGAAATTAAACTCTTCAAATTGATTTCATAAAATTTCATTTCAAAACCAAAACAAAATTTAGAAAAAAAATCATACCAATAGTTTTTTTCTGTTTACTTTAGATTTTATTTAATTTATTTACCATATATAAGCACATACGTTCCTTATCATATGTTATTGTAACAGTAGTAGAAGTAAATATTATCAAACTCATATCAGTCTATTTAGGTGTATATTTGAGATGAACATTTTTTGCATTTTTACTTATATTCTACTCACTCAATGAAAATAGTTTAATCGCAGATAAGGGCGGGGCGGTTCAGATTCAGATTGGTGGTAATTACAAATATGAAAAATAATGGGAAATAATAATACGGGATTAATGGGAAGACATACCATTCATATCTTGCCATTTATGATAAGTCGTATTTAACAAACAATTTAACATGACAAGACGTTTTCAAATAGCCATGTCCTGTTGTGTAGACTGTCCCTTATCTAGAGGAACCCACAACCACTCTTCACATTCTATTACTGAATATCGATGATTTCTTGTTTAGAAATTACAATTTTTAAAAGTGATTCTTCTGTAATATGTCACTTTACTAAAAATATAATTCAAATATTTAGAATTCTTTTATTTTAATCGTTTTATTTTCTCCTTTAGTTAACATATTAACGATCTCATACGGATCATTTTGTGGATGGTTATCAGCTGGCGTACTGGTACTTCAGTCAGATGAAACACCGTTCGAATCCGGTCCATTAACTAATGATGAAGTATCATGGATTGGATCTTTGTTATGTATCGGAGGATTTACTGGAAATTTATTTTTCAGTTGGTTATCTGATAGATTTGGAAGAAAAATTTCCATATTGTTGATTGTTGTTCCATTAACGGTAAATCAAAATTCATCAATTTTGTATTTTTTGTGATTCATAAATGAAATATTTTCCTTTTTTTATTTCATACACACACTCGTATATAGTTATCTTGGATATTTATTGTGATTGCTAAAAACGCCATTTATTTATGCTTTTCTCGTTTTGTTGGCGGTTTCGCTGGTGGTGGAATTTTTTCATTACTTCCAGTTTATGTTACAGAAATATCTGAAGATCAAATACGCGGTAGTTTAGGGTCATATCTGGTATTATGCGGTAATGCTGGTCTGCTACTCTCGTTTATATTAGGAAATTATTTATCATATTCTACGATACCATTATTCCTCATGATGATACCAATATTCTTTTTACTGGGATTCATTTTTCTACCGGAAACACCGCAACATTTATTAAAAATGAAAAGAGAAAAGGTACGTATATTCACCTGAAAATCAATCGTACATAAAATATGTAGATTAAGCATTTAATAAATTTATTCTTTTTCAAGGATGCCGAATATTCTCTTCGATATTTTAGAAATTTAAGAAAAATTTCTCAGGAACCACCTGAAAAATTTAAAAATGAACTACAAAAATTAAAACAGGATTATCTAGAAGACGACAAATTGAGCGATGAAACTCCATTAAGTCTCAGTGATTTCAGTAAGTACCTTCACAACATCTTTACACTGTCTTAACTTTTAATTTCAGATTAAAAATGTTCGTTCTTATTTATTTTATTTAGCTAATAAAATCGCTAGAAGAGCACTTACAATTGGTGTTATGTTGGCGGCACTGAATCAATTTTGTGGTCTATTCGCCATGCTCAATTATACAGCAACAATTTTTAAACAAGCCGGATCTAGTTTAGAACCGAATATGGCTGCTATTGTTGTCGGTGTAATACAACTTCTCGGTTCTCAGGCATCGACATTTTTTGTTGAAAGAGCCGGCAGAAAACTTCTTATAAGCTCATCAGCAATTTTGACAGGTTTGGGTCTGATATGTTTAGGAACTTACAGCCTTTTGGATACTTTAAATTTTAATGTTACCGATTTTAAATGGATACCAATTGCCAGTTTCTCATTTGTATTATTCGTTGGATCTTTGGGAGTATTGACACTACCATTTTTAGTTATTTCGGAAATTTTACCACCGAAAATTCGTAATATCGGTACAATGATTTGTATGAATCTATTGTGGTTCTTTTCATTTTTATGTCTAAAGGTGAGTGACTAATTTGAGTTTTCTATACACGATCGAATTAATTGTAAATATTTTATTTTTGTTGCCGTATTTACAGTATTTGCCTATCCTTATGGAACTATTTAGTATGTACGGATGCCTTTATATTTTTGCAGCGTGCTCGCTTATTGGTGGAATATTGGTTATTATTATGGTGCCAGAAACTAAAGGTAAAAGTAGTGATGAGATTCTGGCTATGTTAGAATAGAAAAGTATAGTGTTTGGACATGTAAATAGTATTAGTTTGTGACAATTTTATGTTACCTAGAACCCTAGACCTTAATTGATAATATAATCAGTGATAAGATTTTTTAATGTTAAGAGAAAAATATAATTTAAAAATAAAAAAACTAATAAAGAGTTACAAATGTGATCGATCAAACACTCTATATATTTAAAAGAATTTTTAAATTTATTGTCCAGGTACTTTTTTAATTTTCTTCCCTGGAATTTTGTAAATATGATTGATGAATGGCAATGAAATATGAATTATTTTGGAGGAAGTGAAATATGAAACATTAAAGAAGAAAAAATCATATTTCAAAAATAATTTAATTTAGGTATACAATGTATGAATTAATAGGTACATAATTGCTTTTCTAATTTCCAAACTTAGTTATGGATATTAGGTTAATTTTTGCATTAAAAATCACTAAAAATATTAATCTCTAAAAAAAACAAAAACACTTTTAAAACCTTCAACAATTCTACTGCACATTTCAATTGTAATTATGTTCTTCTTCTTCTTTTGTTGATTTCAAGAAATTTTACAAATTTCGTCCTTGACATCTTCATTTGTTTCTAAGTTTGTTAAAGCTCCACCTTGAAGGACTTTATTGACAACAGCTCTAGCTAAATAACCAGTAGTTTCCGAATACGGCAGAGAGTATAGAGGAAATGTTGCCGCTGTATTCTGCACGTTGTTATCCTTGAATTCAAGTAAATCAAAAATTATAAATGAGAAAAATCGTACAAACGATTTAAAATTCAATCGTAATGTCATACCTTGCAATACATTGATAACGCTTCATCTAAAATTTCATCCAAATCCATTGCTTGTTGGAATCGTAATTCGGGATTTCTATAATTGAAATCAAAAAAATTTATGTTTTAATTTGCCGATTCATTTTTTAATTCGAAAAATTCAAACCGGCTCAATATGGTCGCTATTATACAGAGGAGTTCTACAGCTAATTGCCGTCGTTCCGGAAGTGCAATACAAATCAGAGTTTCTTCAACAAGAAGCGAAAATGATAATTCACTACGGCTCATATTTATTAAAGTTGGCATTGCTGGTAAATGATGTTCTTGAACTTTAATACCCTGGGGTGTACGTTCAAGAATATCCCAGACCATATCGTAAAATTGTTTAGGAACACGGCATAAGCAACCTTCTAACTGTCGTCTTTGAAGTGTTGTAATTCTATTTAAAAAAAAATGAATTCAGTTGAAACAGAAAATTAGAAATGAAATGAATTTTATCGAATTATAGATTATTCACTTTTCATCATTCGCCCATAGGCTGACAGTCAAAACTCTTTGCAATAGAATACGAACTTGATACGGTGATAAATTATCCAAATCGACTTTTTCTTGACCAGACATTTTCAAGTAAATCCGCATTGCTTCCAGAACCCATCCGACACGAATCTAAAAACAAAATCAAACAATTGAATTTTAAATCAATATAAAACTCATTCATAACACTAAAAACTAACTGTAGACCATTTTACCTTTAAAATTCCTCGAAACATATCTGGATTTGTGGCAATCAATCTACCACAGTACAAAACAACTTCCTGCTGAAGTACAGCTTGAATAATATCGTACGGTTGAACCGAAGTGTACATGACATTTTGAATTTCGGCTGGTGTCATCGGTTTATCGAAAACAGTTTCTTTTTGACCGATTATTCCTACAGTCAATTCTTTACCATTCACTAGAACTGTTGTAATAAATGGACTAATTGAATCGACGATATGATGCAGTAGGGAACTACAATATCTGACCGCTCGCCAATATCGTAAAGAGCCGGCACGATGATATAATTGTGTTAAAGCTTGAATTACATTTATTCCGTTCACTTCAAAATTTGGTCCTTCACGATTCAATAGAATACCCCACAATTGACAGAGACTGAAAATTGATTCAGTCTTCCTTAACGCTTCGACAATTTCATACGTTGGCTTATGAATGTATTCCTACAGAAAAACGAAATTATTTAGAGCCTATCGAAAGTATTATTTGAAAAAAATCTCAAAATGAATTCCGTACATCACAAGAAACTTTCTCTTCAACGTATGATTGTGCCTTAGGAACATCTGTTAAACTCTGATAACCGATATATTCGTGATTTATTTGAGTGAAAGCTGTTTCATTTTCAGGTAAGTCATTCTGATTCATAAAATCGAGATGTTCTAAAAATTTTATACTTTCAAAATTTTGTCGTTTTTGAACAATTTACTTTCACGATATCCAAGAAAATTACTTACCAATACATGAACTTGATATGAGATTCTGTAATCTGCCGATACGTACTTTCATTCCGTCACAATAGCCCTTCTTAAGCATTGCCAATAAATCCAGCATCTCTTTAAATTGTGGATCTCTCATATGTTCTTCCCGAATTAGAAGACATACAGTCGGACGACCAGATAGACGCCAATATTTACCAACAAATTGAAGTTCAGTTTTAATATCATCTAGGGTAACACATAAATAATCGAAATTTTAGTGAATTTTTATGGAAAATGAAAACAAAAAATTCTAATCAATTTTTACCAATTAACAGAGCCATATCACGATACAGATAAAAATCTGATACTTCAAATATTAACGGATAACATAATACAGTTCGTCCACATACTCTATAAACTTTACTAGTACCAAGTGAACCGACTGGACGTGGTGGTCTACCAGTTAAACCGATCTTTTTGTTAACACCTAAATTCTGATAGACTTTTATCAGTTCTGTAGACGACCATATTTGTACTGGTTCAACCTTGTGAAAAAAAAATTTTTTGAGGACATTTTTGAAAAAAAAAATTCTTGTAAATTATAAAAAAAAAAATAAATAATCTTTACTTCGTGTGGTGTTTGTGTCTGTATACCGTATGTTGCCATCATTGCCTGCAATCTCATCGATTCAGCTATCAATACAATTTGTACAACAAGATCTGTAGCAGTTCCCTGTTATACAATGATGATAAATACATGCACGTATTGAAAAGAAAATATATTTCGTTATTTCATCTTTAGTATAAGATTAAATTTTTGTATCAAAAATTCAAAAAATAAATTAAAGTGTTAAAATTATTTAGAAAAACATCACACATCCATGCAAATAGTAAAGATGAATGTTCAATTATTTAGTTTTATTTTTATTATTTATCATGCGCTTTAATTGGTGCTGGTGTTAAATTAAAAAAAAAACGGAAAAAAAATTATATGAAAGTGAAAAATTTTAAAGAGAAAAATTAGAAAAAAAAAGAATTCTTTTTTGTGATGTGAAAATGGTAAACGAAAACTATTTCTACATTCAAAATAAAAGTAGGAAGAAAAGATTACAACATCAACAACAACAAATAAAACTAATCTACTTACAATGCCTGGTTTAGCCTGAATGTACGTAATAAATAGAGAAAAAAAAAACAAAAATAAAAGAAAGGACATTGAAAAATAAAAAACCAATTTATTAAAAAATTTAAAATATGGTTGCGATAACATAAAAGAAAAAATATATTTGTGGAAGAAATGCAACTGAAAAGATATGATATTATCGTGATCTCGTGGTTCCAAAAAAAATGTGTTCTTAGTCCATAGAGAGCAATTTTTTAAAAAAAAAAGAATCTAAAAAACCGTAGATCTTCCTAACATTAAAATTCATTCATACTTCAAATTTGTATAATTTTTCTCAAGTTCACATTTTATGCATTTCTAAAATTTGCAGTTCTTCGACCTTTAAAATTGATTTAAAAAAAAATCTGAATACCTATACACTGGCTCGAAGAAATATTTGAACCTTTACTTCATTTTATTTCATTGACATAATTTTATTTAAAAAATTTCCCAATTTCACGATCAATTTTCTTATAATTTTAGTGAAGATTGTAAGCTTTCTCATTCTTATTTCACTTTGTTTTTACCCTTAACGTTCAATAGAACAACAATGTTATCGTTTTCGTTAAATTTTCATGAAATTTTCTCTAACATAATAATAACGATTGTTGTTCTCGCTCGTTGACAACGTAAACTTCGACATCATTCAATTAAATCCATTTCTAGTTCTGTTGACGGAAGTAATACAGTTTCGGATATATTCATAAGTAAACAGACTCGTTTTACATTTCACCATTATGTTGCCATTATCGTTACATTTTATCGAGTATAAATAATCTGATGTTGATGTCAAACGTCAACGGTAACGTTGTCGTTCTATTGAGCATGGGCGTTTATATAAGAAACATTTATGAGCAGGAGCGCTTAAAAAAAGCGATCTTCACTTATTGATAAAATTTAGAAAAGCTGTTAAATTTTAATTTCTTTTTCAAAAAAAAAAATGAATTAAAAAAATTTAAAAAAAAACACAAAAAATATGATTTTGATTTTTGTTAAATTTTTTTTTTTTTTTTTTTTTTTTTTATAAATTGTAATCAAATTCAATTTAACCAATTTTTACTTACTTACATCATTAGGTTTTCCCTACGTAAATAATTTTGAGTTTGGAAAATAAAGAAAATTAGAAGAAAAAAAAAATATGTACATGTTTTGTGTTATACGAATTTTGAAAAAATTAAATATTTTTTGCACTAATATTTTATCCAAAAGATAAATAAATATATTTATCAATTCACCAAATTTGTACACCAACTATGTACGTTATACCCCACATTATAATGTTACTTATAATATTTTTTTTCATATTTAATTTAAAATATATTTATATATGTAATATTTTTTTTAGATTACCTGAAATGCTGAATATCTTCCAGCTTTTCTTGGACGATTATAACTTGGTAAATATCTACGTATTGGATCTAATTCATTTATATGAAGTAATCCAGCCGTCAATAGTTGTGATATCAAAAATAATGATTGTCCCCATAAAAATAATGATTTCGATGGTGCTCTTACATATGAACCATCACCGTCCGGTGCATAATACATTGTTATAACTGGATCACCATTATTATCTGTATACATACATTTACGTAATTCTGCTTGATAATCTTCGATTTGTTCAACATTATTACGAAATACACCATCGATTATCATGAATACATAAAATATTGGCCATTCACATTCGTTTCCTTCAAATATTTTTATTTCAGCTTCATTGTAATATCTATGAATGTCAAGTAAACAATATGAGAGAACAATTATTATTTCTTTAGTTACAAATCGAAAAAAAATACATATACATATATAAATTCAATGCTTTCCAAACATACCTTCTCGTTTTGTCTTCGCATTTACTTAAGTAACCGTCACGATTGAATCGTCTGAATCCCTTTTGTCCACGTAAGCGTTTTACAACTCGATTTTTTGATAAATCAACTAATCGTTCTTCGTGTGAAGCAAATGCCGGAAATGACAGAGTTGGCAACAATGATGAATCTACTCCCTATAAGAATAAGGGAATATCCATCAGTGTGATTAAATTGAATTTTATTTTTTTCGTTTTATATATGTATTGAAAAAAAAAAATAAATACCTTTGAACTTGATTCTCGTGGTAGCATTGTTTCGAAAATACTACGATTTCTGTTATGAGCATCAATATCAACGTACACTACACTCCATGATGCACCCTTCTCTCCAAACAAATTACATCCATTTATAGCTTCTAATGCTGATTTTGCCATACCAATTGATGAAGCATGAATTTCTGGTGTACCATTATTATATTTAGAACCACGCTCCCACATTCCAAAATCTGGTGTTCGATATGCTCTTTCAACATAGTAAACTAAATTTTGTATAAAAGCTACTTCATCCTTGATAAAATAAAAATATGAAAAATTATATAATTTAGACCTAAAATTAATGTAGACTAGAAAAAAATTAAATTTTTTTTAACATTTACTTGAGTATAAATAATCTGTAATCCAGATGTGATCATTTGTACTAGAAAAATTATGTAAACTGATACAACATCAATTTGTAAATGATTGTATTTATCATCTGAGTAAATTTCTTCTCCAGTATGTAGTGCAAATTTACTATGAAGTGCATGTTGATTAGATTGTCGTTGCTTAAATAGTTCAACACGATGTGCTTGTTTCATCCAACATTCAAGTATACCACGCATACATTTTACAGTTGATTGACCCAATTCATATGATTTACCGCGATCATCATCAATACGTCTGTATGCTTGATATAAACTCCATACAGCTGCTGCACAATATACACTGTCACGTATGCTGCCAACATCTTGATCAGTTGATAATACCGGAAACAAGCCAGTAATTGGACTTTGATAACGTAAAAGTTGTCTTTTAACTGTGAATTGAAAATTTAAAATAGCATAATTAATATTTCTCCAAAAAATTTTGAAATAATTTTCGTATTTTTATTGAACTCAAGGTTTTAAAATTTAATTCTTCCAAAATTATTCACGAGTTTCACATAACAATTATGTATGTACAAATACATATGTGTATGTATGCAAAATTTCAAAAAATTTCCCTTTATCTTTTATCAAAATTGTATACAAGAATCGATTCATATCAAATATGAATCGAAAATAATATCGATACTAGATATTATTTTCTCATCCTTGTTTTATCTTATCGTTCAGTCATTTTACAAAAAATAAAAGCAAAACAAATAACAAAACAAATTCAAATTTACACAAAAAATTAACCAATTAGCCCTAATAACCAAACTATAAATATTTTCCCGCCTTACCGATTCCATAATAGATATCCAATTGTTTTATTGTATCTTCATAATTGGAGGTCTTAAGAAATTGATCTAAATTAATATCTTCAAGACCGCCACCACTAACACTGCCACCGCTACCACCGCTAACGTCATTTACTCCTTGTTGGGAATTATTATTCAAATGACCTTCTCTGAAAGATAAATATTTTTTCTTACACACACTATGTAAACGAAAGTTAATTTTTTTGCAAATATTTCAACAAATTTTTACTCACTTCATTATTACCTCAGTGGATTTTTACTATATATTACAACTACCTTAAGTTTTTACTACAGAACGTACTGTAAAATTTTTAATATTCACTTAAATTTAATATTAAATTTTGACGACACGAAACAACACTACAAATTTTCATTCCATTTACGTATATAACCAGTCAGACAGTCAATTAAATCAGAAATCATCTGAATGACAGCAGACAGCGTCACAAGATATACAAACTACATAGTTTTGTGGTTTTGTATATCTTGACAGCGTCACAGCGATGAAATAGTATAGTAGTGATAGAGAATCTTCATTTCATATGGACTAGTATATTCTATATTTATATACTATATATATGGCATGCATTCTTAAATACCTATACATAGAATTTTGTAAATAGAAAAATTACAGAAAGGAAAGGAATAATGAAAAACAGATGATGATGATGAACGAAGATGATGATTGCCATGATTGCCTACGTTTGCGCATCTGCATTTACTTATTGCTTTTGCTTCTGCTAGAGTTTTTTTTCAAACGTTCGTAGACAAAGTTTTGATGAAATTGTTGCTGGCAGTGCTGCTGCTGATTCGTTGTTTTGATTTGAATTTATGAATTTATGAAGTGAGTGAAGAAAAGCAATATGAAAATGACAAGCGAAATAGCAAATGAAATATTTTGTTCGTTGATTCGATAAGGTAGTTTTACAATTTATATTTTTGATTTTGAATTTTAAATTTGTTCGTTAATTTTATTTTTCAATTTAGATGACTACACAACATCTTGCTTTTGTTTATGTACTTTGAAGCAGATTTTAGTCTTGTAATAAAAAATATTTTCTTATACTTCTCGCAATTATATTTTGTATTTTTGCTATTATATCATATCCATTCAAAAACACGACAGCCGACAGTTAAATAAATATTTGTTGGTGCGCTGCTGTTGCATAAAAAAAAATACAAAATATTTCAACAAATTACCATTTTCGTCCGACACCGACATTATATAGACGACATTCGATATTTGACAGTTGTGAGTGGTGTAAAAATCGTTTATTAGCGATTGCCCTTTCCTTTTCTCTTTTTAACTTTCTTTCAAAATAAAATACACGAAATGCGCATCTTTTTACACATCACACTGACACGCTGACACTGTAATGTACTGTCATCATAATAAAGTGTGTGTATATACATTTTATTTTATCAACATTAAACTACTAATCAAAATCAATTATCAAGTTTATATACATAATTTAATGTAATTGGAATTTTTAGGAGTGAAAATCAAAGTGAAGTCATTTTATTTTTTACTTTAAAATTACTTATCCATCAGTGTAATTAATTAATTTTTGGTAAATATAAAAAAAATTATTTAAAAAATAAAATATCCAGTTCGATTTATATAGAAATTATTTTAAATTTAACTTGCAGAAGATTATAGAAATTACAAAAATGGTGTGCATTGTGCAAATACAAAGTACACATGTACACATCATATAAAAAAATGTACACACATACACATAATTGTGTTTTTTCCTATTGATTGTATACTTTTGATTTTGGCCGTCGAATATAATCGTCTTGTTATCATTCAATAATTTTCCTTGCATTTGGTGAAATTTTGCTGCTATTTGAATGATAAGGCAATTAAAAAATCATGCAAACGCCAACGTGTATATTTTCGATAAATGTAAAAAATTTTGTAATTTTCTCTTAATATATACTACGTAAAAAATTTAAAATTGAAAGATCATTTTTCTATAAAATTGTAATGCACGTTAAAGTATACATACATATATTTCAGGTGAAAAGGTTAATGTCAAAAATGAAAGAAAAGAGATTGGATATATTTTTTTTACTTCCCTCTTTTTAAACATTTCTTTTTTTTTAATTTTTATTATTTTTTATATTAAACATTAAGGAAGAATTTCAAAAATTTTAAGATCAAAGAATTCTATTTTTATTATTATGTACATGTTTTCCTATATTAAATGCACATAATAATAGTGTAATTGTAATGATAAATCAGTCACAGTCAGTCTTCCTATAATTTTAATTAGAAAAGATCATTGAACTGATCTGATCTATCAAATTGCCACGATTCAAAACGATTATAATTTATTCAATACAGTAAAAGTATGTAAATTGATAAGTAATTTAGGTACTCCCTATCTAATTTTGATTTAGAATATAATATATTATAATTATGAAATAGAAAAATTTAGTTAAAATTGCAGCAAAAAATATTTTTGGAAACATTTTTTGATTTTTCCCAGAGGTTTTAGAAAGTTTTAATTTATTAACTTTATTTTATTGTTTTGTATTTTCAGAGAAATAAACTAATAATATCATCATGTCACAAAATACAAAAAATAATAAAAAACAAAACAAACAAAATAAAAAGGTAAAACATTATTAAAATTACATATTTTCCGTATAGTAGATAGTATATCAGTTTTTCATTGAAAAAAAAAAATTGTTTTTTGTTTTATTTTCAGGATAAACAATCACAAAAGAAAAAATTAGCATCAAAACGTCGTTCATCTGTATGCCCATATGTAATTGGAATATTCGTTTTAATAGGTGCAATCGGTGGAATAATTGGTTATGATTATCATATACATGAAGGAGTTTTTGAAAAATCAACAACTGGTAAATTTTTAAAAGATGCCGGTGCACTACCATATGTAGAATTGGTATGGTATAAAAGTATGTCGAACAGTGCCAGAGCATATCAATGGTTAGAAAGTAATGTTCCAGTTTATTATGCATTTGGACGAGAAATAATAAAACCATACATTCAATTAACGTGTGATTTAAGTAGAATCGGATGGGGAGCAATAAAAAATTTTGGTGAATCAATGTCAGAGTTATTTAGTCGAAAAGCACCGATTGTATCAGATTTTGTAAGTTAACAAACTGTGGATTTATTTAATTGGAAAAAAGAAAAATTTACGTTTCTATATAAATTTTATAAATAAAATTAATTTTTTTTTTTTTTATCTTTATAGGTTGATCAATATGTACCAGGATTCTCAAAAACAGTTCAAGGATTTTCTTCTTCATTATGGAAATCATCAGTTAATGCATATAATTTTAGTTTTGATTTCTTTAAAACTAAAGTTTTCGTGTAAGTATTCAAATTAATTTTTAAATTTATATTTCAAATAATTTTATTTATTTTAATTCAATTTTTATTACTTTTTCTAGTGGATCTCTATCTCCAGAAAGTTTGAGTAAGGTAATGAATCAAACTCAAATTGCAGCAGGTGAATATTATAGTTGGTTTCATAATAAAGTTAATGAATATGCAAAAATACAATGATTTTAAGGAAAAAAAAACCCAACAAACTAACAAAATAAACCAACAAACAAACAAAAAATAAAATTAAAGAACCAGAAAAATAACTTAAAAATGAATTAAATTACTAAATAAATGAAATCGGGTTAAGAACAAAAAAAAAAATTAAATTAAAATTAAACAAACAAAACAGAAAAATTAAAATTAAGAAAATTATAATAATATATTAAATTAAGAAAAAAAAATATAGTAGGTCTCTATATATTATTGAATGGATTAAGCATTTAAAAAAAAAAAAAAACGTTTTATTTTTTGATTATAATTTTTTTTTTTTTCATTTTTTTTTTATAATTTTCTAAAAGTTTATGTGATGATACATTCTATTTATAATAATAAGAATAAGAATAAACTATTAGTAAAAGGAGATTTAAAAAAAAAAACTAATTAAAATCATAGGACATTTTGTTTGTTTTTATAAAAGAAAAAAAAAACCTATTTTAACGTACGTATGTATTCCAATTAATTAATTAATTATTTTTCATACTACTTACATATTAATTCAGATAAAAATGTTAATAGATATATGAATTTTCATCACATAATTACTAGCTACATAATATGTATTTATATTGTTAGATTAACTAAAAAAATTGTTTATAGTAAACGCAATTTAAAATAAAAATTTTTTAAAGAATATACTTATCTAAACATGTATATGATGTCGTAAACACAACTGAAGCAGGAAATAACGATAGCGAAAGTGGGTGACTTGGTAGTGATTGTCAATAAAAAAAAAAAAACTAAATCCAATAATCAATCTGAACACAATCATGACGAAGGATTTATTGAGAAAGAAATATAAAAACCTTGAAATTTTTTCCCACAAATACACTAACACTTTAATTAGTATCTCAATAACTTTGGCCTAGATTGTGTTCAATATACAAATTTGTCGTCATCTCTAACTCTATTCATTTCAAAATTTTGTTTATGGCATTATACCATTAACTTCCAATATTTCTCACAGCATTATCAGTAATCATAAATCATGATGTCGAAATGTTTAAACCGAAATATTTGGAAAGTTTTTATGTGTATAATCGAAATAAAAGAACATTGGTAGTATAATACTGCTTACCTTTTTTAACATTGAAAATAAATTTCAAATTGCGTTATGCTACACTAAAATTATAATTCTTATATATAAAGTGATTTACAAAAGTAAGTATTTATGCATCATATAAAATTGTAAGAAAATTGAAAAATTTAATATTAAAGGCTTGTAGCTTGTAGTTAAAAATTTTTATTCGTTGACTTCAGGCAATAATTGATTCCAAAGGATGATCAAAAAAAAAATATATATATTATATTAATTTATTGAACGATTAAACTGTACGCAGATTTTTGAGTAGTAAAAAGTGAAAAATGAATATTTTTTATGGTCAGTATTGTGGAAAAAAAATTTTATTTGATTTATGACTTCTACTATGGAACATAATGACGGCATTCACTTAATAAAAAGCATATAAACCGAGTAAAATTTAAATTTAAATACTGTTTTTACTCAGTTTTCGTGCCTTTTACTACATTAAGTGAATAACCTCAATGTATTTGAGGGATACTACATATAATAAAAATTTACAATTAAAAATTTTTTTGTTATAAAATTTTATATGGTGTAGGCTGACATTTGTAAATCACTGTAGTTTTGCATGTTTGCTTATACTCAAAATAAGAAAGCAAAAAAATAAAAAAAAAATAGAAAATGATTTTTTTTTTTAATATTTGAAAAAAGTAAATAAATTTTCTCATTCAAGTTTTTTTTTTTTTGTAAGTTATAAAGTTTATAATATTATAATAAAATACCTCATTTTATAATTTTAAAGAAATATAAGAATTTTTTTTTTGTAAAGAAACATTAAAAATAAATCAAAAACAAAAAAAAAAGAAAATACGTATCTACAAATCCATTTCATATATTCAAATATTGTTAGATCAAAGGAATTTATAGATTTTTGTTTGTCTTTTTTATACAAATGACTGAATTCTAGAATGCATCGATGCAGTTATCTGTATCAATAGTTACAAGTAATTCAACTCGAAAAATTTTAGTAATTTAGTATGTATGTTGAATTATGTATGTATCGATCGATCGATACCACATCGAAGTATTTTGGAACTTAGCTAATTTGTGTTACTCTAAACAGATGTATGTATAAATTGGAAAACAATAATAATCATTGTATGAAGGAAATATTAAACTCTAAAAATTTGTAATCAAATTAAAATTAATAAAAAAAAAAAAATGATGAATGTATATGAAATGAAGACACTGAAAATATAGCATTGCATAAACATAAAACTGTTGTAAATTTTTTTTTTTTTTTTGCTAGAAAAAGAAAATATAACGATTATTAGTTTATTTGGTTTAATCTTGTATTCTAGTAGGGGGGCTTATATACATATAATTACATATATAATTTTGTTTTTAAAAAAATAGAGGAAAAATTAAATATAAAATTATAACTGTAAATAAAATTGTTTTTATCAGAAGAAAAAAGTAAAAGTAAAAAAAGTAAATAAATAAATAAATGAATAATGAAGATAAAACTAAAACTATTAACAGAAAGTAATTAAAATAAAGGAAAATGATAATAATAAAGACAATGTAGTAAAAAGAAAAAAAAATAAAATAAATTTCTCGAAAATTACAAAAAAAAAAAAAATAATATTGAATGTAACTTGATATTGTAAATTTTTTGTTTTTTTTTTCTTTTTCATTTTCTTTAAATTCAATTTATTATTTTATAAACAGAACAGAATAATAATTAAAATAAATGGTTGGTATTTCTTTTTAACTAAAAAACAAATAAAATTTTCACATATTTATGTATATTTTTGTTCTATTAAAATACGAGTTCATTTAAAAAACTTTGAACATTTTTACTTACAAGAACTAGTAAATGATTTATTTGAAAGTAATTTTTTCAGTATGGATTCGATAGGGACATTGTCGGTTTTAGCTTCTGTTTTAGATACAGTTTTTTTTTTTACTATGATTTATAAAATTATTTTTCTAAAAACGAATATGTGACTATTCATTATGCCCATATTCGCGCCCTCGAGATTTGACGCCCGATTTTAATGAACCATTTCAATATTATAAAAGAACCGGGTACGGATAGGGAGAACGAATCATGTAAAACTGTTGGGGTATTTTTATTCATTTTGGAGCATTTCGTAATGGAAAAATTTAATCCGATACAGTGTCTATACATTATCCAGTTACCTTACGAAAATCGATTGTCTTCTAACTACGGAGAATTTGTTTTTTTGAAAAGGTTAAAGAAAGATTCAATGTTTTACATTAAATCAGAAAAGGTAATATAATTTTTTATATTTTCAGTTACTATACGTTCTGTTTTTATTGCAATAAATTTAACGAAAAAAAAAAATGTATAGAATATCGTTGTATACAAAATTATTTCCTATACTCGTACATAACAAATTATATATAAAATGTAATGCAATTTAGCCATAAAATAAAAGGTATATAATGTATAAGAATAAGGTAACATATAGTGCATATACATACATACATATATAAGAATATATTCATGCGATTATAATATTATGTACGTGCAAATATCCTATTAACCTTGTTTAATGATAAAAATCTAAAATCGAACAAATTATTCCTTTAATACTTTGACTACATAATAATAATAAAAAATATATACATATATTAAAATATTCTTTTGCAAAATGTATACCTATTCTAACGTAATTATCATATGCATACAATCGCTCATGAAAGTATTGGAACCGATATAAAACCTATTACGTAATTTAGAACTTCTTTGTTTTTTGACTATTTCTCCTCGCAGGAGTGTAGCGCCTCTACAGCATTTTCATCTCACTCAATTGGGCGCCATGCTATGCCTATCGTTCTCCACCAAATTTCTTTGGATCTTCCTCTTCTTCTGTGGCCACGGATTCCATTCTAGTGCCCTTCTCGTTATGTGTGTGCGCGCCCGATCCACCTCAACTTGTTTTACTGTTGGTTGCATCATATTCTTCGAATTGTCCCATACAAAAAGATTGTGTTATAGATTTGTCAAGCAGAAAAAAATTTTTAAACCTCATAGTATCTATGATTAACCATCATTAAATCTTAAAAATTTTTTAGTTTATTCAAAGCTGAGTGAACTTGGGAAATAATTAACGAAAAATTGAAAATTATTTTTCTTACTTTTTACCTTGGACGGTAATGAAACCCGCAACTTCGAAAACAGTAACTCCATCACATTAACTTGTTGGCTATTCGATGTCTGTTTTCTGTTATATGAGAGGTGAAAAATTTGTAACTTTTATCTGTGATCGTACTTAAAAAAACCTACCAGTCCCAATACTTTCAAAAGCAACTGTATGTACGTAAATATGTAGTAATTTTAGAAATACTTCTTTACGCTATAATATGTAATTCTTTGTTTCAGGTATTTTCTCACATTTTCTTTTAAAATGTCATGCTATGCCATCCTCAAAAGTTTTATTTCGTGCTAACTTTCAGACCTTTTATACTGATTGAAGTTAAAAAAAAAAAGAAAAGAAAGCCACATATTTACCATTAAATGAAGGTGAATTTTACATTAAAATTTATTTTATTTAAATTTATATCAAGCGAAGCGTCATATTACATACCAACAACCATCAAATTTTTACTCATGTTCTACTGGTGTTGTGTGCTTTTTTTTTTCTACATCAAATAATTCGTTTAATTTTTTTTTTATACGTGATGCTTATCGACAAATTCTCAAGGACATTAAAACTTCGTATCGTCTAGATTCTAGAATTTCTCGAGTAGTTTAATCAAATTTTTACAAAAGTAATCTTGGCGCTTTCACAGACGATTAGTGAGAAAACAAGGCTCTGTAATGCATTTAAATCAATTGAAATCTTATGCAAGCGACATCCTAATGAAAAATCGGTTCGAACTTAAAGTATCATATCCACACAAAGAATAAATGAAAATATTATTGAAATTTTGTGGAGGAGCAAATGAATAGCTTTTGAATGGCTAAGATCTGTAACTAAATTCAGGCTGAGTAAAGGATGTCTTCATTATGCTGATGTGAATACCAATGTACATAGAATTAAAATTTTAACAAACAATAAAAATGCAGTACAAATGAAGAACAAATTCAATATTGAAGGAGGAGCATCTCATTAATAAGAATTGAATATTGAATCGTTCTTTTGGGAGGCCAGATAAAAAATGTTAGGACAGCTATACTGATCGAATTACTTCAAATTGGATAATTTTTTAATTTTCTTTGACGTTTTCCTATTTTTGGCGACAATGACGTTTTTTTTTTTTAATTCTAAACATTTATAGTTATTTTCATAAATACGCAACTTACTTACTGGCGCAAATTACCTGCGATCATGCAGTGCAAACTACACAAATGATGGTTATTTCCTTCCTTTCATTGGTTGGTTTTAGTTTGAATTTTGAAATTTGGCAAACTATTTCATTTCATTTGATGGTTTTATTCTTTTCTATATACAATCTGACTAATAAAATTCCTGAAGTAATCAAGGATTCATAAATATTTTTTTCAACCAAATTTCTTCAATTTTTTTTTTACATGTGTACATACATATGTACAAATACAATGCAGATCCAATCAATTAAACTTGTAAATCAGCAGTCCATAAATTAAAATTTTTTTAAATATTTTTTTCTTATTTTTTTGTTTGTTTTAAAGAAGGACTAATTTTAATTAGAATATAACAAAAATAATATCATGTAAAGTAATTTAAAAAAAAAAAAAACTATTTTCGATTGTCATCATGTCCTGTCCATTTATGGTGTCCTTCATATTAATGTATTGTTTTATATGCACATATAAGTATATGCATAAACACACATAAATATGTAATTTTGTTTGTATACAAGTAACAATTATTTTTTTCCCTAATATTATTGTATACGAACAGTATGTGTACATACATATGCATAATATGCAATGCACATTAAAAATAAAATATGTATAACGTTTTTTTTTCATTATTAAATTATGAGACAGTTAGTAAAAATAAAATATTAGATATGTATGTATATACCGATCTATTTTATATAAACACATCCGATATATACATATACATGTGGTGGGTTATTATATTTACTATATCCCTATGATGTACATACTATAGTATATTAATACAATTTCACACACACACACACAAAGTACACGCGAGTAAGATACATACATGAATACGAAGGAAAATGTCATGGCCATTTAGAAAATAATGCTGCAGAATTTCAAGCCTTGACTTTCCATGATACATCAACTATAACCAGAAACAAAAATATATATACCTATACTCTGTGCAATATGCATACAATATACAGCTACCATATACTCTGCCTCACGCTGCCTATATTCTGCTATACTACAACTACACCGTGTACAATTATATTATCCCAAAGTAAAAAGCTGTACTCAATACTCAATGTACAATTAAAAAAATAAAATAAAATAAAATTTAAAGGCCTCTAAACTCTAGAGTGTATACTACATCCTATCCCGTGGCCATGTATGCAGTCTAAAAATTGAATTAATTTCCTCAAAATATTTGATTGCAATTTTATATTACAACATTAGTATAGATACACATAGTATTCTATATAGAAGATTTACTTATGTTTCTACATAATATGTACATATGTACAAACAAACGGTATGAATACATCAAATTCATAAAGTACCTAGATAGCTACATATCTGTGTATGTTATCAGCATCTGCATTTTTTGTCGTATAATCATCGTCATCATCATATGCATTTTCTCTTCAAAACTACACAATTACCATATCATATAACCATCATAATCTTTAATGTATTTTCATATTTTATACCAATTACTAATAAAAAATTGTACGATGCATATTGCATATATGAGTATAGTTTTTAAAATAAAAGAAAACCATTCTCTTAATTAGCTTTCTTTCAATTGCCAAAAATTAGTGAAAATTCAAAATTAGATTATTTATTTGGCCTTTCAAAATCGAAAAAAAAAATAAATTAGCATAAATAGTTTAATTCATGAAACACACACAAATTTTATGGGAAAAATTAAAAAATAAAATGTATATAGGTAGTCATGACATGTGAACATTAAGTACACGTGTGTACATATTTCTATATGTACAAAAGTACATACTCCTAAATGTACAGGCTCAAATGGTCTCAAGTAAAATCAATAAACACCTGTCTATACACCGTATATACATGTACAATAGGCAAAGTATATGTACAAGTACAACGTCTATGGTATGTAATGTACCTGGTGCTCTCTGTTCTGATATACATAATAATGATGGTCGTTTTGTGTTGTTATTTATTAAGTGCATATATCGCCTGCATAAGTTTTTATGTTTCACTCATGCATATATGCATTGTGTATATGAAATGTGCAAATGAATACCGTCAGCGCCGATTAAACTTCTTCGGTGCCCGGTGCACTTCTAAATCTAAATACTATCTTCTAGAACTTCTCTTTCAACATCCCAAATACTCAAGAGTTGAATGATCATGTTTGTTTACAAATGAAAATATTGGGGTCAATATATTTTTAAGTTTTTCTTATTTACACTGTTTACACGGATCTAGTTTCAATTAGGAATTCTTCTCGGGATTCGCATACTACAGTACAGTATAAACAAAAAATGGGGAAGAGAAAGCACTATTCAATTTGAAACTTTTCTTTGTACACGTCTAATAGAAAGCAGTAAATAATTGAGAGAAAAAGGAGAAGAATAACAAATATTCATGTGTCTTTCTACTCCTCTTTCTACTCCTCCTGTATTTTCATTTGTAAACAAACATAAACATAGTCATTAACCTCTTGAGTATTTGAGATGTGAAAGAGAAGTAGAAAGATACGCAAATAGTAGTTTCTCTTCTCATTTTCTTGTGTAAATTATAAACTACTTTGTAAGGATCATGTAAGGATCACTTTTTCAAGTTGTGGACCAACATAAATTTTTTCTTTAAATATATTTACCATGCGATCATTTGAAAAAAAATTTTTCACAGAGAATATTTCTTTACTGTGATTTGTAAAATTATTTTTCTAAAAACGGATATGTGACTAGTCAATAGTCATTCTCATTATGTCCTTATTTGCGCCCCCGATATTTGACGCCCGGTTTTAGTGAAACATTTCAACAACTTATAAAAACAGCCGGATACGAATTCCGTGAGCACAGTGTTATTTTTACATTTCATTTCTTGCATTACAATACAATACGTATTCTTTATACGTGCATACTCGAATATGCATGCAGTATTTACAAGTACGACGAACAGCATGAACATCATCATTGCAATTTAAAATAATTAAGAACACGAAAAATATGATTCTTTTTTCTTTTTATTTTTATTTTGTTTGAGCTTTTAATAAATCATATTTTCTTGATAATTATGCATATACATCAACATCATGTAAGTACATATGTACAAAAATACATATGTGTATATGATGACATTAAGATAAATAAAAAATCTTTATATACCTGCATGTGCATTTACATACATAAATGTATTCTAATATAAATTCGACATCAATCTGAATCTAATTATTATACGATGACATACTTAACTTACATTCATACCATACGTACATAATGAGAGAAATAAGTACTCGTATGTGCAATAATTTTGAAAAGTGGTGTAAGCATAGAATAATATATATTTCATATAACATTATACAATGGTGTAAGTTCATATTTGAAATGCTCCCCGAAGAAAGATCCCACAGAGAAAATTATTGCATGCATACCCGATACCAAATATCTTTGATTATTTACACGTGTTCTACAGAAAAATTGAGCAGTACAATGACATGAGTGTGGTTTATGATCGTATCAGAATAAGCAGGCTTAATTGGATTGGGTAGATATATTATGCGAAGACTGGATGAGAATGTATAATGAAGAGAGTGGTATGGTACGAACCCAGTTGCCAAATGTCAAGAGAAGTCGAGGAACGCCGAGATACAGTGAATCGATGATGTTACAAACGATCTAGAATTGGAGTAGGAAATTGGAAGAGGAAGTATCTAGCAAGCTAGAAGAGTAAATGATAGCAGATCTGATGATGTGTATAGAAAAATTGAAAAAATTTTAGATTAATTTTATTTTTACTAAATTTTAACTAAAAACAAAAAAACAAAAAAATCAAAAAAAAATCAGTCCATAAAAATAGATACTCAAAATTTGATGATTTTTTTTTTAGTTTCGATTTCAATCCAATACTTCTGTACGTGTTTATATGTATGTACTGCGAGTATGTACATGCTTTTGCATATGTATTTTTAAAGTCCTTGTTGTAATTAGGCAACTGAAACTATACACAAATTTTATTTTATTGTTGACGTTATATTATGATGATTATGATTGCATATCTCTGTATTGTAAAATTAATATTATAACTACACGTATGTTTTTATATTATGTATGTACCTATATATTTTATAGTGTAGGTAAATTGATATATTAAAGTAAAAGCAAAGCAAAGTTCTTACAAGTATGTAGGTTGCTGCGTTTTGTATCCTGCTGCTGTTCTTCTTATAGTTTCTACCTTTACTACATACATAAATTTATACATATTCGTTTTTATGTCACTGATATAATATTAGCAACTTTATGAAATACACCGCAAAATTGGAGAAACTAAAAGTTGCTTCTTGTTTCTACCTACCTAGTACCAGCAATATGTGTACAGATAGAATACACGATTACGAATACACTTCATCATCATTTTTGTGTCTGAGTCATTATTATAGCGAGAAAATTTAGCGCATGTTTTCTAAATAATAACAATAACAACAATATACATAAAAGCCAAAAATTAAAAAAAAATACTGACATTTCAAAAAAAAAAAAAAATTTTTATATATTTTGCATTTAACTCAAATACTGTACTCATTTAGGCTATTATGTAGTAGTACGTGTGCATGAACATATTTTCATTTATATTTTTTCAATTAAATTATTATTTTTATTGAGATTGCATAAATACATGCAGGAATTTTATTGAGTACACACCAGGTAAACTCATGCACGAGTATGTGCACATTTGGAAGGTTGGCAGATTTCAAAAATGAAACGAAAAAGGAATTAAATTTGAACACACTTATGAAATTCAAAAATAAAAATTTGAATTAAATTTGTATTCTGTTTTTGTATGTTATTTTGGTTTCCCAAATGTTCTCTTTTCTATTTATTTGATCTGACTGAGACTGACTGAGTGAAAATTTTTAATCATGACTAGCATTTTCAATTCTATAGATAAGGCTATAAGTTTGGCTTATAAGTCCGAACTTTGTTCAACCAACACTCGAATGGTTTTGTATCAAAATCAGTTCAAGTTGAATAGTTTCACAGAGGTTTCATTCAGGATTAGGATTAGGGAATTTTCTAAATAATCTAGTGATAATCTCTGTCAATAATCTAGTGATTTGTATTTTATTATGTTAAATAAGATACAAAATTCAAATTAGAAAATAGAGATGGATCAGACATACATATGCTGAGAAGTCATAAGGTAAGAGAAACAGCCAATAACATATGGTAAGAGAAAAACAATGAAATAGAACACGCTCAGGGCTCAGGGAAAATAAAGGTACATTTAAAAAAATGTTGAGAGCAATGTTGGAAGAAGGCTCTTCTCTAGCAACGACGAAAAAATCTTGGAATAACAACAAAAATTGGCACGCGTTATACTCCCCCGAGAAACAATATAGCAAAATAAAAACAAAAGCACACGAAATGAATCATTTTTTGTAACCGTCAGCAGGTGTTGTACAATTGTAACAGAAAAAAGTGTGACTATTGGCACATTGGTAACTCGCTATTTTTTTCTTAATGCCCTCGCCTCACATAAATAAAAAATCAACTCGTTACATATATCCTATACTACCTATGGCAAATAGGTACCAACATGTTTTCCGTTAAAAGTTTATTTTTTTTTTTTTTTTGAAAAATAAATTAGACAACACAGTAAAGAATATAATAATTTTCTTTTTCGTCAAATACATAGCAACTCATAAACTCATATCAATATTTATACAGACCATACCCAGTCGGGTAGGCAAGTAATTACCGAACCGATTCTGCAACTAGTTCCTTTAAACAGCAACTAGTTCTACTTTCGATTACTGTGTATGAAAATAACGCATTACTTTTACACGGCGATGTCATAGGAGGTAATCAATCGCCTCCTTTCTGCATTACCTAGAATTAGTTTCTTCATTTATTCAAGTTAAACTTATTATAGAACGCATTTCCAAACATTAATTACATAATAGCAGTAAAAGGAGCAATTCCGATATCGATTCTTGGAAAGTAGTTATGGAAGATTATTAATTAATATATATTAACTCATATTATATTTTATATTAACTTATATTTTATATTATATTATATTTTATATTAAATATATTGTATTTTATATTATATTTTATATTTATATTTATATTTATATTTTATTTATATTATATTTTATAGTCACTACTTTATACTCCTTTTCATATCGAGTTTATAACTTCGAATGACTATTGACATTGACTATGATTAACAAGGAAAACGCAAAAACTTTCCATCGACGTGTTCATAATACATGTTTCTAATTTCGCAATAATTATAATGCGTATAATGCGTATATTGTTATACACATTACCGCTTGCATTACATAGCATCAGTATCATTGTTCGGAGTACAATTGCATTACAATCCACATTACTTTTTTAACGAAGTAATGTATTATTGAACTACTTTATTCGAATTGGAAAATTGTGAACTAGTTACAGAATTGATTCTGCCAGTAATGCCTTACTAATTCACGACTGGGTATGTACTTACAAATGTATATATACATAATTAGAACATTATTTGTATGTACATTCATGAAATTTTCAAAAAAAAAAATTATAATAGACACGCAATCATATACATAGCAATAAGGTAAAAAAAACAATCAGCAAAATAAAAAAGGACGAAGGCAGATTGTCAACATGAATGAGTAAGTAACTCAGCTACTTCTTGATTGCAGCAAATTTATACAATATTGAATGAGAAACTATGTGTATAGTGTATAGCCTATAGCAGCACTAGAAAAAAAAAATCAGTAAAAAAAATTACACCATGGGACCATACACATAAACATATTCCTATGTATTTAAAAAAAAAAAGTACATCATAATCGCAAGTACTGTATGGTGTTTGAAGTGTGGTGAATTTTGTATGAATTCCTTGAAAATGTGCATTATATGAGAAATACCACGTCAGACATCCACATTGCACATTAAAATAGGTAATATAAACAATGTATTAGAGGGAAAATGAATATTGAGGTGTATATAAAATATGAAATGTGCATTAGTGCATTCTATATCCATTTACATCTATAGAGTATGCATACAATACGTACTTATGCGTGCATTATTGTGCAACTAATTTTTGCAATTGTATTTGTGAGTAAATTAAAATAAAATATGTATGTATCTAGTATCTACTATGTATGTACATTGTAAATTTTTTTTTTTTTTGTACATATAAGGGGTAAAAATTTTACCGCAAATATATACATATGCTACCTACAATTTTCACGGTCGATTTTTCATACACACGCAAATAATATGTACATACTATACAATTATTCACATACATCCATGTATTCATTTTCATGTACACACATGCATACAAATTATATTATATATATGTATACATGCGCATCTGTATAAAATTCACAAATACTTTTATATCTGTAAATCGAAAATCCTTTATAAAAGCAATGAGCTTTTCTTCATCAATTTCTTCATTAATGTGCATTCGAATTGTGTAGGTATACCCCATATATACCGTATCCGTATATCATCCATTGTGTGTACAGAGAAAATTTTTTATAATACATACATAGGTATATAGAGAAATATAATTAGTGAAGAAAAAAAAAAAGTGAAAATTTTTTTTAAAAGAAGAAAAGCTCTTCCCTTTTTAGTACAGCATACAACAACAACAAATTAAAGCTATACAAACACAAACGAGAAGTATATAGTAATAAAAGAAGTGTAATAAAAAATAAATTTTCTATAATTTTGTGAGTATACAAACAGTTTTCGTCGTCGTCTCGTCAGCAAAAGCAAATAAAAATAACCGAAGGAAATATATAAAAATATTATAATAATTTTTAAAATAATAATTTAAAGAAGGAATATATTTTCTTCTAATATTAAAAAAATAAATATATATATATAATATTAACATCTAGTTTTTTTTTTTCAAATAATTTTTTTCTTTTTTTAAATTAGAAAAAAAAAAAATTTTTTTTAAATTTTTCACATTACCTATTATATATTTCATACATAAAATTATTATTAAAAATTTCAAATTTTTGTATACCGATTAATTACATATAGCTGGTAAAATTTTTGAATAACATAAATTAATTAAAAAATTTAATTGAAAAATTGAACCTTTTGCTTGTGTTACCTTATATATTTTTTTTAAATTTTCAAAGTGAAAAAAACAATTAAAAAATAAAAATTAAATTATTAATTGATAATAGCAAGTGTTTTTCATATCAAAATAATATCTGTACATATTGGGGGGTACCTTTTGTTGGTGCAGCCAATAAATAAAATAAAAAAAAAGCGAAAAAATGAAAAATTAATAATTAAAATCATAAAATCATATTTTTATTTTTAATATTTTGTTTTTTTTTTTTTTTGCAAATACATATTACATACTAGAGTGGTTCAAAAAGAGGAGAGAATTTATTTCTTTTTTTTTTAATTTTGAATAATTTAAATAATTAATTTCATACATGCATGCATATATATATACCTATGCATATAATAATTTATAAATGGTGTACACATATTATATATATTTAGGTATATGTATATGTTTACCTAAATACATGCATAAATATGTGAATACATGAATAGTTCTCAAAATATAGTGTTATCATTAATGTGTTGACTTCTTTTTTCAGTTTTAGATTTTTTTATTTAGAAAAATTTTATACATTCAAATTTATATCAATTTATATTCATAAATTTTTCAAATTATTTTATACAATAATAGGTATATATATTCATGTATGTATGTATGTATATGTATGCATGTAATATTACATATATTTATATGTAATGTGTATGTAATAAATATAAAAAAAAAAGTTATTTGTGTAAAAATATATTTTATATTAAATAGGAAGTATAAATTATTCGTATACCTACATAACATCTAATATAAATGTACAAAACAACACCAGTGAAGTTGTATAATAGTATGTCGAACTCGTATAATCGATAATTATAATAAGTACCTATATGTATATGTTCTAAATAAAAAGGATATTACACACATTATTATAATAGAGAAAAGAAAAAAACAAACTCAAATTAAAGGACGGATTATTATTATTACATATTATTAGCATATACGTTATATTATACGATATATTTGTAGAACAGAACTCTCTATAATTTTGCAAATTGCAAATATTATAAGTGTGATTTTTTAAAGAACAAAAAAAAAAAAAAGTAAAAAAAGAAATATTATTTTCGGGGACGGCCGTTGGAGGTGTTTTGGGAGGTCATCGCATTTATTCATGTATATATGTAGAACAGATATTGGCTGATGGCATATGTGTAATATAATATATAATAGTTGTCGGGCGCATTATATTTATTGGTATTAAATACATACATATCTAATATTTGTACGTACATTCGCATTGTAAATGTTAAAAAGTCTAAACTGGCTACTACTGTACTGAGAGAATAATAATAATTTAGAATTACATTAGTAACATTTCATACAAAATTATAACCTATATAAACAACAATCATATATAATATTAACATCGGGCATACATTATCATTATACCAGATGTATACATAAAATATATTTAAAAAGTTATACATAACGACACATATACGGCAAAACGGCAAAATCATATAGTACACCATCATCATCATCATCATCATCATTATAAGAACGACTTCTGTGTACATGCACGTAACGTAACGTATATTATACATACGGTTCGATGATATAACCAACAACTAAACGACGACAATTTAGTAGAGTAACAACAACAAAAACAACAATAAAACTACATCATCAACAAAACTAAATTATTTGTTTTTTTTCTCTCTTAAGTTTTGTATTATTTGATCTTTTGTGGATTGTGTGTACCACCACCTGTCTTTTTTTGAATTTAGTTCGTTCGAATCAGTAAATATTATTTTTTCTGTGTTTTGCCATATATGTATACATTATATGCGAATATATAGAGAATATTATATACTATACACATCATACAAGACCATACCAACAAAATAAAAAAGAACGAATTTTAAAAAAAAAATACTTATATAAAATACAATACAATAAAATAAAAAAAGAATAAAAAACTATATAAAGAAAATAATCAACAGAATATCATATAAATACAGAGAGAAGTACTCAGTCACCAGTTCACCACTACTGTGAAATCAACAAAAACAGCAACAGCAAATAATTGAAGAACAGAAAACAAAAAAAGCCTCCCGTCGCCTCCTTTAAGGTCTAACCCAAGCAAAGAAAAAAAATAAAAAGAAGAATAAGAAGAAAAAGAAGAAATAAAAAGAATAAAATATAATATTTATACTTATATATACTACATATTATGTGAATATATAATACATTAAAAAAAATATATATATAACATACTCATCATACATATAAATACATACACACATAATCATATGGGACGCATATTCGCCGCATACATTATTGGCAGTGTATAAAAGTAAAGAGAGAAAAAGAAGAATAAAAAAGTAATTTTCATTTTTTTCTTTAAATTTTAATATTATTTAACATTATATTATCCTTATTATTCGAACTCGCATATGCATATGTACATCATTCATGTATTATCGTATATGAAAAAAATTAAGTACCTATATTATGTATTTTGTTGAGTAATTGAATTGAAAAAAAAAAAAATAAAAAGGAAAGTGAAAGCAGCTCAAAAAAAAAAGCTTCATTTTTTCAATAAATTTAAATAAATAATACACGAACGAATAAGTAGATATAATATAAATAATTACACACATAAATATATTTTAAAAAAAAAAAAAATTAAAACACATTTGCATTTTCAAATATAATATACATATACATAATGTATAATAATATGAGCTGGATATAAAATAATAATAAAATATGCAAAACAGTATACGCAATATTATAAATAATAAAATAATAATAAAATTATAATAATATATGTATACCCATAGACCTGTATATATGCGTTTATATTATAATTTTCAAAAATAATTGAATACAAAAACAAAAACAAAAAAAAAATAAATAAATAAAGAAGAAAACTTAACATAATATTGAACGGAAAAAAGGAAATAAAATACAGTAAAACAACAAATAAAGTATAGACAAAAAAAAAGGAATAAAAAAAATTTTTTTTTGTAAATTTTGTCCTTGTATTGTTATTGTTCTTGTATATTCATTCAATTAAAAAAATTTATATAGTACATATTATATACATAATATATCTATCTATATAAAAGTATACATATATACGCTTAAACAGGAGATAAAAAAATAAATTAAAAGTAAATATAAACAGGACGAGAAAAACAAAAATATTTTTATCGTTAAAGAAGAAAAAAAACGTTAAAAGAAATAAAATAAGGAGAACATAAAAACAATAAAGTTTTTTAAAAAGTGATCTGTGATTTAAGGATTAAGTGAATTTTGTTGATTGTTAATAATCTGTTTTTTTTTCCTGTTTGTTTGTTTAATTTAATTTGAATTTAAATTTATCTTTCTTCAAAGTATATACTTGATAAATTTTAAATTTTTATGTAAGTAAAAAGAAATTTTTTTTAATCATTTTTGTTTTTTTTTTGATTTATTCATTTTAATTTTCTCAGTAAATCGAAGAAAAAAAAAAACATTTTAAATTTAATTTATAAATTAAATTAAAATTAAAGAGTATGGGTTCAAAAATTCAACACTGCGTTAGTGTTGCAAAAGAAGCTTTCGTCAACAGTTCAAAAAGTAATCATGACTAAAATCATGTGTTCATTTTTGCATTTTATTGTTAGCACTAACTTATCACAAAGTCAACATTTGCATCATGATTTTTGATGTTGCAATGAATAAATAACCTCAAATTTGTGACGTTTAGTTGATTTTAAATTATTATCAATACAATCATGGATCAAGAAAACAATGAACAATGAATTAAATTTCAATATTTTGAATTTGGTTTATTTATTTAATTTAATTTTTGATTTTTGTGAATTTTTACCGATTTGTAAAATTTTAAAAGACAACAAAACTTCAAAATTGTCGTAAAATTAATCAGCAACATCAAAGCATCGCAACATAAATAATCAGTGTTGCGCTAACATTGCGGCAACACTTCTGCAACACTGCAAATCATGATTACTTTTTGAACTCAGCCAAATTATTTTTTATTAACATATAGACACACCGAATTAGTATAAAACCATTGAGTTATTGTGACAGTTTTCGGAAATTCAATTCTAATAAATTAGATTTGAAAACTTAGCTTAGTGTTTATACATATACCTATATGAGTATTTAAACGTACATATGTGATAAAATTATTTATGATGATTATGATGATTCAAAAAAATTGATTACAAATATTACAAACATTGGCATAATGACTAGTCTAATTTTTAGATCAGTTAATCGGTGTGTCCGCGCTATAATAATATTCTTTATTCATTTAATGTTAATTTTATATCATTTTATTATGACATATAATATGTACATAGTAAATACATTAAATAATATGTATGTATACATATATTCAAATAAAGTTGATGTTTTTCTAATTTATATACACATCATATCTTTCATTTGTATTCATGGACAAGGGGATACAAGAGTCCTCTATAACCTATAACAACACAACTGTTTCAGAAAACTGTCAAAAAAAACTGTATCTTAATCTAAATTTCTTGAATATTGATTTGACAAATAAAATTGATTGTTTGCGTTAATTAAAATTTGCATTTAATTTAATTTTTATAATCTATAATTAATCCTTCCTTATTGTACTTACATGTATGTACTTATGTAAATATAACTCGTGCAATTCACATGTATCTACCCTACACACGTTCACTTACACACATTCATATGCACATGTAATTCAAATTTATATGTGTGGAGTGGATGGTGCGGAATGGATATGAACTCAATGTGTACAACTACAAATACTGAAGTACATACATACAATATATATCTCATTTTAGAAGAGAAAATATTCGATTTAATTCTGTATGTATTTGTGTGACTGAATAGAATAGAATGTATATTAAGAAGAAGTGATAACAACACAACAATAATTATAAGAGAGAAAAAATATTTGTGATTGTGTAAGTGCATATGTACACATACTGAAGAATTGGTTTATTGGCAAATGTGTTGTTCGTTAAATCTAGACATATATGGATTATGGATGGATATATAATATAGTCAAAGCACCTAATATGAATTTGCAATTTGTAAAAGATAGATGGGATAGGATAGGAATATACATGTAATGTAATATGAAAAAGGAAAAAAAAGAAAGCTTCCTATATAGTGTACCAATGTAGGTACATAGTCATCCATAGTTTTTAATTTAATTAGCAAACTCGCCAATTGTAATCCATATTTGATTTGATGATAGGCGTTAGGCGATAGGGTAATTTAGATAGATTTAAAACATTATAACATATCTTTACGATGGCTTTACCACCATTATCCATTACACAAAGTGTTTTTTTATTTACTATAATTTACTCATCAGTAAATTTGATAAATTCCAAACAATATGGTTTCTATTTGAAGAAAAAAAATGTAATAGGTATAATTTTTCCAAATATGAGTAATATTACGAAATGGTATACAGTCAGTAGTCTCACTGCTCACTCCTTTTAATTCAAAATAGAATAAAAGAAACATTATTATATGAAGTAATATCGTAATATCTATATGTAGTAGATTTTTTTGGTTCCTAATAATCAATTTTTAAAAGTATTTATTTATTAGTTTGGAATAAATTTAAAAATAAATAAAAATAAAGAAGGATATAAATAATATCTAGAAGAAAAAAAATATAAGAAGAAAATAAAAAGAAGAAGGAAAAATTCCGGCCGGTTTAAAACTTGAGGTAGGTAGGGTCAAATTTTTATTATATTTTCATTTATAATCACAAATCAGCTGATTTAGATATTTTTTTTTTGATCCGATCAATAAATAATATTATACACATACAAGAATAAAGTATATAAATATATAAGGTATTCGCATATACATGCATGTTCAGTTTATATTAAATACACACATAATATCTTAAAATACATATATAAATGCGAATATTGGTGATATGCATATGATGCTGTCTTTCCTGTCTGCTGGTACGTACCGTTACCGTTCCAAACTTAAGACATTATTTCATAAAAGAGAATTTATTGAAATTACATATCAAATGTTATTATTGTGTGTATTTTTAATTTTGTAAATTACATTTGAAAATAATAAATATGTGTGTAATTGTAGGTATGTGCTGATTGTGTTTGATTTTTAATTTATTATACTGTAACGAAGTTTTTTTTTAATGATCAATTTAATTGATTATAAATTCTAATCTAATCTAATTCTAATCCAATTCTGATTAATATCTTAATTAATGTTATTTCATAGTGTTGTGAAATTAAACAGTACCACTCAGACACAGTACATACATGCATTTATGTACTACCCCGCATATACATACTCATACACCATACACGTGTATCTACTCATTTGTTTGCAGAAATAAAATTTCTAATCAAAAGTTATGCCATGTAAATACATACATACTAAGTATTATAGTGACTATAATTAAAAAAGATAAATTAAAACTTTTACTTTACAAAATTTTATGTTTTATGATGATTCGATTACAAGTGAAATGATCTAATATTGTACTGTAGTACTCGTATATTTACACATAGGTAGTATCTTTAGTACTAAGTAAGTATATTATAATATGGAAAAATTATTGAAAAATTTCCAATTATAAAATTGAATTAAAATCGATTTAAATTTTTTTTATTATCTACTTTTCGAAAAAAATTTTTAGTTTTTTATTGCAAAAACAAAAACAAAAAACAAAAAAAAAAATTATGACGAATAAGGAGTCCAAAATATGAAATATAAAATACATTATTTATTTAATAATTTCATAATCTTTTTTTTTTTTTGATCTAGATACTAAAAACTAGAACTACTCGTATAGTAGACTGACTTACTGCCATATGTGGTGTGGTATGGCCTGTGGGTATGTGTGTTTGTCTGTATATATATGTATATGTATGTACATTATGCTTATAAGAAATCGATTATTAATTTGGCAAAAAAAAAAGATAAAAGAAAATTATTTTAATATGATAAAATCTGTACATATAACTCGTCTCGTACATTATATAGTTATGGTTATATGGTTTTGCAGATGCTTTGATGATTAGTACAACAAGAAATCATTTTTAAAACGATTAAAAAAAATATTAATATATGTGCATACATACATAAACATATGATGTGTAGTGTGTATATCCTTTTTGAAGTATAGGTACATTATATAAATACATGTGTATACATATAATGCCCGCATTATGTACTCACTCATATTATACACGTTGTTATATGGATTATGATTACATTCGAGAAATTAATTTTGATTATAGATTAGAACTAATTTATAAAAAGTATACTTGTTATGTTTAGAAACTACAACGCGATGATAATCTAAAATTGATTTTAAAAATATAATTTGAAAAAAAAAAAATTATTAAATTATCTGTTAATCTGCAAACAATTATACTTACAGTTTTTTGTTTTTGTTATTTTCATGTACCTATACAAAATATAATCCCGGATATTCATATTTCATGTTGTATTTTGTATTATCCTGTGATGAGATGATACAATACATCTTGGTATCACACTCTCTCTTTACCTAAATTTTCTATTATAATACGTTTCTACTCTAAACTGTTGTCTATATACCTTGCTCTAAACTAAACTAAAGTGTTTTATACGATTATGTGCATATATATGTGTAAACTTAATAAAATAATATCGTTAGTATATGAAAATTTCATCAATCAATGTAGGTACAACTTATATTCATATGTATTCACTTTCATATCGTATATGTAATTATGTATGTAAAGATAGAGCAGCGATACGACATATATACGAATAAGGATACCATATAATATTATATACAGGCAGAAAGATACTGACTGATATACTACAATCAGAATATAATCAAAATGTGTATAAATGATGTATAGTATAGGTATACAATATGCATATTATAGCACATATTAAAACATGTATGAGTTTTGTTAATAATAATGTATATTGTAGGTACCAGAGTATACATAAATAATTTATTCTTTCCGAAAAAATATTTTTCATTATTTATTTATGTAAAGGAGAATATTATACTAGTTTTTTTTCTTTTTTGTTTTTGTTTTTTTGAATGGATCATGTTCAAGGTTAAAATGTATATACATATGTAAATACAATGTACGCAACATTTATACATTATGTATACATACCTATGAGCAAAATTATGTACCATCTATGCATATATATGGATATAAATTTATAAATTTATTTTTTTATATGTATAGAATGAATATTGAATGATTTTCATTTTACAAAAATAAATAAAATAAAAAAAATATCACATACTCATACCACATGAATTTTATTAATATGAAAATTATTTATTTTGCATCGATTAAATATACATTTATATGTACATTACAATCTGTATATTCTAATACATATTTATATACTCTACCTTATACGTGCTCATATACTCTATTGAATAAATAATCAATCCATAAAACAACAACAAAACAGATAGAAAATAATCTTGCAGTAAAAAAAACAAAGATCGATTCGATACTTCTTCTTCAATGGCACTGCAGCTCGTAGAACGCTATATGTTCTATCTATGTCGAACCTTGGCCTCCAGCTGGTTTTTGAACACTTTAATCTCGAGGAAGTAGATTGTTATCCTATATTGTCCCCACAATCCCATAGTAGAAAAAAGTACCTATAGTACACTATAGAAAAAGTTTGATTTTCTAGTGTAGTCTTTAGAAAAAGTTTGATTTTTTCTATTAGTATAATGCGAGTATACCTAGGGGTGTTCAATCTAAGAATCCGTCACTGATACATTCGTATGCATATAGGTACATATACATTTATGTGCATATGGTAATTACGTTTAAATTGTAAAGCACAAACTAAAGTTAATTGTTGGCATCACAAATTAGCATTATACCATCGCTTATTTGTGCAGCGTTTTTATTTACATATTTAATTTTTTTTTAATTCAGAGGCAAATGATTTTTTCTCATTATTTGTTATTCATATTTCAAATATAATAGAATTGTGCATATATGCATGTGTGTGATTATGGTACTTATGACACACGATACCGCTCTTCAATGATCAGTTGTGTATAGCTAATGATTATCTATTTGCCATCTATCACCATATGAAAAGTTAAAAGTTAAGTTAAAATGATCATTAATATCTTCATTCTAATAATTTCATTTAATTAAGTTCGAATGAAGTTTCAAGAACTTCATTTAGTTGCGAATGAAAATAGTGAAATGAAAATTTCCTGCAGTGAAAAAGAAATGACAACGATGTACCACAATGTACCACGCGATGTATACAGATTTCATACTTCATTCATGTGAATGATCATTCAAAAAACCCCCAGAATTCTGATACTCTGAAACATTGTTTTCAATGATTAAATGATCATATTTACATCACGAATGAAAACTGGAAAAATGCTCATTGAATTATGGTGCCCGTGTGCGTCAATCATATAAGGAAACATTTGATCTTCATTGAATATAATTAATTTTAATTGCATTTTTTTTTTTGTTTTTGTAACAGTAGAATTTTATTTGAAAAAATATCAAATTTCTAGAAATAATGAATTTGCTCTTGAAATTTATCATCATTAATAATTTTTATATAAATATTTTTATCTGTTAATATTTTGTATTTATTATAGAAATGGAAGTCATTCCTGAGGGAAGACATTTTCGTTTAGTGCAAGATAGTGAGCTGCCCAAGATTATTGATTATTTGGAACAATATTTGCCAGAAGCATTAAAAGTGAGTAAATTTTGTTTTTTTTTTTTTGATAATCCGTATACTAGACAGTATACTAGTACATATGATTAATTTAAATAATTTGTTTTTTTGTTTTTGTTTTTGATTATTTATCAAAAACAGTTTCATCAAACAATAAAAACGTACCTGAATGATCGTATTTGGCAATTTTATTTTTATGTTTCAAAAAATTGGCCAGAAGATCCGATTTGTTTGCATTTTCCTGGATGTACATTAACAGTATGTTTGTTAAAAAAATATTTCTATACATTTTTTTTTTGTAAATTTTGTTATTTAAAATAAATTATATATATATATATATATTTTTTTTCGTTTTGATTATTTGTAATAGCCAAATAAAAATATGTATGAAAGTTTTGGTATATTTTGTCCGTCAAGTCGAATAGAATGTGTTGATCTTATGGAAACTGAAGATATATTAATCGATTGGAATAAGCCATTGTACCTGAATTTTACGCACAAAGCAATTATGGATCGTATTAATTCATTTTATTCAGCTAAAGGTGGTGTTATGGATCGTTTAGAGGGTGATATATATGTTAATAAGAAAACAATATCAGAGATTGATACTGAAGAGTAAGAAAATATAAAATACATATATATACATACATACATATACATTATAACTTTCATTAGTGCTATAATATTATATCGAAATAATAATTATTATAATGAAATCAAATGTATTTTATTTTTCTTATTTTGTATGTGTTTTTTTTTTGTTTTTTTTTTGTTTTGTTTTGTTTGTGCTGCAATGTATTTATATATAAATCGTATTCCCGATCAAACAACAAAAGTGTATTATTGGATGATGTTGAAATGCGTCAGCTTTCTGTTGAAAATGTTAAGGCTATACATGATTTATATCCGGCTAGTGAAATTGAATGTGTAGAAGTATTTGAAAAATTGGTCCAAGTTCTTCCAGGTGTAGGAATATTTAAAAAAGACACTGACGAATTAGCTGCATGGATGGTACATTCATATTATGGTGCTATGTTTTCTATGCAAACGAAACCAGAATTTCGTAGAAAAGGGTAAGTCATAAAAATCAATTTTATGAACATTTTATTTTTACTTTTTTTTTTTTTTTTGTACAAAAATAAATTTAATTCATTTTGTATATATATTTGCATAAACGTATACATATAGTTATGGCATACATTTAGCACGTTCATTAACAAAACTTGTTATGGAAAGAGGTTATTTACCATTTGTTGTGATACGGCCAGAAAATGATGCATCTAGAAGTTTATATACGAAATTAGGTTTTGAGAAGGCATTTGAAACTGTACGTGCAACATTACGACCATCACCATCATCTACATCATCACAATCAAATGGAGAAAATCAATTCGAATTAAAACTTAATAATAATATGACAAATATGGCGGCAACAACAACAGCATCAACAACAACAACAACAACAACAACAGATGAAAATATGGAGGATATGATTAAAAATAAATGCGTTATACAAAATGATAATAATAATAAAGATTTAATCAATAATATTAAAGATAAAAATGATGAAAATGATGAAAGTAATAAAGAAAATATCGAAAAGAATACAAATAATGATGATGAAGGAATTGATGAAAATAACACAAAAGAAGATGATAAAGATGAAAATATTAAAAATGCATAGAACAGTTATTAAATTAATAATAGGCATATAGATATGCACGAATATATATATTATTATGTGAATACAAATAATAAAAATGTGCATACTAAAAAACAAAAAAATAAAAATTTATCTGCGTCCTTCTTATATAAAAAGAGCAAAAATAAAATACAAAAAAAAAAAGACTAAAAAATTTACTTTTTAAAAAAAATACATATAGAATGAAAATCGATCCAAGCAAACAATTTTAATTTTCTTATCAAAAAAATTATATTTCAAAAAAAAAAAAAAAATAAGCAAAACAAAACCAAAAAATAGAAAAAAAAAATCTACAAAAAAAAAGGACTTTCACTCTTCAATATTATACACACACACACACAGAAAACACACAAAAAATATACCTTAAATATAAATAGTATATACATATATGCTTTTGTCTTGTTCCATATGTATATTATGTATTTTTAAAGGACATCACAAAATAAAAAAATGAAAAAAAAAGGCAAATATAAGCAAAAAATATAAAAATAAAATTCAAAAATATTTTTAAAAAAAAAAAATTCCTATATATAATTATGCAACTATAGATATATATATACATACATACACACATGGATACATAAATGCATAACATCACTCTTTATCTATTATATACTATTATGTATATATATGATGAATTTATAATACCAAAAAAAAAAAAAATCTATGTTAATACCTACTATATATACATATAAACTTTAACCTCTATACCCTCTACTGCATAAATACTATATCTGCATAAATATATATAAAATTTACAAAAACACACTATATCCTGTCTCAATCTATATCTAAATATACATATACATACATGCATGCCATACATAAATATTCAATATTATATCTACACAATCACATAAACAAACAATTATATACATATATATATACATACATACATACATACATATATGTAAAATAATACAATTACAAATTACAATTACTATAATAAAAATGCAAAATCAACAAAAAAAATAACTTAAATACAAAAAATGAAGCCAAAAAAAAAAAAAAAAAAAAAAAAAAACAAAATATTAAAAATACATTACTCTACTTTTATCTATTACATACTTAATTCTTTTTTATTCCAAAATTTAAATTCAGATAAAATACATGATAAATCAGCACAAAAATGAAAATAAAAAAATAAAACTAAAAAGAAAAAGAAAAAAGTAACAAAAAAAATAAAAAATTTAAAAAAAAAACAGCAAAAAAATAAACAAAAAACAATCTCTAAAATATATAAAATTATTTTACAGTGTATAATTTTTTTTTGTCAATTTTAAAAGTTGTAAAAACATGAAATCCGTATCATATTCAAAATTTTATTCAAAAACTATAAAAAGCCTCATGTGTACAACGTACAACCCAATGTGGATTTCGTGCCAGACTAGAGTAGACGATATTCACAATTCAGATTCAGATAGTAGATTACCGTATGTTACAATACATAGGAAATATTGGAATTTGAAGTAATAGGTATACACAAGCTTTCAAAATTTTCAATATAATTCCCCCTATCGCCAGCGTCAGATTAAAAATACAAGCCTAATCTCACTCTGACTCTGACGTGAAATCCACGTTGGTCGGAAAAAGAATAGAGCTATATTTATGTAGAATTTCTTGTATGTAAAATGAAGGAGATAAGTATGTATATGAAAAAATCACTCTGATCTGACACGAAATCTATATACGCTGGATTGTAAATCTAAATTAAAAGTAAAAAAAAAAAATAAAATTAAAAAAGAAATGAAATTGAAACAGAAAAGAATTAAAATGTAAAAGAAAAGAAAACAAAATTTTCAAATAAAATAAAAAAAAAAGAAAATCTTGTATAAATGAAATTTTGATTGTACGATAATAATTCTACCTTTTTAAGGCTTGATATATTTTATTTCATGTAATTTTATGTTAAGAGAAAATAGCTTAGATTTATGATTAAACAAATGAAAAATTGAAAAAAGAAAATTTTTAAAAAAATACTGTATAATTTTTTACCAAAAAGAAAAGATAGAAAATTAAAAAAAAAAATTCTTACTATATAATATTTATTAAAATACAAATACAAAGCAGATAAAATTTTTACCAATTACCAATTTAAATTCGATTTGAAAAATTATATTTCTAAAATAAAAAAAATTGCTGAAAATTAGAAAAATTTTAAATAATAAAAATTAAAAAAAAAAGATTATGATTGCGTTAAATTATGAAGAAAAAAATCAGTAAAAAAATAAAAATATTCAGGACTTTATTTGCTGATGATGGTACTTTATGTGCTGCTGGTAAGAAATTTTAGTTAGCTAGAAGATTTGTGTTTTTTTTTTTTGTTAAAACAGTGATCAGATTGACATTATGTTAGCATTAGCAGAAACTTAACTTTGCTAACTATACGATACGATTGAAATATTTAGCACTGGTTGGACGACAAGTTTAAGCTTGAAGGATAATATATATAGAGTATTTTTTGTGATTAAACCAAAGAGCTCAATTTTAGATGTAACTTCATCAAAAAAAAAAAACCAAAACAAAAATCAAACAAATAAAAGAACAAGATTAGGGAATAAAAATAAAAAGGAAAAAAAAAAGTTAAGAAATTAATTAATCATTTTAATAAATTTTTTTTTTTTTCGTAAAAATTTGTATAATTGACCACACATATAACAGAGAGAATTATTCCAAAATTAGTTAATAAAATACTCGTACATAATTATATTATAATATAATGTAGATTATAAACGAAATAAAATATAATAAAAAAAAAAAAAACAAAAAATCATAAAATAATAAAAATTATAAAATAAAATGTAATACAACGATGATATTCATTCGTCTGTAGATATGATAAAATAAATTAAAAAAAAAAAAGAAACAAAAAAACATAAAAATTATTAATTTTTACTTAAATATTTCCCATTTGGCCTTAAATATGAATGAAATTATGAATCTTTTTAAACTATATGCGAATATATTGACATTTTAAATTTATTAAAAATTAAAAAAAAAAAAGAAAATTTTTAAAAATTTAAAAGAATCTTTTCGTACTTTTTTTTCTTCTTAATAATAATCTTTTGCATTTGTATTATGCGAATAGACATGATGGGATAGATAATGCGTTCATGATTGTGATCACGATATCCAAAACTCATGAAGTCATGACTCATGAGTAGACTATAGATACTATATTTGCTGTATTCCATTCCATTCGACTGATTTTAATACTTGCAAGTATGTATGTACTCGCGAGTAGCTTATCAATGGAACACTCTTTTTTATAAAAAATAATAGTAATGTATATAACCTCAAAAGTTAATTGACAAACTAAATCAGGTGATAGTATACATCAGCTAGGTGTGATTTATAAACAAAAAATAAAAATGGTAATTTAAAAAAAAAATGTAATAAAATTATTATTCAATTAGTAAATTATAAATTTTTAACTTTCAATTATAATCAACTCAAATCCATCACTACTGATGTTAAGGAATACAGAAATTTTCAGTGTAACTGATCAGATTTTTTCAACAAGTGATGAAATGCACGTGCACACGAATAAGAGTATGGCATGGCTGGCTAGATTATATTCATGTTACCACCATACTCACTCGCAATTACTTAAAACAGGGACGAAATTTTGATTCTAATTTGAAATGTTATGCAGCGATCATGAGTATGAAAGAAAATGTAAAAGATTCAAAAATAAATTATACCTATATGTACTATATATTTTTTTAAAATTATTATTTCATAATTACTTAATTAGAATGAATATTATTTGTAGACGACAAAATATTTCAATGGATAATTGTCTATAATTTATGCTCCTCATTCGATACGATCGACATAACAGTAGAACAGTAACTAACTATACTAAGTAAGTAGAACAGTAATGATTATTGTAAAGAGGATATACATATTAAAAAAAAATAAATAAATAAAAATAAATAAATTTTATGATTGCAAACTGTAGATGACGTTAAAAAAAATACAAAGAAAAAAAAAAGAAAAATTGAATGTGCTAACATTCATAATAATGGTGCATAACATTTAAGAGAGAAAAAAAAATAAGATAAAATTGTATTGTATTTTTTAATTATAATGCATATAATTGAATAATAAGGTATGTAGGTACGTTTACATTACTCTGTACACACATTATCATTCCTCTATAATGTACAAGAATAAATAATAAAATAAATTCAAAATTTTTATAAAATAAAAATGCATACATACACATTTATATATGTAAATGTATATAGTATATAGTATGTAATTATCTATAAAGTAAAAATGATAAAAAAGATATTTAATATGTATTATTAAGTATAATGATATGGAAAATATTGACAGAAATACATAAAAAAAATATCCAGAATGAAACGTAAAATTGAGAGTGAAGGAATAGAGAAAAGACTAAATTCTAAAATAGTACATCGATACAGTATACCTATCGATCGGTATCACGGTACATAAGAAAATCAGCTTAAGAAGTGGAATTATCTGGTATATTAATTGGCACTACTTAGTGTATTGCCACATGAATCTGAATTTGAAACTGAAAAATTCAGATTCACTATCAAATGCATTGTAGTAGTAAGTGTGACCTACTCTAAACATGACTTTAAAAAATTCAGCATCGGAAAAATTCACGGTTCGTGTTTCCGTTTTGTAATCTGATTTCTTGCAGAATATAAAACGAAATATGCTAACAGTAAATGTAACATATCATCATATGCATCTGAAATCTGAATTTGAATTCATATATCTGAATCACTCAATTATCAGGTAAATTCTAGTAAAAATCAATTCTATGACAACAAAAAATTTAAATAAAAATTATGAAAATGAATTTTCAGATTCAAGAATCAGAATGAACAAAAAAAAATTAATTCTGAATCCAAAAATTTACGTTTCAGATTCAGAATCAAATTCATGCGACATTAGACTTAGAATATTAATTACCCAAGTCGATTTCGAATCGAATTCGATGATATTATAAAATTCAATTTAATTATTCGAGTTTCAAACTTTACACGAAAATTATTACTTAAAGAATTCGTGTTATAATAATACCGTTTCAAATTTTTGAACAGATTGAGTCTTATACTCTTGATTTACGGCTGGGAATGGGACTGTTAAAACTATAGAAGAATGTAATCATTGAAGCAATTCTGTGTACGACGACGACGATGGCTCATCGAAGAATCGACAAAGAATCGAGTTACATAATTCCACTTTAAGATTCTATATAATCCGCCTTTGATAGTAACAAACATGATAGTAATAAAGTGATGCAAGAGATCACATCTGTGAATGCTTTGGTTCAGTTAGATCTGTAATACTATGAAAGAATAAGAAGAAGAATAAGAAGAAGTCCACTGCTGAATTATTATTATATCGATCGACGACATACTGTTTTATCGATACATTTCAGAACTCAGTCAATACGATATTTTAATTTTTATTTTTTTTAAAAGTATTTTATGTAGCTAACTTTATAATAATATATTATAGTAAGTACATTTTAATATTTTAAATTAAAAATAAAAAATTTTCTTATATTATTTACGTCTAATATGTAAAGTTAGTTTTTGAAATAAATATGAATATCAAGAAAGAAAAGGAAAAAAAACGATTGATACATAAATGAATGAAATGAATCAATAAGAAAAAGAAAAATTCAAACAAGAAATTAAATTTATTATAAAAATAAAGAAAAAAACATTATAAAATATGATCACGTATATAATGATCCTAATTTTTGTGATAAAAAAAAAAATAAAATTATTGAAAATTTATTTAAGTATCTATATATAATTTTCTTTATTAATATACATACCTATATATAATATATATATACACATAAATTTAATAAACAAGAATAAAAATTTAAATAAGAATAAATGGAAACATTAAAAAATTAAAAAGAAAATACATTATCATCACATTTTTATTTTAAAAAAATGTGTGTATTTGATGATCATTACTATGATGATGATGATGATGATAAATAAATTCTAACATATAAAATAATATTAAAATTATTCTTATATTATTATAATTATTACACATACTGAATAACATTATATATAAAAATATACGAGTATGTATATACTACATACGCTATTCAATTTGAAAATTTTTTGAATAGTATGCGGAATAAATGTGGGCATGACTATTATGGTTTCCGTGGCCCCCATATTTTGACGATGATTTCTTATAAAACAGCCAAAAATAAGCTCAAAAACATAATTAAATTTTTTCCGATATCTCGCTTCGTTTTCGAAATATTGTGGCTTGAAGTATTGATGAAATTGTATTTTTCAGTTGTATAAAACAATATGCCAAATATGAAATTTGTAAATGCAGAACTAAAAACTTCCAAGCCTTGAAAACGAAGCGAGATATCGAAGAAAATTTAATTATGTTTTTCGATTTATTTTTGGGCTGTTTTATAAGAAATCATCGTCAAATCGCGGAGGCCACGGAAACCGTATAGTATTCCCTTAATTGTGTGTGAAAAAAAAAAACTTAAAAACATGTCAAAAAATAAAAATATATTAAAAAAGCAAATTAAAGTAAGAAAAATTGAAAAAATGTCAATATAAATAAAATAAAATAAAATTAAACTAGCTCAAAAAAAATTTTTTAAAAAATAAAAGGTCCAAAAAATAAGAAGAAGAAGAAGAAAAAAATAAATAAATATTATAATATGAAAATTATGTAATGGAAAAATATTAAACAATGATGAATGTGTATCGTTTCAATGTTATCGTATACAGCATTCCATATACATACGTAATTACCATATTATGTACACACTTTTTACCAATCTGTATTATTAAATGATTAAATAAATTGGTTAATTATTATCATTATTACATTACTATAAAAGAAAAAAATCAAAAATAAAAATAAATAAATTATAATAAATTATAAAATTAATAAGAAACATTTTAAAATTAAATTGAGATGCAAACAAAACAAACAAAAAAAACAAAAAAAAACTTCATGTAAACAAATGGAATATTATAGTAAGTAGAATATGAAATGTGAAATAAAAAATAATTAAAAAAAAATAAAAAACAAAAAATAAAAGAAATAAGAAAAAAAAGAATAACAAATATTTGTAATAAAATACATATTTTAAAGTAAAAATGAAAAGAAAAAACCAATACATTATTATATAATAATAAAAATATAAAATATTAAAAAAAATATATATAAATAAAATTAAATAGGAATGATAAAAAGAAAAGAAAAGAAATAATTATTTAGAAAAAAAAAAAAAAAAAACAAAAAAAAATGTATTGTAATGTAACGTGTATTTATGAGTTTAGAATATGTAAATGTATAAAATGATGATAATATAATAAAATTATTATAAAAATAGAAAGAACAAATAAATAATAAAGCAAAAAAAAATAATAAATTAAAAAAAAAATATACATATAATATATAATATGCAACAAAGTACTTATTTATTATTAAATGTTTGAAATAATAAAAAAAAAAGGTAAAATTTCATATGCAAAATATGTTTAATGCTTGAAAATATGGATAGTGATAAATGAAAAGATAACCAAAAGAAAACACATACAATATTATTATTATTCATGACCAAACTCCTTCAGAAGCAGCATAAGGTGTCAACAAAGGATTTACAAGTCTTGTAGGTAGCTTGCAGATAATATAGCGATGTACAAATTTATCACATGCACAATTATATTTTACTTACTCAATATATCATGATCATCTTATCAATTTCTAGAAAAAAAAAAATGAAAAATATTAATTATTAATTGTGCCATGTTACCAGTTACCACCTCTTTAAGGAACACAGAACCAGAACTGATTACAAAGCATCTCTAATGCATTCGCTTTTTGATTATCACTTTTATATCCTTAGATGTTTTGTTCATCGTTAACGGATTCTTATAATTTCATACATCGCCATATGTTGTTAATCGCCTTAACTATCAATTTTATGCTCTGCATTTGGTTTTACATCTATAATACCATTGGA